>JACCIE010000035.1:0-735186 GCA_018906755.1 Sycophaga agraensis
TGATTTGTTGAATTGTGTCCATCTTTTCATTATATGTCAATATTAATAACTAACTGATACACCGTTTTCAATGGATATTTTCATGATACCCTTATCTTACGAACAAAATTTGAGACAATTAAATTAAAGCTCATTTATAACATAATATTAATAGAAACCTTTAAAAATATATTATTATTCTTAATAATATAGAACTATAATGTAAAATATAAATCATATTACTCAACAAATTTTAATACATTAAAAATTAGAATTCATTTATAACATGAAATTAATAGAAACCATTAAACTATTCTCGAATGATTCAAATCTTGTTTGCAACGTGTATCTCAAGAATAGTAATAATCTACTGTCTTGATTTGTTGAATTGGTCCATCTTTTCATTATATGTCAATATTAATACTAACTGATACATCGTTTCAATGGATATTTTCATGATACCATTATCTTACGAAACAAAATTTAAGACAATTAAATTAAAGCTCATTTATAACATAATATTAATAGAAACCTTTAAAAATATATTATTATTCTTAATAATATAATACTATAATGTAAAATATAAAATCATATTACTAAACAAATTTTAATACATTAAAAATTAGAATTCATTTATAACATAAAATTAATGTCAACGATTAAAACTATTCTGGTTGGTTCATATCTTGTTTGCAACGTGTATCTCAGGAATAGTAATAATTTACTGTATCTATTTTTCAATTGTGTCCATCATTTCATTATGTGTCAATATTAACAGTGAATGATGCAACCGTTTCAATGGATATTTTCATGAATATAATAAATTAATAAACAAATTTTAATACAATTAAATTAATGTTCATTTGTAACATAAAATTAATCCAAACCATACAAACATATTTTTCTACTTAATAACATAAAACTATAATGTAAACTATAAAATTATATTCCGAAACAAACTTTAATACAATTAAATTAATGTTAATTTGTAACATAACATTAATAGAAACCATTAAAACTATTCTCGTTGATTCAAATCTTGTTTGCAACGTGTATCTCAGGAATAGTAATAATTTACTGTCTATTTTTTAATTGTGTCCATCTTTTATTATATGTCGAATATTAATAGCTAATGATGCAAACGTTTTAATGGATATTTTCATGATACCATTATCTTACGAAACAAAATTTAAGACAATTAAATTAAAGCTCATTTATAACATAATATTAATAGAAACCTTTAAAAATATATTATTATTCTTAAAATATAAAACTATAATGTAAAATATAAAATCATATTACTAAACAAATTTTAATACATTAAAAATTAGAATTCATTTATAACATAAAATTAATGTCAACGATTAAAACTATTCTGGTTGGTTCATATCTTGTTTGCAACGTGTATCTCAGGAATAGTAATAATTTACTGTATCTATTTTTCAATTGTGTCCATCATTTCATTATGTGTCAATATTAACAGTGAATGATGCAACCGTTTTCAATGGATATTTTCATGAATATAATAAATTTAATAACAAAATTTTAATACAATTAAATTAATGTTCATTTGTAACATAAAATTAATCGAAACCATACAAACATATTTCTACTTAATAACATAAAACTATAATGTAAACTATAAAATTATATTCGCGAAACAAACTTTAATACATTAAATTAATGTTAATTTGTAACATAACATTAATAGAACCATTAAAACTATTCTCGATGATTCAAATCTTGTTTGCAAACGTGTATCTCAAGAATAGTAATAATCTACTGTCTTGATTTGTTGAATTGTGTCCATCTTTCATATATGTCATATAATACTAACTGATACACTCGTTTCAAATGGATATTTTCATGATACCATTATCTTACGAAACAAAATTTAAGACAATTAAATTAAATCTCATTTATAACATAATATTAATAGAAACCTTTAAAAATATATTATTATTCTTAATAATATAAAACTATAATGTAAAATATAAAATTATATTACTAAACAAATTTTAATACATTAAAAATTAGAATTCATTTATAACATGAAAATTAATAGAAACCATTAAAACTATTCTGATTGATTCAAATCTTGTTTGCAACGTGTATCTCAGAATAGTAATAATTACTGTCTATTTTTCAATTGTGTCCATCTTTTCATTATATGTCAATATTAACAGTGAATGATAACCGTTTCAATGGATATTTTCATGATACCATTATCTTAAAACAAAATAAACAATTAAATAAACATTTAAACATTTTAATACAATTAAATTAATAATATAAAACTATAATGTAAAATCATTTGTAAACATAAAATTAATCCAAACCATTAAAACATATTTTTCTCTTAATAACATAAAACTATAATGTAAACTATAAAATTATATTCCGAAACAAACTTTAATACAATTAAATTAATGTTAATTTGTAACATAACATTAATAGAAACCATTAAAACTATTCTCGTTGATTCAAATCTTGTTTGCAACGTGTATCTCAGGAATAGTAATAATTTACTGTATCTATTTTTTAATTGTGTCCATCATTTTATTATATGTCGATATTAATAGCGAATGATGCAAACGTTTTAATGGATATTTTCATGATACCATTATCTTACGAAACAAAATTTAAGACAATTAAATTAAAGCTCATTTATAACATAATATTAATAGAAACCTTTAAAAATATATTATTATTCTTAAAAATATAAAACTATAATGTAAAATATAAAATCATATTACTAAACAAATTTTAATACATTAAAAATTAGAATTCATTTATAACATGAAATTAATAGTCAAACGATTAAAACTATTCTCGATTGATTCAAATCTTGTTTGCAACGTGTATCTCAAGAATAGTAATAATCTACTGTCTTGATTTGTTGAATTGTGTCCATCTTTTCATTATATGTCAATATTAATACTGAACTGATACATCGTTTCAATGGATATTTTCATGATACCATTATCTTACGAAACAAAATTTAAGACAATTAAATTAAAGCTCATTTATAACATAATATTAATAGAAACCTTTAAAAATATATTATTATTCTTAATAATATAAAACTATAATGTAAAATATAAAATTATATTACAAAAAATTTAATACAATTAAATTAATGTTCATTTATAACATAAAATTAATCCAAACCATACAAACATATTTTTCTACTTAATAATATAAAACTATAATGTAAACTATAAAATTATATTCCGAAACAAACTTTAATACAATTAAATTAATTAGAATTAATTTGTAACATAACATTAATAGAAACCATTAAAACTATTCTCGATGATTCAAATCTTGTTTGCAACGTGTATCTCAAGAATAGTAATAATCTACTGTCTTGATTTTTGAATTGTGTCCATCATTTTATTATATGTCGAATATTAATACTAATGATGCACACGTTTCAATGGATATTTTCATGATACCATTATCTTACGAAACAAAATTTAAGACAATTAAATTAAAGCCATTAAACATAATATAATAGAAACCTTAAAAATATAATTATCTAATAAATAAAAAATAAGACAAAATAATTAACAATCAATTTATACATTAAAAATTAGAATCATTTATAAAAAATAATAATTTAAAAACATCTGATATAATATGGTTAAAGTATTCAAGAGTAATTATATTACTGTCAAAATTTTTCATTAATACATATTAAAAGTGAATGATGCAAACGTTCATGAATTTCATGATACATTATAACAATGCATTAAATTAATCATAAACATAAAATAATAAAACCTAAACTATTCTCGATGATTTAAATCTTGTTCGCAACGTGTATCTCAGGAATAGTAATAATCTACTCTATGTATTTGTTGAATTGAGTCGTTCTTTTCATTATGTGTCAATATTAATAATAAATGAAACAAACGTTTGATTGGATTTTTTCATATTTACATTATAATACGAAAAAAAATTTTAATACAATGTAAATAAATGTTAATTTAAATCATAATATTAATAGAAGCTATTATAAATATTCTTGTCGATCGAAATCTAATTTGCAACGTTTATTTCAGAAGATTGCAATACACTTATTGTAATATATTTTTTTAATTTAGTTATTTTTAGTCGTATCCCTTTGAACGGATTGGTGACTTATACATTTGTTGAAGATTTATATCTAGATAATATTATTATACATAGGTACAGAGAATTTTGGTTTGACTTGAACTTAAGCTTTGTATAATTAATTACATTTTCTTAATTTATATTAGGTTATACATATACTTACATGTGTACATCTTTAGTTATAGTTCTAATCCGCATTGAGTATATTATAATCTTCAGTACACCATTGTTGCCTTGGTTTAGTAGTACATTACAAATTGTGTCGTAGTAACTTTAATTTTGCGGCTATATATCTTATTATTGATCAGTATACTTACTCTTCTGCTAGCTATTATACAGTCTATACGTTTTTTATTATAGTTTGTAATGTTATTCCACCAGATTATTTGCTCTAGTATTAAATTGGTTTCTTGTAAACCAATAATGTTGATATTTTTGGCTATAATAATCTTCTGAAGAAATTCGTATTGGAATCTAAGCCCGTTTAAACTCCATTGTAGTATAGTGATCATTTTAATTTTATTCGGCGTCAGACTGGACTGTAGTAGTTTCGGACATTACATTTATATCTAAATTGTGATTATAATTATTCAGTAGTTATATTGTAAATCTACATCTGCGTTTATTGCTGCTATCACGACCATTAGGGTGTTTTTCTTCAACTATTAACTTATTAAGAGCATCCAGATCGTTAGTGTACTTAAGTAGAATATCCATATGTTGCTTATTGCCTTTTAAATTTTCGTTTAGTCTTTTAAACTGTGTGTAATTATATAGAGCGTTACCTTGATTTAAATAGGTATTTAGACTTAATAATTTTTTGTGCATTTGGTCCATCGGTAATTCAAGATGTTCAGTTGTCTATAATAGCTGAGTCGAGGGAGCCGAAATAATTGCAGATTTGTTAACATAATTTTTTAATGATTTTGGTTTTGTATTTTTGTGTACATTCATTGATTTTTTGACTATTATTGATTACGAGAATCTGTAGCGTTTTTAAGACTTCTTCGTTCGGTATTGGCTGTATTGACGCAGCCAAACAGGCGCTACTATGCGCGGCCTATATGTTGTGCATCGGGAGGATTAAAATGCCAATGAAAACTCTTGGACAAGGCATATTCATTCTGCGTACTCTTATCAATTCGTGCTATTGCTTCCTTAAGCTCCTCACTTGCCTGAGTAAAGTTGGTTCCATTGTCGCAATAGATAGTTGAAAGATAGCCTTTTAACGCGGCTAACCGCCGCAGGGCCATTATAGCAGACCTCGCATTGAGAGTATAAGCCAGGTGGATAGCTGGCGTAGTTAGGTAAGTAAATAACTCCGCACCGTTTTTCCCTGCGCCTTCCGATTTTCACCATCATACGACTAAAGTAATCTTTGCCGCAGTGCGTAAATGGTCTCTCTTGATACGCGAGTCCCCCCCGCGGTAGTGTGGCCTTAGGCGGATTTTGAGGCTATCCACTACGCAGCCTGCAGACGATACACCGGTTGATAATCGAGCTCAATTTTGTGCGGAGCCCGACGATGATATACTTTTGCCTGAGCCCGTTGACAACTGCCTCCTTACACGCGTGTAAAAAACAGCAATGATAATATTCAATAAACTTCTTAGTAGCAATGTGCTTTGAATCTAAAATTATTCGAGATTTTTCGAAGGTTTCTTTCAAAAAGCTAGTTACACGGCCACTTGATCACAGAATCCCATTTTTAACACTTTTAATTTGCTGCCGTGATGTAATTCGTTTCTGGCCTTTATCGTCGCAATTTCATTCATATACGCTCGCCTAAGCTCTTTGTTGTTTATCTCGGATCGCTCAAGCTCGTTCAAACGCCCCTCTGCTAACCACTCCGATTCGCTTTAAAATAAAAATTCTGGATCTCGAAACCACCGATCGCCTTGACTTAAAACACTCGCTGACCATTGCGTGGCCTAATCCGCAGCATTCATGCTTATAGGCACTCATCGTCAGTCGGTTACAACTCGCGAATTTGACCCAGCCTATTGGCCACAAACACTTGCAGGACACGAGGCTCCGTTCGCATCTAATACAATACGGTCGACGAGTCAGACCAGAGGTTACCGGCGATCTACGTACAACTCGGGCTCATTCCCAATCGACTCCCCTAGTCTACTGCCTAAGAGCTTAGCCTACAGTTTTAACCGAGGAATGGACTAAGGCTTAACGGGAGCGACTCGCGCTTTCGCTATTATAAAGGCTATGCATACCTGCATTCTGCTTAACTGAAACCTTAAATACGCAACAACGGTATACGCCTTCAAACTAGCGTCGCAAAATATGTGTAACTGCACGGCGTCTGATTTGGTTTCAAATGGTCTGTAGCATCGCAGAATCGTGATCTTGCGTATATTTTGGAGAGCCTGCAGCCAACTTAATCACTTTCCGTACAAATCATCTGTCAATTTCATGTACCAACCGATTCCGTTTACCTAAACGTCTGTGACGTTGTGCTTCTACATCGAGGCGAACGAGCCTCGCGGGAAGCGACTTCTCGTCTGTCTCGCGCTGCTGAAGGCCTTAACGAGGGGAATAGGAAATGTCCTCGAGATGAGAACAAACACACTCTCCATATACTCAAGCGATGATAAAGCAACAGTCGACTCCTACATAAGCAAACTCGAATCCGGGAGCAACTAGAGCTCAGATCCAAATATATGATAATCATAATGCCGCACGGTCACCTATAACGTATATCTCTAATTTTAATAGGAAACTAATTGATAGGTTTTCAATATTTCTTAGAATAGTGTCCAAAAAGTAACGAAACACTCAAAAAAATTTCCAGCTTACAAAATTCAATGGTAACCTTAGATTTCACTTTGAGCTTGAAGAAAATTTCAATGATAATTTGTTTTTTTAATAGGAATCTCTATTTTTAATAACGACATTCTAAAAACGAGATATTATGTTCAAACATGTGCTTAGGTTATAGGTGAAGGATGATCATGAAGTTGACATAGATCGCTTTTTGAGTAACTTTTCACGAGGAATCCAATGGTGTCCTTAACATTATTCTTAAGGGTCATGTCAAAGTCAATTTTTTTTTTATATAGCATTATCTAGGAATAACGACGTGGCTGTATAAGATGCACAACTTTACTTCCGCCGATTTTTTTTTAATTTCAGGCTTTATTCTTAAAAAGTAATAAGAATAGGCTGCTTATATTTCAAAGTACTATCGATTGCATTTGGTACCAATCCCCTGAGATAGTTTCACTCGGTTTCAACAAATCATAATACACCACACCGTACTGGTTCCACTAAGTGCAGAGTCATTTGTTTGGTCTGGACGTCTTTGCGGATGCATGTCCGGGCATCCTCTTTGATTTTCTGCACTGAGATTATCGTAGTGAACTTATTTTTCGTTGCCGATTATAAGATCCAAGTAGGGGCCTTCATTCGTATCACACCGCCCAAATTTTATAAGATCTTTGGGCGCCAGATAAGTCAGCCCCGGCGAGCTCGGCTCGAGCGCGAGCTTTAATATTTTTTCAAAGGAGATAGGTGGGGATCCAAAAGGTCACGGCTTCGGTGAAAATACACTGTCATTATATCAAAGTGCGCTCTTTATTGCCTACGTTTGAATTACAAAATTCCCTCGGGCAACTTTCTATGTGCGCTTAGCGGCCCAACCTCTACAATCGCTGACGCGGGCCACCCTGATCGGCCTATTTCGGCACGTCCCGTGTGTCTGCCCGGTACCTTCCCCGCCGTACGACCGTTTCCGTAAGTACTTCAGATCCATAGAGGACGCCTCGGGCCTATGGCCTACTCACTGCTACGGCTCGACGTCCCTCCCAGACTGTCCGGGCTCTTCTCAATAGCTCCCCCTCGGTCGCTGGGCCGACGCCTCTGGGCCCCCTGAGCTAGACGAACTACATGGAGAGAAAAGTCCACCGAAAAAGGAGATTTTATGAGTAGACGGACATTACGAATATATTCGTATGTCGTTTGCTTTAAAAAATTCCCCGACTACATTTCAATGAATGATGGATAAGATTTTAAGGAAATATTTACATGTTTCATTCTTTGTTTATATGGACGATATTGCAATATTTACAAAATCACTGCAGGAGCATTTGTAACATTTAACACTTATTTTCAATAAATTGAGATCTTATGATTTAGAGGTACAACCAGATAAAAGTGAATATTTAAGGAAAGAAATACCCTTTTTAGGTCACATTATAACACCGGAAGGAATCAAACCAAACCCGAATAAAATCGAAGCCATAATAAAATATCCAATTCCGAGAACACAAAAGGAAATAAAATCATTTTTAGAATTAATCGGTTACCGTAGAAAATTTATAAAAGATTATACAAAAACAACAAAACCATTCATGAAAGCACTTAGAAAAGAAGAGATAGACTATCAAGAAACAGAATATGTTGAAGCATTTTACAAACTAAAAGAAATATTCACGAATGTACCTGTATTAACGTACCTCGATTTTTCTATTTATTATTACCTCAGATACCTCAAATGTTGCCATTGGAGCTGAATTGTCCTAAGAAATACATCTTATATCATACTATTCAAGAACACTGAATTCTGCATTGCTGAATTATTCGACAATCGAAAAGGAATTATTGGCTATTGTAGAAGCCTGTAAACATTTTCGACAACAATTTACACGGAGAGAAGAATCCACCGAAAAAGTGGCTTCTATGTATAGAACTTCATATTGAGGTATATATTACACAGACACGGCAACCGCAAACCAAATAGCGCACCATATATAATATAAGTGTTAGAACTTATATTTTAGATACTAGCCGCAGCGCTCTACATTTTAGCACTTAGTGTGCAAAATCGGAAAACTTAGAACGGCTGTACGCCATTCTAGAATCTGAAATAGCACCACTAAGCATGCAAAGGCCTTCATGTGTAATTTTTCATATATATATAGATATAGCTTCATATAAGACTGAATGGATATATGCTGCTATATGTAGGTCATAAATAAAAATTTGATATTTATTAAACAATGATATGTTTCTTTAATTGCAGTCTGTTAATATCTATTGTCCAAAATTAGTCTTAATTCACATATCTTGTTATAAGATAATTTTATTTCAATAAAATTAAAATACATTTGACGATTAGACAAATACTAAAAATCCATGCAATAATTATAAAAGTGTAATAAGTCAGCAACTGCAGACTAAAGTTAAATTTCTTGCTACTAGATTATTTCATGTAATATTTATTTTCATTATTTTAGCCTTTGAAGGCTAAATTCCTTTCAGTAATATTCATAAAATGATGAACATTTCAAAAGTCAACCAGTGCACTGGCTGACTTTTAAAATTTTCATCATTGTATATCTTACTTAGATTCATCGATGAATGTATTCTAACTTAAATGATAGACAATCAGACTAAATTTTGATTCCTACAGTATTATTAGTTACATAATTTATGATACAGTATTTTATTAAATTTTCATAATATATAATATGTAAGTTATAATTAACCAATGAAGCTTTAGTTTTAGTCTAATTTATTCATTGATTAGTCTCATATTAACGTTTTAGTTTTTATTTTTGTTTATTTATCCCCTTTTATTTATACAATCAGTATAATTAAATAAATAGTACTATAATCCGTATGTATTCACTAGATAAACTTCAGAAATCTGCCATTGAAAATTAATTGCTTTACGATTTTTCGTAATATATCTAAATAATTATTTTGTATATTTAACTATACTAATTAGATCAAATTATAATAAGGAAGTGAACGAGAAGGTAACTACAAATATATTTAATATTATAATCTAAAAAATTATTTCCATTTTAAAAACGTTACATATGTTTTGTTTATTACAAAATAATTTTATTATTAATTTTAAATACACTATCGAGTTGCTAAGAATGTTTGTTACATATTTCGGTCAATAAACCTAACATTTGTGATGGCATTGATTCATAATCAATTATTTATTTTAAACTATCATTCTTATAAACGCTATATCCACAATAATGTTTATTAAATCCTGCCATTTTATATGAATATATTATTTAGGTTCTTCGGTGAATAGCATAAGTCACTTTATATATTATTCCATTAATATAATACAGGCACGCTCATATTACATACACACACACACACACGCGCGCGCGCGCGCGCAAATATCTTTATCAACTCTAACTAGAACGGTAAAACTCGGTGCTAAAAATTCTAGAACTGAAAATTCCATTTCTAAAGTATACGCACGCGACATCTAGTATAGTAAATTGACGAGTATCAGTACCAATAATGTAAGTGGTACCGTCAGCATCATAAATTTACTAGCTAAGAAGCAGATCAAAATGTTCTAGTATTAGAATATGTTTTGCTACTGAAATCTAGTGCTTTTATTTCCTGTGGACTCTTCTCTCAATGTGGATACATATCTTTTGTACAAATTGTCACAGGTCAACAGTTAACGCCTGCCTCGCGCAGAACCGTCCACTACCAGACACGAACGAGCAGAAGCGGCTTGCGGCTGTTTCTTTAAAAACAAACAATATAAAATATTATTTAATTCAATATTTTGCAATATCAAATTAAGTTTCTTTTATGTATCTTTCTCAAAGAAAATTACATAATATTTTTCAATTTAATATTTTGCAATATTAAAATCAATTCAATACTGCCAAATACCAAATTACTTTGTACCCCACAATTGGATAAGTGCTGCACCCTAACTAGCTACTTCCGTCCTAGTTTATTATTTTCTTTCATCCCTCTATTCGAAATCTTTTGTCTAATGCTGTCTATTTTATTAGATGTTGAAACGTCCTAGTTGTCAAAACAGGTCACTATATGTTCCTGGATAAACTTGTTCTCTCGCCCCTGGATCTCTGTTAACCCGTTGTTCTTCTTCTTTGCAGAGATTCGCCCTGGAGTGTTCCAAGGCCTGTGACTTCGTCACATGTTTAACAACATAAGTTCGTAATTGTATAAAAATATGTTAAAATAACTAAAATGGATAGAAAATCTGCATAAAAATTCAACAAATTCAGTAGGATAATTAATCCTACATAACTAAATAATCAATTATATTAGGTTGGCAAATATCTCCCTTCCGCGTTTTTGTCTTATGAATTTCGCGGTTATGTACTCGTATAAAGCGCTTCGGAGCTCATATCTGGCAATACTATACTTCATTTGAAAGGTCTTGACATAACCTACAAAACGACGCTATGTATGATTAGTTTGGATATTGCATTCAACAGTTATAGACATGTAAACATGGAGTTCACTAATGCTAAAATTCACGCTATTTTAAAGTTTTCCTTTAATAAAGGCAAATCCGCTAGAGAAACATTCTGTGAGATTAATGGTACTTTGGGGAATGATACTCTATCATTTCGAACTTCGGAGATATGGTTTTGACGATTAAGAGCCGGTGAAAACGACACCATGGATAAGCCAGCCGGCGGAATACCTGTGACGATGAATACCGATCAAATAATGGAAAAAATCGAGTTAGACCGGCGTATGGCATCTGTTGAAATCGCACAGGAGATGAGAATTAGTCACCAGACCATTTTAAACCATCTGCAGAAGGCTGGATACAAAAAAAAAACTTGATGGGTGCCGCATGATTTGACGCAAAAAAACTTTCTGGACCGAATTGACGCCTGCGATATGCTGCTGAAACGGAACAAATTCGACCTTCTTTTTGAAATGAATGGTGACTGGCGATGAAAAATGGATCACATACGACAATATCAAGCGAAAACGGTTGTGGTCGAAGGCCCGTGAATAGTCCCAAACAGTGACCATGCCGAGATTGACGGCCAGGAAGGTTTTGCTGTGTGTTTGATGGGATTGGAGGAGAATCATCTACTATGAGCTGCTCCCATATGGCCAGACGCTTAATTCTACCATTTACTGTGAACAACTGGACCGCTTGAAGCAGGTGATCGACCAGAAACGTCCAGACGCAATAAGTATTTTTAATTCGTTGATAACCGAGCGCATTTCGGGCTGTATGGCGGTCCGTAAACCATGCACCGAAACGAGTAAACTGCGTCTTTCGAATGCATTTTACGGGCGATAATTAATTACTTTGTATTAAAAACAAATACAGTATCGATTGTTAGGTCGAGTATTGTCTGAGAAATGCTAAATTGTTTAAATAAAGGCGCAATAAGTATTTTTAATTTGTTGATAACCGAGCGCATTTCAGACTGTAGGTTAGCACCGACCTCATGGACATGATTCATCTCTCGAGCTTCATTCTTTTCTCACCTTTGTTTCCCCTCATTTCCCCTCAAATGGACCGGTTTACGATTTCATCCGCGAGGGTGCGTATTACTACAGCGCGTCGAAACTGGCGCGGGTCGGTTGTATTGTATCGGCAAATGCTCTATTCATCTCTGGATAAAGTAAGTTTTGTTACATTTTTGTGAAAATTCTGCTCTTTTTTGATTTTTCCCAATTAAAATATATTATATTATTATTTATTAGAGTTAGGCTTAAGCAGGCCTCTAAACGCATTGGTAATCCCGTGGCGTCCCTCGTGTGCATTTATCAACCCTGGTGATTCAGCCCGGTCGCCTCCCAAAAGGACAGTATGTTGGGGGCATGCCTTGCGTCTATCTCTTCAGCCTCCAGGAAGGGTACACCAAAGGATAGTTGCATCTTCCCAGATAAGGCGGGGCAGCTACAAAGTATATGCTCAGTGGTTTTAATTTCCTCGTAGCAGATTCTACAGAAAGTCACTATCTCCACCAGTATCCTAGCCTTGGTTTTGTTTAATCGAACTATGTGTTCAGACCAATCTTTAGTATTAGTTGCCGTAACGAAGGTCTTTGTTTCACCACATGTGGCAACTTTGGTCTATGAACCGTATGTCATATCTTCTGACCATCGTCTAATCTCTTCCTTGATTAGACTCTGTTCGAAGCCGACGACCGGTTCTAGTCCAATGAACCTACCTCTGGTTCCCATTTTTGCAAGGTCATCCACTATCATGTTTCCCTTGATACTTCAGTGACCAGAAATCCAAATTAGGGTGACCTTACTTGTTTCAGCTAATTTGTTTAGAAACTGATAGCATACCCAAACCAACCTAAAGTTGGTCATAAAACTTGCTGCCAGAGATAGTCCATCAATTCGGACTATTTCACTGTTCCTAAAGGCAGTATCATACCCTTGCCTTTTAGTCTACAGTACACTCCAGCATCTGTGCCATTCCTATTTTAGGATTCATCCGTGTATCAGATGTGTCCATCCTTAGAAACGTATCTCTTCTTTGCGTCCCATTCCTCGCGGGGTGACATACTGATTCTATATTTTTTATCAAAAAAGAATGTTTGTATTCATGGCGTCGGGGCACATTTGGAGAGTTATTTTTTCGTCCAATCCCCTGGAAAGCTTGTCTAGCTCCTCCATTCTTCCTTTATTTAACGAGTTTATGACCGTATGTAGGATTTCTGCAGCCGCTGTCATGAGGGTCACCTTAAATGGTTTGATATCCAGAAGTAAAGTATCCCAGCGCCGCAGTAGGAGTTGTCCTAATCGCGCCTGAGATACGTCTTAAGATAACGCCTGTTAACTATTCTAAAAGGATATTAGTTGTGGAGAGTGCTATCCTTGGCCACCATACTACTGACCCATAGGTTAGATTTAAGGTCTAGATTAAAGTACAACCTCGTAAATCCATTTCATAGTCTTCGGTCTCAGTCCCCAGTTTCTACCTACCACTCTTATTAGTTACCATAGGTTGGTTGTGACTTTACCGGTTACGTACTCTAGGTATTGCTTCCAGGACAATTTGCTATCCAGTAGGACACCTAGGTATTTAACTTGATCTTTTGGTGGTAATTTTTATCCGTCTGAAGTCAGATTACATTCCCTATCCCATTTGTATCTTCTGCACACGAGGATTTCGGTCTTCTTTGGGTTGACGCTGAGCCCCCTTTTTTACACCATTTTTCTACTAATGTAAGAGCACTGCATGATCTCCATAAGGGGGTCGAGAAATAGACCTCTGGCTATTATTAGGATGTCATCTGCATATTTTATAGCTGTACAGACCGCATCATTCAGTAGTCGTAGGAGTTCGTCTACTACCAGACACCATAAAAGGGGTAACAGAACGCCTTTTTGAGGCATCCACACTTCAAGGTACCCGTCAGCATCATACTACCTTTACCGACCTCCAGTTTCCGGTTTCCCAACACGTGGTCTACCCATTTAACTAGCCCTGGATGAATTCTGTGCCTACGCATACTGGCCTTGATTATCACCCATGCTGTATAATTAAATGCTCCTTCTATATATAGAAGAGCTGCTACGTAGTTGTATCGTCGACGTTCCTTATCTCTAAATCCGTGCCTGCCAGAAATTCTGAAAGCTTAGCTCGTGTTGCATTTGTATCGGTGCTACCCCACATCTGACGATGGAAGTTTGCATCACATCCGAGAATTACAGTCAGCTTTTCCTGTGTACAGTACTCCACTAGCCTTCACAATTCCTCTGTGAAGGTTAACCCTATCGTCGTAGGGCAGATAGGCCAGGTCTCCTATGCAGAGTTCTAGCAGTTACAGCGCATTAGTCCCTTGAGTACTACGCTGGCTCTTGGTCTCCGTTCTTTGGTGTCTCTGAAACAGATTGTGACGTGGTGCTTCCACCGGGAAGTCGAATCGTGTTCGAGACCCGAGCAGGTCACTCATCCGACTACTAACCGCGCCGAATGCTGCTTAACCCGCACGAGTTCCCTGCGCGCCTTACGGCAGCGCCTCGGGCTCTCGCGCGCACCACCTCGTCTCCTGTCTCCTGGTACGTGCTCTCTGCGCGCCTTGCGGCAGCGCCTGGGGCTCGCGCACTAGGTCTGCTGGCATGTGCCCAACCGGGCACCTTCCCCCGCCCCCCCCCCCCCCGCCAACGATCGAACCGTGTTAACCGATCGCGCCAGCGTCCTGTCACGGTCGCCATTTGTGATGTGGTGCTTCCCCCGGTAAGCCGAAGGCTTCCCGCGGTCCCGGAGCACCGCGCCATTCGTATCCCCGGTCGCGCCGTCCTGCCTACGCGCAGGTTCTCGCGGTCGCCCCGGAGGGGACCCGGCCGGGCCAGCCCGAGCGACTGGCCGACGACGGTCGCAGCGGTACGTAATCTAAGATAAATAAAGAAAACCCGCACTTTCTTCTCTAATTAATCAACTTTATTCGCGGTCGGGAAGGACGGCACCTTCCCGCCGCACGCATTCATACACAAACAAAACAAACGCCTATGCGGCGTGCCGCATAGAACGCGCGCTCGCCAAGGGCATCCACCCGGGCTCACGAAGAGCCCTATGCGTCGCCCTATCCGGGTCCCGACAGCAGGACTTCCGGGCGTCTGCATCTGGGGCGGCGCCCTCGTCCGCGCCTAGTCGCGCCGTGCCGCGCTCCCTCTCTCTCTCTCTCTCGCGCTAGAACGACATTAAAGGCCTACCTTGGCCGACGCGGGGCTGTCAGGTCTCCCGGCCACAGACCGGCCGGGACGCTGGCACCGATGCCTCCCCGAGTCCCGGGGCGTTCCGGCTCTCGCGGTGGCTCTCTCCTCTCTCTCCTCTCTCTCCCTCTATGGAACGTGGCATTGCTATCTCTCTCTCTCTGCCTATCACTCGCGTGGCGCGGGAAAGGGGGGCCACGTGCGCGTTTTTCGGCGCGGTCGTGGCCCGCGCGAGACTGCCTGCTTGTTCTTATCGCTCGCCGATCGCGCCGCGGGCCAATAGCTTCGTCCTTTTCGGAGCTATGGGTCTACGTGCATTCATCATTCCGCCGCGGCCGCGGCGCCTCGCGAGACTGGCTCCGCGCGCGTGCCGATATTAGTCGCCCCGTCACAAGATATAATATCCTAGCCCCCCAATGGAATCTTTCACCACCCAAAGTTCTTTGATTAGTGTTATGCCTGTGTGCATTGCAGCCAAGTCCCTCTGCATGATAACGGAGGAGATTTTCAAAACAGAGGGGAATGATAGAGATATTACATATCCATCTGGTCCCTTTTTACCTCGTTTTCCCCTTGAACAGACCTCTTCGTCTCTCGGCGGAATACTTTAAAATGTATTCTACCGAGGTTGTATCAAGGCCTGTCGTCCAGGGCCACTAAGCACCCGGCGTGTGATTTCGGAATGGTTCTATCTATCCCTCTATCCCTTTTTCTCCGACCTGCGAGCTCACGACCATCCACGCAATTGTCTTAAGGGAGGGGTTGTATACCTCCAGCCTACCCAGTACCGCCACTGGATTCTCTGGTATCCCAGGGATCCAAGCAATAACCTTCAGTTTCTGCTAGAGGAGTTCAGGCCCCCATCTTAAGCCCGATATCTCCCCAACGTAAATCCAGAGTGGGTAGCTTATTAGCCATTCACTGCTTCGCCGCCGGGTTGTTTACCACCAGGAAGAGCGGTCCCTGCCTATAGTGGTTGGCATCAAACCTTGGTCATCTGCCGCGTGGCATAAGGTGGAACTCCTTCGGACTATTAGGGTAGTCCTCCCTCACCACGTCAATAGTCAAGGAATTGGTGCGCTCAGCGTCCGTCAGGACATCGCCCTCCATTTGTCCGGTCCGTACCACTTCCTCTTCCACTACCTTTCCACTCATCTTCCTATTTTTGACTAAAAATTGTTCCATCAAGTTTCCACAAGCTAGAATCACCGGGGATCCAGCGGTACCTATTTAGAGATTCCTTCATCCTACATACATATTTCCATTCAGCAGGAGCAACCCATGTAAGGGGAGTCCACATTTGTCCTGGAGATCCCGTTTATAGGGTAACTTCCATTTACACACACATGCAGATGGTCATTCATCCTTTAGGCCCTGGCCTTACTTATGCTTAAGCCCCTTTACCGAACCACAAGATTATGCAGCCCCTAGAGGGGGTTGTAAGATTTATTGCGACTCAATTATTTTGCTAATAAATTATTTATTTTAAGCCTATTTTGTGCATGTTTTCTTTTGCGTTGCCCTTCGTCTAACAAAAATTTTTCGCGCCCATTCCTAATTTTAGCTTTGAGTATCCAGACTCGCCATATCAATAGCATTCAATCGTGCAACGTCTGGGACTTCAGAATGAAATTAGCTACCTGAAGAAGCGTTGTATGACTATATACCATATGTACATGCTCAAGTTGGGAAATATATGTATATACTTCGAAAATATAAATTATGGAAGATATAAAAAGTATCGACACTCATTTTATACCATTACCCTCTGTATTCAATTTGGATATAGCATTTAATGATTAGAATTAAAATTTGTATTATTCCTGAAGACCAGTTAATCGTCAATCAATTAAAATAATAACCTTTTATCGATCCTTGGCCTCCAGTCATTAAAAGACGATTATAGGAGTTTTATAAAATTTAAACGGGGCTAGTTCTCCTGTATGTAAATAAGGAATCAATCAATTATCCGTATAACATAAGTTAATGATTGCAGGGATAATATTTTACAGAATACCTTAGCAGGTATGTTAAAAAACATTAAGACAGTGCAAAAAAATGATCACATATGAGCTGGGGATACATAGTAAATTGATTTAAAGGATGAAATATTTTCTGCGATATCGTATACATATAAACTAAAGCTTATTATAGTTTTAAAAAATGTGCAAAGTATCAATTCAATTAAATTAATAAGTTCGGTAAAAAATATAAAACAATATGTATCAATATACCTGACAATAATTGCAGCTTTTAAGAGTGCTCCTCGTGGAAAGCGGAACTCAGCGTTGACCGTGGCAACCCTACTTCCAAAAAAACAGTATAGACCGATGATATTAGAGCGAATCCCTCTTTTATCGACACCACAGGATCGTATCTATTAATCTGTGGCATTAGCATCCCGAGGTCTTAGAAAAATTAAATAAATTGTAAATCATAATAAAACAAGTAAAAAAATATAATTTTAATATTATTTATTATTATATACTGTAACGGGGAGATCCGGGTAGAAAATTCACCGACCCGGCCGTGTACAATATGACCGACACAGACTGTGTCGCCCACTTTCACGTGCAATAGGGGAGTCCCTTATGAACTTGCCCCGCGGCCGCGCAACAAACGTAGCGCGACTGTCGGCTGGCCGCTCAGCTAATTAGCTGCTATAGCAACTCCCGCGGAGGCAGTGTAGGCCTTTAAACCACTTCGGTCACGAGAGATTAAGGGCAGAGGGGAACAGGATGGTTTACCGGGCGCCGACGCGGATAAATAAATAATTCGACTTATTATTGCGGAATGTTTGAACTTTTATTTAGAGCAAAGCTTTGATTTTACAAAAACTAAAATCTATCATCCGTTACGCGCGTCAATTACTCCGCCGAGTCACAAATGGATCGATTCTGCGCAGAATTACAATTCCCTCGCGCACTTGATCACGATTTGATATTGCGCATGCGTGCGCGCCGAAATTCAAATTGCGTGCCGTCTCTAGCACGCCCTCAGCGGTGATTGAGGCGCCCCCTTGCGGTCGATTACCGAACCACGCGGTAAGGGTTCTACTGCGGCGGAAGGTCCGCGCTACACCGGTGCGCCCGCTCTTTTCTATTGTGAGAGAGAGGTTAAATTTCTCTCTCTCACTCGCACGCGCAACATCGCTGTTTACAATATGAGTGAGAGTGCACTGCCAAAAGTGCAACCGGCTTCGAAGCGACCGGCTACACGATTGGAGTATTTATTGTAAATAGTGCCGTACCGGGGCCTTGGTTGTTATCGGAAAGGGCGACGTGCACTGCCAAACGACTGCCTATGTCCACGACGGAGTTAACCCAGGAGCTGGTTATAACTACCGCGAAGCCGATCCGATTCAAAATCAAATTAACTACATATTCTTTGTAAGTATCAACTATTTTTATTAAATAAGAGCTGCTGCTCTACAATATCCGAATGTTTTTCTTTAATACAAGCCTGGAATTTCGCGACTATATATTATGAGGGTTCATCGCTTATAGCAATATAGCACATAGCAAAAGTTTATGTTATTAATTTCGAACAAATACACAAATTCTTTTAAAATGATTATACTGTTTTTATCAATAATTTTATAGGTTCTTAAATACTAAAATGTATTTAATTAATATATATTTTATGTAATTTGAATTTGTTATAAACAGCTGTGACTGGCTGTTTTAAAACGAAAGTATTCTAGAAAAGCAAAAAAAAGCCTTTAAAAGAAAGTTCGAAACTGCGCCACAAAAATTATCAGAATAAGAAGCACGTCCTAATCCACTCGACGACCACAGTAATCATAATGAATCAATGTTAAAATTCGTACAGATTCATCAGAGAAAAAAATAGTCTTTTTTTTAAATTTGATTAAATTTTTCGAAAAATGAATAAGCTACATTAACTATAGTAAAAAACTTAAGGTTAATTTTTTTGCAATAAAATTAATTTGTTCAGGGGAGGAAACTTTTAATTTTAAAGAAAAAGATTAGAAAATATAAAATAGTTATTGTTAAAAGTTAACAAATTGAATAATAATTATAAATAAATATTAAACATGCGTAAGGGCCGTGAGAGCCGTGAACTTTTTGAAAAAGCGATGAACTCTCAAAATCCTCCCTGTCTTTTTTTATATTCATTGAACTCGCCCCACCATTCGCCCTCTCGCTCTCCACTCTCCAGACTCCAGCCCAATCGGGCTTCCCATTCCGTCGCTTTGTTTCCGGGATTTATTGGAAATTTATCGAGAATGATTTCGGAAAAATCTGGCGAGTTCGGAAGAGTACAGAAGAGGATTACGGAGTTTTACTTCCTGTACTCAAAGTGAGCAGCCTCTCGACAACACCTTATTAGAGAAAATGTAAGAAAGATGTGCAGGTGTTCTTATGAATTTTCTGCAAATTAATGTAATGTTATTGGTTTAATTTTTGTACATAGGCACATCTAAAATTTGAATGAACATAATCAGTTAACAATTTAATTATTTTGCTTACTTTAGCATAATTATAATTCTATATAATTCTACATATATATGTACGAGCAATTTAACTTATGAAAAAAATTATAATTGTTTTTTTCGATTGAATTACTTACATTTTTACATTACTCGTTATTTTCAAAATAATTACTAATAAACTTTAAATATTAAATTTATATCTAATAAATACTATAAAAAATAACTTGCTAATGAGGTAGTAAAATTATTTCATTAATTGTAATCGCGTATTATATTAAAATTTATACTTCTTACTTTACGTACTTTTAACTAAATTGTTAACGAAGCTTATTCACTGTTCATTCATTATTACATATTTCTATGAAATCCATAACGATAATATTTGTATGAAATAATTAAAGAGAGCAATGTTTTTCAGATAAAAATTAATTTAAGATATACTTGATAAGTATTATTAAAACGATTGATTCTCAAATATTATTAATTTGATACTCAATTTACATTCAGCCAAAGAAAAATAATTAAATGGTTCAACGCAATAGAAAACAAAATCACTAAAACTATTTTCTTTACGTTCATAAGATCTTTCGTATCCAAATTCAAAAATATCAGGATCCAGAACTACATTTTTACCATTATCTTCATTTAATTTATTTAAGTTATTTCCCGTCAAATAATCCACTATCCTTTGAAAACTAACTATTTAAAGGCAAAGTTACATCCTTACTAAAATTGTTTTCAAATCCTACATCAAATTTTTTTGCAACATTTTTTTTCAAAATAAAATAAGTTAACCATTGGTGTACCATACGACTCAAAAGATGGAATTTTATCTTTTTGACTACGGTGTTACTGAAGGTATAAGACTTGATGTTTGTTCAGAAACACATAAACTGTATCTTTGTTCTAGAATTCGATTTTGTTGAACACGATTAATATAATACGGTAGTTGGCCAACTATTTTACCTGTGGTTGTGATATAATTTAGTACGATTTCTAATTTTTAAATATAACAAAAAATGAAAAATGAAAATGTTATAATTCAATAAATAATAAGAAATCTTGTAAGTAATAAAGGAATAATTTATATCTCATTTAATATTTTTGTCTTAACTTTTTATTTTATTTCTTGTTTATTCTGAAATGGACATTTAGTTAAATATCAACAATTACGTATTTTGTCATAACTTTTTTAATTATTCAAATTTTTTGATAATATTTTGTTTATGTATTAGCTATTGTATGTAGAATTCAAAAATTAAATAAAATAAATTGATTTTTGAAGAATTAAGTGTAAACCTTTCTTAATAAAGCGAGATTAATTGGGGATTTTTAAATTTAATGTTTCTTTGCATATTGATTTTTCACAATTTTGATTTTAAAAGGTATTTGAAAGCAGCTTTAAGCGATTAATGAATTTCAACGAGTTTAAGCTTAATTTATAGTGTTTTTATGTAGTTATGGATTAATAAATTGTTTAAAATGAATTACTAAATCTTTTCATATTTTATTTAATTTATAGATAAAATATCAAAGTAATAAATTATCGCGATTTTTATTATTACCATTTTCACCCAGTTATTTTTTAATGTTTAATCGCTTAACTTATTTTGTTGTAATATTATTTTTCCATAAAAAGTATTTAATTATTAAAAAAATTATGATTATATCAAAAGAAGTCTATCAATATAATTACTCACAGTATTAATGAATTACTCATTTTATAAACAAGTGTGTTTATGCAGATGTAGATTTCATGGTTATACTGTAAAGGGAAATAACTATTAAAGCTGAGTATATATGAATATTGGATTCATAAATTATATATGTACGAATACTATTTTATTTCATTGGTTTCTATCATACGTTTAAAATGGAACTCTTTTGGTTTTATTTAATGCATCTTTATCTATTTAGTTTTTTGTTTTTAAATCCTGGTAAGATCGATGTTTTTTATATAATTGCACCCACATGGTATTTAATTAATAGACAAAAATATGATTAATTGCAAATATTTTCATTATTATTTATGTAAGAAACTGTGCAAGGAATCGTCGATGCTGAATTCGCTGCACCCGGTCAATTATGGTATCAAGTATCAATTCAGGTTAATAATGAACATATTTGTGGTGGTACTTTACTTGATAACAGGCATGTTATAACGGCGGCTAATTGCTTTATTGGTGTAAACAATCGATTTTTTAATAGAATCTACTCAGTAGTTACTGGCGCATTAGATCTTCTTATTGATCCAGATATGATTCGAGTAGGCGTCGAACGAATAGTAATACCTAGAGCATACATCCCGCAAAATGTCAGTAGATGGGATATTGCCCTAATAAAGGTAAATTTTATTTAATAATGTTAGTCTGATAGAAATTTCATCGACCAATGTGATTATTTTATTAATAATTTTTTTAGTAAACGTTCGATCTAAAATATCATTAGTATATAGCCAATATATTTTTTATAAGTACTTATATATATATATATAAATATATATAAATATTAGTAATAATAGATCTAAAATATTTATACATAACATATTTGGTAGAATATAAATATCCTTGTAAAAAATTATAAGAGTATAACAATCTGATTAATATCATGAGATAACAAAAATAGAGATATTTATGTATGTTAAATGAAAAACTGCCTCATTTATTATTTATTTAGTTTAAAGTTTGTTTCAAAAACTAACCTTAGTTGCATGTTCATGAATCATTTCTTTTTTCGTGATAATCCGATTTCGGTTAAAAATAATCATATTTTAATGCAATCGCATATGTTCGACTGAAGCTATATATTATCATTATGATATGACAACTCCTTATAATCTTATAAGGGTGTTGAAATTTCCATATAACATTCAATCTTGCATTCATATCATAGAAATAATTTTTAATATATTGATAATATAGAATAATTTATATATTATAATAACCTTATTTTAATTACATGTTTATTTCTATTCAATTATTCGACTGATATTGCATAATTAAATCGTTTTAAATATTACTTGTTTAAAAATATTATGATGTTTTGATAATGCAAAATAAGTCTATACTGCTTATGCTGTGCGATACAGTCGAAAATATAAAATTATGCTGAAGTTTACAACAAAAATCTACCATTTAAGTTTTAACCTTTTTACCTGTTTAAGCTAAAATCTCACAAGTAGAGTCTAAAAATTAATTATTTATTTATAGTTATTGCATGAGGTACCAGTACGTAGTAAATTAAATTTGCCTTACCTTCAAAATGAAAGATTTCCAGTAAATTTTCAAGGTACAGTGTCTGGATATGGTCTTTCAATAACAGATCACAACGACATAGGTCGCAATGTTTTAGATATTTGTCATAACCGATGCATTCGATTAAAATTTGCAACAGCTCACATAATATCAAATAATTTATGTAGCAATTTAATTGACGATAATATTAATGAGAATTTGATTTGTGCTAAAATGGTGCAACATCATCCTGGTATCGGGGGCCTCTGCTATGTAAGTTGCATACGAAATTTTCAAAAGAATTTATGATTAATATCTGTAACATCGAAAATTGATCTAAAAAATAATTTAAAAATATAGTTATGTATTCAAATAACTCTAAATTTACTTCATATTTTTAAATAGTAGACATAAAACATAAATATAATATTAGATTTTAAATATCATATATAGATTAATGTAATTATAAAAAAAGCAATCT
Source organism: Sycophaga agraensis (assembly GCA_018906755.1). Lineage (NCBI taxonomy): Eukaryota > Metazoa > Arthropoda > Insecta > Hymenoptera > Pteromalidae > Sycophaga > Sycophaga agraensis. The sequence continues at coordinate 23,726 of JACCIE010000035.1, forward strand.
TTGAAGTAAATTTTCTGTATTTTAAAGAAGTTATTTTTATATTTTTGTTATAAATTCTTTTATTATTTATATAAACTTATTTTATATTAAAATGTTTATATAATAAATAATTCATTTTCAGGGAGATATCGGTGCTCCGCTAGTTATTGATAATACAATAGTCGGAATTTTAACGAAACATGTAGATAATTGTAATGAAACTTTAGTTCCTGCATTGTACAGTAACGTAACGAAGTTTCTATCATTTGTTAAAGCAGCTAAAAGTGTTTCCATATATGTATCTAACCACTTTAAAATGCGATATGCATCTTACATCGACGCCCATAATCTAATTGAAGAATAAAAAAATATTAAGCCTCATATAATAAAAAGTGTGTGTGGGGGGGGGAGCTGCGCGCGCGCGTGTGTGTGTGTGTACACGTACAAATTAATCCATTCAAAATGAAGTCTACTTTCAACTCGAAAAATTCGGTCTTCCTTTAAAGTCTATTTTTACTAAAAAATGGTAGATTTATTATTTTTATACAACTATATATCAATAAACATTCTTTCGTGTACTGTTCTACATGAATAATTAGTCGTGCGTGAGAGAGAGAGAGAGAGAGAGAGAAAAGATGAGGGAGAGTAGGGGAGTGTTAAACCACGTTTATAAATTCGTGCATCGGAACGTAATTGGCCGAAGAAGGAGCGCGCAACATTACTGGTCGGTTGGATACAGTGTTTTTAATTATAAATGCAATGTATGCATTTGAGCTTTGTGACGGAGGCCTGTTGACCCAGGTTGTTGTTGGCGCTGCGCGCCTATCAGGAGTTAGCGTTCGCGCGAGGATTGTCCGCCCGGGCGCGAATAAGCAGCATTTTTCCCCAAGAGCCCCGAGTTAATTATTGGGTCCTCCCTCCCTCCGCGATTCCCACCGCGTCGACCGTCGCGAATCTAACTGCAATTTGTTGTAAGGTTATATCTAGAAAAAGAAGCTTAAAAAAATAAGATATAAACAAGTGTACTTATGTGTGCAGTAGACATTTTATTAGAAACTAGAATAGGTAAATATTAATTATAATGGGCATCGTGCGCTAGCCCGGATTGTCAAGAACCGGGTAATGAGTGTCGTCGCGCTCAAATATAAACTTGAGGACGGTCTCACGAGTGTGTTAGTTTTATGAGAAATGAACGTCCTCTCCGTGTCCGAGAGAAGAAGTTTGAAGTCAAAGCCCCGTCGCGCCAGTATGATAAGTGAAGCTGTGAGTGCTGTCCGCCTTCAGCCTAGTCGATTATTAGGGCTAGCAAAGAATCGAGAGTGTAGAACGGAGTTGGAGCGGCAGGTACCGTTGTAAAGAATAGCCGTGCAGAGTTCGATACTTTCACCAAGCATGGTAGAAAGCCAAGAAGATGATTTTTTCCTGCATTACATCAGCGATACAGGTTAACAATGTTAATACGGTTATTTTCAACTCAGCCGCGCTCGGCCGTCTTCGTCATGTTCGTCACATTTCCACCCTCCCAAATATTCCTATAGTCATATTTCTTTATTCTTAATATTTATTAGGTTATGAAATATTCCGTAAATATAATGCATTCCAAGTGTTTGATAAAATACATATTCGAGTTAGATGATTCTTGAATCAGTTGCCGAATTAGGTGGCTTTTGAAGCGATTTTAGTTTTTTGGCTGGTCTGAACCGTACACTGTACATTTCTAGAGGAGTTATGAAGAGGCGCTCGCCACAGGTCATCGTCAGATCTGGATCACTATCGAAGCTAACATTTAAGGCAAACAAAAAACAAATAAACAAACAAACATAAAAACAACCAAAAATAATAAAAAAAAAACATTAAACAAACAAAAAATCAGCAAACAAACTTCCTAGTCATAATCGATGAACTTATTCATTATAGCTATGGAGCTAGTTAACATAAAAAAAATCGTTAGCCAATTATTTTTCCTTCTCATGTCCAGCCTTTTTAATTCATTTTATATAACCCTGTTAACCTACTCATTGTTTAAGGCAATTGCAGATCAATTTGTATTTGGTCGCCTTTTCCTTTTTTGCTACTTCTAGGCGATCAATTTTTTTCCTATCAAACCGTTATGTCAATCATGATTAACTCTGCCTCATTCATGTCATCAACAAGGTCCGGTTTATAAAGTTTGCCTTGATATTCTAGCCTTGGATCATGGATTAAATGAAAACTGTGACTTACTTTATGTTTTATACAATTTTTAATTTCATCGTTTTTTCTATTCTACTAGTTTACAAGAGTTACCTTGTCCAAATTATAATAAATATTATTCAAAGTTTGCTTCTAGTGCAGATTTATACATACTTTAATTGTATAATCAGCTCCAGTAAAGGCATGGAGAGTATGCAAAATTGAACAAAATCTCCATGAACACTAGCTAAATAAAAAAGAATGCGTGGGGACATTTTTAAGTGTTGCATTTGATTCTGCTTAGAACCATAGTGACTGAATGGAACTAAAAGAAATCAGATATAGCTAACAATTGATGGTATGAATGATTCCACGCAGCTACAGATTCTTTCTTTTTAATGATACCTATAACACCAGCTTTTCTTTTTGATATTCGATTAATTGTTTGTTTGAATTCCAAATCAGAGCTCACAATACGAAAGAAATTTTCGATAGTTTTAAAAAATGCAAGTAAATTTCAGCAGTTTTTTTTCTAAATTCAGAATATATTCTGCATAAATTAAACCCCATCTACTATAGTTTACTCTGCCATGACATAAAAAGTTAGAAGTACTTTTTCAACTATTTTCATGTGCAATATAAAATTTTAACTAGAACGATTAGTACGATTATATTGAATTAAATCGTTAATAAGATTTAACATTATTATAAAATTATTTCTAATTAAAAAATTCTGATTCATTGCAACTTAATATAATAAAGTTATGAAAATCGTTGTTTAAATCTGAATAATTTTCTCTAAACCCTGTTAAAGGGGCACGAAGATGAGGGAAAAACAAAAAAAAAATGCGCGGATGTTTGAATATTTAATGAACATTTATTATAATTCAGTATAATAATTTTTTGCCAAAATAATTATAATGCGTGCGCATAATTCTCTCTCTCTCTCTTACGCACACTCTTGAAGCGGGATATTTGCACGCTAAATTGATATAATATATACGCTACTTACTGCAGCAGCGACTTCCAGCTTGGCGGGAGTAATCTCGACCGCTCAGCTGGGTTACATCTCAAGCGGGCTATGACCTCCTTGACTGTAAACGGGAGAAGTTAGGCCACCAACGACCGCAAACTCTGCTGCACTGCCGTGCACTCAACAATACGAAAATCAACTATCTCCGAATCGTTATTAATTCCCCTTCTCTCTCTCGCTCACTCTCTAAATTCAACTTAATTGATAAATACGCGCGATGTTCTCTCGGTATCTATAAGTCTCAGGTCCTTCCGCGTCACGAGACCAGTGATGCCAGAAAACCAAAACTTTTCGCGCCTCCGCAAAGCACCACTGCGCTGATAGGCGGAGAGCTTGCGCACAGTTTGAAATAGGAGTCGCTGAAGGGGATGAAGAAGGAATACGCGCCTGCACGGCGCGCTATAAATTGTGTCACATTAATATTATTAAATGTAAATAAATAGTACCTAACAATAAATTTTGTTACAAAATAAATTAACATTTGTAAAAAATATGTATGCAAGTCATATGCTTACGTAAGTCCCAACATGCTATAAAAAGTCTATGCAATAGATATAAAACATTATAGGTTTAATTATTTTAAAAAATTGCAAATAATAATATTTAAATAATTTATTAGCGTATATATGTATAAATGTTAAGTATATTAATAAAAGAAATTATATTAATTTATAATATATTAAGCACAATTAATCAATACAATTAATCAATACAAATCAATTATTTTGAAATACATTCCTATTGAATGCATATAGATGCTGTCAAAAGATTTGAATGCATTTAAATCGATAATGGAAGAGTGATCCCAATATGAATCCCTATCTATTTTATCTAGATAAATACGAGTATATATGTAAAAATAGGATTTTATGAAGTCTGATTCATCAACTCTAAGGTCAAGGTATATTATTTATTATTATATTATTTATTTTTAAAATAAAAGAAAATTGTATTGTAATTTTTGTGTAGATTTTTTCAATTATTAATATTTTTAAATTTTGCAATTAATAATGGTAAATAATATTTTCATGAAAGAGCATCCATTTTGCCAGGAAAAAAATTTTTTTTCCAGCCATTTTTAAAATATTAAGATTCAATCAATAAAACATTCATGATAATTGTATAAATAGTTAATACTAATGAATTAAATTCATTTTTTCGCAAAGTTTACCTAATTTATCATGAGCTCTATAACACTGTAACAGTATTTAATATAGAATCTAATGGAACCTGGGCTCCATATCATTATCATAAATAGTGTCTAATGGAGCGCGGTCTCCAATATTTTTTTTTCTTAGATATCTTTATTTTAGTTGCATATAATTGAAAAAATATTTATATGAAAATTTTTAATTATTTAGCTTGTCGGTTCAAATATTTAATAAATTTTAATATTTTCCAGTTGATCTAATCAGACATATTTCTACGATAAATTCACCTCAATGACTATCTCCGTTCTTTGCCTAACTTAAACGGTACATAAACGGTAACTGAAAATTAATAGAATTTTTATCAATTCTTAATTTTTTATTAAAGTTCATTCAAACTCATTTCATTATAATAAGTTTTAACGAAGATTGACTATCATTTTTGAAGATAGATAGAGAAATTCGTACTTAAATAGAACTAAATATGAATAAATAATTAAACGCATAATTGAATTTAACCTTATAAAATTTCTTATCTATACAAAAGATAAGAAGATATGTTGATAGTTATCCATGCACTCAGTTTTCATCAATTTCTAATCAGAAGCCCAAGAACTCATAAAATCTATACAAATGATGAGGAAAAGCTGAGGAATTCGAGAAAAGTGTAAATTTCTAAGCCCAAAATTGAAAATATTTACATGTAACGATATCGATAAATCATAATTGAGAGGAATCTGAAAAGTCTTTTTATCATCATAATTGAATGCATGTCTATACAAAATAAGTGGTTATGAATGACTGAATGCATAATTAGCTGCACATCTATTTAAAAATAATACATGTCTATGCAAATAATTACAAACATAATAACTGATGTTGCTATAATTTGATATTGCTGATTAGACAATAATTTTATGAACTTATTTTCCGTTGTATTACTTTAGATTCGAAATTATTAATAAGGCATACATTATTTTAAAAAATGAGCTACTGTCTTTTGAAATAAGGTTAATGCGCATGCGAAGCCTTGTTGAAGTTCATTATTGTCAAAAACGCTGAAATCGATATGACCAACATAAATTGACAGGAGGAATGTAGGAAAACGAAAAAGGAGATGTAGCTACTAATCAAGGTTTTGTTTAATTTATGGTGCAATAGCGCAAAATCGATAAAATCAATATTAAGTGACCGAACGAAGCTTCTGTTCTAAGCTAAAAACTTAATGTACTGGCGATACACCGTTTTGATCAATTTTAGTTCTTAACCTCAGAATTAAAAATATCTTCATGTAATGATATATATATATATATATATATATATATATATATATAAGTTATAATTGATGAGATAAAGGTTAATGTACAAATATTGCATTTTAACAGTGTTCTAATCATTATTAAGTGGAGATACGATTACCTACGAATAGAGGAATTGAATGCAAAATTGAATGTATTTCAATACCAAAAGTTAGCTATCTTTATATGAATACATATTTATACTTAGTATATGTTACTCTTTCTCTAGAAAACATTAATGGGCATTGGATTCAAGGACTTGCTCTCGATTTATTTGTAATGAATCGATTCCAATTTCACGTAAATCCAAAGAAAGAAGCTTGGTATTCGTTAGAAAACTTTAATGTATTTATCAGATCTTCTTCTGGCCTAGCTCTTGTTAAAAGCACGACCATCGGTAAAATCTATGTTATTTGATAGAAAGAAGCTAAGAAATCGAAAAAAAGATTGATTGTCCCGCGTTGTGGTTAATTTTTGATCTAAAAGATTTAAAAAAACATAAATTTACCAAACTTAATAAGCGAGAGATTTAGAAGTTTTTAAGTAATTACGTAAAGATTTCTCGAGAAAAATCTATGACATAGATTATTTCTTTATAATTTTCGTATCTTCAATTTAGAGGAAATATTGAACATCGTTTATATACTTCCAATTCATATGGGGTTCATCAATAAAAATTACAATATTTAATATTTTTCAAAAACAATATTTTATCAAATTTATCCCTGGAAGTTATAACCAGAGATGAATAGAGAGATAGCCGGTATCTAGGCCCAGGCTGCGGTAAATTTAATGCGTTTATCATAATGTTGTCTCTTATTCTCTATCTTATAATGTATTTAAGACATTGTTTATAGTATGTATCATTCTGTTGAAATGAAAAATTCTTTATTACACGAACCAGAACTTTTTATTCTCTAATGAATTACTATAGAAATGATATGTAAGCTGGATAACAGGTACACTAAAATTGTGTATACGAAATAATGTACACCATATGTATAATCTTTTATTTAAATAATTATATTATGTAAGAACAAAATTGTCATTTGCGTTATTTTTTAAATAAAAAGAATTTATAATAAAAGGAAATTAATATATGTGCATTTTAAAATAAAATATCAATTAATATGGAATCAGCACAATAACATTATTTTCCTACATTACATTAAACTCAATTTCTACTTACTTTACAATTATTCCTAATTTCCATTGGAAATAATTATATAATTATGGATTTTTGTTGAAAATATATTGTATTTTTGTATACAATTTTTTTCCATTATTTGTTTATCTGTGTGTCATAAATTTTTATTATTATTTCAGTTTAAATCTTTAGAATTATTTAATATTATTTATAATCTATTTAATTATTGGTGTACGATGGGGTACGATGTATCCATGATTGCAGCTCTTTTGCGTTGTTAACGTAAAAAAGGACTCTTTGGAGTAAAAAATCATGAGTTTTTTTCAATTTAAATTAAAATGTAATATGTTGCACAATAATATATTATATAAATTTATTGACCAAACTTTTATATTTGAAATATATTAATACATATGTGGGGGTTCATCCGCAACCACAACCCCGCCAGCTTAAGCAACAGCTGCAGCCAAGACGCGACCCGGACGAAATGGCAACTCTGCGCTCGCTACGCGTGGCCCCCGCCTAGGTGGCGTAGACGTCGACGGCGCGCGCAACTTGGGCCAGTTCAGGGGGGGGGGGGTCAACTCATACAGGACGAGTGGCTAAAATCTACGAGCTCGACGAATTCGAGAGGGCGCCACGTTCGCCTCAATTAGAAAGAGATAGTGAGATAGAAAAGACGGAGAGGGAGAACTAAACCTATGCTGCAGCGCCTTACTTGAACTATTTCTACTCCAACCTTAATACTGTCCCAATTTGTACAACTATTTTCTGGAATCAATATTGCAAATGTAGAAAGAATTTGTCAAAACTCGAGGAATTTAGTAAGATTTTAAACACTTTTAGAAGTTTATTCACGTTAGCTACAATAGAAAATATAAAAAATAGCTGCACAAAAAAATAGATAAATTTTATAATACCCACAATTTTTGGCAAATTTAATTTAATAACTTTTATTTTGTTGCGCGTACATTGTATTAAATGACATAAATTGATTGTTTTTAAATAATAGAAATATATTAATTATTATTTATAAAATTGAATACACGTCCGCTATATCTAAATGTAGTTGATACCAGCGCTGACCAGCTTTCTTTACGCTGTTATACACAGTTGCTATATCTATATATAGTCGACGCTGGCGCCCCCTGCAATGATCCTCGCCGTCAAAAATTAGCCACTGATTTAACATTGAGTTGACCCCCCCTGGGCCAGTTCCGCTCCATCCATCGAGCAATTCAGCAGCGTTCTGTACGAGCGCCCGTCGGCACGCTCACAGATGCCGCACTCCTTTGTACAGCAAGCGCGTAATAAAGTAAAGTGTAAAATCTACACGCACAGTGTTGTTCATTGCCCTTCATCTTCCCTTTCTTTAGAACCGAGAGCACACCCCGCGCTCGGACTTCTAAACATATTGAAAAAATATTTGGTGATGTATAACTATATAAGTCTGTTAATTATATTAATTCATTTCTACAAAGCCTGTCGTTACAAGGTTTAATGTAAATTTTTTTACTAATTTTTTGAAATTCTATCAGAGATGTCTAATTTAATTAATGATAAATATATACTCTTATATACTAATATTACACTGAATATTTGTTGCTTAAATTATAAAAGGGTAATCAACTTAGGTTGCTATTATATACATTAAATTCTAATTGTAGTCAAAAATGTTGAATTTCAGGCGTCGCACTATTAAAAAGATGCTAATTCGTTGCAAAAATTAAAAGGATGCAGCGATGGCACTTTTCGGCCGCGGGCGCTAGATTTTTACCATTTTTTACACAACCATCAGTCTCGTTTAACTCGCTATCGGGGACCATAAGTAATAATTAAATTATAATTATTATTATAACTATTTATTATTGAAAACGTAATATAGTCAAGAAAAATACTATAACAATTACACGAATTCTATACCATATTACTATTTTATCTAAAATAAAAGTGAATGAAACGCATAAGAAAGAATAAGTTACAGAGAGCTCGGAAAGTGTCTCACTCCTACAGTTCTACCTACAGTTCTTATACAGGGATCACTGTATAAAAGAGTACACGCCCGGCTCATGCATTTTGGTCAATCTCGACTCGCCCGCCGAACTGAGGACACCTCATCGCAGTACAGTGCAGTGTAGTGCAGTGATCTCACCAAACCTAAACTGCCCCTCTCAGGGCAACATTCAACTTCCATCGTATTCGGGATTGTTCCTCCACCCCACTATACTAACGAGCCGTCGCAGCAACACTCGCCGTCGCCCCACTCTGCATCTCCAGAGCTCTACCCTCGCCACACCTTCGGGCAGCGCCTGAGGCTCTACCTTCGGAACTCCTCCTCTACCTTGGGCTTTCTACCAGCTTCAGCACTCACTAAGTGAACTCAATTTTCACTAAATTCGCTTAAATTTTCAGCGCCTTCAGAGTAAATGCTCATTCAGGGTTCACTTTTCAGCCCTACCATGGCTGCTCCTCATGAAGCTGAGATCCGAAGAAGAATTTTGTTCGGCTTCTCGGACCCCCACCCCCGATATTTGTACGTGATATTAGCCTGTGGCCCCGTCTTAAGGCCACAATGGCTAATCATGATATTAATTACCGTCGTGCGGTCAATGTATCCTTGGGTATTCGTATATACCTTGACACCGTCACCGATTTTCGCGACCTCACTTCCGGACTCGAAACTAAGGAAGTGGAATACCCCACCCATCAGCTTCCCAAAGACCGTCACGTAGTAGTCATTATTTAGGGCGTAAACCAGGCCCTCTTGGATGATAGTCTCTTCAAAGAACTTAGCCGGAAATTTCCGGTTAAGCAAGTTCACCGCATGAAGAAATAGAATATATTTACTAAAAAGAAATTAATAAATATACACATCGGAATTACAAATACATTTCCAAACACTAGAAATAAATAAACGTAATTAATAAGAACATACGATAATTAACTAAAGTATATTAAAGCATTTAATATACATAATATAAATGTAAGAATAATATAAATGTAATGTATTTTTTAATAAAATAATAACTTTCTATAAAAATTTTTTTGTTAATAATATATTTTTCTAAAACTTGTAAATTTATCTTCTTATAATTAAATTTATCTTTATATTGTTATCTACAAAAATATTTTATAATTTAATTTTGCAACGTAAGCATTATGAATCTTTAACATATATTTTTACACACACAGATATGTAAGAAATTTATTTAATTTTAAATTACTAATTAAAAAAAAATTTAACAAATATGAAACTACGATATCTGCAGTTAATAATATTAAAATTAATAAATTCACTGACTTTGTAATCGGTTTTATTTCGAACCAAACAGCTTTTGTTAAATATTTATAATTTAGTGATGTAAATAACTTTTCTAACGGTAGATTATTTTCAACTATAAAAGCTATAGAATCTAGATCATCTTCTGCTAATTCTTTAATCATTTGTTCTGCAATAACTTTACTATAACCTTTACGTTTACGTTCTTCTCTGTCTGCAGCATCCCTAAACCATCGCAATCAAAATGCTAATCCCATAAAACTAGCGATTTATCTTTCTTCAAAAATAACCCCACGCCTCTGTTGAATTGCACGAAAGTTTTCAACAAATTAATTGTTCCAGGATTTTTCTCATTACGATGGGGTAATATCGAATGTACTCCATGTCTGATATTTTTAAATGCTTTAATTCGCATTCTTCCGGAATACTAAAACATAGTACTTATACTAACATATAATATTAAAAAAGATAAATCGATAAATACAGCTTTGAATACTCACCGCGGTTGCAATTTTAAACATTCTTCCTTTGATTTAAAATATAAATAAGTTACTGCTATATCACTTATGAACTTATTATTTTTAATTTTTATAACTTTATTAATGACGTCTAAAAAACTCAGAGAAATACTCGTGAACCGCTGCGAATCATATCGCTTTATTCTAATTTAATATTTTTGTTTCCATAATTACTTTTCGGAATAATTCTTTAGATTCATTAAAATTAAAAGGTACATGATCTAGTGGCGGTGACTGTGATGTACGCGCGCGAGTCGCCTTTTTCTCCGCGCCAGATGATGACCGCCGAATTACCTTCGATTCGATTCAGGGGGAAATAACGGTCAACGCCGCGAGGAGAGATATACCCTTTCCAAAATTACACTCAACGACCGCCCCTATCACAGTCCTAGTGGAGGGGATTGCAGGCTCGCGGCAGATTCGGACGCCGCGCGGGCCTGGGAGATCAGGTTCGAACGGACCTCCGCCCACTCTTGACGGCGAGGAGCTGGCGGCCTGTCGCCCATTCACATCAGGGAGACGGAGTCTCTCTCTCGTCACGTGCGCCCTTCGCACAGGCAAAAAGACGCGCTACCTTCGCACCGGGCTGACGACCGTCCGCTGGTGCATAAAAGGGGCAGACCCTGAGCACGCACCCTTTTGCGTCGCTCGTCTATCGCACGGAGATGCACCGCTCTCTCCAGACTCGGGCTAAACGCCATGCCGCGTTGGTAATCGCGCGAACCACGACCGACGGACTACCAAGTATAAACTATCTGCTCGCTCGCCCGAGATATTTAGATCATTAACGCATAAAGTAATAGCGTGCAGGGTTTACGCCTCCTCTCCCCGCCGATTTCCCTAATTCCTACAAACGTCGGCGGTAACGAGCCCGGCGACTCTGGCCGTGAGTCGACGGCAACTGAAAATTTAATAAATTTTACAATTGTTACCTTTTGAAGCCTTTTTATATAATAAGTAACATATTATCATTAATATTTAAATAATTTTTTAAAAAATAAAAAAAAATTCTATTTTATTTTTTTATAATTTTAAAATTATTTAATTTTTTGATGCGTCATGCTTACAGATAATATACCAATAAAAATTCCAGAATGGCTTATCCCATTTGAGCAAAATATTTCACGGCGTATAGGATCTTTTTTCTTCTACTTGATAGCATTATTCAACAAATAGTAATACTAAAATCTCATCAAAACTATGATTAGAATTTAAATATAATATGATATAATAATTAATTTAATGCATTAATTGTAACTAAATCGAGAATTAAATATAAAAAGTAATTAATGAATCGATGTAATAATTACCTATAAAGAAGGATTTTATAGTATTTACAGAAATCAAAAACAAAACTATAATGTAACTGGAAAAACTTTATTATAATAATAAAAAAGGTTGTTTTTGAGAATATCTAGTGGTAACGATTGCCATATGATTAGAATCACATTCAATTAACATTAAGTCTTAAAAGTATTAAGGATTTTTTGTTATTAATATTTGTATTCATTTAATCACCTACCAACTGATAAAGAAATGTTACATATACATGAGTTTGTATATATTATAATTTTTTTTATTTTTTGATTCAAATAAAGTTAAGTCTTATGCGTCACTGCATAAGCATACGTATCTCTGAAATGGCTTCAATCAAGCGATTTGTAATAAAAAATAGATTCACTTTTAAAATTTTTTTGTAATATTTACATCAACCAGAAATTTAGTATACATTATAACGGGTGTCAGGTGCTGGGCCTAACAAGGGGAACGCGGGCCGAACTAAGTTTATCTATAAAGGTAAGCAAAGAAAAGGCGGGAAATCCGCGAATCTTTCGGGTGCGAATTAATTAAAGTTTAGTGTCCTCTCGGCGTCTGAGAGAAGGGAACGCCGTGAAGCCGACGCGCACGTGTGGTTTCCCCAAAAATCTCTTGCGTATCAGTGCAAGGATACGCGGAGATTGCTGTGCCGTTCACGGAGTTCACAAGTGGGCTAGTGACGGCACCTGGAACTCGAAGCCGTGCAGTCTATTCCTGAGGGAGTAGACTGCACAGGACTTGTGCTCCACCTCCTAGAGCAGCGACTGGCCCCTGGGAGCGCGACCCGAAGAGGTACCTCCACGGGCGGATTTAGCTTGTCGCCGCAGCGCCTAATAGCAAGCCCAGGTAGTGCAAACGTTATTAATATTTTATAGGTGGTGCGCGGGAAACGCAAATTTTACGAGCGGCTGAGAGAGAAAGAGAAAACTCTTCTCTCTCACTCGCACTCGTATAGGGATAAGCGCGCAAGAAGTAGAAGCGCGGACCTTCGATACGACTAGCCCTCTTTACAAGCGGCAAGCGCGAATCGTCCCAACGTAACGGATTTCACGCGGAGAAACGCGCATGGTTATCGCGAGCGGTTGCGCGCGCGAAAAGAGTGTTCGCGAGGCGCGCCAACCGAATCTGCGCCAACGCATGCGCATTGGGTGCACAGGCCCTGAGCGCGATAAACGCGAGGCTAGCGCAAGGCTAACCTAAAATAATTGCGAGCGCACGTATGCGCAGTGCGAACTTGTTTGCGCAACGCAATTATTAAAGCGTTCTATGTACGCGCGCAGTGTGCCGACAATAGTTTACATTAAATAAATATATTTAGACTTTTTGGCACGAAGCCAAAAGGGAAAAAGGAAGGGTTTAAATAATAAGAGCTACAATTGAGACAGAAAAAAAATTATTTGGTTCGTAAAAGGGGAGGAAAAACCGCCTAAGCGGTAAAAAAACGTCTCTCGAAGATATATAGAAGAAAAAGGAAGGGCGCTAAGAAGCGCGACATAATTTACTTACGTTCGCCTCGTGGCGTTCGGGGCTTTTTGCCGAGAGCCTTTTGCGCGTACGTTTGAAACGCGACCGATATGTAGCTCCAGGTGCGAACACATGGCCGACGGTGTTCAAGCGCGCAGCGAACGTGGCTAATTGTCGCCAGGTAGTTCAGTGTCTACTTCTGAAGTCGGGCAACAGATGATGCAGTGGATATCAGCAAATGTCGGCGGATACCCGAAACACGTTCGGATACGGCGGATTTTCGGCTGAAGCAAGATGGCGGGCTATACAAACGAACTTGCTGTAGAACAGGCCAGATCTGAGCTGCAGCGTAGCAATCTGCGTGCCGCCGCGCCTCCTCGACCAATCACGCGTCGGGTTTAGTGCGCTTAGGCCTCTCGCACACAGGCGAACTCGGCCAAGCAACGAGCGCAATCGGCGCAATGTGACTGTTATATAACTCCCCCCGTTGTGAGATGGAAGCGAGCAATAACCGAATTACACGCATCACTTCAAGATATACTGACGCTGCACTGTGTCACGTGGCGGTTACCAGGTGCCTGATTTCGCCCCGGCTCCCAGCCACCACGCGACTTAAGGACTTTCCGTCCTTTTCTCCCGCTCGATGCCGTCGCACGGAAAATCCGCGGACGCGGCGGAGCAAGCCTGGGTGCTCGCTGCTATAGGGATGCGAAATGGGGAAAAGGGCGCGTGAAATAATTGCCGCCAACCTTACACGCTTATTTGGCTACTCTTCTTCACCAATAAACTAAATTTCATTACTTATTATTAATATCACAAAAAAAACTAAGCGTGCAAAGTCGGGCAAGCAACCGAATTCAGAACGGGCGGTGGCCTCTGGTGCTATTGAGGCCACCTTCGCAAGCTCAACGCTACCGCTCTTCCGCAAGATCTACTGCAGAGTCGGGTGGTCCCGGAAGAACCGAGCCAATGCCGCTCGCATCCACACTCTATCCGCAGGCTCGGCGCTCCGGAGCTCGCCGAGAAGCAGCCTGGCCTCTTGGAAAGCGCGAGCTATCTGTGCGTATGCAGTCCCTGTTCCGGCAGGCACGACGATCGGCCCTGACAATGGGACAAGCCCCAGGGAAACGGAATCTCCGCTTCCCACCGAATCGTCAAATGCCTCTCCGGACACTTTCATGGGCTGCACAGGGCTGGCCTCCAAGGACCCTGCTGTCTCCGCAGGAGGCATCAGCGGGGAAACACCGGATGCTTCAGCGCCCATTCTGACCACCGTCAGATCAGCCGCGGAGCTCCGTGCGGTCTGGATCTCCGCGTATGAAGCTGACGGCGTCAGGCCGACGCTTTCGCGATCCTGTGTCTCCATCCGCTTTTGCACTCCCTCCGCTACCGGAACGTGGGGTGCCAGAGTGCGCGATGCTATGGTGGCTCCTACCTTGGCTCCCGAAACTACCCGAGGCGGCGCACGCAATCTCTTCTGCACCGAGGTGCTGTCCGTCCGTGGCGGTGGCTGGGGCTTCGGGGCCTTCAGGCGCGGGGCTACCGGCGTTGGCGCCAGTGTCGTCTCCGATCGCGGAGATCGGCGCCGGCGCTTTCCGCCCTTACCGCCACCTGAAATCTCCCATCCCCCCGCCACGTCCGTACCCACACTCGGCGCAACGCCAGCATACACGCGGGGATGCGTTTGGGGGTGGCTCTCCCGGATCCGCCGGACTTCCATACTCGCCAACCACGCTGCATGCGTTTCACCACAACGGGGGCAAGTGTTTAGGGTTTCCCCCGAAACGCCCACAGTTGTGGCAACACACCGAGTGCAGGGGCCGGGGACAATCGACGCGATGGTGCCCCCTCCGCCAGCAACGGTGGCATGAGCGTGGTGGCGGATCAACGGCCGGATCAACGGGCACGTCCATCCTCCCACGGAACATGCAGCCCCGCCCCAGCTCACCGGGATCACTGGCTTGCGCGGATCGACCGGTGGAGCGCTTAGACGAGGCTGCCTGCCCCACGCAACTCACGGTCTTGAGGCCGGACACAACCTTCTCCTCCCCGCGCGCCTGCCCTCCCGAAGTCAAAGACCGCTGGCGAGCTATCTCCACATACGGAGTGCTCTCGACCAACGGCCCCTTCGGGTCACTACACCCCCCAACGCCACCCATTACCACCCCCGCGTCTACCTTCTCCTCTTTCGTGAGGTTACTCGCGCTCGCGCTCGCGATCGCGGACGCGGGCCCTCCCTCCTTTGCCCTCCTTCGCCGCTTTCTTTTTTC
Source organism: Sycophaga agraensis (assembly GCA_018906755.1). Classification (NCBI taxonomy): domain Eukaryota; kingdom Metazoa; phylum Arthropoda; class Insecta; order Hymenoptera; family Pteromalidae; genus Sycophaga; species Sycophaga agraensis. The sequence continues at coordinate 39,352 of JACCIE010000035.1, forward strand.
CGCGGAACACTCCGAGGTCGGTCCCACTGTAGATGTTGTGGACAGGGGCAGGAGTACGCCTGAAGTCGGCTTCTGCGGCAGTGCCTTGTAGAGGCGCTCAAAATCTTCATCCGCAGGCGTCGAGCTCGAGAAGTAGTCGTCCATCTCGAGCTGACGTCGCGGATTCCACTTGAGACGGCGCCTCGCCATAAGCCTCTGCCGCACCGCCTCCTCCCGACGTACATCCTCGGCGTATCCCGCGGGAAAGATGTTGCGCGGGGCCTCTTCTCGCCCTGCCGGAACCTCCATGGGCTCGACGACAGGGCTGGCTGGATCAACCGCCGCCACCGCTACCTCTACGACGGCCGCCTGCCCGTCACACATGGGCGGCGTAACCGCCGTGATGCTGCTGTTCCCGGACGTCGTCGGCTGCAGGCCTGGGCCCGCAGATGTAGATGCGGCCCCGCCGCTCATCAACTCCGGCACCTCCATGTCCTCGTCCGAGGCGTTGATGAGCAGTGCTTCCTCCTCGACGGTCGGAACGCTGTCCCGGCGAGCTTGCAGCTCCAGCCGGAGCAGCCTTTCGAGGCACTCCTCATCGCCCTTACCCTCAAACACCCCCGGAGCTGGCTCGACGGGGATGTCTCCCTCCATTTCTCCACCGTTCGCCACCTGAAAAGTGGAAAAATTGGTTAATGTCACGCTAAACACTATACTTACACTTAACGTCTACCACGACACTAGAACAGATACTGACTTCCGACATTTCGTCGGTCGGCACGTTAGCTCGCCTCGGTGGTATATACCGCTTTAGGTGCTGAATATGCACCTTAGAGGTCTTCCGGCCAGCATCTTCGAGAAGAAAGACTGTGTCACCAAGCACTTTTTTAATCTCGAAGGGACCAAAATATTTTGGTGCCAGCTTACCGGAGACTCCCTTCGCAGCATCCGAAAGCGTGCTCTCGAGCCTCCATACGAGGTCGCCCACCTGAAACGACGCGCCTCTTTTATTGCGATTATACGCTCGGGCGTTGCGCTCCTGGGATTCATCGTTATGCTTCCTCACGAGATCCCAAAGAACGTCCAATCGTTTCAGACGGTCAAGCCAATGCTCAGGGTCGGCACGAACAACTACCTTTTCTCCCTCAACTTCACGTTGCAAACTCTTCACTGGATGTGGGTGGCGCCCGTAATTCAAGAACGCTGGCGAGACTTTTGTGCTAGCTTGCACGGCCGTGTTAATTGCATGTCGAAACTCATGCAAGTGCTCGTCCCACTGATGATGATCAGCCTCAACGAACGTGGCAATCATCGTTTTCAACGTCCTATTCGTACGCTCAACCGGATTGGCTTGGGGGTGATAGGGAGGCGTGGTTACATGCTTTACACCAAAATCTTCCCACATCTTTCGGAGATGCTTATTAACGAACTCTGTACCATTGTCCGTCAATAAGAACTCGGGAGTCTCCCACCTAAATAACACCAACTCTTCAAAAGCTTTCGCCACTGCCTTCCCGTTAGCCGCACGCAATGGTTTCAACTCAATCCACCTCGTAAAACGATCCTGAAACACTAAAATGTATTTAAATTGGCTCTTACTACGAGGCAGCTCCATCACGTCTGCAGCCACCACTGCCCATGGCCTCTCCACGATTCGCTTACCCATCAGCCCTTGAGGACCCGCCTGAGAGACTTTATAGCGCTGGCATTCGCTACACTGCTGCACGTATTCACGCACTTGGTAGTAAAAACCAGGCCAATAATACTCCCTCTTTACCCTGTCGTAAGTCTTCTCGATTCCAAGATGACCCGACGACGGGTGGCGATGTGCCTGCTCGATCACTCCAACTCTATACTCGTCTGGTACGACGAGTCTCCACCCCTCCTCTTCAAACGAGATCGGATCCAAGATCTCATCAGGAGAATAACGATAAAGCATGCCATCTATCACTTTCCATCCCGGTAATTTTCGAGGCCAACGCTGAATCTCGTTTATTCTGTCATGATACCAAGGATCCGAGATCGTCTCAAAATTCGCCACAATCGCAATCTCTCTATCGATCCCTCTAGAGAGAGCATCAGGAACCTTGTTGAGTGCGCCTTTTGTATGCACAATCTCGAAATCCCACTGCTGCATCTCGAGGGCCCAACGCGCTAGCCTCCCTGTAGGGTCTTTAAGATTTTTAAGCCACGTTAGAGCGCTATGATCTGTTTTAGCAACAAATTCATAGGCCTCCAAATATGGCCTCAGTTTTTTAATTGCCCATAATAAGGCCAGGCACTCCTTTTCCGACGTAGTATAATTCCTCTCAGCCGGATTTAAGACACGGCTGATATACACGATCGGATGCCCAACCCATCGTCATCTTCCTGAGTCAAAACGGCTTCAATGGCGTAATCACTAGCATCGCTTTGGACCGTAAATGACTTAGAAAAATTCGGACGAGCAAGCACAGGGGCCTTTACAAGCGCGTTCTTCAAAGCATTAAACGCAACCTCTTGTTCTCCCTGCCACTCCCACGGTTGATCTTTCTTTAACAACTTCGTGAGAGGCACTTTAAGCTCGGACTCTTTCTCAATAAACCGTGCGTACCAGCCCACCATACCCAAAAACGTACGCAACTCTTTCACATTCTTGGGTGCCGGATAGTTCAGGACCGGCTCAACCCTTTCCGGGTCCGGCCTTAATCCGTCAGCATCCAGCCGGTAACCTAGGAAACGCACACTCGAACAACAAAACTCACACTTCTCACGATTTACCTCGAGTCCGGCTTCCACAATCGTACGCAACACAAACTCTACCCATTTCAGGTGCTCTTCGAACGTTTGCGTCACCACTAAAGCCACGAAAGCCGATTACAAGGAGCCTATCCGAAACTCCCAGCTGCTCCTTGAACAACTCGAGACCCTCAAGGAAATCCCACGCCTCCTCCGTATCTGTACCAGCGAAAGAAAGATGTGCATCTCGCAACGCCCGTCTGCAGCGAGTTATGTCGCGAAAACTCACGTCTCTCTCTCTACTCGAACTATCGTCGCTACTCTTCCGGGCCATGGTTGTTGCCAACTGAAGATCGCCCGCGGCTGACTCAGTCGTCGAAGGTAAAACCTGCCGACTGCGTCGCCTCGGAGCAGTATCCTCGACCCTCACTCTATAACGACGACTCACTAACTTGCTCGGACGCGGCGCCGACATCAATACAGATTCTTCTCCTGACGATCCGCTCTGTGAAGAGTCATCCGCATCCGAACTCACAAATACCTTCTTGTTTGCTTTCATCAAGGAAACCTTCCTTTTATGCGGCGTAGAGGCCGCTGCAGGAGGCTTCCCTGTCTCGGCTGAATTAGGCGGCAAACTCGGGCTCTCACCTTTGTTAGCCGGTCCACCCGCTAACGCCATAGAAGGAGTAACTTGCGTAGTTGCTCCTCTCAGCGTCTGCGGAATACTATTACACTGAGAAGCGAAAATTTCTGACATCACGGATGAGACGATCTGCCGTACCTGCTCCTGCATTCGGAGGGTCAGCCCGTCCACCTCAATCGACTCCGGCTTGGAGGTTCCCGGGACATCTACCCCTTGCTTAAAAACAGTCGGGGGATGGTCCTTAGGATCAATTCCAATCTCTCGAACGCGAACTCCCGAAGAACTCTCGCTATCCTCTCCGGTCATGCTGGTCGTGATAACTGCCGCGCCGTCATCCTTCGCGGGGCTGTCCTCACGATCCGTTCCTCGTTTCTGGGGAGAAATCGGCGGCAACCACAAATCGTAACAAACCAAAGGAGGATCCAATGGTTCGGCGTCGTAGTTGTCGTCGTATCCCTCGACCCAGGGAACGTCCAGCAGAGGCCGGGCAACCATGAGCAGGAAACGCCATAAGCGCTTCCGCAACTCATTATGGTCGCCTTGAAAGCAGAGCTTACTTCGGCACAACTCAATCACAACACGGTATATCGGCATGGCTCGCACATGCCTCCGTAGGCGCCTGGCCTTCGCGGATGCAAGTGGCAAGGCCCGCACGCGCTGACCTTAGCGCTCGCATAAAAAAGAAAATTAAAATACTGAAAAAAAGAAAATCTGAAATGTGAAAATTCCCCCTTCTAAAGCTCAAAATCAAGACTCAACAATTTAGAAAAAAAAAAGAAAAATGCTAAATAAAACAAAACACAAAATAAAACAACTTACAAAATATAAAAATATAAAATATAATAGAAATATTATTAAATATAATAAAAATATTATTTATCAAAATAAATTTTTTAATTTTATTCTAATATTAAAAATATTACAGCACGCTCGCTATGGTCGCCGCGACACACACAAACACAACCTTATTTTAAATAAAATAATTTGCACAAATGTGCACTTCTTCTGTGCCCCTGTGCACGAAGAAATGCAACGCCCCCCCCCCCCTTCGCACGCTGGAGCCTCCACGCGAGGGGTCAGTGCAAACCACCGACGCGCCCTCTGCTATTGGCTCTAACTCGACAGCTGTCGGCCTCCGAGGAGCTCGCTCAAACGCAAGCTCCTACCTCCCCGCGCCGCGCGCGGCGCCAAGCAGTCGACGCCTGTTCTTCACAGGACCTCCGACAGCCTGGCACAAAAAGGGAGGGGCGGCCGCGGCTGGATCACCGCGCAAACGCAAACAATCACTAAAATTTTTTTTTTTTTAAATTATTTATTTAAATTATTTTTTTTTTCTTTTTCTTTATTTTTAGTCAGTGACAAACCGGGGCAAAAACCCCGAAATTAATTACTTTACAAAAAATAATTAATTCGCTATTCCCGCTCCACGCTTTATTACAGCGCGGAGCCACAAACTACTACCCCCCTCTACACTCACACACACTCTCTACACACTATCGCTAACTATATAAATTGCGCGCAAATTTCGCGCCCACTCCCTCACGAAAAAAAGAAAATTTTATGTTCGCGACCCCTACCGCCGGCGTCCTGTCATGGTCGCCAATTTGTCAAGTGGCGGTTACCAGGTGGCTGATTTTGCCCTGGCTCCCAGCCACCACGGGACTTAAGGACTTTCCGTCCTCTCCTCCTGCTCGTATCGTCGCACGGAAAATCCGCGGACGCGGCGGGGCGAGCCTGGGTGCTCGCTGCTATAGGGATGCGAAATGGGGAAAAGGGCGCGTGAAATAATTACGCGGATATTGTATTTTTAAACCAATAAATATTTATTATAAAATTCACAAAAGGGAATCCCGACAATGGCGCGACGCTATCTATCTAACTCTTTCTCTCTCTCTCTCTCACTCTCCCGACGCGGATGATCGCGCACACACTACAAAATATATATATATATATATCAATTCCACTTACTTTGGTGGCGACGGCGAACTCCGAATTGGCGGGAAAACGCTTACGCTTGTTTCGCCAATCTCAAACCGCAAGGGCGAGATCGAAGCGTCCCAAGGTTCGCTATCTCTATCTTTCAGTTTGAGTGCACCTGCACTGTGATGCACCTCTCTCTCTCTCTCTTCTCTCTCTATCTATCTCTCGCTATCACTCTCTCTAAATACTGTAATAAAAACTTAGACTCGCGTCGCACGGAAACGTAGCGCTTCGCCGCGAATAGTCTCGGGAGAAACCGTATCCCGAGACACACTAACTCAATCGTGCGATCAAGCAAGGATCGAGGGCCGATCGCGCGCCTAATTGCCCTCTTCCCTTCATTAGCCGCCGCGGCCCGCGCACGCTCCCGCGCGACAATTACCGCGGTGCGCCGAATTTCGCGCAGCCCAGTGCCCCCCACTCGACGCATGGTCAAGGCTGCGAGCATGTGCTCAGAACAGCGGTGACCACGGCGAGATACTCGTCGCAACTGTAAGTGTCCCTTGTTCAGCAGCCTTGTGAATTGCGCTGAAATGGACACAACTACGTTGAATAACGCTTGAGGGTGCCGTTGCTGGTTCGGACCGACACAACGCTCACCTGTCCGGCGTCTCCGGAATGGACCTCTACAACCTTGCCGAGTCTCCATTACATGCAGGGTTGACTCTTGTCGATGATTATTATGATGTCACCGACCTGCAATTGGTAGGTAGTATCCAACCACTTTTGTCACCATTGCAGCTTGCTGAACTACCCCTGTCGCCATCGTCTTCAGAAATTTTGTTTCGTCCTGATGATGAATCGCCATGAAGAGAGCCGATTCTCTGGAAGAGTGAGCATCTTTGACTCTTGTAACATATTGAGGGATCTGCCGACCAGGATATAAGAAGAGGTTATTGTGATCGTTCGGATCCGATGAAGTCGGACACAGATGTTGCGAATTAAAAATTGCTTCAATCTCGATCGCGAGGCCGCGGACTCACTTCGGGTAGGTCGACAATTTTCGTCTGCACGACACGCGGAGAGAATTGGATGCACTCGAAATTCGATGAGTTGTCGATTTAACTCCGCAAGATGACAGGACGCGACGGAACGCAAAACCTCGGGGGGATGCGTTCATGTGCAGTGGCGGACGTATCCAATAAGACACGTGCTGTGAGAAGTTCGTCTGAGAAGGAACTAACCTTCACTACCGCGCTCATCATAAATTGGGAAACGTTGGTCACGGCGAATAAAACTAGCTCGGACCGTGCTGGTCATACTGGTAGTAGATTTTTTTTCACGGCGATGGTGGTCCTGCCGTCCGCAAGATTTAATGGCTTTCGAGTCGATGGAACTTGGGAATCCGTCGTGTGAAGCAAATGTTGTGCTTCTTCGAGCAGATTCTCACTGTGTTCCAACGCTTTTTAACCGGCATTCCCTTTAATTTCTCGCAGCGAAATAGCGGATGACCGTTTCCTTCGCACGCAGGGGCAGGCGTTCGGAGGAATTGCAGATGTTAGCAAGACGCAAGTCAATTTTTTGCCACGACGTGACTTCTAACGTCCGCTGACCTCGTCGACGGCCTTCCGCTTGAAGGTGTTGTTCGACTTCGCCTGCGTCTTGCCTTTATCCTTCTTCAAGCAGTATATCTACTCTGAGATAAAGGCGTAAAATTCATCCAAAGTCAGCATCCTAGTGGAAGAACCCATCTTCGCGTCCCACTGCTTGCTCGTTTCGGGCGGCCGAGCTTGGTCGCGATTCTTCTCGTAGACGGCGACGATTATGGAGAAGAAAATGCCTTTACAGCTAAGCCACTTGTTCGACTCTCCATTGAATCGCGGTAATTTAGCGACCGGAACGTTTAACGCGTGCTAATATTCGACGAAGGTGAAGTTTTCCATGGGGTACGCCACGGTTTCGTCGGGAGTTAATGCATGCACCCTGATAAAATCCCTTACTAGCGCGGTTGTCTCATAATACGGGTCATGAATCTCGGTGAGCTGGGTGAGATTCTCATGATCTGGTGGTAGTAGCGCGAGCTCATCGTGAAGCTCCTCGTATGCATGCAAAAGCATTGTCGCGTGATCCAATCGGGATTGTGCGTTGGTTTGGGATAATTCGCCTGAGATCAATCCGGTATATAAGGGCAAATATTCCTGACTCTCGCTTCTTGGCGAGCCATGATTATAATGGGGCCCTCGGTAATCTACTGGATACACCAAGACTGGCTGACAAGAATTGCCCACTAAAGAACCAATTCGGGATTATGTAGCCAGTGTCACTTGAATTTATTCCGAGCACAAGCAGAAACTCTAAATTTGAATAAATAAACGCGGGCAAATTACCAGGTACCGATAATTGATAAAACGGTTGAGGCAATGAACAAAAAGTTAGGCTTGCACTCCCGCGAAAGCCTCGCCCTGACCGAGAAATAAAGATGGCAGCTTCCCCCCACGGAACAAAATTATGTTGGCCTCGTAATTGCAAACTCAATTGCGATTACTTCGCGATAAGGCACATAAAAAGCGAATTTACTGCGGCACTAAGATGCAGAGATGTGGTGGGAGCGCCACGAACACCAGTCCAACAAAAGCCACTAGCTTTGCTGCATGTCAGCAGTGAGGAAATGTAACCGATGCAAAGCAGCGCAAGTCAATGCCGGAGACGACGATGAAGCCTTTCTGCAGAACCGGTACTTTACAGAACAGGTGGATGGGATCTCAGCAGCGCTCGGCACACGCTCTGCTGAGGTGTCGACCACGATGCTCTAGCTCCTCCTGCACTTCTTAGTTGAACGCCAATGGTCCATCGGACTCTCGCTGGGCGTACCGGGCAAAGAGTTTCACGGCTCTCCGAGGGCAGAACCACCAACTTTCCTGGCAAGAGGCAGTCTCGCCGCTGGTAGGTGAGGTGTCACTTCGGCCGACCTCCAATCGCACGACTGCAGTGCGGGGGCCGATCGCGCGCCACAGAGTGCAGCTTCGGATTTACTTTCAAACCCACCGGTGTTCGTAGAGATGAACGCATGACAACGAGCGATAGAGAGAGAGAGAGAGAGAGAGAGAGAGAGAGACACAGAGAGAGAGAGAGATAGAACAAAGAGAAAGTTAAATTAAAAGGAGCTCGAGTCCCTGTTTGGGTGCAAAAATGAATGGTGGGCCGCTTAGCCTATGACTAAATGCCCGATTTATAATTAAGGAAAGGAAAAAGGAAGGATTTGGGAGGAACTTTTTATAGCGAAACCGGTTGGAACCAAAAACGAACTGAGCGTTTTGATGAAGATCCTCGCTCTGCCTTATGGAGACTAACACTCCCAGGAAGTTGAGCTCTTTTTGATCCTCGGCCTCCGAATAGCTCTGAACAACGTGGGCAAAATTCTTCCTTGTGAAAAGGGGGAGACTGAGCTACTCTTTTTTTGGGGTATTGGGGTATTTAATTTTATGACGGGTGGAACAATATTTACTGGAGCTCTAAATTTTTTTAGGGCAATAAAGGAGCTAAATTTAGGCTACAGGGGCATCGACGTTCTTGGTGTCAAGAACGTCGTTGAGGTCATCGCCCGATGTAAAGACGGAATTCTTCAGGCTCGGAAAGGAACGGATCCGACGCCTTAATGCTATGACGAGTGGTCGTCCTCCTGGGACAAATAAAATAACTTGTTAATAGATTACATTAATAAATACTTGAAATCGGGTGACGAGCAGGATAGGAAATTGCATCGCTGCAGATTGAAAACAATTAACTTTAATCACCAGTTAATAACAAAATTTGTTCGATTTGTTGAGGAAAACGATTGGAGAGGATCAGCTGGTGAAGTTAAACAGAGATAGCTGCAAGTAAGGTGCGAGTATATGGAGGCGACTATAGGAAAAATACTGTCGAGGACCAATCAAGCAGGCTCTTTTTGCTCACCAGGAGGCGAATCGTAATCCTCCCCAGGGATTAAAATTAATAGAAATATCGAGATGTCCCGTCTTTGTCTTACTTTATCGTGATAATCTAAATATAGTTCGAGTATATATACAGTGCGCACTTATTATTTTCCTTACCCGAATTTTTGGTATAGTCAAGTTGTGGCTATTGAATAGAGAGAGAGAGAGAAATAAAGACTATTTTTGGAGGATAGTTTATTGATAACTATTGATTGATTTATGATAATAATTGATTAATTTTTATTATATTATTTGGGATTTTATATTTTTTGAGAATTTTTTTGTAGTATTTTCTTTCTTTTTATGATATAAAAATTAATAAGCCTTTAAATAGTCGCGCGACCGGATAATTGATTCTAACGCCCTCTTTTCTTAAATTGGCGGGAACAATAGTGTATTCTTGCTAAATGTACGAGACAAGGATAATACTATTTCCTAATATGCATAACAAGGATGCTAGCTGGATTTTCGAGGGAAAATCGAGTTTCCAAGCCGATGAAAAGCGGGACTCATTGTCACTCGTCGCCCGATCTCGATAAGGAAAGGAGCCATACCGCTCAAAGTCAAGGCTCAGACCGTTTTATATTATCTTTTGGAGATTATGAGTATACTCCAAGATAAATTAAAGAAGGTGCGTGGGCCGGGACCTTGTATTTTTTTTTGTTATTTATTTAAATTATTAATTATTTATGGGCATTGTTGGTGAGTAATTAAATATTTTTTTTGTATTGTTCTCTCTCTCTAATAGCCGGTGGGCCAGAGTCGGCGACATTTCTTTTAGCTCGAGATGTTTTTCTTTTTTTTTGTTTTTGATGTATGTAAATCGGGGTGATATATATATTGTTTTTTTTTGTTTTGTCGAGATGTTCGAAATTTTTTTTGTTCATATTTTATTTATTTTTATTTACTGAATAAATCTGGTTATAAATACAATTGAATTATTGACGTTACAAATTTATTTTAACTGAACCCCCTTCGATTGGTGAAATCGCAATTTGCACGCGACGCACCTAGGGTAGAGGTGATCGGGGAAAATAAAATTTTAAATTTGTATTTTTTTTAATATTCAAATTTTTAAACTTTTTGTGATCCCACGTCACAATGCAAAAGACGGTAAGGTTAACGCTGCTCAGGAGAAAAACGGATGCACGCTCAATACAAAGGCGGATAATCTTCACGCTCCTCAGGAGAGGAACGGATTCAACACCTAAAGCAAAGGCGGAGTTCTTCACACTACTCAGGATAGGAACGGGTATCTATTTCAACGCCCTTATTAAAGGACAGATAGTGATAAATATTTTCAACATTTCTCTTCTAAAGAGAAACGGAGATCAACGCCCTTACTGAAGGATGGATTGCGTGAGTGTTCGACGCTTCTCTCCCGGAGAGAAACGGATTTTCAAAGCCCTTACTAAAGAACGGATGGATGGGAAATGGATCGACGCTTATATTCTGAAGAGAAGCGGATAATTGAGGACGAACCCCGAAAAATAAAAAGACAAACTCTTTATTTAAAAGAAACTGAAGTTAAGTTTCTCTCGCTGAACTTAGTCTCTGAAATATATTTTTGAGAGAATTTGTCGCCGTAAAAAGTCTAACGGACAGAGAGGTGGCTGGTCACTCCGCGGGCTCACAGTCTCTGTGCCGCAGCCAGGTTGCTCAACATCTTTTAAGGGCTGATTTACGGCAAGAATCATCGCCGCCAATTTTTAACTTTTTACAAAAGTAATTTTTGTGATAAGTATTATGATATAAGTATAAATATAATTATTATTTTATTTATAATAATATTATATTTGTAACTACACAGAACAAAAACAAAATAATAATTAACAAAACCTCAAAACGCCAAATTCTATAACTGTCACCAAATGCAATATAATTAATAAAACAAGGCATGATCACTTGCGACGCTTGGGGATGCTATCCTAGATTTAAAACTACGCAATACTAAAAATTATACAGATGAATTAATAACTTAGAGAAATTGTGTACAAGTTTCACAAAAATTACATTAACAATTAAGGTCGCAAAATCTAATAAAATAATTAATTATAATAGAAGCTACGAGCTCTGCAAAGAAAATATTGCAAATACAATTTCACAAAAGCAATTGAAACACAGAAACTCTATGCTATGAAATGATTTTATCCACATTAAAAATATTAGAAACTTAAGAGTAAGCGGAAAATGTATAAGGGCAAGAGAGAGCGACAGAGAGGTCAAAGAGACCATCTCGCTCCCTCTTGGTACTCTTATGGAGGGACAACCCTATATAAAGAAAATTCGGACCCATATAATTTTAGTCTCTCTATATCCTCTGAATCCATTGCTACCTTAAAACACAACTATATCTTTCAACAAGTGCTTCAGCACCTGTGACAGGATAGTTTTTCCATTCCACTAATTCCAAAACTTATCTCTCCCAAATCTCATTGGATCTTCTCCTATTTCAAGCTACTGTAACGACCAGGAGGCAGGATGGATTCTGTTTTTTAATACAATCGATATGTTGAAAAATAATGATTCCCAGGGCGCCATTAATTCGAAAGCCGAGACCTTCGATAGCCAGTAGCTAATCTCCCAAACTCTTTATCTTAACTGAACCGGTATTCTTAAACAAGCACTTTGTGCCTGTATGACATTACACTCATATCTTCCTCACCTCTAATCCGACGGCACCAAACAGGGTTAGACCTTGTGTAGCAGCAGTCAATCCTAACCACTCTTACACTCCTGATGTCGCTCATGCAGGATATATTTATCCAAAGTAGGAGTCTATTAAGCACCCCTGTGTTTTCTTTCCTAGCCTCACCCAAAGCTCTTGTGCAATGAACACAGGCTTAAAAGGAGGCAGCGACAGACTGTGCTTCACACAATCTGTTATTTTATGTGAAGTTGATCCCTGAACAGGGACTCGACGTCACAAAGCCAAATCTGGTGAATACGGTAGGTGGGATAGCAGCTCTTAACCAAGTGCTTTGATTGTATCCTGAACCGATTCCGCTTCGTGTGCAAGTGCATTTTTATGGAGCAAACTTAACTTGCCGCATCTTCCGACCCATTCTGGTCGTTTTTCGATCCATGCATAATTGAAATTGATTATTTGTTGTCGACAGCAATCAGTATTAACTGTTTCATTGGGTTTTAACAACTCGTAATGTACCACAGTACTCTGGTTCCACCAAACACACAAGATTGTCTTCTTGACGAATCGATCTGGTTTTACAGTCGATGTTAAAGGTTGTTCCAGATCAAGCCATGATTTTTTTCGTTTAGTATTAGTAGTAGTAGTAGTAGTAGTAGTCGTAGTAGTAGTAGTAATACAATTAAAATTATATTTCCATGTAGAGTTTTACCTACAATTTAATTGTCATAAATTTTTTAATAATAATTGATGTATTGGTTATGCGAACTATCGGCTAACTCTGCAGAACAATACAATTAAAATAATAAAATTAAAAATAAACAATAAGTTAAAATAATTTCTTTAAAATTTTAATTGCCCAACTTTACTGGCAAAATTTCTACCAGAGATATACAAAAGCTACAAATAAAAATATTGATGCCCCTTTATTCTATTAAAAATCTATCCTGATATTGAAAAACTCATATTATGTAGGCTTATCAGACTGTTACTGGACTTCTCATAAGTGTATATAGGTAAATTGTAATGGATCGATTGTTCTCCTTTAGTATCTCAGAAATTTATGAACTTGCCGAGGAGTTGATAGAGGGAACTGCTTGAATATTTAACTTGTATCCTCGACACTATACTCGATCGCCGTAATTTATTATTGACAATATAATAAAGTATTTGCTATTTCAGTAATGGTATAAATTGATTATATTTGACAACGTTACATCTGACGTTAAGTTCAATCGTATCGTGCATAGGATGTCACGCCTACTTGATCTCGTTCTGGCGATCCCTCTATTCCTAGGGGCTGTCTCAGCATACAACGATTTCCCGTCTCTTATAACGTCCAATGCCACCATGGGTTTGTTGTATATCTTTTTGCTTTAAGTAGGAAAATAATATCATATATTTAAAATGGCTTTTCTTCAGTCGATTTCGCATTTTGTTTGGTTTTAAGCAAAATCAGAATAGTAATATAATAGAGTTATAATATCAATCGAAAAAACGTAACAGTAAACTTATAAAAAAATTCGTATAGCCATTTAATGAATTAGTAGAACAGACAATTAGTAATTAAGATTGACAATAAGTTTATGCATGATAAAGTTCATTAACTTTTTCTATACTACTTTTTACTGTATTTTTCTCTAAAATTTAAAATTATTTAGATGTTTTACATGTTCATTTTTTACATGTTCAACGAAGCTCTTATCGTCGAGAAAGCCTTTTTTAAAAACGGAAATGATTACAAGAATACTGTAGATGAAATGACGTCCTTAATCAATAGTATAATCACGAAGTACATGGAGATAAGCGGTATCATCGTTACTGTTTTTGAACATTCGAATGTTAATTTAGCACGAGGTAAATTGCCGTAAAGTACATTTTTGCAGAATTAATCATTGAATTTGAGAATCTCAAATAACTAATCATAGATTTAAAAAAATCTCGATATGACAGTAAAACTTAGAATTTTATTCTTAAAAAATGCTTGTAATTAATATTTTAACTCGATTACAGATTACACAGTCTTATTTTCAGTGGCTACCTGCCAGACCACTTGGCAGTTGCACAATCGCGCACAAAAGGAAAAACTCATTTACCTCGCCGTAACAGGTACTTTCCATACAACGAAAATATACATTTGATCATGAAAAGTTGGCTAAAATTCCTGTCCTACTGTTTCCAAATTATTCATATTGATATATTCTCCAGAAAGTAGAGTGGTTCAGTGCGGGAACTTTTAATTACTCTATCGCAAGGGAATAATAAGTTCCTACATAATAACTGCAGAGTTTAATGTACAAAGTAACAATGTAAATGTAGTAAATTAATATGAATTACAGATCCCGATTGTCCAAGGCTACCGGATAATGCAGGCATTACTCTGCCATTAATAGATCCAGGAGGAGAATTGGCACAAATTTTTCTAGACCTACGTACTAGTGGTACACTTGCCTGGCCAAAAATTAATTTCATTCACGACGACACATTTGGTAAGTTATATTATTTGCCTATTCTGATTATTTCTAATTTAAACCTTAATCATTTAACCTATTTCATACGTCTGTTAAGGATTTATATCCCTTTCAATAATAAACACAAATGTTCGACTTAACTCTTAATTTCAAATATAAACTGTATCCTTATAATCTGTTTATTAATGAGGTTACAAGAATAGTTTTTAGAACCTTGTATCTATTACTAGTTCAAAATAAATTTGAGTTACTTAAATTAAGATTCATAGATAAAAATAATTTGTTTTAATTAATATCACTTTCTAAACCTTAGATTTGAAATTATAAATGAAATAATCATAATTATAATTTGCTTCTCTTTATATCCGAATTAAAAAGAAACTATTGGTTGTGTTCTAAATATTTGTTTGATCAAACCGCTTAGTATCTGGATGAATATCTGGATTTAATTTTCAGGATAAAGAAAGGGAAAGGTTAATATAAATTACTCTTATTTGGTCAATATAAAAATATATTTAGTTCTTTAGAGGGCTATGATACATGATAGAATTAACTCCACGAAGCGGACGTGTGTATCGACATCGTAGCGATCATTGTACATACTGATGTCCTATGCGCGAAAGCGTGGCTCATAATTTGTTTATGCGGATGTATACAAATATTCCACTATAAATAATTTTCTATGAAAACATTTTAGTATTCAGAATGCCATTCTCAGATTTCAATCGAAACTAACACACTAAATTTATAAATATTTGATACGTATACTTTATAATATTACCAATAAAAAATGTTTTATTGTCCAAATAGTTTTTAGTTCTTCGCGGATAGTCAAGCAAATAACATAGGCTTGAATCTACTATATCGCAGATACCTGTTTTTATATTAACTCATTTAGTATTTGCGAATTGTAAAAGAATACAAATAAATTATCATTTCTTCATAAAATTTAAATTTGAGTGAATTTTATTTGTCATCTCAAAACATGATCCTTCGAGCTGGGTCATTTTAATCGATCTTTATCGTGAGCAAAACTGTGTCTCTTCAACAATCGTGTCTGAACACCATTTGCAAAAATGAAGCATTAATCTTCAGCAGCAATAAAGCAATGCGAATTTTAATTGACTGTCCAAGGTATGTAAAAGAATCCCACGAGAAGGAAAAAAGACAATCAGCACCATCTGACAGCAGATCAGAGACATTCTCAATTCCAATCGGGTGGTAATTCAAGAGCGATGGAACGCTTTCGATGGGGATGAATGTTTCAGGATGTTAAAGACATCTCAACAGATTCGGAGCTCGACCCATCGATATATGTATGTTACTGTTGTTGGGATCCAGGGTATAGTCGCTGTTAAGGCTTGTTTAAATATATCCGGAGATGTAAGCGTACTTCCGCCAGGTAGAAATCGGATGCTCATTTGACGCAGGTATGCGAGCGGGCGACCCGCCTGCACTAATCCCCCACCTCCTTTTCGTACATAGTAAAGAAGTATAATTACTCAGTCGTGCACTTCGGCTACGACAATTACAATAAAACACTTAAGCGACTATACTGTGAAACATTTTAAAATAATAAACCGCGCGTGCCGCCATAGCTATAATAAAGATCAGAAACCTTTCCCAGCTTAGATCTATACTTTAAAATAAAATAATCAAACAAATAGCCCTTCATGCACATTAAACTTAACTTGACCAATCCTAGAAACCTTTGCTTACTATTGGTCAAGACTTATTCTAACTACGCCCACCGAAGGCGATCTTTCACCTCAAGCGAAATACTAATGTCAGATATTGATAGAACATCGAACGGTCTGCAACTCGAACGGCAACCTTCGCATGTACAATTGTAAGCGCGAGCGATCTTTTAAAAAGAGTTATTTCAATAAAGAAACGGAGTATTTGTTAAATAAGCAGTATTTATTAAACTCCATTATCCTTTCAAACTAATGTGCAAATCATTAATTTGACACGCACATGTGATTCGCGTTTAAGTTGATCGCGATACATTTTTTGGTCCTTCGAGCCGGATTGCTGCACGTATGTGAAAGTGTCTGTAAGCAGTCAAGAAAGTGCAAGTGTCATCAAATCAAAATCTGTGCAAAGATCGCCGCCGCAAAATTACACGATCAAAAGCAAGATCGTAAGTGTAAATTCGTGTCACTTCGGACACACCGAAGACAAAGTAGACTGTACCAAAAGGAGGCATCAAGTCTACAAAACAACAAACAAATTGATGTTGTTGTAATAACAGCGACATACCAAGAAGCAAGGAATATTGTGTCTGCAGTCCCATAATCAAGTAGCGATATTCAGTCAGTCGTCGAATACCTGTACAACTCACAACGAAGTAGTAAGTCGAATCTCCAAATCGTATTAATCTTCCTGTTATTATCCATCCTTTTTAAAGTCTCTATTCTACACCGTGTCAATTCTCTATTAAAATGAATACCAACGAGACTGTACTAACGAAGTTAAAAAGAGATAGAGCATCTCTGAAATCTAAGTTAACGCGTTTCAGTCATTACCTTGACGACGATGAAAATATCGTCGATAAAATGGAAATAAAGGTTAGATTAGAGAAACTAGGTAGCATATTAGATACTTTCGAGCAAGTTCAAAGACGGATTCAAGACATAAATGACGAGGAAGATGATGAAGAGTTTATTGAATTCGAAAATCGTTTTTACGCTGAAACAAGTCGCGCGCGAAGAATACTGAACTCGGAAGCATCTAATCTCGCTACCAACCAATCAATACAAAACCAAAATGCGTTTCAACGCGACACAGTCTCTCGTGCAATTGCAGACGAAGATTATTTGCGATTACCTCCAATTCAAATGAAACCATTCGACGGCTCGTTTGATAAGTGGCTAGAATTCCACGATACGTTTTCCGCGATGGTCCACAACAATCAAAAATATCCGAAAGTCCAAAAGTTACATTATTTGCGCTCTTGTTTGACTCACGAAGCCGCCGGCGTTATAGAGTCGCTACAAACCTCCTCCGAGAATTATGATATCGCTTGGGAATTGTTAAACGAACGATATGATAATCGGCGTGTCATTACCCAAAAACATATTAAATTGTTAGTAGAGATACCGCCCCTAAATAAAGAATCGGCCGCCGATCTACGTAAATTAACCGATGATATAAAAACACATTTGAGAGCATTAAAGACACTCGGACAACCAGTTGAGTCATGGGACGGTTTATTAATATACTTATTTACAAGCAAACTCGATAGAAATACCCATAAGGAATGGGAAAAATCCGTGACGGGAACAACTATGCCAAATATGACTAGTTTTACCACTTTTCTAGAAAGTAAATGCCAAATTTTAGAATCAATTGCAGTTAATTACACAAATAACAATCCCAACAATCACAGACCAAATCATGGCAATTATAGCAAATATAATAATCAGCAAAACAAATCAAATGGAGGAAAAAGTCAAAGCTTAGCTGCCGTACAGTCCCATAAGCCATGTGTAGTCTGCAAAGACTCACATAGAATATACGCATGCGATCGTTTTCGTGAAATGAGCGTTGCTCGGCGAGCCCAAATCATAAAACAAAACCGTTTATGTTTTAATTGTTTTAATGTCGGACATAGTAGTGCAGAATGCAAACGTGATAAATGTAAAAAATGTGGCAAGAGCCATAACACGTTGCTGCATTATGAATCACGCGAATCGAATAATACTAATTCAAATACCGAAAATACAACACCCGAACCGACACAAGTAGTTGTACAAGCAAATGTAGGCACTGTCTCCCTTAACACAACCGTACCAACTCAGGTTTTATTGCCAACAGCATTAATCGACGTAAAGGGCAAAGGCGGATATAAACGAGAAGTTCGAGTCTTGTTAGACAGTGGTTCTCAATCCAGTTTTATGACCCAAAAAGTCGCAGACCTATTAAATATTCCGAAGAAAAACATAAATTTGCCAGTTGAAGGATTAAATCTTCTAGAAACGAATATCTGCCAATCCTTAACAACAACAGTGTATTCAAAGTGTACAAAATATCAATCCGAAATTGAATTTTTAATTATTCCTCAAATTTGTAATCATGTGCCGCATAGTATTATAGATCCGAAGACATTACGCATCCCAAACAACATAGTATTAGCCGATCCACAGTTCTATAAGCCAAGTGAAGTTGAAGTCTTGCTCGGAGCAGATGTTTTTTATGAATTATTGTCTGTCGGACAATTACAATTGCAAGATAGTGGAGCTAGACTAACCAAGACAAAATTGGGTTGGGTCGCAGCAGGCAAAGTCGGTTACGGAAATAATTATTTTAAAAGGCAGTGTCATTTAGCTATTGATCCAATACGAAGGGACATCGCAAAATTTTGGGAAATCGAAGAAATTAAAGATACAAAATTAATCTCTCAAGAAGACAGCGAGGTTGAAGGCTTCTTTACGCAAACAACACATCGCGACCCAAACACCGGAAGATTTACCGTAAGATTACCGATAAATAATAAAATCAATAAATTAGGCGATTCATACAACATAGCAAGACGACGCTTTTTTAACCTAGAGAATAGAATAGATCAAAACCCAGAATTAAAAGAACAGTATCATAACTTCATGAAAGAATATATAGAGTCCAACCATATGTCAAGAATCGAAAGAAACCCGGAAATAAATGGCTATGTTATGCCTCATCAAATTGTAATAAAGGAATCAAGTCAAACAACGAAGTTAAGAGTTGTTTTTGATGCGTCAGCCAAGACAAAATCAGGACTCTCGTTGAACGATTGCTTAAAGGCCGGTCCCACGATACAACAGGATATGTTTTCAATAATAGTTAGATTCAGAACGCACCAATACGCATTAATCGCAGACATTAAACAAATGTACAGGCAAATTCTAGTAGAGAAGCAAGACAGAATCTATCAACAAATCGTGTATAGACAAAATGAAGAAGAACAGCTGCAAATTTATCGTGCGAACACCGTTACATACGGAACTACATCTGCGCCATTCTTAGCCATTCGGTGCTTGTTTCAATTAGCCAAGGATGTAGAAAATGAATATCCCAAAATAGCGGAAATTATAAAACGTGACTTTTACGTCGATGACGTATTAACGGGCGCTGACACGGTAAAAGAAGCTGCAAGTTTAAGAGATGGACTAATCAAAACTATGGATTCGGCATGCTTTTCCTTAAGAAAATGGGCATCCAACTGCGCGAGCCTCACTCACGATTTAATGCAAAATGGTACAGATATAAATTTAATAAAAAATGAGCAAGAACAAGGAGCCTTAGGAGTTCAGTGGAATAAGGTAAATGATAGCCTTAAATATAAAATTCTAGAAAGGGATGTGACTAAAATAACTAAAAGATCAATTTTGTCAGAAATAGCGCGACTATTTGATCCAATAGGTTTAGTAGGGCCAGTAATTGTCGCTGCAAAAATCATAATGCAAGAATTGTGGAAATGTGATGCACACTGGGATGAGTCCGTACCATTAAACGTATACACGGCCTGGAATAAGTTAGCTAAGGAACTAGTGTTGCTGAATAATATTAATTTTCCTCGAAAGGTGATTGTAAAAAACTCTAGAATAATTGAATTGCACGGATTCTGCGACGCGTCAGAAAGGGCCTACGGGGCATGTATATACGTAAGATCCATAGATAATACCGGAAATATAGAAGTAAATTTATTGTGTTCAAAAAATAGAGTCGCTCCACTAAAAACAATATCACTACCAAAATTAGAATTGTGTGCTGCATTAATATTATCCCGATTAATTAAGACCGCAAAACCTGCCTTGTGTAAGAAGATTGACGCAATATATCTATGGTCAGATTCTACAATAACGTTGCAATGGATAAATACGTCACCGCATTTATTAAATACATTCGTCGCAAATCGAGTAGCAGAAATTATACAAAATTGTAGCGGATGTACATGGAAGCACGTTCCTTCGGGCGACAACCCGGCGGACAGCTTATCTAGAGGTCAAATACCATCAGAATTAATTGATAATGAGAAATGGCAAGTAGGACCAGAGTGGTTAAAAAATAAGAAAACCATGTGGCCAAACCGCGAATTTGTGAATGATTTTTTACCGGAATTAAGACGCACAGTTGCACTTAAGTTAGAAAATAAAATAAACCCTCTCGCTCAACTGTTGACCAAGTATTCATCTATGCTCACACTAACTTACGTTATTACATATTGCCTCAGATTCTTAAATAATATAAATAAAACAAAGGTGAAAAGAACAGGTCCGCTAAAAATAACCGAAGTAAATGAGGCATTAACATATATTATAAAGATAGTTCAAAGAGAATATTTCCACGTAGAAATTAAACATCTTAAAGAAAAGAAGTCAGTTCTATCGTCGAGCGACTTGCGTTCATTAAATCCTTACCTTGACAAACAAGGCTTGATTAGGGTAGGGGGTCGATTAAAAAATTCACCGCTATCCTATGATAGCAAGCACCCGATTATTTTACCGAAACAACATCATATCACGGAACTAATAATTAGAGAAAAACATCACATGTTATTACACGGTGGAGTTCAAGCGACTCTATATGCAGTTAGAGAAAAATATTGGCCGATATCAGGCAAGAGCGCAGTCAAAAATATAGTAAGACGATGTATAAAATGTTTTCGCGCAAAACCAACGGAACATACGTATCTCATGGGAGATTTCCCCCATGATCGAGTAACACAAGCCAGACCATTTTTAAACGTTGGTGTTGATTATTGTGGACCATTCTTTATAAAAGAGCGAAAGTACCGAAATCGGAATAAAATTAAAATTTACGTAGCTATCTTTGTCTGCTTTGCAAGTAAGGCGTGTCATATTGAATTAGTCTCCGACTTAACGACTGAGGCATTTATGGCAGCACTGCGTAGATTTTTTGCAAGAAGAGGCAAATGCGCGAATATATATTCAGATAACGCGACAAATTTCGTCGGCGCATATAATGAAATTAAAAATCTAAGAAAAATATTAAAATCCGATAAATTTAATTCAGAAATAAGTCAGAAATTGTTAAAAATAAATATAAATTGGCATTTTTCACCACCGCGATCCCCTCATTTTGGCGGTCTGTGGGAAGCCGCAGTAAAATCATTTAAGCATCACTTCGTACGTACAGTTGGTAATGCGTTATTTACTTATGAAGAGATATTGACATACGTAGTAGAAATAGAAGCAATTTTAAACTCCCGTCCACTCACTCCACTATCATCCGATGCTAATGATTTACATGCACTGTCCCCTGCCCACTTCCTTATTGGAGATTCACTCACTTCGTTGCCAGATCCAGATCTTTCACATTTACATATTAATAAATTATCATCTTGGCAACACATACAATACGTAAAACAGCAATTTTGGACACGCTGGACGAAGGAATACTTAAATCAACTAACTGTCAGAACAAAATGGAATATTATGAAGCCAGATACTATACAAATTGGAACAATGGTTATAGTGAAAGACGACAATCAACCACCTTTACGCTGGAGTTTAGGTCGAATTACGAAGGTATATCCAGGAGCTGACGGAGTTGTAAGAACAATCACTGTAAAAACAGCAGCTGGTCAATATGATCGATCAGCAAAAAGTGTTTCACCACTTCCTATGTAACGCGAATACTAAAGTTAAAAAAAAAAAAAAGATGATTAGTTTTAATGTATCTTATTCCAACTTTGTTCTCTCCAACTTAACGTTATTTATATTATTTAGTACTAAGTTAATACGTAGTATAAGCCCTTACAAATAATTTGTATATTGTTACTATAATGTTATAAATGTAATAAGATGTTAGGTGTAAGAGTTCAAATTTAATGATAATAATATATATTGAATGCGTGCATTCAAGGGCGGCGGGATGTTAAGGCTTGTTTAAATATATCCGGAGATGTAAGCGTACTTCCGCCAGGTAGAAATCGGATGCTCATTTGACGCAGGTATGCGAGCGGGCGACCCGCCTGCACTAATCCCCCACCTCCTTTTCGTACATAGTAAAGAAGTATAATTACTCAGTCGTGCACTTCGGCTACGACAATTACAATAAAACACTTAAGCGACTATACTGTGAAACATTTTAAAATAATAAACCGCGCGTGCCGCCATAGCTATAATAAAGATCAGAAACCTTTCCCAGCTTAGATCTATACTTTAAAATAAAATAATCAAACAAATAGCCCTTCATGCACATTAAACTTAACTTGACCAATCCTAGAAACCTTTGCTTACTATTGGTCAAGACTTATTCTAACTACGCCCACCGAAGGCGATCTTTCACCTCAAGCGAAATACTAATGTCAGATATTGATAGAACATCGAACGGTCTGCAACTCGAACGGCAACCTTCGCATGTACAATTGTAAGCGCGAGCGATCTTTTAAAAAGAGTTATTTCAATAAAGAAACGGAGTATTTGTTAAATAAGCAGTATTTATTAAACTCCATTATCCTTTCAAACTAATGTGCAAATCATTAATTTGACACGCACATGTGATTCGCGTTTAAGTTGATCGCGATACAGTCGCTGTAATTGCCTCCGTCCCCGTTTCAGCCTCTTTAGCTGCAACTGTAGACGGTGAGGGGTAAATCTTTCTAATTGCCCACTTTGTAGCGAAAAACATGTTGCGTGATTAGCGGATTGCCATGTTGGTGTCGTCGAGTCAGTGGAGCCCTCAGAATGGAGCAAGGCTCGGACGATCGCGAACCAATGAGTAGCGTTGAAGTGAGTAACGGCGAGGCTCAAGCTACGGGCGCGAAGGGATGTACAACGTGTGTCGTAAAGGAGGTGAAGTTCTTCGGGAATACAACTGTAGCGACAGCGAAGATAATGTAGACGATGGAATCGAAGAAGTCTGAATTAGCCGATGAACGAATTCAGAAGCGAATTGAAGAAGATAGAAGATCCACCAACCAGCCTCCTAACGCTTTCTACGAACAAGTTCCAACGGCCTTTCGTAGCTGCACAGATCAAATTTATAAGCGTAAAATGATTCGTCGTCAGAGCCTCTCAAAATAGAAAGCGCGGCTGTGGGTATCATAAAGGTGTCCGCAACCTTTCCACAAGCCATGGAAGTTCCCAAAATCCATGCTCCTCTCCTTTGTACCTAATGATCTGGTCTCCGCGGTGCAGCTTGCGGCGCGAACAGTGAGTTCACATGGAGGGGTTCGTGAAAACTCCAACCATTAATCCGATCAATTAGAGTGCAGCTTAGAACAATTGAAGCTGCTAATCTTGTCTTAGAGGCGAGGCAGTGCTTAACTGTCTTCTCAACTTAAGATGTTTTGTTTTCACTCACACGTGCAGCGACGTTTGATGCCAGAAAACGTGCTATTTTTATAAATGTGGTTAAGCCGAGGTCAATATGGTCCATTCAAGCAGTGTAAAGATACTGCGCGCGATCTCGAATTTAAGGGCAATTCTGTAGCCAGTGTTTCTTTAAGCCGTAGCCCTCTCGTTTCATCTGTGTCGACTCGAGCTTGTGAGGATGGACGTTCTAGTTGTGGGATAAGGGCTGATCATGTTTGACTGGATCAGACAAATGTTGCGTCGCTGGTTACCGAAAGTGGGAGAGGAAATAATAAGGATACGGTTGCTGAACGCAGTAAGGGTGGTAGATTCATGAAGGCGGGCTTTATGAATGTGAACTCTCTTAGAGACACTAGATAGATAGATAGAGGTTTATATCACATATACGTCATTATCACAGATGTAGCTCAGTACATGGCACTAAAAAAATAAATATATAATTGTTTCATATCATTCTACAAATAATACTAATTGATGAGATTGACGGTTGGAATTTTTCACCAACCCCTCCATATGAACTCATCGTTCGCGCCCCGAACTGAACCGCGGAGACCAGATCATCAGGTACGAAGGAGGGGAGCACAGAAATGATGACTTCGAGTGCTTCATCAGAAGGCGAGACTCCCGAGCTAGCACAGTCAACCACCCCACATCATCCCACACATTATCCCGATAATTGCACAAAATATATCCGGGAACCATATGAGTAGATTCGTTAAGATGAATATCTCTATTGTAATTATTATTGTTTTCGTTATGTTTTCTACTGTGTTTATTATTATTATTATTATTATTTGTAAGTTTACTATTGCACGTTTTATTATTGATGTTGTAAGTTCCCGAGATCCAGGTAGTAGACCGCAGCCCCGTCAATACGTCCTCCTCTAAATGTAACGCCCACGTTGAATCATCTTTATCCATTCGGATAAATTTAGAGTTATCTATATTTACATTATTTACACTATTCTGATTACTAAATTGCGCGCTTAATTTTAATAGATTATCGGACATCTTAGTGGCCAGTCCATCGACCTTCTCCTTGATTGCTCCCCCCATATCCTCCATTAAATTTTTTAAATTACTGATCTTATTGAGGAGCAGTGAGCGATCCCCGCGCATGGCCGCTAGCTAAGGGTCGGCTAACTTCGCATTATTCATATTTTCCAGCTAAGACACCCGACTCATAAGAGCCACCAATGCCTCTTCCGCTGCTGGTGTGGATCGATTCGATTCAGAGCGGCCTGAGCCGAGACTCCTTGCAAGAACTGAGTTCAGATCGGCCACGCTCAATCAATGAGAGCAAATCTATTGCAGGAAAGATCAATGGTGGAGACTAAGAAGTCCGATCCCGCCTTAATGCTTCCGATATGACTTGCAAGGATGAGTCCAATGACGCTGGTGATGATGCAGTCTTCTGGCTCATCTTGCAAGTCGCAGTAAGGCAGGTGGAAACAGTTTGATTTAGCGGAGCCTGCTGCACGGTGACCCGCTCAGCATCCGTGTGTGTGCCTCTCTCCGTCTACCGTACTGTAGGAGATGATGAGTGCGTAGACAGGAGAGCGCTTGCTGGACTCAGTCCCGCGGTGCGGGGGGCAAGCCGCTTCGCCCCACTCGGTTGAGTAGCGCTCTCTCTGACTCCGCTAATGTTTTCACTCTCTCTCTCTCTCTCTCTCTCTCTCTCTCTCTCTCATGATGCGAATGGGCTTCTCGCGAGGGATGTTAATGTGGATATGGGCATACTTGTCTGGGAGGGAGCAACTTGTCATCTCGGATAGAACAATAAAATCTTCTTGGCTATCCACCACACTAGGTGTTCCTCAGAGTTCTGGCTTAGGACCATTTCTGTTTTGCCTTTACATTAATAACCTTGGTTTTGCCCTCGACTCTATGGGTGTAAGACATATTCTATATGCTGACGACCTCCAGGTTTACCATAGTTTTTCTAGGGATAACCTCGAGGCAGGAGCCAGACACGTGACAACTGCGATCCGTGCAGTCTTGGACTGGGCCTCGTTAGCATCCTTGTAGCTCAATGTTGGAAAGACGTCTGCAATTCTTTTTGGAACTCGCAGGTTCCTTTCTGACATTGAGTCGGCCGGGTACAATTCTATTGAACTCTGGGAGACCACACATTGAATTAATTTGTAAAAGAATCAACCAGATTTTATATAGTTTACGTTTTTCCCGTCAGTGCACTACGGAAGCTCCTCGTGCCAAACTGGTGTATTCACTGGTCTTTCCACATTTCAATTATTGTGCCACTGTATGCGGTATGTGACGAGTGCTAGGTGGGATGATCATATCACCCCCTTCAGGATCGGATTGGCCTGGATGGGAGTAGACGGTTGGAGGAAATTTTTTATGTATTTGCAGATCTACAAGGTATTACGGCTACGTAAACCAGAGTACGTAGACGTAAACGGATCTGTTCTCTCCTGATGCATCTGATCGGCTGGTTAGGGGTGAACCTCAAGAGATTTCCGTTCCTCGGATGCGCACCGAGACTGGAATTACATCTTTCTCTGTTCACCCTAATTTGCACCCTAAATTAGTTGTATGTGTGTGTAATGTGTCACGTGGCGGTTACCGGGTGGCTAAGCTCGCCCCGGCTCCCAGCCACCACGCGACTTAAGGACTTTCCGTCCTCTTCCTGCTCGTGTCGTCGTACGGAAAATCCGCAGACGCGGCGGTGCGAGCCTGGGTGCTCGCCGCTATAAGGAACGCAAAAAAAATGGGAAAAGGCGCACGAAATAATTACGCGGATGTTTCGATTTTTAAATTAAATAAATATTTATTATAATATTTTATAAATAATTAAACCGACAATTTTATCGACGCTATCTACTAACTCTAACTATCGGTATCTATTTCTCTCTTTCTCTCTCTCTCTCTCTCTCTCTCTCTCTCGCTCTCCCGACGCGGATAGTGACGCGGTAGAGTGAGAGCGCGGATGGGGGGGGTAGCGCGCAAAGAGAGAGAGGCCGCGGGGAAAAGGAGAGAGAGGCGCTTGGTGGCGCGAACGCGCGGAAGGCGGAAGGAGGGACCGAAGAGAGAGGGATACGAATTACGCGAGATAGAGAGAGAAAGAAAACCGCGTTTCCCGAAAATTCGATAGCTAACTAGGCGCGAAAAGGGGAATTTTGGGAAAATTCCGCTAGTTGGGAAGGCATTAGGAAAGTGGAAGATTTTCGGCAGTTGGTCCCGAGCCTTAGTCAAGGAAAGAGGTAGTAAATTTGGAAGAAGTTTAGTAAAGACAAGAGTTAGTAAATACGAGAAATAGGAAACGGCAATAAAACAATTGAGAGTAAGGAATTTGAAGGCAAGAGAGAGAAGGAAAGAAAGAGGAGGAAATTAAAGATTGATAAAGACGAAAGAATTGGGAAAGTAAGGTAAGAATTTAACGTATTGTAGGGTGAAGGTTGATTTATGTGTGGGATTGGAGGGGAAATGAGAGTAGGTAAGGACCGATTTTAGGAATTTTGTTGCCAAGGGAGTTTTCCCCAATTTTGTTGCCGTGGAGAAGGAGGGAGATCAGGAATAAATTTCCTTCCCGCCAAAATAAACTGGTGTCAAAAAAATTAATGATGCCGAAAATTTATGTTGCAAAAAAAAAAGGGACTGATGCCAAGGGATATTGGTGAAAAAGGAATTAGCCAGCTAAACCAGTAATTTTGTTTTTTTTTCTTTTGTTCTATTTTATTGCGGTGACGTCCTTGTTGCCGGTATTAGTGGAAGGAGCGCGGGACCTGGAGGAGCGGTGGTCGGCGACGCCATTTTCCTCCGTTGGAAAATTTGAAATAAAGAAACTGTAGGAAATAATTGTTAGAAATAAACCCCGCTAAATTCCAGGAATTGAGTCCGATTAAATTTATTGTTTCCCCGTTTCCTGTAAACTTTCAATTTCAGGAGGCTCACCACCAATAAATTCAAAAGAGAAATTAAGGCGTAGAAAAGAAACATTTTTCAGTTCGGTCGATGTCAAGTTTTAAATAAAGCAATTGAATTGTTTTTTTTTGTTAATTGATTTGTCGCGTTTTTAAGAATAAATTCAGTATAATTATTTCGTAAGTCGCGGAGAAATTTCGAAGGACCAATTGAAAGAGCCCAACGAATCCCGCCATTTTGGCGCCAAGAGGAGGCCCAGTCTGTGCGGAGTACTGCCGAGGAATTTTCCAAACTTTGTTGTATTCCCCGAAGTAAATTCGATTTTGGATCGTCGAGAAATTGTAGTAGCTAGTGGAGTAAGAAAATACTTTGTGCGTAGCTAGGGAATAGACCTATAGGGTGCTACGTCACAATATATTAATATAATATTATATTATAATATTATATTTATCGCCGGCGGCGGCGGCGATCTTTAACTTGGCGGGAAAATGCCCTCCGCTTTGTTGTTGACGCTACCTCCTTGTTTCGCCAATCGTCAGCCACTAGGGCGAGATCGAAGCGTCCCAAGTACGGAACCAATAACAGCAGGGGAGTGCACTTGCACCTCGGTGCACTGCTCTCACTCTCTCTCCGTACTTCTCTCTCTCTCTCTCTCTGCTTCTTTCTCTCTCTCTACTATCTACTTATTAAGCGCGTCGCGCGAAAAACGTGGCACTTCGCCGCGAATAGTCTCGGGAGAAACCGTGTCCCGAGACACACTAACTCAATCGTGCGATCAAGCAAGGATCGAGGGCCGATCGCGCGCCTAATTGCCCTCTTCCCTTCATTAGCCGCCGCGGCCCGCGCACGCTCCCGCGCGACAATTACCGCGGTGCGCCGAATTTCGCGCAGCCCAGTGCCCCCCACTCGGCGCATGGTCAAGGCTGCGAGCCGAGCTCAGTACAGCGGCGACTACGGCGAGATTCTCGTCGCAAATGAAAATGTGTATATTTATCCTTTCACTTCATATTGTAAATATATTCACTTCACTCATTGTATGCAGGTGTGCGTGGTCTCATCTCATTTCATTCATCATATGTATATACTGTCATACTTGTATTCATTGTAGGAATGTGTGTATGTATGCGACTTGACTGGTAGATAATAAGAAAAATTCAAGTAATATACATGCTAAAACTGCGCTTCATCTATGATTTGACTAACGCTGTGATATTGTGCAATTGTTTTGAGGTGAGAAATAAAATTCACTAAAGTTTTGAAATATAAACATTAATAACAATTTATTCGTATTCTTGTACAAAGTTTTTAGTAGGTGAGTAGATTACAACGGGGTAACTGCGCGACGGTAGATTCAAGCCTGTGTGATTTGCCTGACTATCTGTGAAGAACTAACAACTATTTTGTCTATCGAATTACATTATGATTGCAGGTAGAGTAGTCAGTATAAGGAGGGGGGAAACCTTCCGAAATTCCGAGAAGTCTTCCTTTAATACCTTTACCATAAAGAATTGGTAATGTTGTATCGGCGAGTAAAGGTGATTAGCATCCTTTAGGGCACTGAAGGCTTATTGTGCAGACCTGCTTATTCCTATACTACGCGTATGAACTTGTTTCCGCATTTTTATTGAATATAATACAATTCTATCTAGGATGTTCGCTGTAGACTCGAATGGGAAATACAGAAAATTCCAACTAATAAATATAAATATAAGACGTGCAGCAACAGCAATTATGTTTATAAATATACTTGAGATGTTGCGTTTGGAAATGTGTGTTTTGTGCAATATTTTGTAGGTCATTTACAAATAAAAAATTTATCTATATATCCATCTACCTCTCTCTCTCTCAAATAAGGAGGGGGCACTTGGCGATGCGTGCTTCGGCGCCATACGTGTATGCCTGTGCCGCACGCGACGCTGTCATGGAGTATGCTGGATGACAATGCAGCTCATATCTGCTGCATTTCACCAGCGCTCTGACACTTCTCCTAGCCTGCGCACCAACACAGCAGGTCCTGCCTTCCATAAATGCGGATGGTGCTGCAGATGTAGGTGGAAGGGTTGCTGGCCGCTTCCGATGTTTAGTGGTATGTGCCCATACGCAGAATAGGCGGGAGAATTCGTGCCACGCGCTCCCACCGATACGGCACATATGAGCACTACACTGTCACTTGCCTGTTTTTTCGTGGCTAATCGAAGCCGTCCCCCAGGCACGAAAAGAAATAATTTGCAAATGGAACTCCTTAGCTTCATGTAGAATCTAGGTTGTTAATGTTCCGGTTACATGGAGTCTATAAGAATTCTCGTGCTTCTGCAACATATGTAGACTCCCCACCGAGTATTAGTATTGCTAAATATAATTTAAATAAGGAGCCGATCAGTAGACGTCTGTCTATACTCATCGAGAGAAAGAGTGAGAGAGATAGAGATATTTAGATTAGTTGCAGTGGTGTAATTATTGTACAGGATTTTTGTGTAAAATATTGTATTATTAAGTTATTTTTTTAAACCTAAATTGTATGAATATTCTTTTGCGCTATGCTCTCACTAAAACATATTTTTCGCATTTCCAATTTTTGCAACGAATACGAATCTTTTTAATCGTGTGACGTATGGGACTGCAGGATAGAATAAACTATCTGGAGTAGCATCATGTAACAGAGTAAAGAAACTTGAGTTTATTTAAAAGAATAGATAAAAACGAATTTAGTATGATAACAAAGCATTGCTTTCTGGCGAAAAAAAAACTGTTGAAGCCAAGGCTTGGCTTGATAAATATTATTTTGACTCTGTACCAGGAAAATCAACAATTAAGAATTGGTTTACTAAGTTTAAATTTTGCGATGAGCACCGATAACAATGCACGCAGTGAAAGCCCCAAAAAGTCTTTTACCGACGAAAACACCAAGAAGTCCACAAAATAATTTTATATGATCGTAAGGTGAAGTTGATTCATATATCTGAGACTCTAAAGATAGCAAATGAATGTGTTGGACATATTGTGAATGAATATTTGGGTATGCGAAAGCTCTATACAAAGTGGATGTCGCGCAAGCTCACAATCGATCAAAAACAACAACGAATTAATGATTCTGATTAGTGTTTGAAGCTGTTCAATCGTAATAAATTCGAATTTTCGCTTCCATATATAACAATAGATGAAACATGGCTTCCATTATTATTGTAGTCCAATCAACAGTCAGCCGAGTAGACTGCACATGATAAAACGACTCCAAAACATGGAACGACGCAACAGACGCCTGGCAAGGTTATGACATCACTATTTTGGGATGCGTATGATATAATACTTATCGACTATCTTGAAAAAGGAAAAACGATCATCGGCGACTATTAGATAGCGTTAATGGAGCATTTGAAGGACGAAATCGCGGAAAAACGGCCCCATTTTAAGAAAAAAAAGCGCCGTTTCATCAAGACAAAACACCGTATCGCAGATCAATAAATACGATGGCAAAAATGGCATGTATTGGTCTTCGAATTACTTTCCCATTCAGCGTGTTCTCCAAATCTAGCTACTTTTTTCCTATTCTCAGACCTCAAGAGAATGCTTTCTGGAAAGAAATTGAGTACCGATGAAGAAGTAATCGCCGAAACTCAGGCTTATTTTAAGGCTAGAGGCAAATCGCATTATAAAAATAGTATAGAAAAATTGTATGACCATTATAATCATTATATCGACCTCGAAGGCAACTATATTGAATAATAAAATCCAATTTTATCAAAAATGAATTTTTTTCTATGTCAGCCGTCGAACTTAGAATACCGAGAAGCATAGACTTTCAAAAGGAACATAGTCAATTAAAAAATACTCTTTATATCGATACAATGTTTTTTATTATAGTCGGATAATTTTTTGGTTACTGAAATAACTATCAATATATTAGCTTTAAGTCTCTTAATTTTATTTATTGGCTAACATTGTTGCATATTCAGATAATTATTTGTAATTGAACACGTATATAATTACGTATCGCACTTCAAGGACATCATAAATAGGTAAGCATGTCAATTCCTAGTGCTCATATTACTGCAAGTTACTGCGTTGTATAATTGTTTTAAATCATCAAGATCTTCATATTCAATACTATCTACGTCAAAATCTGTCTCCTCTAGAAAATTATATATACTTTTCGCTGTTACTTGGTCGATATCTGTATTGAGTGTACTATTGTAGGTTTCAATCAGTTGCATATTTAGTCTATTACAAATAATTAAATTAAATTAATATTTTTAGCATTAATCACGAATAAATTATGTGAATTAAAAAATTATTTTATATTAACTATACATTTTCTTTAAGTAGAGAATATCTGATGAATTTGTCCAAGGTTTCAATGAAACTTTCTCGGTTTCTTTATAACCTGTTGTTGGTATTATGGTATTAATGATGGTTGGAATTAATGATATTGGTATTAATGATGAACTTCTGTATATGTCTCCCATATGCATATTGAGTTGCCATGTTTCTCTATTCTAGATTATTAAATTTATTATATTAAATATCTTTTTAATATTTAAAATATAATTTTTGAATAAAATTTTAATACAAACTACAGATATAATGCTGCACGTATCTTTTAAACTAATATCATAATTATTGTCAATACAAAAATCCGTGTTCCGAAGTAAGTCTCATATACATATTTTGATGAATCATGAATCTGTAACTCGGTCTGAGAAACTGTATTACAGGGTCCATTAGAATACCGCTGAAAATTATGTATTTTATAAATTCAATGTAACTATACGGCATTGCTTAAAGTTTTAATTAATTTACCTCACTATATATAGTATCATTTTCTTTTAGCAAGTCAGAGTTTCCAAATACTCTCGATGCTCGTAGCTTTATGTGTACAGCAAAATCTGTATCACTTTCAGGAACGTCCGCATATTGGAACTAAAACAATTAACATAATATTACAATACCATATAAACCTACAGTATCATATAATAGAAATTATAAAATGTGGCAAATCAGGATACAATATTAGACTATATATTTCATTTTGCAATAACATATAGATAGAGACTATTAATTTTTTATTATGAAAAAAATTTAATGAGAATTTTCAATTGTATCCACATATTCTCTTTTAAGTTATAATTATTATGAGAAAATTTAGAAAATTAAAAAACTATAATTATAATTCTAATCTAATGAATAAAAATATAATTTTGATATTAATAAAAGATATAATAAAGAAGGATATCAATCCATTTTCATAATATATCACGAAAGATGACATAGTGACTTCATTTCAATAGCTATACTTTCACAGTTATCATCATTTCTAGCAACTCCTGATTATAGATGCTATTCAAGATGCTATTATCCATCCCTACTAATATGTGTATAATTGATAAACGTATCTATTTTAACAGACACGTTATTATTTTATTATTTTAAGTTTTAATGATTTTTATTTCAATAAATATGGTTAATATTATATATACTCGTATATATGAAATTGAGACGTGGTGCCTTCGGGCCACGGGTGAGGGACGCGGGGATCGGCCGTGCGAAAGGACCCGAGCAATATTGACATCGGCGGGCGCGGTGAGGAACGCGCGCGAGGGGGAGAGGCGCGCGGGCCGCGGAAATCGGGCGGGCTGGAGCTTCGATTTCGGGAGAAAAACCGCTCAGTTTTGGTTTTGGCCTCGAGCCCGTCCCGAGGTCGATTCCTGCGCCCGCGATCTCGCGTGAGCTTTGAGGCAGCCGTCCCGACCCGAGCCGTGCCCAGGACGAGGGGACGTCCTGCCGAGCGAGAGGGAACGGGAAAGCCAGCCCGCGAGGACTCCGCCGAGGACGGCCCAGGTAGGCCTCCGTTTACCTATGTATCAGGAGAGAGAGCGCAGCGCGGGAAATTCCCCCGGCGAGATGCGAGGGGCGCGGCGTCCTTTTCGGTACCCTGCGAGCGGGGCACGGGGGTTCGGGACCGAAGCCGTAGGGGCGCCGCAAGGGGACGGTCCACGTCGACCCCACTTGCGGACAGCGAGCGCTGTGCGCCCGGAGTTGACGGAGTTGTGCGGCGGCGGGGCCTGTCCCGCCGCCCGCGAATAAATAGATAAAGACAGTGCGCGAATTTTATTGTGCCTGGCCGTCCCTCTTCCCAATCCTGATAACCGTTGCGACCATCGTGGGTCGACCGCCCGGGTCGGCCCGGCCGGGTCCCTCCAAAGCGACCGTGAGCCTGCGAGGAGCAGGAGGCGCGCTTGGGATGGCGCGGCGCTCCGGGACCCCTTGGGAACAAACCGGCTTCCGAGGAGAAGGCGACCCGTCACAAAATATAGAATTAAACCAGCTAAGGATTTGTAAGTCTGTTTTTTCTACAAATTCATTTTTGTAAATATTTGGCGCACTCCACAGCTTGAACTAATATATGGATTTTAATTGGATTTTAATTTATAGTCCAAGAAATCTCGAAAGACGCGAAAATTATGATGTTTTTGATCTAGAACTAGTTTATCTAATTTTATTTTAAATAAATTTACGTTATATTCTGTATAAACAAAGTAGAAACAAATTCATATATGTATACGAATATATTATGACGGGTGTCCGGCCGGAGCCCGCCACGGGATACGGGCGCGCGATGGGAGGCAATATTTACTCTGCGCGGGCAGTAAACAAATCGCGAGCCAGTTCAGAGGCCGAGCTGACCGCGCGATTTCGGAAAAGGAGCAGCCGGGGCAGTACCGCCTGAGAGGCCTTAGGAGAGTGAGCAGGTTGCGAGCTCCTCTCCATAATAACTCGCACGTGTTTTTCCGCCTTTCCGCGAGACTTTTGGCGGGACGGAGAGTGACTCCCGGGGGAAAAAACGCACCGCGACTTCGCCGCTGCATCCTACAAGCAGGGCCGAGAAGGCCTTCGCTAGTCCAACCCAGGAGACAATAAAGCCGCCAGCCGGAGCCGTTGGTGAGCAGAGCCATCTGCGTCTCCGAGGCAGACGGTCAGTTGCAAAGACAACGCAGGCAGATCGTTGTGGGATCAGGGCGAGTGACTCAAGTTGAGTACCCCCTAAGGAAGTGCCCTCAACGCACCCAGAATAAGTCTGCAAATAATCCGCGCCCGATGACCGCCGATCACTAGCGGCGCTTCTCTCTCTCTCTCTTCGCGAGCCCCTCGCGCCCCGCACGCCTACCTCTCGGGTTGAGCCCCGCGTGCCCCGCGCTCCTACCTCCCGCGCCGAGCCTCGTGCTCCCTGTGCGCCTACATCTCGGGCCGAGCCCCGCGCGTCTCGCGCGCCTTTCAACCGTACCGTACGCTTGACAGGGCGAGACGCCGCCCTGACAGGTGAAGCTCGACGACGACCCGCGTTCTAGGAGCCGGCGTGCGAGAGCCGCTCCCCGCGCCCCGCGCCCTGCATACACCACTGCTGGTGCGGTATATTTCCGGGACCCGGCGGCCGTACCGCGTGCGCGCCCAACGGAAGACAGCCGCCTCGTGTCGCACCGTATTATTTGTAAGGAGGTCAGGCGATTCCACCGCAATCCCGCTTGTGCCTGGCAATAAAGTTACAGAAATTTAACCGTAACGAGTTGTTATTCCCGATCGGCGCTCCCGGCGCCTGCCACACCATTTACCCACCCGCGCGTCCCACCTTTCATCCAGTAGGTCGAGCCGGCCCGCGCGCGTCAGCTGTTCGGTGCCGGATACCGCCGCCTCCGCGAGGATCAACTCAAACATGGTGGTCAGTGAGCGCGGCTGGGTGCAGCTGTGTTAAATCAGCAGAAGGGGAAGGCAACGAGCCTTCCCCCAACTGTCACTCGATAAGCGAGTTGAACTCGCGTTGTGTTCGATTCGGCACTCTACCAATTTTCACCGTCACAATATATAAAAATAAAAATATATATAAATGATATCCGAATTTCTAATCTGTACACGCCATATTAATGGATAAAGACATCTTGAGTGACTTAAACGCAGTGCAGTCTAAAGACTTTATATATTAGTTCGGTTTAATAATTACAAATATTAATAGAATTATATAGCATTATATACAATTACCTTCTAATGATTTTAGTTGATAGTTGTACAATATACTAAAATGAAGCTGGGACTTCCGGGTGAAGCGCGGTGCTGACAATACGTGTCAGTTACAGTGCCGTAAAAAGAGTTGAACAAAGGTCAAATAGAAGTGACAGGATAAGTCCAGGGTATAAAAATTTAAAGGAATATAGGCCCAAGTGAAGGAATAAGCGGAAAGGCAAGATTAGGAGAATAATAGCTATTATTAACCTAGCTTAGGCGGAAGCATGACCGGAAATCGAGGAATGGTGAAATAACAGGTTCGACGTAGATATTACTAAAGATAGTACCGAGTTCGAGCGGTGCAAGCATAGAAATGAAGAACGGTGGTCGAACGTAACGAACGAAATAAGATTGATGAGAGAGAAGCACGACAGCGAAAGAGCAGAATGGAAAAAAGAGCGAGACGAACTGGTGGAAAGAGTAGGAAGATTAGAATGAGAAAAGAAGAGAAGAGGGAGAGAGAGAGGAAAGGAAGAGGAATATTGTAATCAAAGGTGCGGAATTAGAGAATGAAGATCTAACGGGAAACGTTAGCAGATTTCTGAAGGAAAAAGTGAAGATGGATACGAAATTAAAGAATGCATAGACAATTAGAAGAGGAGAAAACAGGAAAGCAATTATTGCGGAGATAGAAACAATGGAAATGAAAAAAGAGGCGATGAGAAAGAAAAAGAATCTAGGAAGTAAAAAGGTTTATACAGACGACGATCTGACATGGAAAGAGAAGGAGATACAAAATAAGATCAGAGAGATTGCAAATAGTAAAAAACAGGATGAAAGCAACATCAGAGTAAGTTATATGAGGTTATGGGTCAAAATTATACTGCTAAAATGGAATGCGGATAGAAACAGACTAGAGGAGAGCGGAGGAAAGAGACGAGACAGAGATCGGGAATAGAAATTTTCAGAAGGGGTCGGCTTAGAGAAGGACAAACAAGGAGTAAAGCTATGCTTTTGGAATTTGACAGGAATAAGAAGATTGTGCAGTGAGGTGTAGACATTTGTAAACACATACAGTGTAGTGGGACTTACGAAAACAAAAATGTCGAAGGAGTTGAAATGGAAATGTGAACCAGCTACAAGAGAAAATAGAAAAGGCAGACCGACAGGCGGAATAATTACACGTGTGAAGAAAGGATTGGAAGAAAGAGAGGTTAGAACAGGAGATGCAGAAGAAAATATCTAAAATAAATACTTGGACTAGATAGAACCACCGCAGACTATTAGTGACAGAGGAAATGAAAGAAATTCCAACAAATTCCAAAAGCCATAAAAACAACGGCATCATATGAAGAATCAGTAAGGAAATCAAATAAAAAATTGATACAAGAATGCATACGCGAAATGAAGAGAGAGAAAGGAAACCAGGAAAAAGGAAGATGGGAACAGGCAAGAGAACGATGCTGGGAAAGAGTTGGAATGAAGAAAAGTGAAAGAGATTGAGAAATTAAGGGAGCAATATATCCAAATAAATATGCGAAAAGTATATAAGAATGAAAAAAGAGAAGAGGAGACAAAAGATAGAGATATCAAGAAGCTAAGCTAGATACAAAAAGTTAATAACAATAAATAAACCCAAGTACTTAACCAAAGAATTGAAATATAAGAATAGAAACTTAATAATAGCAACTTAATAACTATTTTTAAGCAATTAATCGTACATTTTTCATTGCTTAAAAATAGCTAGAAATAATACCTAGAATCTTCCTGTTAGTCATCTTTTAGGATCTTTATCAGGTATGTAGTCTCGCACATCTACGAATAAGTTGATAACAGAATTAGCAATATCACACGATGTATTGAGAGTTAGGCGATTCAAGTTTTAGTTTTTCCCGGCACACTTGCCTTCTCTGTTCGAATAGTTATTATTCCCTATCAAACTACATATGTCATTAAATTGCATCTATAATGCGAACTTAGCTAGGTATAGAAAAGTTACTTTATTACATATTTTCTGAAAAAGTTTAATATACAGTCTGTCTACAGATTATTTTTCTTTAACAGTACCACAAGATAACTGAAATTTTTCAAACTCTTTATAATCCACATATGTTAATACAATTATGCTTATTTACTTTGATATTATACAGTCTGTCCACTAATTGCATGACTCCAGATATATGGCGAGATATCTAGGATCACGCCGATCATTTTTGGTCGCATGCCTGAAACTATAGGATGCTTCTCCCCGGAGCTAGGAGCGATTGACAAATAAATAAAAAATGATAGCCATGGCCGACAATTCAGATCACCACGGGCGTAATACAGTCAATAAGCGCGAGATTGATTCAAGATGGTTAACTCGGCGAAGTGGATGGGACCTAGGACAAAGTAAGAGGTCTGGCTTCTCCTATTTTCTATTCATCAAAGCGTTGAGCTAAATAACAGCAATAACAGGATGGACACATCACGAGAGTCAGAGCAAGGGAAGTAAAGTGGCTGAAGTCATGGGTGCCAAGTCACCGGCCTTTCAGCCTCCTCCCTTCAAATTCCCAAAGCTTAGGTAACAAGTGTCAACAAGCCCAAGATGATACCGTACAAGATAAGGCAAAAGGAGACTATTCTACCTTTAGCTCGGAGCTGGACATCCGTCCGTTCGTGTCTATGAGGGACAGGCCATAGGCTACCTGACTCACGTAGGGTACTTCACTCGAAGGATGCCGTATCCTTCGCGTCCGTTGCGTTTTTAATCGGGTCGTGATTCTATCGTCAGTTCTGACGTAACGAATCATCCTGCACTAAGCAAATAGCGAGGTTCACGAAACAGTACAATTTCTTCCTTTCCTCTATCCCAATCAAGCGAGTGCATTATTATTCGATAAAGCTTTCGACGCTTTCAACAAGTTATTGCTTACAATAGAAAAAAGTATAAAAGGTTTATTTCATAAATAAATTCAATTTCTTGCACAGCTCGCGATACCATAAGTCGAGTGGCGAGGGCGCTATCCGTTGAGCTACCATACAAGAAGCTGAGTCTTTCAACACGAGCTATTTTTGCAACTAAGTATGAGTTGGATGAGGGGATGATTCGTCAGCAATTGCATCGTATCCTAACTAACTTTCACAGGGATCTGCTTGGAACGTGCTTTATGGTGATCGTCACCGCGGATATGGTTCCTATTGTCATGGAAATGGTAAATCCTAACGATTTTTTCTTGAAGAATATAATAGTGCTAATGATTTTCTTTGTAGGCGAAGTCGCTACAACTGGTACATCCAGGAAGTCAGTGGCTCTATGTTATCAGCGATGGGATAGACCGTGAAACCATGATCTCTGAATTTGCGGAACTTCTTGGCGAGGGCGAAAACATCGCCTTTGTTCATAATTCCACGACCATCGACACCAGCTGCTACGTAATATGCGGCCCAGAAGTTCCTTGAATTTCTGAGCATTTTTGTTAAGTTTTTAGATGGCATTATTTATTTTGACCAATATAAGTTTATTTTTTCCAAGCATTGCATAAAATATTATTTAAAATCTATTGAGCCTACTTGACTTTTAGTTCCTATATAGCGTAAAATCACTCTATTAGATTCCAAGAGTAGGTTCAGAGTACAAATATATCCAGTGGCGTCACTCTCGCTGGTCCCTTTGATGTTTGCATCCAGAACACGTGACCTGTCATCATGTTCTTGATAGTAGTAGCACAAAAATATTTAATTTGTATGAAAGAGAAAATCTATTACAAAAACCGCAAGTTATAGCGTAATATCACTTCTTTCAGCACTATGTAATTAGAATATCACCAGTATCACTAGTATGACTGAATTTCCTTTACAATTTTTAGTTGGAAAATTATAAAAATACATGTAAATGCAAAAATCAATACATTTCTGCGTAATGAGTCCGTCTGCTAAAATTCTAGTGCAGGATGAGATATTCGGTTTCTTTTGTAGGGACATTTTTGTGACACTGTCCGCGCCTCTAATTGACCTCGCGACTGACCTCTTTTTAAATCGTGCAGATAATTAATTATTACAACCTTTAAATTTTAATAATAATTTTGACTAGTAATAAAAATGGAAGTTAAACGTACAAAGTAATACTATACGATATTTAAATAACCGAAATAAAGGGCGCATGCAGACATAAGGATGTGGGGAATAAATAACTACAAGACAGGCAGCCCAAAATACATGTATTGCAAGGCAAAGTGCGCCCTCCTCAGGGGGCGCAGGCGTGGTCTGCTATAAGTAGCGGTGGTGGTCGTAACTTCACGAAGAGCCTACGAACGGGGTCCATACACGTCTGTAGGCTAGGTCCGAAGCGACCTTCAATACGGATGTATGCTCTCGCTTCAGGTCTTGGTTGCGCAGGGAGTCGAGTGATCTGTGATACCGTCGCATACTCACTGTCGAAGCACTATAATATTGGAAGGTCCTCTCGGTCCAGTGACTTTAGTGTTTTACGGGAAAGTGTCGAGTTGCAGAGCGACGCCGCCGGCTTGCTACAAAAATCCGATGCAAACGCCACCATGCTTCTATAGTCCTGGCAAGGCGATGCTCCCGCCTGAGATAGTTCTTAGTACTCGGGTATTGACTGCTGATAATGCTAGGTTGTCTCTTCAACCCGCGGATGTATATTTTATTGTGGTGACCAGCTCGTTCTCAGCAGCAAGCTAAGTGACTGTACACCTGGACTTAGACTTCCGCCTCACTCAGTTTCAAGCCTCGTACTTTAATTGCGGGACATGCGACAGCAAGCGAACTCTTGATGCGACGTGACAGAAGAGACTTAGGTGTTTGTCTCTAGCAATCTGTCATCCATCCATGCGGCCCACCTACGCTTTCATACTGCCGGGCGAAAGCGTGAATTGCACTTTCAATCAACCTTTGTTTCACACAAATTATTTTTATTTATTAGTGTTTATACTGATTAAAATAAACGACCAGAAGTAACTTAAATAGAGTTCAAAACTTATACTCAGAGGCTTTAGTGTCGCCCAAAAACAGTGAGAATTTCCAATGGCAGCAATATTCTTCTTAATTTATTTAAAATTGTTCAAATTAGTTCTATTCGCGCGGTTATACATGAGGCGGCAATAAGGATCGCACCGAACGTCGGATGGGCGATTTTGATGGTTACAGAGGACTTGAAGAGAGGTAGTGCGTCAATGAGTTGCACCGTTGATGAACAGCTGTCGGAGGGCGATGGCAGCGGGTTTTTTGGGTGACCGAAGGTGGTGAGAAGTTGCTCCGGAATGAGGCGTCATCCGTGCAGTAGAAGTGCTGGACCCAGAGTCGTGGTTGCGTCTCTGTCGCAACGTCGAACAGTGTTGCCGCGCCACGGTTCAACGTTATACTTCACGGTTATACTCCACTTGAAGACTGAGTTTGTGGATCAGGCCGTTGTGGGTTATGGTAGCGCAAATCGAGCAGCGCTCAGACCCGCTAGCAGCGCACCTCGCCATCTCCGATGTAAAGCAATGCGACCGGCAAGACTGCTAGTGGAGTGGGTGGCTCATGTCCAGTAGTATCGTCGGAGGTTGTGGTCACTGCGTGCTGCAAACGAGAGGCCTGGGGAGGAATGGACCGCAAGAAATTGAAGTAGAGCTGCTGCTGAACTGCGAGGTGACGTTGATTAGCCGGCGAAATTCGCAGTCGGGGATTGCTACACGCGGTGCAGAAGGGCACCGAGTAAAGTGCCGATGCATACGCCGGCAGGATCCGCGGGTTAGCATCGGTGCATCTTAGTCGATTCTGACTGGGATCAGCAAGGGTGGTGGCGTCAGCCCTGGCAACGGATTTGAGAACCAACACTATCTCTGAAAAAACG
Source organism: Sycophaga agraensis (assembly GCA_018906755.1). Classification (NCBI taxonomy): domain Eukaryota; kingdom Metazoa; phylum Arthropoda; class Insecta; order Hymenoptera; family Pteromalidae; genus Sycophaga; species Sycophaga agraensis. The sequence goes on from JACCIE010000035.1 coordinate 80,740, forward strand.
CGCCGTTTGGTCCATGGCAAGGCAAACGATGGTGTCGATCCAGTTGTCCCACTGGTCGACAGGACTAGCGTAAATATCTGGCGTCAGTGTCGTTTTAAGGAGTCGAGGAGATCCAGTAGGCAGACGGCGGATTCTTCCTTGAATCGAGGGGTATTGAAGAGCAGTGGGGTGATTTCGCACCAGGAGACCCTTGGCCTCACCTAAGACGTGCTCTCACTCTCGAAATCCGAGAGATCGGGTCCGAGTGGATGAGCGACCGAAGAGATCTCGAAAGAACTTCCAATCGGCGTGCTGGCTGTTGGGTGGAGGGCGAAGGGTTTTAGAAGGAGGACACCAGATTGGAATCGAGATCTTTTTAAAAAATTATGCGTTTTGGAACAGAATAGTTGGGGAATAACACGTATGTATACGGGAGTTGCCTACTACCACATGCCTACCGTAAGCTTACTCGAAGCTCACGTGTAGTATCACTTTTGTGTTAAATAAAATGTATTTGCAGAGAATTTTATTACACGACTTTATTCAAAAGAAATCTGGGATTGAAGTACATAGAATTATTGTTGAGACTTAGATTGACAATGCTCTGTCGGATATGACAGAGACTGGTTTCGACACTTCAAAAAGAATGATTTTCAACTTGAAGGTAGAGGAAATTCTGACATGAATTTATATGCATTTAGATTGTTCTTATTCAATTTATATGCTGGTAACCTTAGTTGTATAAATTTCTAAAAAAACAAAGAGCTGCAATTAACAGATGCGATCCTGTAAAAACTAAAATTATAAGTGTTCGATGTGCAATTAGGCGGATATAGCTTTGTTTTTTATTAATCGTATATAAATTTATTTTTGATAACTTTTGCCTTTAAATAAAAAGTTAAGTCTATTGGAAATAAAGTTATATATTAATAGCATATTAAATACTTTTACTTTGATCTCTTCAAAAAAAAAGATTCATTCACTGGTTCAAAAAAATATTTACTTCAACAAAAATACTAAAACATTACTAAAATTTTTAAACATTAATACATATCAAATTTAAATAAGTCTGTAGGTTTTTAGTAGGTTTCATTTTACTGTAAATGCTTAAAAAATATGCTAAATCTTTCATATCTTTTCTTATCTTTTTTTATAAATGTATATTTTTTGTTGCAAGTATTTAAAATTCAATGCGAGAATAACTAGAAGTTTCTTAAGAAAATGGAATTACCAAAACTTTTATCTTTGTGTATAAAACTCTAAGAAAGCTTAAGGATCTTATTACTTAATTATTATAAAATTTGACTATACTTAATAGGAGATTTTGCCGAAAACGAGTTTTTTATTTTTATTCTAAATTTTTATAAATTCAAGGAACCTCACACATAATCATTTTCTTTTTTTGAGAGAACTTTATAAAGTCTTTTATTTCCAATTCAGATTGGTTTGTCATGCTATGTGAAGGACATGGTGAGGGTGCTGGCGACTAGTTTGGAGAACTCACTGCGTGGCGAACTTGAACTCTACGAGCATGTCACAGAAGAGGAGTTCGAAGTCGTCAGGTTATCCAAGGCCGATCGCAAGAGCGCGATCATTAAAAGCATGAACGTAAGGATGTATTACACTTTTATTATACGTAATACTAAAAATCCTTATCCTCTGTTAACTATAAACACAAAGAGGAAGAGGACAAGTACGAAGGAGAGGCAAAAAATAAATTTGTAGATGCTTTAGATCTCCTTATAATTCACCGACGCGTACTCGGAGTCGCGGTCGAGTTTGCGTTCGAGCGAAATCAAACGAAAGTAGGTAGTATCGTCTCTCGGGACGTCTCCCTGCTTCCACAGAAGGCCTGTTTCCCACGCATCGCCTATACATCGGCCAGTAGCTGCGAGTAGCTCTTCGGCGCGACTCGGCGCGAGCATCTCCCCCTCGGCCACTCCGATCCCCAAACTCTCGATCCCGAAGTACTAGCGTAAAAGCTCGTCGAGCGTCTCCTCTTCCGTGGCCGTTTTTATTTTATGCGGTGGGTTGACTCTCGCGTGCGCGCTTGTCCCGACGTCAAGAAGCGAATGCTCACTCGCGTATAGGTGCGCGGGTCCGTGGACGGCTCACCCCAACCGAGATCGCGATATCGACAACCCAGTATAGCTTAGCAGCCTGTATTCGAGAGTCAAAATGAGTAACGCGTTATCTTGGCCTATGAGAATACGGTATCGTCCTTCCGCGTACGCCTCCACGTGAATGCGCTGCGCGTGGCTCACCTGACTAGCGAGGGATTCAGGCATGCCTTGTCGCAGGAGCCTCAACCCCTGCACAGCCAAAACCTCAGACAGCTTAAAAATCTCTCCCCCTGATTTTACGTCGAACGCGACTTTATAACATAGCGCGGTAATCGCGTCGGTTTCTCTAAAACCTTGAAGGTCAATACTCACGCCTTCTCCTACAATTTCCATCTCCCTCATCAAATCTCGGTCCACGCGCCTAATCAGGATTTTCCCTCGTCTTTCCCCTTTTTTGCAGGGTTTGGTTGTAGCGGCGACGACATCCTTTTACTGCGCATTTTGCGCTCGCGCACTACAGCCTCATATGTCCTTTTTCGAGGCATTGGTAAGAGACGCAAAGGTCGCGCACGATTCGCCAGCGGCTCGACAATGATCGAGGTGATGACTCGACGCGTGACAGTGCCCACAGCGCGCGGCGTCGGTCGAGGCGGGTCTCTCCTCGTCGGCTCGACTCGGTTTCCCCCACTCTCGATCGCAACGACGCGCTTGTCGTCGTACTACGCTTCGAGAGCCTTTAAAACCTCCGCAGGGTCCCTAGTGCTCGCAAGCAATACCGCCACGGACTCTCGCGCTTCGCCGGTCAGCGCTTCGAAGAGACGCGTCATATTTTCGCGGTAGCTGTATCCGGCCGCTCGCGTCGACGTGTCGAAAGCCTCATTAAAATTCACCCAATCTAATGGGTTTCCCGAGAATCTAGGGAGCCACCACGACGCGGTTATTCGACTCGCTAAGCGCGATTGCCCATCCTCCGCAGATAAACGCGTCGCGCGCGTGATAGCCATTGCTAGGCGATCTATGTGATCGCCGACGTGATCATCCGATATAGCCGTTTTTGTCGCGAAGTCTCGAGATAATAGCGCGTCGCAATTAAATACATTTTAACGTACATTATGCGGCTCAGGCGCCGTCACATTACTCACAACCTCAGGTGGTATGAGCTCGTCGCTATCGTCGGCGTCGATTCGTTGTTGACTCGGTCACCTGTCCGCTCTCTCGTCGACGTGACTCGGCCGCGACTCTCTCCCGATGTTTGGCTGAATCGCTCGAGTGACCTTATCGGCCGATCTTGAATGCCTTTGTGCGCTCACCTGAGCGCTTAGAGCCGACCCTTGGCGTGACGTAGATGGCGTCGGAAATGAAGACGACTGTAGGTCTGTACGTTGCCCTCTTCGGCTTATTGTTCCACTCGTGGGTTGCTGAGACGTCTTCATCGCTGCTGGCGAACCCGACAGCTTGCTTGCCGCCTTTTTTTCATGGCGCTCCTTCTTGTTTCCATTGTGCGTAATTTGGAAATACGCTGTACGATACTTTTCTGTCCTCTTCCCGACCAGGGATGACATCCTGGTCACGGCACCAAAAATGTTAACGATAAACAGAAGGAAGAAGACAAGTACGAAGGAGAGGCGAAAAATAAATTTGTAGATGCTTTTGGAGTAAATTTATGTACATATATGTGATGTTGGATTTTTGCTACTAACTCTGGCCAAGCCAAGATTCTAACTCCGCGCCGGGCCGACGCACTCCGCTCGCCGAGCCGCCAGTCCAAGCCCCCACCACTCGGCGCGCCGCTGCCGAACCTTTTGTTTTTACGCGCTGTTTCTCGGAACTCAAATTAACGATTGGAGCGAGATTCGTGAGCTTGGCGATCGATTCCGACTGTGGTCCCAGGGTCGTGTGCACTCGACCCTATGCACACCGATCTCGATAACCCAGGAGCCTTTTCGTACGACCCTCGGCTCCGGTCCCAGGCCGTCCCTAGGAGTCGCCGCGGTCTCGCTTAGGCGAAACGCCTTCGCGAACCGGGTCGGATTACGCGCTACGGGCACCTCCACGCAGCCCGTGTACGTCGATCCAGCCACCCCCCGAATCTCCCCTCTCCTCGCCAGCCAAATAGCAGTACGTTATCATCTATTTAGATTTATTTCATCATCGTCATTATTTTGTACATGTATTCCTTTACATTCTATTCGCGGGCCTTTCAAGGCCCGGAGTGCCGCACATGTTTGTTGTTGTTTTCGCTGCTTGCTCCGGCTCGGCCAGTCGACTCCGAGTGACCATCACATGCACGCGCGCATACATACAAAACGCTGATCTTGTCCGCAACATCCTCTGTTTATTATACTGATTTCGATAATGATAATTTGGTGAATAAAAAAATAAACGCAATAAGATAAGTATATTCATTTGACGGCAGTAAATTTATTATTCAAAATTTGTTATCTGTATAAATATTTCTGAATTTGTAATAAATTTAAAATTATTTAAATAAAATTAAACATTTAAACAATTTAAACACTTTTTAGTTCGTTGATTTTTCATAAAGATAGTTACGTACACACAACCGCTACGCCTTTCTTCAAAGGCCAAAGGTAGACAAGAGTAAACAGCATTGGATCCTTGAAAACTACTGTCTCTTCGGTGTATACTCGCGTTTACCGATCCGCTGACCGCCCCCCCCCCCCCTATCCGTGGGTTAAAAGATTGGAAAAGCAAAGTTTTTAATTTAGAGACTCGACTCCTCCTGAAAAAAAAACTATCGTGGTGTAATGGAAAATTGTCCACTTGATTTAAAGTAGCAGGACGTCTATGTAAATATGACGTACATATATTTACGGACGTATTATAAATAACAAGCTTTTGAAATTTTGTATACCAGTTTTCAATGGTATTAGAAATATAGAATATACAATCGACCAGAGTTGCTTGTCAAATTTTATCAATGAGGCGCTGATAACAGGCTGTACTTGCAGTAGCTCATGCAAAGTATATGACAGGCTCTTATTCTACATTTTAAAAAAATTGCACAATCAACTTCTGCCCTGCATACTGACTGCTTTTCTAATCTGTTACGTGGACCGTCCGCTCCGAGGGGCCCGGAGTATTCGCCACTTTCCGGTCGCGCTCGCCTGTCCGTCGCGCAGGTTCGTGGTCATCCCGAAGGGGACCCGGCCGGGCTAGCCCAGGGCGGCTAGCCTCGCGGCAGTCGATGCTGGTTGGGATAACGGAGAGAGGGAAGTCACTCACAAGAACAACTTGAAGCTTTGGGGGAACACATTTATTCGCGCCCGGGCGGACAGTCCTCGCCCGGACGCATACTTCAGCCGGGCATGCAGCGCTCAACAAATACGGCAGGGAAAGCCGCCCGTGGAGGCGTCTACCGCGTCGCGCGCGCGTTTTCTCTCCGAGCCGCGTACCACGCACCCCAGACCAACCTGCCGGTGTGGCCCGCTGGATCTTTTTTCAGGCCGAGCCCTATCCTGGCCGGGGACGCCGCTTTAGAGACCACTGGCTCCCCGAACAATTCGCTGTGAGAGTTTTCTTCGGTACCATTCCAGCTGTATCTCTCCCTGGCCTCGTCATTGAAACGACGAACCAAATCACTGAGTAAACAAATCCTCAAAAACCACTACGCAACGGATCCAGGAGTTCATCGACTGAGTATCGGTACAGTACACCGTTGTCGATCTTCCACTTGGGAAATTTAGCCGGAGTAAGCTGCACGTCTCTCAGCCGGTTTTAATTCCAGGAGTCCGATATCGTATCGAACGCAGTGATCTTGGGCTCGTTAATAATGTACCCCCTCGATAGTGCATCCGGGACCTTGTTCAGAGAGCCTTTGGTGTACTCGATTTGAAAGTCCCATTGCTGCAGTTCTAGGGCCCATGTCGCCAGACGCCTTTTCAGGTCTTTTAGATTTTTATGGTGTTCAATAAGGTTCGCATAGCCATGGAACTTCCTGGGCTCTAGAATAATCGGACGCGCTTGCGCTGCTTGTTGGGGACATCGACTTTGCCGGCACCCTCGCCTATGATGGCTGATCATTGCTCAGGCAGGTCCTTCTCTACACGCAGGGAATCAGGAGCGACTCTACCACCCTATGTTAGAGCTCTCGGACCTGATGCGTTCCAGCAGCATTCCAATTAGCTGCTGCTCTGGTAGAGGCGGCTCTAAATTACGGCCTGGGAGCAGAAACGGCTAATGAACTGGCCCAACCTTTCGGTTCTGCCTTGAAATATGTCCTCCAGTTTATATCGCCGGTCGTCCTGCAGGACCAAGGGGCAGTATCGGTCCTCAAACTCCGCCTCAAATGTCGTCCAGTTCACGAACTTCTCCAAGAACCCGTACGATTTCCGGTCTTTAAGAAGGACGTAAAACAGGGCGGAAAGGAGGCCCCGCTCGGTATTGGTGCCTCATTCGTGAAAGATACGAAGACCTGTGAGAAAGACTTCAGCATCGTTCGCCTCTTCCCCCAAAAAGGTGAGCGAGGCGTCTCGTAGGGCCCTAGCGCAGCGTGCGGTATCTCGCGACGCCTGCCATGAACCGGACCCTTGTCGCCTACCGCTCCCCGCGGCTGACGCCCAGGTAGTCCCACGCGCGCATCGTCGAGCCCTGATGCGAAGGGGTAAATTTTCGCCAAGATGACCAGTGTCCTTAGCGCCTCGCTGCCGACCCCTGGGTGGTCTTGGGAACCGGCCGTCTGCTTACCATCGCCTGGACGCCTCGCTGCCAGCCGCTAGTCGTGTTGGCTGCCGGACGATGTCCTGTCGGGTGTCGGTGGCGGAATGCTGCGGTCGCTGCTCACACCCTCTCGGTGGTATGGGAGGGCGTTCCGCCGATTTCCGGGGTAACTATTCTTGCGAATAGCCGCGGGGCTGCGTGGTAGTTCGCGAGCTCCGGGTGTTGTCATGACCCGAAAGTACTCGGGGCCATGCGTAAACTGACCGACGCCGGTCACCCGGCGATCGGCGCTTTTCTTTCGTGCCAACCGCCGACTGATTCTTGCCCGCCGCGCTGTCAGAGCCTCGGGCCCCTGTTGAGTAACACGCCAGCTATGTTGCAGGATACCAGAGAGCTCCATCAAAAACCATAGATAATCTATTTTTCTAGCATAAGAAACTAGTACCGAACTTGATTGTCTAAAACAACACGATTCAGTTTTACGCTAAAATACGCACATATTTTCAAAAATTAAACGCTAGCCTTGTTTAACTATGTTGTAATAGTTATATTAGTAATGTATTTATTATTACACCAAATGTATCACTGTACAGCTGAGGCAATTCTAAACATTTTTCTTATCGGTTGCGAAACTGTCAGATGCACCTCCGCGAAGATTAAAGGCGTTTAAAAAATGATAAAAATCCAACCCCTGCAGCCGAAAAGCGCGGCATCTCTCGCTATGGCAGAACAAATAAGAGTAGAGGAAACCGTCAATGAAAAAGAGTAGGGCGGAGTTGTCGGGACTGCAAGACGAGCAGGAGGCCTGGCCACGCCCTTCAGGCTTAGACGCATGCTCATTCATCGACAGTTTGATGCGACCCACCCTGTGACTACCACTCCTCTATACTCGCCTCGCTGTCACTCGGCCTTCTTTTATTTACAATTCCGGCAGTCGAGGAATGGGCACGCGTCTGAGTCTGGAGGGCGGGGCGCGATTCACTCGTTGATCAGCCGGTCCAAGTCTTCCATAATCTCCTCCATGAGTTGCGCGTCCAGCGCTTCGTCGACATCGCTTTCGCGGTCGCTTCCCAGGTCGGTCATCTCGTCGTTCCTGGTGTCGGTGGTCTCGGCGCCGGGCGGCCCGATCGGTGACGGCGATTCTTCCGGGCTTCTATCCTCTGTCCCGTTGTTGGGCTTTCCAAGGATGCCCTGTTGCGTGAGTTCGGTTGGATCGACCTCGAAGAACATGCAGATCGTCTCCAATGCGCGCTTGCGCTTCTCCAAGTCGCCGCGCTTGTGTGCCAATTTGCACATGTCTAGCAGAATGCGCAGCTTGGCATTTCGACCGCCGCGCGGTCGCCTACGACGCGTCATGCTGCACTTAGCGCTGTTTCCTTGGCCGTCCCCTTCGACGCTTTGGTGGTGCGGCCGGGGGATGATCCTGCGATTCTGTAGTCGGTGGAACCTCGCCTGCGTACGTAGCGGGCGCCCGTGCTGACTCCGCTAGGACGGCCTCTGCGCTGGTCGGTGGTGGTGGTCGTTGTGCTTGTAGGGCCGGAGAGCGCGCTCGCGGCAACTGCGCTGGGTGGAGGTTCGGTGGCGGCGCTCGCGCGCCGGCTGAATCGGCGCTGCTGGTGGACTCTGTCGTCTGCTGCATCGCGGCTGATACGTCCGAGCCGTCGGCCCGCGGCAGAGGTGGCCTTTTCAGGTCACCGATACTCAGCTTGATCGCGTCTTGGCCGGGGCGATCTACCACGTACACGTCATCGCTACACCTTGCAGTGACGGTGGCTGGGGCGGTCCAGCGGGGAGCTAGGCCCGCATAGAATTTTTCCGCCGCCTTGGAGAGAGCGAAATTCCTCGGGAGCACCGTGTCGCCAATGTTTAGCCCAGGATGACCTTCTGTCGGTGGAGGCGGATTGACAGCCTGTTGGTTCTGCCGGGCGACGTCGATCCTTTGCTGCGTTTCTAAATCAAACACCGCACGTTCTCCCAGTCGCGGCAAGGTGCGGCCGAGCAGCATGAAGCTAGGCGACTGGCCGGTGACCCGATTGACTCGCCGTCTCATCGCGAAGAGACTATTTGCGATGTATAAGTCCCAGTCGGTCTGCTTCCCATCGAGTATCCCGAGACGTAGGCCATTTTCAGGTCCTGATTACGCCGCTCGGTCGGATTGCTTTGCGGATGGTAAGCCGGCGTCGTATAAGCGAGCGCGCCCCATACGCGACATTGTTCTCGCCACGGGACTCCACGGAACTGCGGCCCATTATCGGATAATATTATGCGCGGGTAGCTCCACCGTTTAAACACTTCGTTTTCGATAATTGGAGCGATCGTTCTTAACTCCGAGTTACGAACCGGGAAGGCTTCTACCCACCGTGACATGGTGTCTGTCGCAACTAAAACGAAGCGCTTCTGGCGCGGGGTTCGCGGGTACGGCCCCATCAAGTCGATGGCAACTGTGTCCCACGGGGCGAACGGCTGTCGGGGACGGCTGTCGCCTTGGACTATTGGTCGCGACGCCTTCACCAACGAGCACGGATCACAGCTGCCCACCGCTTGCCGTATTTCCTCGCGCATTCGCGGCCAGAAATAGTGCGCTCGCACCGCACGCAGCGTTTCGTCGCAGCCCGGGTGGCCCGCGAGAGGGTCATCGTGATGGTAAGCGATTACCTCCGCTCGGCACGCGTAAGGTACGAAGAGGCGCGGAGGCCTTCCCTGTTCCCGGACGTACAGAGCGCCCTGTTGCCAATGTAGGTGTTGCGCGGCCTGTAAGTGACGCTCCACGGCCGCAACGTCTGGCGGATCATCTTTTTGTGCCTGAATGACGCGCGCGTGCAAATCTGGCGCGATTATCGAGGCGATTCGTATATCTTGCACGCTTTCGCGAATCTCCGGCGGCGAGAGCGACTTCAGCAGTTCACTGTCCCTAACTCCGTGTGTCTCGGTTGGATCTCGCGATAGAGCGTCCGCGAGCTCATTCTCCTTTCCAGGGACATGTTCTATTTCGAAGTTGAAGCTGCGAAGGTACATCGCCCACCGATGTAGCTTCCCATTTCCGTCTTTAATTTGGTCTAACCAGGTTAAGGCGCGGTTATCGGTACGGAGCATAAATTTGCCGTCCTCGAGGTATCGGCTGAAACGGCGGAGAGCCCAAATCACCGCGAGGCACTCCTGCTCGTTGGAGTGATAGCGTCGCTCCGCATTCGTGAATTTCGCGGATGCGTATGAAATGATTCGGCGCTCCCCTTGCGGTCCTAATTGATAAAGCATAGCTCCCATTCCCGAGCTACTGGCGTCCGTCTGCACCACGTACGGCTTACCAGGCTCGGGGCGGCACAGACTGAGCGGTGCCTGGAAGGCGCGCTTGACGGCATCGAATGCCTGCTGTTCGCCGTGAGCCCAGCGCCAAGGCCGTTTTGCAGATAGGAGGCTGGTCAGGGGCAACGCGAGCCGCGCAAAATCCGGCACGTATTCGCGGAGCCATCCACATAGGCCAAGGAACCTTCTTAACTCCTTACGCGTTTTCGGGGCCGGTGCGTCTAAAATCGCCTTTACCTGTTCAGGCTTGGCTTCGTTTCCCGAGTCGGTGATTCGATGCCCCAGGAACTCGACGGCCTGCCGCCCGAAAAAGCACTTCGCGGCCGAGCAGGTGAGCTGATACACGCGCACGCGTTCTAATACCAACTTAATATGGTTTAGATGTTCGGCCCAGGTGTCGGAGTAAATTACGAAATCATCTAAGTAGGATTTTACGAAGATGTTCATGTACCCGGACAAGACCTGTTGGGTGATGAAGTCGTTGAAAAATCGGGGCGCGTTTTTCAAACCAAACGACATCACGCGCCACTGGTAAAGGCCGCCGTCCGGGGTGGCAAAAGTCGTATACGGTTTTGACTTTTCACTCAACGGGATCTGCCAATACCCATTTTTCAGATCGAGCGTAGTGAAAATTTTGGCTTTCCCGATGTCCTTGACGACTTCGTGGATCGCCGGGAGCACTTGGGCGCGCCCCTTTGTAACGCGATTCAATCGGCGATCATCTAGGCAAAATCTAAAGCCTCCGTCGGCTTTACGCGCCATTACTACGGGCGAGCAATATTCGGCATTTGAGGGCTCGATTAGCCCGTCGGCCAATAATTCTTTGACCTGCGCGGATAATGCCTTCTTTTTCTCCGCGGACGCTCGGTACGGCGGTATTCGAAAAGGTGTCTCGTCCGTGAGCTCTAGTCGAATACGGCAAAGGGGGTCTGTCGGAGCGGTCTCGTGGGGAACAAAACGTCGGCGTACTCGTATATTATCTCTCGTAGCTTCGGTTCGTATTCTTCCGGAATACCGTGCGCGATTTGCTCGAAATACCCCGCCGGCGGCTCTACTCTCGCCGGGCGCGTATTATCGCTCCGCGTTAGGTACACGCGGAAACGCGAGTCCACCCCGAGGTAGAGGCAGTCCAAACCATGGTCGTGGATCACCTTAAGCTGTTTGAGCCAGGTTCGACCTAGAGTGACTTGGGTGTCTAAATCGTCGGATATAAAAAATTCCACGTCGTGCGAGAGTTCTCCTACGGTAACTCGCAGGATGCACGAGGCCGTAATTCTCATAAACTTGTCTCGGCACGCCGTTCGTGCAACGAGATCCGCCCTGCTTCGCGGGTGATTGCGCGGCACGTATTTTTCGTTTATAAAACAATCTGTTGCGGCCGAATCAACTAGCGCATTTATTGCCACGCCGCGCACGTAAACAGTCAGATAGCCTATTGAGGCGCCCGGTATTTGCGCGGAGGCGGCGCTTATGGTTGCGTTGGATTCGGGGCGGGTGGCGCCGCAGAGTTTGCCGCCCCGTCGACGTTTCCCTGGCGATAGGGATTGAACGGGCAGTCCCGATTCCAGTGTCTTTCTGGGCAGAAGTGGCACTGGGGTAACGTACGCGGGGCATTGAGTGCGACGCCGGGGCTTTCTGCCTTTTCGGTGGCGCGGGAAGCGTAGGGACGGGAGGCGTGCTACGCCAAGCTGCGTTACGCTCTTCAATTTCGTCCTGTTCGATCTGCGTGGCCCGCGCAATAAGATCCTCGACCGTTTCGAAGGTCGTTCCGCGTAAGAATTTGCGCGTCGATCCGCGCAGCGCCTCTAATAATACAGCGATTATTTGGTTTTCTGCCGCTTCGGGATGCAGCCGTCGCGCGAGCAAGTGGCGTTGCTCTAAAAACAGGGCCGTGCCCTCCTTCTCCCCCTGCGGCTGCCCGTACAGCTTTGCGTTCAATTTCATCAGGACGCTCGAGGATCCATATTTATTGCGCAATAACTCCGCGAACTTAGGCCACCCGATGTTTAAACTGCGATATACAGCCCACCAACGCGCCGCGTCATCTTTCAGAGCGCGTGCGGCTAATCTTACGCGCGCGTTTGCTTCCGTGCGACTGTCGTTAAAAGCGGCCTCGCAGCCGGCCAAGAAAACGTTAGGATCCTCGTGGTCCCTCCCCGCGAATTCCGGGAGATCTAAGTTTCCCGCAACCAACGCGCGCAGCAAATGCCGCCAATCGTCCATGCCCGGTTGTTGACCGTCGTATTGGACTGGGCCGGGTTGGTTGTTCGTGTCTGGGTTTTGATCCGCGAGCGGGTAGGCCGCCGGGCCGTTGCTGTTTTGCGCGTTGGGGGTAATGTCTAACCGCATGTTGACCGGCCTTACCACGTTGTCGGCGCTACTTGCGTTTTTGATTGGGCTGTGCTGCAGCATCCCCGGTTACTATCCGTACGGAGTCCGGAGGAGTGATCACTCACAATCGCAGTCCAACGATTTTCGGGCGCCACTGGCTTTTGCTCGACTGCCAGAAGTCGGGTTTTATGCCCTGACGAACTCGTCGGCGGGGTGCGTAGTTACGCACTAGCGGGTTCACTCACGATCGCACTCGCGTTTCACTTCTAAGTAGTGCGCGATCACGGCGTCGTTCGTGCCCTTGTGTCGGGCGCCAAATTGCCGTCGCTCGACGGGCGAATGTTTCACCTCCCAGCTTTCCGTCCGCGATTTCCCGGCCTCAGGGATCCCTTAGGAATTCGGGGGGGAGAGGTAGCCAAATAAATGTATAGATTACTTTAGATTAAAACTAAACAACTATTCCGTGCGATAGTCGGACAGAGCGGCTCCTTTGCGAGGAGAGGGAAAAAGTAACGGAGGAGTAGCGAGTTTATTCACACGACAAGTACGGGCGGCGTGCGCGTTGTCGATCCGGGACTCTCCCCGCGACAGGTCGTAGCGTTGCTGGGCAGCGAGCTACGGGGACCTGTCCCTCATATGCTTGAGACGGACGTAGGGCGTCCGCTCTTAGCGAAGGTAAGGCGGCGGGGCTCCTTTTGCCTGTGCGGAAGGGCGCACTTGGCGAGAGAGCGAGTCTCGAGGTCGACTTGGTCTCGGGCGAGACGTAAGCGGACTGGCCGCTGCGCGCGGTGCTCCGAACTCCGCGCCGCCGGCGCGCTCGCGCTACTGCATTGCCGACTGCAGCTCCTCCACGCGGCGCGTCGCTGAACCTCCACCGACTGCACGCGCAGCGACTTTTCGCGTACCGCGAACTCCCGCGCCGAGGAGAAAAAGACGCTTCCGCGAAGTCGCGCGTACGTCAATATTAACAGCTGAAAATGAATTTATTTAATGTGCAATCGAGCTGTAGTTTTCTTTTTTATCAATTTCATCGTTATAAAAGTAACAAAAATTTCAAATTTTTTTCATTATAAATTAAATAAAAAATAGATGTTGATTTAATCAAAAATAGAGCTACAGTCTAATCATACATTAAATGCCTACATTTAAAGCCTTCATGGAACAAAATTTATTGAATGGTTCAAGAAAAAATCTACATCAATTTTTCAAAATTTATATATTCAATTTAAATAAGCCTACAAACTTCTAGTTTAACTCATTTAACTACACATTTTCATATATTTTTGTAAAAACATTATAGGTTTTTGTTTATTATATATTTTTGTTACAGCTATTTTAAGTACAGACTAAGGATAAATATAAATCCCCTTTAATAGATTAATATTACTAATATAACAATTATATAAGAATCTTTTCTTTTGTTAAAAACTATGAACATATATTTGTTTTTTCAATATTTAATAATTGTTTGTAAATAGTTATTCTTGCTTATTAGTAAATATGTCTATTCAATTGTTTTGACAACGACATTAGAATTTGTAAATATTAATCAGTGAATCAATCGTTTGCGAATATACGTTTTGACATTTAAGAATGTACAATGTAAGAACCGAGCCACGAAGAAAAATGCAAAATACTACTATATTGCTATTCAAGTTAGCTTGTCAAATACCTATGTCTCTGGCTTAAGATCTTTGAAGGACCCAAGTTTTTATGGAAAATGTTGATTACAGGAGGAGTTGAGAAGTCTACGCTCCGTTAGTAATTGTAATGAATGTCTACGCTGGCGCATCTCCTCGGCCATCACATGGGGTACCTCCTTTGGCCGAACACCACCTGTTCAAGGTAAGGAAGAGCAGCGGGGTGTACGTCTCCTTGTAGACTCGGGTATCTGGAGCCCCGGCTCTGGAATTAAAATGAGCGAACCGCTCTTCCCTCATGTAAGCCATGGCTTCCGTGGCCGGTGCCTGCCTGTCGCCACTTTCCACGTACGTGTATTCCAACCTTCTCCCGTAACGCGGGAATCTGCAGCGCTCGGTATTACTTGCAGAACCCGCCCTGGCAGGTGGTCAGTTATTCGAACGTAGGGACACACCAGTACGGAGGACTAATTTTCAGCATACTCGACTATCTGAGTCTTAAGCTCAACTTCACCTACTCAGTGCAGATGCCCAGTTCTGAGGCACGCGATAACTTTCTCGTCAACAATATCACTTCCAAGGTATAGAAACATTTTTACATTCAAAGAAACATTTTTACGATCGTTTTTTCTGAAACGAAAAGACTGTATGAAATCGATTAATAATTGGAAATAAACATTGATAAGACCATAGATCTAGGCGCAAGGCTGAATGATTAATGTTTGCATCGCAGATGCTGGACGTCGCAGCGATGTCGGTGGCACAGAAGGTCCCTCAAGAGATCATTGAACTCGTGCGTTCGCAGAAAGTCTTCCTGGCGGCTTCGGCTTTCACCATTGACACCAGCGAGCGTGACGTTAACTTTACCGCAGCCGTCGCTGTCCAGAGCTACGCTATCCTTTCAACCAAGCCCAGGCCCCTATCACGTGTCCTGCTTTTCATGGCGCCTTACACCTCGGAGGTTTGCAACTGATACTCAAAATTATAATAGTTTTTGTCATCAAATTTTAATAAAAAACATTGAAATTTATGAGAAAAATGTATTAGAATATTTTTAGTTTTTCAATCATAAATTAACAAAAACATATTGTTACAATAAAATATAAAACTATAGCATTTTTAATAAAGGTAATTTTAGTGAAAAAAAATATTTTAACCAATAGAAAAAAAGTGTAAAAATTATGATAATGGAAATCTAATATTCCGAAAATTTTGTTATTCCAGTAGCACATGAAAATCTAAATTTTGTTATCTAAAAATAAGTGTAATTTAAAAATTTGTGATTTAAAGACTGCTTATTTTAAACAAATATTATCCATAAAATAGTTCTAACTAAACACTCTTTTGAAATTGATTATTTTGTTCAGTATAACAATTATAAGCATGTGCAAATGTAATGATGAACATTATAATAATTTATAGATGTTAAATGAATTTATATTTGTCGTAAAATCGTATAAGCGATTTTATTTTTTGGCTAAAACAATACTTTATGACTTAATTCCATCAATATAATTTCATTTTTATATTTTTACAAATATAAAATTTATGTTCTTATTTTTATAAAAAAATTTTTGAATTTATATTTATGTTATAATTTATATTATATTAAAAAAAAATTTGATCAAAAAAGTAAGCATATTGCATAAATATATTGAGAGCAACAGGACTACGCACATGCATCTCTAATTTGATTCAATCGTTAGACTTGGGTCTGCCTGTCGACGACGCTGATCTTAATTGGACCCATCCTCTATTTAATGGTGAAATGGAGTCCCCGACCTGTTGATGCTTGGGACACTATAGGTTTATCCACGACGTGGCAATGTTCTTGGTACATTTACGGAGCACTCCTTCAGCAAGGTAACAGACTTTTATCGGATTTCGTCTACACTTTACTCGCCATAGTGATCGTTCGAGCGTCTTCTTTGTAGAAATTCCTATATTTTATAATTTTTTATAATATTCTCGTATGACTTCGCTTATAAAATATTACTCGGGTGTTTTATTGCCTTCTTTATCGGGATAATTGAAGTCTAAATAAATTAACTATACCTTTGACTTAATTGTGTGACCAGATTCAAAGTGTCACGGAACAATCTCTACTTAATTCTACCTACTGCGAATTGATATTAATAAAGTCGAGCAATGCTCGCAACAGGTGGGATGAGCCTTCCTAAGACGGACAGCGCACGTCTCGTAGTAGGCACTTGGTGGCTTGTCGTGATGGTGATAGTGGCAACCTATTCTGGGAATCTCATCGCCTTCCTCACATTCACGCGCATGGATGCCCCCATCGACAACATCGAGGATCTCGTGGCCCGCAACAATGAGTTTACTTGGTCTTTTCCTAACGGCAGCACCATCGAGAGTTACCTTTCCGCTGCTTCTTTCGATGATAACATGGTAACGCAAAATGCGATCGGTAAAGAAATTTTCAATGTTATATCAGTTAATGAAATATTGATTTATATTGTTATATACAGGAATTTTATACTTATATTACGATTAACTGATTGTTGGGATTAATAAGTTTGAAAGTCATGGTCATCTAAATATAGCAAAACCAACATGAACGTAATTTTTTATGAATTGGTAAAACTACAGATAGTTATAAAAAAATTCTTTCTCAAAAAAACTGTTAACAGTCATTATATCTAAGTGTATACACTATTTCATATAATAAAAAATAAGTCATTGTAAAATAACAAACATTCAATATAAGAAAAGGCGTATATGCACAATTCCAAAAATAAAAAGGTATAATTTCTTTCCTTACACACTTTTCTATTAGGAAAAATTTGACTCGAAATTTTTAATATAATGAATGACAGTAATTAATAAAATAATAAATTGTATTTTATTATATCATAAGAATAAACTGATCTTAGTTACTCAGAAAACTGCTGCCGAATCACTAAAAAAATAATTATGAAAAAGTCTCACTTGAAAAGTACCAGGTTACCAAAGTTAAAATGGATATGCAGCTCTTTCTTTGACTATAAATTACAGAGGGTATCAAAACCATAGTTATGAAAGACATATTTCTGTAATTTATAATAGACTTTTAATTAGAATCTCAAACCGACGCAAAAGAAAGATATACAACACAAGCATTAGAAAAAGTGTGCTTTCATTTACTCTTACATTATCTATAGAATCATATGTCTATTGCAGGAAGAACGAACCATCATATAAAATTAAGATTTGCATGTATTTTATTCACCCTTTAAACTGTAGAGATTAAGGAAAGCTATTGATTGCATGAGGTGGTATATTTAAAAATTTCATGTACAATTAATAATTTTAAATTAAATATAAAATCTTCTAAATGCAATAAAATGTATTACATATCATTAATTGTATTGTTATAATATTATTAAACAAATTTCAATACCAATAATTTATATTTAAAGTTAAATTAAATTTTATAAAATGAAATATAATTTCCATGGTTTATAGATAAAGTAAATTTATATACAAAGGGTTGGGTTCGAAGCCTACAACGGGAAACATATTTAAAAAAATATATTTAATAAATAAATAATTAAATTAAAAATTTAGAGAGTTTACTTTGACGTTATACAATAGCTTTATTTGCAAAGCAAATAGTGGAATACTTGAATTACATGAAAATTATTTATAAACCTTCTTTAATAATATAAAGCAAATAAAAAATCTTGATGCAAAAAGTCGGATTTCTCAAATTTATTGAATACAAAAATCAATATATATGACCTGAGTAAAGGTTCTTTATTTATGATACTTATATTGACTATTGTTTTTATTATTTTATTTGTCTATTATATATTACTGTCGATTTAGATAACAATAGGAGGAAGGCATTAATTTTTTTAACTTTTTTCATTAATTTCAGCTGTGAATGCATTTTATTGACTGTAATACCTCAATAATATTATCTTGTATATCTTTAGTAATATTCTCAACATTTCCATTGTAGAAATGCAATCCTTTGTAAATATAATGTCTTTGCATTCGACACAGCAAACAAGGCTAAAACTATGACCTACTGCCGCTAATTTAAATTACACCGATATACTTTTTTCGAAATACTTTTATTTGCAAAATTAAAATAGATCAATGTGAACGCGCTTAAGGTAAAAGACGCACACTTTTGCAATAACACAATAGTTTTACGCTACATTCCTTGTATAAAAAACTTGGATATTTTGTTAATTTCCAAGCTACCGTAGAAAACTTAAACGCAGTTTAACTATATGTGCTTTTTGCACTCAATCTGTCAGCATTTCATACCCGATGCTATTTTTTTGTACATTATTCTAATTGGCCTCGATAACTTTAAATAATAAATCGAAAAATCATACATAGTGCAAAAAGCTACTAGAAGGTGCGGGAAGACAAGACCCATCGAAGCCTCTTCAGGCTCTCAATAGAATCAAGACCGGAGAACATGCCCTAATCGACTGGCGAATCTCCCTTGCCTTCCTCATGCGGAAGGACCTCATTGACACTGGGAACTGCAATTTCCATATGAGCACTAATGACTTCATGCACGAGAACATGGCTATGATGATAACCAAGGACAGTCCTTATTTGCCTCTCGTCAATAATGCGTGAGTGCGATCCCGATGACCAACTTATTTTTCCTATGATTGTCGCTCTATAAGGTGTTGGTTTATTGTTTCCGTTTCGATGATCGGCTCCCGCCTCTCGTTACCGATACCCTACCACTACCCTACTAGATACCGGTCATTCCAGTAATGTATTAAACACATACTTGGCTACAAAATCACTTGAGTTACGATTCGCGAAGTGAAAAAACCGCACTAAGCTCCTATCGCAATTGCAGGATCAAACGAATGCACGAGTCAGGTCTGATCAACAAGTGGATATCCGAAAAAATGCCGATGAAGGATAAGTGCTGGGAAGATGCTAAGCTCGGCCAGGAAGCTACTAATCACAAAGTCAACATGGGTGATATGCAGGGGATATTTTTCGTCCTGGCTATAGGTAATGATAGCGTGATACGCATTATGAATGTGCACTGAAAAGAAGATTGCACGATATTTAATTTTTAATTTCTGTAGGGTTCTCGATAGCAATCGCCGTGATTGGCAGTGAATTCATCTGGTATCGGAGGAAATTGACCCTAGAAAAGAAGTATATACGACCCTTTGTCTTTTAAGTAGCCAATTATCATCAAGCATTGACAGATACTATTTGTAAATAAAAATAATCTATGCTACTATTTTATTAGCATCCGAGTAAATATTTAAGCACTTAAACTTGTATGTGTAATTCTTGATTTTCTTTTCGCTTTCCAAAAATAAAAGTATACTCAATCAAATTTGCTAAACTTATTTTTTATATAATGTAATTAACCTATTAATTTCCGTTCGTATATTCCATATACGCAAATGAAACAAATGTATAGTAAATAGTCTTATTAGCTATACTTTTCCATTATGGTAAGTAGGAATGTGTACAGTTTTTCTAAATGTATAACATTTAAACCAATGCCAATTTTGTTTTGTCATATATATTGATAATCATTTTGTTTGTATCATGTCTTATTTTTTCCATTTTATATTTATTGCACGAAAAATTAAAACACTAATGGAATAAATGGATTTTTAATAATGTTATATACATATAATCATTGCCCATGTGCAGCATATTATCTGTTCATAACGTAATTATAAATGCATAAAAAATAAAACTCATTAAATACTTCACTTATAGAAAATTTGTATATTATTTTAAAGAATAATAATTAATAGATAACTCACTGATAGTCCACTTTATTTTTGTGGAAAATATTATTTTTACATATTATATAAACATGTAAAAATTGAAGTACATAATATAAAAATGAGGCATCTCTACTTAAATATATTTAGATATATTTTAGAAAGGGCCTATACCGAGCAAATATTAATTTTTAAAGTTGAGTACGTACGTACACAGCATCTAATTATTTCGAAAACTTTATTATGTGTCAAGATCTCAACTATAATGTAAACATATTTCAGTGAATAGTGGAGTATATAATATAAGTATATGTGCTACTGTTAAATGATTTCTTATATCATTTCGAGTTGACTGCGAATTTTGTTTTGAAATAAATTGCTAAATATTCCGATTTAGTGTGGCTAAAGCGATGTGATCCAAAATAATATGAAGTTACCGAGGAAGTTACATTTAGTTTTTTACTAAAAACATTGAATACTGTGATAATTATCAGCTGATTTCTTGTAGCTATTAACCACGACAAAAAGTCAGACTATTATACAGGAAATTCGCAGTCAGTTAGAAATAAGAACAGAAACGGACTAACATTATCATGTGTAACTCCAACGGCCTCTTAAAACTTCTCTTCTTCTTCTCGTCTTCTTGAAAAAATTAATCTACCGCGAGTTAGATAGTTACGCCATTGTAAGTCTCCAGAATACAATACCCCCACAGCGGTGCGCGACTATCGTTACGTACTCGACCGTCGGAGGTAAAAGTCCCAGAGTGGCAGCATTGCACAACAAGGATAATGATTCTCACACTCGTAAATCGCCATTCGCTCGTTTTCCCCAACTGTGCGGAGGCTAAATGGTCGAGGGATATAATTAGAAGAAGCAGCGTACCGCAGTCTTTTGTCTTGCGTGCAGCGCGCGCTCGATGACTCCTTGAAGACTATATATACATACGAAAGCCTTGCATGCTATCGATCGGAAACCTCAGCGCAGCCCTACCGGTATTATCAATTGAGACCTGAAAAGCTCTTGAATTGGCTGATGTTGTGGGCAATTACATATATCATGAGTTAATGCAAATTTCGCAGGAAGTCAATTCATCATTGTGAGTTTAAAGGACTTTGTTTTATGTATTCCATTCGCTCTCGCTACCAAACCGCATGATCTTTCCTAATCTGTAATAAATATATACTTACAACACGATCATTAGAACATTTATTTTGTGATACAAATTAACCAAATTTCAAAGTATATTTAAGATGCTATATGCAATGCAAAAGATACTGAGCTATTCGATCGTCACTATGGTTATCAAATAAAAAGTTTACAAGTATTTTAGTTAACGATCTTGCCTCTCTTATAAATTCAAACAACCCTAGAAACTAGTATTCGAGAAGAAGCAATCGAAGTCTCAGCTTAAATAGTATCCTTGATTATGTTTTTGCTAGAGAATCGATGTTTACTACTAACCAATCACGCCCTCACACGATACTCTACTTGATTCAAAAGTACCCTCTATTCAACTCGTCCACTACAATTATTATTAATCATCAAATTAAATGGTAACATTGATCGTATCGCAACTCTTTTAATTTAAAGTACTTCATAATATAATTTCAAGTAAAAATGCATTAACTATATTAATCAACTTTTTTTACAGCATAAACAATCAATACGAAAAGTCACTTGAATTTTAATTAGATTTATTTGCAGAATTCATTTTAAGCAGATAATAAATCTAAAAAATTGCATTGATCTAGTCATAGGACATCAATAATTGTTTCTAAACCTTATTCTAAATATAGATAAGAGAACAGTTTCGAACATAAATAGCAATAAAATTAACAGACCCATGTAATTTCTAATTTGTACCAACCTTCAAATTGTAATTAAATCTGTAATTTTCAAAACAATGGATATAAAAAAATTTTATATGATTTAACGTTATTTCTAGTTTATTAAATCTCTTAAGATAAAATAATGATTTGGAACAATTAATTATTGACAGTCTGAATTTAATAATTATGTGTCATCACATAATTATTCACTGATAATAGTTGCGTTATCAGATATTGGTAAATTTATTAAATTGTAAATTTTAAATTCTATATACACATAATTTAATAAACATTAAAACTTTAAATACATTTTAATATGATTTGTGAAAAATAATTTTCTTTAGATCAAGTTTGATACAAATTTTTGATAAAAATAATTTTATTCCAAACGTAAGAATTAGTATCATAATTTTAATTTGAAGTAAAATTAAGGAATCAATAAATATTTAAATTAATATTTGGAATAATTAAGAACCGAGACATAAATCCAGATCCATCATTTATATACAATCTATCCTAAAACACAAATGAGTTATTATTATGAGAACTGTATAATTAAAACATGATTATAAACAAACATATATTTATCATTTTTTTGTTTTTCCAAAATTCGTTGTCAGTTTAACAAATTTTGCGCAAGCAAACATCTAAAAGTGATGCTCCCGAGTCCTTTAAGAATATCAGTTAGCATAATAATGAAATCAATGGTTAAATCGAATGATTTATTTTTAAATTTATACACACATTTATTATACGTAACAGATTTATCTACAGCAACCATCCGCTTTTTACGGATATCACAATGATAATTTATTGTTAAACTCAAAAGACTCAAAGGACTTAATCAACGAAACTGAGACCTCTTTTGAGGTTTTGGATAACACTAAAACGTTTTATAAAAAATTTTAAACATCTTAAATAACAGTTTGTTTTAAATAAATTCCAATTTTTAAAAGAAATTATTCTTCTTAGAGAGAATAATTACTAAACAATGTGTTGTATTAATTAACCTAATGCAAAAATGTAGCGAGCATTTATTTTTTATTCATTTTTTAGTAATTTTTTATTCTCTATAAAACTATTTTTATTTTAACATATAAAATATTTACAAAATTCCTATGATAAAATTTTACAGACGTATTACTAATGTAATATATCCAGATATAATATCAAAACTTAATACATTATATTCTAGATTTATTACTCAAAGGTAAGTTCTTATTGTACAAATTAGTATTAAAACAGTATTTTAACTGCATATATCAATGATTTAAAAATGAATAAAGTATTTAATAATTTAACTTAAATTTTAATGACTTTTAACTATCTTCAAAAACTGTTCTAAAGTATTCTAGAAAGCTAGTATGTATATAAGTGTAATATGCATTAAAAATGAAATATATAGTTGTAAATAAAAAAATCGATAAATATATATCGACATATTTTGAAGGCATATATGCTGTACATAATAATAAAATTTTCACTTAATTGGAAGAAATACTTTTGTAATGTATCTGTATAATTATTATTCCATTTTACAGTTATAGATACACGTTTTTTGTAAAATAACATTTTAAAGAATCCAAAGTGGATTTAAGTAAATACTAATTAAATAATTATGCAAAGGATAAGTAAATGAGGAATAAATACAATCTGGATATCCTGAAACATTAAAAAAAAAATAAAATATCCATGGCATAGTTTCTTATTCCTCTCTTAGAGAATGAAAAGATCGGTAGAGTCATTGCTCGCTCAAATCAGCATATCGTCTCGCGCGAACTGCATCGATAATGATCTCGGGGTTATTCCACTACCTACAACCTTGTCACAGCGCTTCGAGCGGGGGAGTAGCAGGGATCCGAGTTTTCTCAGAGACGTTCGAGATCCGCACTTCAGTCCCAACGTAGTACGCGAACCGATCACCACTGTAACCTGGAGATCATATTCGGAACTTATAAGGCAAATAATCCAATCAAAGTGCGCATATGTTTGCTACGCCAAGGCGAGTAATTATATATGATTTTCTTGTTAATGTGTTGAGTGGTTAATGATTTTTTTATTATTTCATCGAAAAAATTGATAAAGGTTAACAATGCATAAAATCAATAAACAATTAAAATTATTTATTAAGATTGATTTTTAAAGCTGTCGTTATATACTTAAATATTACAAATTTGAAAACGATACCAATTTTTATTATTATTAAATAAAAAAGTTTACTGAATTAAAAATAGCTAATTGTTTAATATATAAACAATAGTTAAAATACAATTATGTTATAACAGTAGTTATGTAGTTATTATTGATTTTATATTTTTACAAATAATTATTGATAATATAGTATAGGATAGTATAATAATACATATAGAAAGGTTTCTGTTAACGTGCAATTTAATATATTAGATTTATTATATATTACCAAAGTATATCTACTCTATAGACTAATTAATTAAGTTGAAAAATATTTAAAATCATTTAATTGTTATATATTTCTAAGAATTCGATAATAATTATAAGTTGCTGTCATTCACTTTATACTTCTTAACCATTATTAATTATCAATAATCTATTTATTTAATTTATTTTAACAGCTTATTCAGGAAGGCTTATATTTGTTTCCTCACTGACCTTTAAATACCAGTAAAAACTATATTTTTTATAAATATGTAGTTGTTTTTAATAATTTTTGTAATAATTATGTTAAAATTTCTAGTTGGACAAGAGCTACTGAAAATTTCTAAGCTCATTCAACTTTTATGCATTAATATTTAAAAAACATTTGTTGTTCTAAGTTCAATCAGGCAATAAGTGTAAATTTCTCTTAATATTGTAAAAATCTCCCTTACATGTACATATTTACTTTCAATCATTGGATATTAATTAAAAATATAAAAAATTATAATTATTGATTAAGCTACTATGATAATTTGAAAACTCATTATCAACTCACTATAGTAATATATAGTAATGTGTCAATATACAATAGTAATTCTAATAAATTTTGAAAATAATTAAAAAAACGTACTTCGCTATAATGATTACTGCAATTCCGAATTAATCTTATGTTTAATTTTAGACTTAATTAACAATACATAGAACGAATATACGATTAAAACACTCAAGCTCAAATAGATTCAGGCAAACAGATTCCAAATAATTAGTATGTCTGGATCGTCCAGTGATCTAACGCAACGTTTATTTTTTCAGTGCAATACACGAAATTGATCAAGTCAGTCGCACGGATACTGCCATGGTTAGCTCGTAACAGTGCCGTAATTGGAGGGTAGCGATTAGCAGCGCAAAAAATCCAGTCAGCCCCTGAGCGATCTCTGAGGAGAGCTGCAGAGATGGCCGCGCATGTATACTGGCTTGCGTGCGCCCTGCTCGCCGGATGCGTTTTGCAACCACATAATTGGAACCTTAACAGTACGTTGTCGCGCTCCCTAGCGATCGCTGTCCTAATCGACCAGTTTTTCCATCTACTTTTTTATTCGGACCGCATTGAAAGCGATTTGGACAACGCATAAGGCCGTCGATTCTGAAGTTTCTCGGGATTGTTTAGCGAGATTAACGAATACAAACAAAACGACACCAGAAAAAGAGCAACAAAAAAGCCAAAGAGTTTGCAGGTTGTAATAGCGAGGTGGGCGTGCCGTTATGACCTCAGGAGATTATCTGTCGATCAATCTCCAAGCCTCGCAGCCTTACGACCTGCGTTAACGGAAAGAAAAGTACATTTGGCTCCCTGCGCGTTTTCCTTTTTCTAAATATCTTTTACCGGTTGTACCGCAGCCGGTGATAGTCGTTCACCCAGTTGCATCATTAGTAAACAAAACAAGGCTTGTCAAAGCCTATTTGTATATTCTAGAGGTGCTGTCAGCATAAAGAAAGTCATCAGTTCCAGATAATTAACTGATACAATTTTCACGATTCTTAGGAAAATTTACAAATTCAATCGGAATAAGGTTGTTATCAATCAGTAACGAGGACTCGATTTTCTATTGGGAACTAGCAAAAAAAGTTAATGGTTAATCTTCCAAGTTGTACCTCTTGTTTTCCTTTAATTCAAATTGGAAATAGTTGACATTATCAATATATCCTTGACCGTTAGCTTTATGCTTTTCAATTTATTCATTCAGTTTTTCTAATCGAATTTTTTATTTTAATGAGGTAGTTAATAATAATATTCAATTATAACAGAAATTACGTTTCTAGTCTTATTTTCTATCGAAATAGACAGAAGTACAAAAAATATTCATAGAACAGTAAATAACTTTGTTGAGTATCTTATTTTCTCTGCACGCATATTATAATGTCTTATTCCCCTGTTTTGGCATACATATGATTCAATATTCGTTCATAATAGTATGAATTATCTACATATTATCTTTAGAAAGAAGCACCGGGTCACTTCATCAGGCAAAAATATTAAGGAATATTTAAATTTGCACCATTACCTTTCTATCTAAATAAATATAGGTTTTTTGATAAGAAATTATATACAGAATCTCATGCATGTATACGTTATCCGTTAAATAGCGCTTAACTGCATTTTTAATATCTAAAACTGAATTAATAATTGCAATAACTTTTTTCCAACTATTTTGAAACAACTAATTTAATATGCAATTTGAATCCTATTTCGATATGATTTTGCTTAACCACAATATTTCTATGTATAACGTATTTTTGTATAACATAAATGAAAAATTGCATTACAAAATTTAAAAATTTAAAAAAAGTTACGACTACAAAATATAATATTAAAATTTTTTAAAATATTTAAGAAACCATAAGGTAAGGAATACTTAACTTGATATAAGTAAATAATAATGTAAATGAATATTGAATAAATAATTTAATTATTATTTATAAGATTCGAGAAGTATGTGTACTTGGCGATTATTTATATTATAACTTCTAGAATTTATTTATTCTAATTAATAAAGTGTAGATAAATCAGATTAAGAACGATCTTATATTTAAGAGTTGCAGAAAAAAGTTTGTACATGTGCAGCTCGCAATAAAAACATTTATGTTCTGAGTAAACGGTGCAAAATCATTGTCCGTATGGAAAAGCGGATATCACTTAAAATAGACATCACATAAAACAATGAAAATTATAATATCTCATCTTTAATCTTATGGTTCTTATTATAATCTCAAAGACCTTCCAAGATTTAAATGTCTTATATTCTCGTAACCCAGAAATGTCATAATTTTTCGTCCACGAATCATTCACTCCAATTGATTTTTAAACGTTAAATGTATCGCATATTCTCAATAATACTCATAACATAACCGATGTCTGTTTAAAAATATGATTGTAATTCATACCCTTAAAAAAAACAACAGTTTTATTTTCTTTATAAAAGAGAAACTTAAAACTTCTAAACGCATATTTGCAGTTTCGCATCGATCAAAACTCAACTAGAAAAGTTCAAACACGAAAAATATGGATGTACAATTCCAGCAAAAGAAGTTGTACATATAGTGCTATATCCGCTTTGTATTACACCGGAGACTTCTGAATAATTGCCAAGGTCGAGACGTGAGAAATTCCCATCATCGCAAAATTGCATATACTGTCCTGCTTTCATACTGACATAATTATTGAATATCTATGTATCTAGCGAATAATGAGAATATGAGCACACATTGATCGATAGTTCTATTGATTATAGGAGCTGTATGGAAAGCAAATTAATAGATTTACCATTTGTTTAGAATCGACCGCCTGATTTCAGATATTTTTTTCTAAACTATTCTACTTAGCTTCTTTAATGATTTTCATATCCTAACTAGAAAACAGGTGCAAACTATTTTTCATATGATTCGAATTTTAACGTATCTTAATAAGTGAATAATGTAAAATTAACCAAATAGGGTGTTAAATATACTTTTAACTAATAATAATGTAATAAAAATTATCGAAACTTAAAAAATCTGAAACAAAAAATATATTTTTATGAAAAACTATAATAAAATGTATAATATCACTTTAAATAGATAAATTAAATCTACTAGAAGTTTATATGCCTCAGCTACATAGATAGAAATATATTTATAAAAAATTAACATTTTTTAACAAAAATAGATTTTCAATTTCAAATTTTTTAAATTTTTAAAAAAAAGAAAAATTGTAAATATAAGCCTTTAATTAAGTAGAACTACTTTCATTTACATCTTTACTTTATTTTTTGTTTTAATTTTAAAATCTTATAAACTAGTTTTAATACATACTAAATTATATCAAAGAAATGAGAAATGAAAAATTAGAAATACTTGGTTATAATTCAGTTACTCATAGGCAAAAAAGGCTGTATGTGCAGCTATAGATAAGTATTAAGTAATAAGTTAAGTATTAAAGATAAATTGTAGTGTGTAAAGTGTTCGGTATTAAGTTATAAGTATTAAGTTTTTTTAACTTATATGTGATTCTACACGTATAACTTATAAAGTATAATTAAAATATTCTTAGATATAAGTTTGTTTGTATTAAAACTTATTTATAATATTTCAAAACTAAACCAAAAACTAAAGTTAAGATATAAATAAAAGTAACTCTATTTAATTATATGTTTATATCCTACATGCATTTTGGTACAATCTAATAAAAATATGATAAGATTTCTACCAAGGTACCAATATGTGAATAAATGAATTAGGCTGCATTAAAACTGGTTATGAACTTTTATGAAAGCGCTCTCTACGGTGGAAGCGCACTACTACGATCCACGAGGACCGTACCACCAGGGATGGCAACGCTACCGGCCTCCGCCACCTCTGCTTCGACGTCCTATTGACATAATGAGCGACGTAGTAAACAGCTTGGGCGCGCAAATCCTTCAACAACATGTAGAGAGTGGTAACGTCGCCTTCTCGCCCGCGGGAGTTGGTTTCATCCTTGCGGCCCTCTATGAGGGCTCAAGCGGCCGCAGTCGACAGCAAATCATTGATGCGCTCGGATTGCCTAGCGATCGGAATATCGTGCGGATCGGCATGCGGGATATTCATCGTAGATTAAGGGTAAGAACAACACAGACGAAATATAATTTTTTAATTATCCAATTATTTAACAACTACATTAGTGGCACGCAATTAGTGCGAAGGCATTTAATAAAAAACTTTTATAACAAAAAATAATTCAAGTAACTTTTATAAAACGTAAAGATTATCTTTAAAATTAGTTGGTTTCACTTTAAATATACTTGTAATATAAATAATGCATAGATTATCGATAATTTTAGGTTTTCTTTTCTTTTTAAATTAATAAACAATTATATATTATTCATATATTAAATCTGATTTAATTCAAAATTCAAAATGAAGTATTCGTTAAAAAAATATATACATGTAATGTATGTTACATAGTTTGTTATTTTATGTGCAATACTGATTATTAGATAACTAATATCTGATTAAAGGAAGAACGAATGATTAACATGTTATAACTTTTTGGCTCTCTTTAGTGTATTTGCATATTTATATGAATTCGCACAATTTAAATTTTTTAAAATAATAGTAGTTAAGCTATTCTAGTTGGAATTTAGACTTAGTGGCTAATAATAAATGTATTTTTATTTTTTATTTTTTTTATTATTTCTAATGCTATTCAATGTTTACTAACTCAATTAATACAACCTATATGCTACTGTTTATCTGGTAGCTAATCATCAAGTAAGCTACAACCCGTCTATTCAACAGATTCTTATTATCTCATGTCAAATCAAAATTAATTTATTTTTTTTTTGTATTTCTCTGACCTATATTATATTGCTAAGCATCCAATATTTGGCACGCTTAGAACCTTCAATAATTCAGCGGGTCGGATATTCCGTAGACTTACCTCAACCCTGAAGGCTTCCTGGGTGGTCTTAATCTCAACCGAGAAAATACAACCCTACGCGCTGAATTTGAGACAATCTTGAAATTTTATGGATTCGATCTCACAATTGACGTGAGTAATTTTACGATGAACAACACCTCGAATTTCGGTCTAAGGAGTTCAATGACGACAACTACAGTGATGCCGCAAGCGACCAGTGGATTGACAACAATGTCTCCAAGTACATTATCTGGAGATGCAGCAGATTCTACTATGATACCTGTTGGGGCAGCCACTAATATGGTAGCTAGTAAGTTCTGGTGCCTTTTTGAAAATACAAACCCTGGAGGAGATATCTATCATAATATCATATTTGTAATAAGCTAAAATTATTTGTTTTTACGGTTCAAAATAATGATTAAAAAATAAAACGTGATATTTAAGTTAATACTAAAATGTCAAAACAAAATCTGTGTCGTTTGATAAAGATACAGTACAAGCTAATCCGACTGCACCAGTAATGACAAGCACACCAGCAGCAGAAACAACACCTGTAGGCACCACGACTGCAGCCGTTATGACAACGCTACCGTCAGAGGCTGCGGCCACGATTATACCACCGTCCACCAATATGCAAGCTGCAGCAGCATCCATTATGAATGTTAATCTCCAAATGGCACCTACTAATATCAGGTAACAGTGAGTATAAATGGAGACCCCTACGATATAATTATTCTTCACTATTCGCAGATAGTTCATTTTTTATTACAAAACTGGAATAGTGTACAAAATTTTATTTACAATGATAAAGCTAAAGACTGACCAAATTTGGCGGTTTGATAAGAGTGAATACGGTCTGAAGGCCTAGAATGTAAAACTTTGAAAAATTTTACATGTTCATTTTAAACAATCTTATATAAGTATATATACATATGTTATTTACAAGGTAAAATTAAGAAGCCCCCACATAAAAGAATATTAAGCTCGTAAACTAAATATTTGTATAATAAACAAAGCAGTAATATGAAATTAAATTCCATTCTGAAAGTTATAACTTTTTTCTGCAATGAAAACTTTTGTTATTTTTTTGCCAAGAAGTTCTTTATCATGATTTTTTGATATAAAAAGTATTATAATTAAAAATATTTCAAACGTACAATAAGTGTTTATAATTATTATCAAATTGTATTATGGAAGATCATCATTCCTACAGTTCTACAAAATTTTTTTGTTCTTTGAACTTCGATTTACATACTACATTAAAATATCAACAGCTGAGGGTGATAACCACCTAACTCGACGTCCGGTTCAAGAAACACCTAACTCTGTATCCGGCTCATGAACTACCTAAATCAAATTTTATTTCTTATAGTTTGTAGTGGTAATCCTGCAAAACATATATGTATATACATATATACATATGTGTATGTTTACGGACTTTAAAAAATAAAATACACATTCGAATTAGGTAATTCTTGAGCTGACCGACGAGTTAGGTCGCCCTCATCCTCAGCCGCCGATATCTTCTATTATGCCCAATAAGTATTATAAAGATAAACTAATCTTAAAAACAGGCAATCAAGTTCAAACCAGATAACAACTTCACTACCACAGGAGATAATGACAATTTTGGAGAATCAGACGTCTATTGCTGTCGATGGTACGACGACAACAACAATGCCGAGTACGATGACAACTGATGGCCCGGCTACAGTCGCAGCTCCCACTGTTGCTCCAGCACTCGTCCGGCGTCGCAGAGGCAGAAGGCGAAGGCGTAGCAATGAAGGATACTTCACCAGTTTTCCAGGTTCGCTCGTTTTCAAAGATATTTTACAAATTTAACTATTGCGTATAAAGATTTATTGCCAAATCCCACCTATATCATACATAGGACAAAATACAACCTGTCCGAAAAATATCCAACTTGCGTTCATATCTCCGCATTCGTGTTATTCTTTATTATTCAGACCGTGGTATTCTTTAAAGTAGTCTGAATCATTTTGATGTTTTTGAACTGCCTTCCTTTAAATAGAAATAATTACCTTATGAGCTAATGGCGATTCTAAATACTGCGTTCGAGAACTGCTTTATTGTATGAAAGCAGCCTTATCTTTATTGTATTAAAGTATATGGTTCAATTAAATGGAGACTACTTCGAAGGTTGGATCGGCCCAAATGATTAACAATAGCACCAATATTTTACCAGTATATTATGTGACACGACACTTCTCCAGGTGGCTAATCTCGTCCTGGAATCCCATCGCGGTAGACTAAAAATAGTGGATATATTTTTGTAGCCAGATGCTCTGCTTGTTATGTAAGGAAGAAAGTCACATAGCTAAACACTGCTAAGCAGGGATCGGTGGAGATCAATGCGATATTATCGTTAACAATGTAAAATGTGTGACATGGCATCGCTGTCTACGCACATTTTTGTACACTAAAGAGAGGAAAAAACTGCACAACAAAATTAATAAAAAATCGATTGTAATCTGCTTAAATTAATTGTCAAAGTAGCACTAAATAAAACAAAGTTGATACATTTTAACAATAAGAAAATTAAGTCCGATTATGTATTAATAAGCTTAGGAAAAACGATTATAATATTTTGCGAATCACCTCGATTTCTAGGTTTATTTTCGATTATAGACTTTGATTCATAAAATCTATAAAAGACAAAATTTTAAATTGCGCAAATTCTCTCAACTTAAATAAATTTCTATGCGATACATGGTAAGGAGCAAGTCTAGGCACTCTTATCATACTATATAAAACATGTATCAGATCTAAAATTGACTTCGGCAGTTTTAATTAAGTTCCACGTAGCAAAAAATACAAAAATAAATCACACACTAAAAACATTGTTTTAGCTCCCTGGATTATCAACTCCCCGGACTATAAACTCATAGTCAGTATAAAAATTAAAAATAAAATAAATAGAAAGAAAAAATATAATGAAAGTAACTTTTTTGTAATATAAGAAAATGGGACCATAAAAAAGCAACGGATACTAATTAAAATATACATTTTCTATTTATTTACAAATTTAAAGTTTATAATACCTTGTTAAATGATTTAATAACTTTATATAATTTATCGATTATAATTATTTTAAAGGACTTCACTAGTTTTACTATTATTATTAATTTTAATTTATAATTTTATTTTAAATTTTTATGAGAGCGTTTGAAATATGAATCTGTTTATCGTACGGACACCGTACCGTACCAATATTTTGCGGTTAACAAGGCTTTTTGATTAGCCCTAAGATCTAGACACTCAATTAGTAATATTTACAGCGCAACATCCTCAAAAGTTTAAATAACCACACCCCTGTAATAAACGAAAAAAATCAATACTTAACAAATA
The DNA here is from genome assembly GCA_018906755.1 of Sycophaga agraensis. Taxonomy (NCBI): domain Eukaryota; kingdom Metazoa; phylum Arthropoda; class Insecta; order Hymenoptera; family Pteromalidae; genus Sycophaga; species Sycophaga agraensis. Next base: position 113,497 of record JACCIE010000035.1, read on the forward strand.
TAAGAAATAAATATGTGAATTTTAATCAGAAGAGTAGTAAATTGCTAAACTTTTTTTGGATCCCCATTCATTACGGAATTAAAGGAAACGAACACGATGATCAAAATGAGAAATGCGCAACCCGAACTATAGCAAAAGATGCACCGAAAATACCTAACTGAGACTTCAATACTATTTTAAAAACAGACTAAGGAAACATATAAACATTCTTGGTAAATCAAAATAATGTAACAAGAGAAAAAACTTTTAGCTATCATATAAGAAGCACTATCCGTCCTGGTTTAAGAATAAAAAGCTTCCCCTAAACCATATTATGACTATGAACAGAATCAGAGCAAATCGTTACAATTTAGTCCATTTAGTGGACTAATATATAATATATTATACGTAACGCAAAATGTAGGTGTGGCGAAGTAATAGAAGACATTGATGATTTTGTATGGAAATACAACCTGCATGAAAGTCAAAGAATAGATTTTTACAAAAACCTTAATAAAGAGCTGCTTTTCCACTGGTAACTATAAACGAAATTATAGAAGAACCGTTAAGACAAGCATTTGACTATTTTATAGCGTTTCTGAATAATTTTAATTTAAACATATAGCATGTAAAAGCAGTGACTAAATTCAATGAAATTAATCATGAATCATTATTTAGTTGTTAGAGGCACAACAATGCTGGAAGATAAAACTATACTCACCTGATTTAGCATTCTGTAGCGCTTTCCTGTTTCCAAAGATCAAGTCTGTCTTACAAGGAACTCCGTTTCTTGGGGTAAAAAACAAATGGAACGATGTGCTGGCATCACTTGATACTCGATACGATATTTCTACTAATAAGATTTTTAATTTATCATTTTGCAATTTAGCTTATTTTTTAAATTTCATATCTCTGTATGTATGCCGGTTCTCATGTCAGTTATATATTAGATGATATATATAACCTATATTTTGTATTGTAGTATACGAGCTACTCGTATATGTGCAGTTTATTGTGGTAGTATTTAAATACAATTAAAAATGGTTATATCAATAGACGAAGGATTGTGGATGCAAGATCTAGATATATGGGCAGAGCAAAATGCATTACCAACAGACGAGCGTGATCGAACGGATCTGCAGTTCCTTGTGAATGGGTGCGATCTTGCTACCGTACCGGCCGCTACCTACATGGCCGTCCTTCCCTTCGGTTACTTTCCTTCTCTCAAAGCTGTCGCCATCGAATTACCACTCGATGTAAGATTTTTCACGAATCTATAAACTATTTATTTTTAAGAATAGACAACCTTAATTTTATTAACGGAATTTATTATTATTAAATTTATGAAAAAACACGTTACTCTGGTAGAATTTTTATAAGTAAAAGTTGTTGTATTGGACAGAAACTGACCGAATTTATTCTGCAATTTTTCTCGCGAAAAATTGGCACGAAACTCGTTAACTTAAATAGTTAATTGTAATTAATATCTTTTTATATAAAAAACATATTTTAAATATATTTACTTGATCTATAGATTTATATATAATTTAACATTGAATCGAAATACTTCGAATACATAACAATATTTATAATTTATTTAAAATTATCATTGTTTAATTTATTAGTTGATTTTTAATTTTAATTTATATTTTTAAAATAAATTTGAATTAATATTATTGCACTAAGAAAAGTAATTTTCTTATAATTTTCTTGTGTTTGTAAAATTGATTGTCTCTAAACAAGTTTACCTATATGATCTCTCGTGTATATATTTTGATATCTAGCATTTTAACGGAATGATAACCAGGAACGTAAACTGAAAATATATACCGAAATATCGTAATATATACCTAATATATTTTTGGTTAACGAATTCGAATCCAATGAGTATTTTGCACTAGTACGTTAAAATTTTTGATTTAGTGTCTAAAAATATATTACAATTAATGTTACTGTGCACGAATGACTCATCGTGCGACTTGATTACAAATAAAAAGTTTATTCGTGAAAGTTTATTTAAATATCCAAGCTTACATAATAATATACCAGGTATACCGATATGAAGTGAGCGTCAAGATACAAATGTCTCAATACGAAACATGTTTTGTGAACAAGCTTTAATTTTTTTTGTTTGGTTGCTAGCATAACTGTCAAGCATATTTAGCATACATCAAGTCATTGAATAAACAATATCATATTTTTTCATCGCGTTAAAAATATCTAATTTTGTACCAGAAAGTGATGATTTGCGGAAAACATTAATGGTACATCTGATCGCGTACCTAAATCAAATTTTATAAAAATTTGAAACAATATTTCTTATCTGAAAATGAAGGCAAATACACAACCTTTTTTACAAAAAAAATATTATTTAATAACTTTTTTGGAAAATTTTTTTTATAAATCAGGCTCTGTATTTGCTGATATTTTGAAATAAACAGTATAGTACTAAATTTTGAAGTATTTATGATCATAATTGATTTCACGAAATTAGACCTAAAATTTCAAACACATGTATTAAATTCTATTATGAATAGAATCGCTTAAAAAAATCACCAGATATAGTTCATTTAAAAATAAAGCGAATTCGACCACTGATTTTGTATAAGTATCTCTGAAGTATAGATAAATTTAATTATTTTTTTTAATTAAGTTTTCCTTTTGAAGAAAAGTGCTGCGGAGTCGCATCGACTCTCTCGTTTGTCGAGGTATACGAGGTGTGTTAAAAAAATAACGAAAATTTGTGTTTTAAAAAAAATATTTATTTATTCATGAATATCTATTTTGTCCCCTTTAAAGTAATCCCCCTCGGATATAATACACTTCTGCCAACGCTTTTTCCAATCCTCGAAACACTTTTGAAACTCGATCTTTGTAATAGCTTTTAGCTCTTTTAGCAAATCGCTTTTAATATCATCCATGCTTGCAAAACGACGGCCTTTTAATGTTCTCTTTATTTTTGGAAATAGAAAAAAGTCACATGGAGCCATATCTGGCGAATATGGAGGCTGAGGCATCGTTACAGTTTTGTTTTTGACCAAAAATTCACGAACAAGCAATGAAGTGTGAGGAGGTGCATTATCGTGGTGCAAAAGCCATAAATTGTTTTACCACAATTCCGGGCGTTTTTTTCGGATTGCTTCACGCAAACGGCGTTGAACTGGTGGGTAGTACTCCTTATTGATTGTTTGACCTTGTGGCAAAAATTTATGATGCACTATGCCATTAAATTATCACGTTTTCATTGATTGTTGATGTGCTTGGGCGTCCGGATCGTTCGTCATCTTCAACATTTTCGCGGCTATCTTGGAATCGCTTATACCACACGTAAATCCTTGCTTTACTCATAGCAGACTCACCATATGCCTTTGTTAACATTTTACAAACTTCACTATACTTTATTTTATTTTTTACGCAAAATTGAATACATATTCTTTGATCCATTTTTTTCACAAACGAAAATCGCCGAGCTCGAAAAAACACGTCTACGTTAGCGGCTGCCACTTAAAAAGTAAACAATGAATATTGCTGAAAATTTTATCGTACATCAGGGGCATGTGTACGAATATAATAAAAAAATTTTTATACAGGCGGACACTCCAAACCCGCGAAATTTAAAAATTCTCGTTACTTTTTGAACACACCTCGTATAGTGATCATGCTCTAGCAGAAGCAACGTGAAAAACTACAAATAAAGTTTGAAGATGCCGAATTGCAAACTATATTGGATGCATATGATACTTTGAGTTAAAAATATTACAGAAACATTACATGTGAATTGATAATGAGAATGAAAAACGGATCTATTTTAAGAATCCTAAACGAAAAAAATCATGGGTGATTCTGGAACAACCTTCAACATTAACTGCAATACCAGAATACATGGCAAGGTAATTTAGCTTCATGACAGTGCACCTGCACATAAAACAAAACTGGTTCAGAATATAAACAAAGCACTGGACTTGGAGCTGCTATCCGACCCGCCGTGTTCACCAGATTGGTCAGAAAAGTGGTGAAAATGTGAAGAAAACAATGGCTAATACTTTAAATAAAATGTTTTTCATTTTCCCATTAAAATTAGTGTTTTATTTTCACAAAAAATGCTTACTTCATATTGGTATATTTATTATACACTTGGTATATTTATTTAAAACTAAATTTAATTTTTTGTACCTATAAGATTTTTATGAAGATATATTTTAGAAAATTTAAATAGTTTTGTGCTTTATTCATGACACAATTTTTGTTTATCTATATACTATTCATATAATAATATACAAAATATAGAGTTTTGGATTTTACAAATTTTAGTTGAGTATTATGAAGGAAATTCTTACCAAATCGATGAAAACTTGCCAGTAGCTCTCGAAATACTAGTGGAAATTTGTGGTAAAATAAATATATTTATTTACAATTTGTATACTTAATAGGATGATAAAATATTGGTCGATATACTTTCACAAATTTTACACTTTATAAATAACAACTTGCAAAGAGTCAGTATTTCATAATTAATTGATCTCAAAAAAAGATATGGAAAACTTTATTGAGCGATGTCTATTGAGTATCGCATAATTAGTGAACGAACCTTTTGCTTAACCTCTGTTTGTTGCAGAATCCTCGGTACAACGTATTAATCTTCTTACCGACGGAAAGAATCGAGACAGTTCATCTGGCGCACGATCTAGCAGGACAAAGTCTGCGACATCTGCGCAGGCAGCTTACGCCATCCTGGGTGCGTGCAACTATTCCATCTTTTATGCTCAGAGGTTTCATCACCATTACGCCCTACTTACAGAGAGTGAGTTTATGCCAAATATAGCTTGTAATTAAATTTTAAAACAATATACTATCAATATTTTAGTTGTCGAAGTTCAGAATAAGTATATAATTTCATATAAATGCATGTGAATCATTGATTTTACTGGAATATCGATCCCGTAATAAAAAATATTGTCGAAGTCGAATAATAGTTCAGAGGTAAAAGAAACACGATTGTCAGTATAGATTTAGAAAATTGATCTACTGTTCATTTTTATTTTTTATCATGAGTCAAGTTTTTCGATAATGACTCTTACATTCATTTTCTGGTCTATTACTTATTAACCACTGGTTAAGCGCTCGTTATTTTATTGGGAAAGGAAAGAGTGAAGGAAAAAAATAAATGGGATTCAGTTTAGACAAAGAGATTTATTTGGCTTTTAAAAGGGGGAGGAAAAAACGCCGAAGTGATAAAAAACTATTCGCGAAAGTATAAAGAGTGAAAAGAGAAAGACGCTGATAAACACGATAGACTTACCTATACGCGGGAGCATATTGCCGGACCACCTGACTCCTGCGACCTTTCATCCCCCGTACCTGCCTCACAGTCATTCCGCCTTCTTGCTCGCTTTTCGCCTTGCAGCCTGACTACTTTGCCCTACTCTCTCACATTAATTGTTTTCTTTACTCTTATTCGCTGTACTGTGGCGAGAGAAGCACTTTTCGATCACGAAGAATGGATTATTACCATTTTTTAAATGCCTGTATCATCGCAAGGCGGCTTCTAACAGTTTCGCGACCGAGAAGAAAATTGTTTAGAATTTCCTGAGCTATGCAGTGTTGTAGCTAGAGACAACTAAGTAAAAAACACGCTGTATATATAAATGACTCGTAGATGCACGCTGAGAGCCCTCAAGGATAAATCGCGGCGACTCGAGATTAGGAGTCATTGGCACTCCCCATGCGAAGATTGAAAATTGTCTGGCTCATGTTTAAAGGGATACTGGTGCTGGGGCGCTGATCAGAAAATATGATGCTTGATCCAATTCGATGTACAACACTTCGATACAAAATCATTAAATATTTATTTCCTTTGATGCTCACTTCTAGGAATCTATTTTATTTATTCTTAGGTTACTTTACATTGGAGGTTTAAGGCAAATTTGCGGGACGACGATATTTAATGATACATTCCTTTAAAATTAATTTATAAATTATAAATTAATATCATTTTTATGGGTAACAACGTGATTAATATTGATTTATAGCGATGATTCGAGCATACTTTAAAAAGGTATTAGCCATTAAATGAAATATGTTTAATAGTTTTATTAAAGATTTTAAATTTATGATATTATATCACTTTTTAATAGTTCTTGTACTAAATTGTACAAAAGCTCTTGATTAAAGATTAAATTCCCATTCCTCGTTAATTTTATTCAGTATTACATAACATTTCTATTTATTGTCAACAAGGTAAAGCAGTAATAAATGAGTGAATTAATTTATTTTTTAATTTTTTTTTTGATTTTAATTTATTTAATAAATTTGATATTATATTATGATGGTTTATTTCCGGCACGCACTCATCCGTCCAGCTGGGTATACGAGACGTCTTTGAGCCGCGCTTAGCCGATCTAACGCCTATGTCACCAGACCAGAACGTATACGCGCGGGATGTACAGCAGAGTATTGGTGTCAACATCCGTAACTATATGAGGATGGACTCGATGACTGCCAACATGGGCGGTATGACAGCTGGTATGGCTGCTGGTATGGCTAGTGCAGCAGGAGGTACAGCAGGAAATGGCATGACTGCCGGTGCACAGCCTGCTACAGGAGCTCCAGGAACTCAGACTCCCACCACTCAGACTATGGTACCTATACCTGGAGATGCTTCAACCGGAGGTGCGCAAGCCGGAGCGGCGTCCGCTATGACAGCTGGTACTAACGGTATGGCTGTTAGTAATGGCGGTATGACCACAGGGAGTAATAACATGGCGGCCGGTGCTCCCAGTGTCGTGGGCAATGTAGACAACGTACAGGTCGGCGTCAATGGCGGTCAAGCTGGCAACGGTGCGAACCCGCAAGAGACGGAGTCACCGCTGTTTCTGGAGCCGCGCCCGGACCAGTATCGATTTTTCCGACCAGGTTCGAACTAACCATATTCGGGATGTTATTCTGGATAAATATACAGATAATATCGTTGCAATAGTAGATAGATTCCCGCACTTGATTTCATGACGAATTATTACATCAGGAAAAATTTTTCACGCTTGTATTGCATGGCTCTGCTAGTTTCTTAATTTTCGATGGTAGCACTTTTTCTTTTTAAATAGACTACTGAATAATTAATGTTTGATCAATGTATCAAATATAATATTTTTTCTATTCGGATCAAGATAATAGATCTAAGGATATTTTGATTTACTACTGTTAACTTTATATGAATATTAATAGAATTTTTTTAATTGTTTAATAAACTTTACTGAATAGATAGTTTAAAGCAAAACAATACTCTTCTAAAATTATAAAAATTGAGCAGCTAGTTTGTTCAAAGGGATTTAATTAAGAATTTAATTTTTTTTATTCTTACACTTAATTATTGCATTACTGATTATTATATATTTCTGAGAAAAGCAAAATTATTTCTTAAGAACTAAAGTAAAGTCAGAAAGTGTGCATAAAAATACCTAATTAATTAATGTTACTACTATAAATATATTTCTCAAGTTTAGAACAAATCACAAGTACAGAATTTAAATTCTGCCATTATTACAACGTGTTAAATTACCGAAAATGCTAACAAAGCAAATAAACGCATAAAAGCACCTTACACGTACATTAATACATTAAAATCTTATTGAAATTGTTATTTCAAATATTAGATTTTGCACTTAAATAGCTGTAGTAGATGGATAAAGACGTATCGTTGGTCATTAATGTCACAATCTTGTGCAATAAACGTGCATGTCCGACCATTCCCGAATGACACTACTTATGCTTTTGCTGCTAGCTTATAATTGTTACGCTTTGTACGAAATCGCAACACATTCATTTTCATCTAAAAACTTAATCGATTACTTTAACCACAATAATATGACACCGCAATTTTTTCTAAATATTTTAAAATATCACATTTATTAAGATTTTTAAAGTATTACTATAAAAAAACTCTTACATTTTTTCTGTTTAGATATATAATTGTGGATAACAAATCATACGTGTTTGTAAATATTTTGGTATACACGTATACGGATTTCTTACTTTTATACTGGTTGTCTTTTCCTACTTTGCTTTATTATACTAATTAAATAAAAGAATATTATAAACTATAGAATTTTGACTTGTGTATTCTTTTTTGGTATCTTTTGTTAGTTCTAGACAAGAAAATAATTACATTTTACGTCTCAATTTTTCTTTAAAATCTTACAGTTATTAGCATATAGCTCTTACAAGACCATGCACTCACATTATGTTATCTAATGTTATTCTCTCAATAATTAGTTGTGTAATCGATATCTACGGATTTTCATGTTTTTAAAAAACATCCTTAACGTCTATTTTCTTTATTGTCGAATAAATCATGACTTACTTTTAAAATAATCACTTATTTATAAGTGAAATATGCAGTTACTATATAAACTAACTTCTTCAATATTTAACTTATTCATATTTCTAGAAATTAAAAAATGTATTGCAAAATATAAAAATAGCAAATTTATTTTATTCTATACTCGTATTTCAAATATATAATATCTACAAAAACATGTTTTTACTACAACTGAATTATAAGCATACTTATCACACATTAATTTCTCATTATTATTTATAAAATATAAAAGATGGTTTACCGTTCATGTACGAGGGCTTGAATATATCAATTTTCATATTTATAGACGTCAAAGTAAGTTGAAATGTATAAGGCATCGGTTTCTTCATTCTACCCGTGACATCACCTTGGGATGATAAAACATGCGTTTAAAGGCGAACTTAATAAAATTGACTTACTAAATAATTTTTCAAATCGCATAACAATAAGTTTCAAGAGATCATTAAAAAGTCTACGTCATGCAATATGCTTTTTTTTATTTATAATAAACTGCTAGATCAATTAAACTCATTTCATCATTGTTATTCATAACTTTTTAATACAATAATTTTTAAAATATTTCTTATTAAATTTTTCCTTATTTCTATTTAGCCCTACTTCTTTCGAGTTTACCAAATACTCTATCAGCAACTTATAAGAGTAAACAAAAATTTTTATTATACCTCGCAGGTGTTTTATCCGTAAAAAATCTTAAAGCCATAATTAAAATCATTCTCTCAAATCCACACCAGCTAGAAAATTAAAAAATGCTCAAATCCACTGCCGCTGTAGTCTAAATTCTCGCCATATCTTACGGGGCCTGATTAATGCGCGCCAAAGAATTGAACAGCATTGACCTACTTGTAAAGTCCTACATTATAAATAAAGGGCACCGCAATGAAATCGTCCCAACAAAGTGTTCACCAGAGCAGCTATACTTTTCGATATTTCAGCACTCTTGGATTGAATGCTTAACCTGTGGTCCAATTCTCGTGGTAGAGACACTTCCTTCGCGAGTTTTTGTTTCCTATCGCTCAAGCCAACCGCCGTGATGCGTCCAACTAATTTACTAAGAACTGACCTATCTCATACTCTTTTCTGTGCATTCAATAATTTCAATCGCTTCAACATTTCTATGTCTTTTTTGCTACTGGGAATAACAAATGCTGCTGAAAATATCAAGAATTGAAGTATTAAATTTAGCTTTTCTGCTCTTTTAATTCACTAATTTAAACAGCTTTTGTTGAATTAATCTATTTTAATCTAGTTCTACATTATTTCATTAATTTAAGTCTATTCATAGTTATTTGATTCTTTTGTATCAATTCTTTATTTATTATAAAACTAAATGCAAGATTTAAAACACATACACATTAACATGGACAATTACTTACTTCTTTTATTCATTTCTTAGTTAGTTTCTGATGCTAATTTAGTATAGGGATATATTGTAAAATTTATGTTATACGAAAAATAATTATATGAACAGTTTTCTCTCAAACTGATAATATCTACATAGAGAAAAAGAGTATAGTAAATTTCATTATTTTTATAGTAATTTTTAGTAAATAGTATAAGGATCCGAGTACAGATTTCTAGCGCAGTAATATTTATAGTGTAGAACAATAATAGTTTTAGAAAATTATGCATTTTACTATACTGCTCTATGTCATAAAATTTATAAATAATTTTTAAATTAAAATAAAATGAAGTTTAGAAAAAACAAAGGATTGTATCTTTTCTCACTTTTTACTATGAGAAGATTGTATTTTCTTACACCAAATTCATAGAGTATTAGAATATTTAGTTGTTACATATATAACTACAGGTATTTAAACAAACTAAATATTACATTCTCTTCTAACCTCCAACTTCACGGCTAATATATCATTGAAGCTACGCAACGCCCAAACGAAGCGCCCCGAGTCATCGAGAACTGGCTATTATCACTTCAACACGTACATGTAATATATGTGTACTATACGTAGTGTATTACGTGTTGACTGCAAAGTGTACTGCTGTAAAAATATTTCATGTACAGTACATACAAATTCTGTACTGTCAAATAGAAATTTATTAAAGACTTAACAATAATTTATTATATAGTAAATTTTAAATTTAACAAATGCAAATAGATCACAATACAATTTTTAATCAAATAACTGCACTTGAAAAAAAAAAGTTCTACCCGTGCCGCGAAAATCTCCTGGAGCTCTTCGTTTCATGCAAGTCGACGGCCACACGATGCAAATAAACGAGATGCTCAACATTTCCCGAGTTTCGGAACGATCGCGAGACACACTTTTCTCGATTCTTATTTGAGGAGCTTTTATTCTCGCACCTCATAAGCGTTCTGACCTTGCTGAATAATTATTCTCTGAACTAAGGCTAAAATAAAGAATAACGCTTCATACGAATCTCGCGTATAATTTTTTACTCTGAATGGTGAAGATTTTTTTATCTGCTCACTACACATCGCTTAATTGCGATTGATATTCAAATCCTAATAGTATACAACGAATAACGCCTTCTGAAAAACATAAAAAAATATAACTTATTAACGAATATTTTTTCTTTGTCGTTAATTGCGAAAAAAACGAGTGTCACTTCCAACCAACAATAATTAGTGTACAGAAAAAATTCGAAGCATGTTATTTTCTATACGCAAGTGCATTCCCAAGACCTCCCAATTATATAACCTCCTGTAAGGTGTAAATGCATCCTCATTCACTTTAAAAGTATGCGAAACTCTTCCGTTTCGTACCTTAGTTGATAAGGCGCTATGCATTGAGAATGGTGTCGTTAATTGCGATCTTCATGGGTCGCTACCCCACTTCTTTCTGACATTTTACGGTCAGAGAGCGCGCACAAGTCGCGCGCGCGTGTGTGTGTGTGTGTGCGCGCGTGCGTGCGTGCGTGTGTGTGGAGAGAGACAGAGAGAGAGAAAGAGAGAGATAGCGAGAGAGACACCCCTTTGCTCTCGACTTCCACTTATCGGCACGCGAACCCGCACTGAAGTACAGAAGTCACGAGATCATTTCTTATTCGGGGAAGGTGGATCAGTGAGTCAGAATAATGGTAACTCCTTTATTTGTGGCGTGCAATAAAAGTTCATAAATTGTTAATCACTGTAGTATTTCCACTCTCGTAAAGTTTTAGTGCCAACGAAATTTAACCATTTTCACCACAACTTGGCTTAGCTTTGTTTGCCCGGTACTCAAAACTTATAAAATTGCATTAGCACCATTTTTTATATAAATATAAAGCTTATAACATTGGATATTTGTTTGCAGGCAACAGTATAGATAGGGTGCAGTTTATCAAGTTCGTGGCAGATCATCCTTTCCTCTTTTTCATTGTCGACGACATGACTTCCGTAGCGTTGATTGCCGGCCGCATCGATGATCCGCTTAACTCAAGAATACTATAAAGTAAGACATTTAGGAGTTACATTACTCAGAAGTCCAGAAGAGTTTAAAGACTATCGATGGTAACGTCAATTAATAGTCAATTATTTTCAAAATTAAAAAGGTTTTAAAAACATTACATAGATGTGAATTTAATTAAATTATAATTTAAAGAAGTACATTTGCTACATGTATTACAGAATACAATTGTTAAAAGTATTGAATTATTTTTAAAAAGGACTGTTATTCAATAAAGGGTTTCGTGTACAATTTTTCTTATAAAGGCTGAACCGTTTTTGTATTAATACACTTATTTCGTGACTCTGCATTAAATAAATATCTGAAAAACATTCAATAATTCTAATAATTTGATCTAAACAATCTATATTGTTTCGAAAAACATTGCGATAATTTCAAACAAGTAATACATAGTTCCAAAAATATGTTTTAATTTTATACTAAATAGTATTGTACTTCATTATTTCTACAATATTACATAATTCCATATTACATTTCATTTAGTAATATTGATTTTGAAAACTGTGTATATATTAGATATAATTCATTAAATATTTCAGCTATATTATAATATAACATGTGGCATCATAATATTGCTCCAATATTCCGTAAATAATTTGTTGCAAGAGATGATAATGCAATATTTTTTAACATTTCATAAGTTTAATAAATATTTTTGTAAAATAATATTCCTATTATTCTCGCTTAAATTATATTTGATTTATGTACTGCATATATTGTAGAAATAATGATACATATAAGTATTAGTTTAGTATATTATTTCTTAAAAATTGAAGAATATATTATTGAATATAATAGTATTAAGAAGGTTTTAAATTATTATTAAGATTACTAAAATAATACTGCAAAAAGGTAATAATGAAGTTTTTAAATTAATTAATAAAAACGACGAACGATACAAAATTAATGCTATAAATTTATTAAAATATTTGAAATCAATTTAGTAAGCTTTCTTAAATATTGCCTTTAATGATAATGATTTGCGTGTTTTCGAATAATACTATTAAATATGTATACGATGATTCGTAATCAGTATTATTATAACGCAACATTTCTATGATTTTCACAGAATGATGATATTTAAATTACTTGCATTTAATATAATGGATAAAAATTTCTGCGATATATTAATCTCTAATTTATGTTGGAAACACTCGGGAATAATTCATTTAATAAAAATATATGTATCAAAATTACTAAAGTTGATATAGACTTAAACATGATTATAATTTACTAAACAAATATCTAATTGTATGGCAGTGACAATGCGATAAAAAGATTAATCGATATGTTTTTAAGTTTATTTTTTAATATCTAATATATAGATAAATTAAAAATAAATTACATGAACTCATTAATTATTCAACGATAAAGTTACGTTTTTTCGTGGTTCCGAAGTCTGAAGTGCTTCGAAATGTAATCTCTTTTTAAAAGGTGAGAAAAAATTGTTAAAGTGCTACTATTACTATCTTAAAAATATGAATAATGAAAAACATTTTACTATATTTAAATAATTATGAAGCAAAATATAGATTTTGTATAATGTAATTGAATAAATTAATAATATCGTAATCAACATAAATGTAATATACTTATGTATTATTGTATAAATATTTAAATACAATATTATATTTCATATTTTGTTGAAAATCTTATTTATACCTTTTCAAATTTTAGCTGACAAAAACTTAAATATATTCCTGATCCTTAACAAACATAAATAATTTGGTATTTCATAATTGTTATTTTATAAGAAATTTTAATTAATTGGGTTTAAATATTATAATTAGCGTATTTTTTACGAGTAATACTTTATATAAGATTTAAAAATAATGACACTTAATCTCAAATCCAATAATCAACTCGTATTTATTTGACAATACTTATAAATAACAAATTCAAGCTCTTTGAACATTCGTATATATATAAATGTATCTTTAATGGTGTTTTCGCTTAACTTAGATTCACGCAAGTTTATTTTTTATATAAGTATAATCTTTTCGCTTTGTACAAAATTATGTAGTATAAAAATGGAGAGAGAAAAATGGGTCAATGGAACGTCATAACAAAACAAAGGATGCACAGAATGTACGGTACTAAAAAAGTAAAAAGTAGAAATAAGAACGGAATTCAATATGTATTTATATTCGCTATATAAAATATGTAACGTATAACATATATATATGTATGTATGTATGCATGTATGTATGTATGCATGTATGTATGCATATATGTATGTATGTATGTACGTATGTATGTATAAACTGTACAATGGAAAGAAGCTGATCATATAAAAAGTAGAGAGCGCGCGAGAATGAACTTCTTGGCAATGCAAGGAGAAATGATAATAATAAGAGGGCAAGATCTAAGCATGCACAATAAAAGCTGTTCTGTACAAAAGAAAATCCTACCTTGATTATGCGTGGCGACTAGTATCAAAACTAAGAAAAAACGACAATCGGTCTCTGTGAACACGGTGTTCTTCCTCTTCCGTTTTAGTACAGTTAAGATCAGAACAAGCGTCGATTAAATGTCATCCCGCTATTTTACAAAACAGTTTCAATATAAAACCGAATCAAATATAAAACCGAACGAGCGAACATATAAGTACAACGATGCACAAAAACGAGAATATTTTGTACAATGCGAGAGTGTAGATTTTTTCCTAGAAGTGTATTATCCCATGACAGATTATCAACGGAAACAACCTTGAACGGTTCAAAATCTAGAGAAACTGCAACAATGTGGACTTGTCGCTCAGGGTTACAATTTCAACGTTTCGCCATAAGATAGGAGTTCTCAGATAATTATATGGACTAAACAAACTGATACGCCTGTGCGAATATATTAGTCGTTCGACTCTCCTATGTATTTTATGCAAATACAAAAATACAATCAGTGACTTGGCGCTAAATAAGGCGCTTGTGCCGCAAAGACATCCAATCGGCTGTCACGGGGTAGAGTATCCGCTGCTCAGAATGAGGTGCGTATACGCCACCGGAAAACTCAGGTGACATTCTTCAGAATCCAGGGGACGAATTTGGATATCCTCGTACAGACACCTGGAAGGTTGGCCTCGGCACAGCCTATGCCCCAAGAGATGATGCCGGCGAGGAAGTATCGACCGTCCTTACCGCGAACCTGCAGCGGTCCTCCAGAATCTCCCTGTAATTGACATCGAAGTATTAACTGAATCATAAGGAAAAGTTGTATGGGATCAAGCAAGCGCTACTTGATAGGATGCTAGATAGGATGCTAGATAGGATTGATTGATAGGATGACCGTACCTGACAAGAGTCCTGACCACCGGTCTCATAGCCCGCGCACAGGAAAATCTCTGGAATGAACTCGTGTCTGCCAGCTCTGAGGAACATGGACTTACAGCGATCATTGCTCACAATCGGCACCGAAACCTGTAAAATGTTCGTTTGATTAGACTCCTTCAGAGAGGCGCTACTTTGGGGTATTTACCTCCTGGAGGACGGAGGGCAGTGTGCCGCCTTCGCTCAGTCTGCCCCAGCCAGTGACGGTGCCATTCTCGCCGATGAGGAGTTCATCGCTCGCTGGCAGACAAATTGGCGAGATGTGCGGAGCAAAGGTCAGTGGAGTCTCGAGGCGCACCAAAGCCAGATCATACTCAAACGTGAAGAAGTTGTACTTGGGATGTACAACTTTTTTCGTGATGCCCCGCTCGACGTATGGAAGTCGCTCCTGTACCGACGAGAAGTCGTACTCACCCACGCGGATTCGGATCTGCGAGGTCAGCAAGCTGCGAGGAACAGAGGCGTTCAAGTTGTGCGCGTGGCTATAAGGGGGCAGGGACCGTTCGGGATCGCAGAAGGAATCTGGTTTTACGACGCGTAGATGCGCGGCACGAATATATTTTTAATTATAAATAGATACTTATATGTGTTAATCTTAAATGTCTTTGTTTCGTTTTCAGAGACCAATAAAACTTAAATTGATTGCAACGCTTCTAGTTTTGAACAAATATTAAATATTTTGATAAATATGTAACAATAAAAAGAGTTTGTTGCAATATATACATAATAAAGTTAAATTAATAATGATATAGGCAAAGCTAATTATACAGCATTTATCATGCAAAACCTTTATAAATCCTATGACTTTTCATTTTATGCAGAAATGTAACTACTTAACATATTTCTAACAGTTCTTAACAGATCTTGCTGGAATCGTCAATATTATAAATTATTTATATTGTAACGTTATTTTTATAATCTAATTACTTTTGCAATAAATGCAAAAAAGTATCTCTGTTTTAGTTTAAGATTAATTTTTGATAGTGTTTAGAGCATTCATAGTTTATAAAAAGAAAGTCTAATTACAGGAGATATTTTTTTGATAGAATATTTTTTGCTTAGGCGAGCATCAAAGTTCAACCAAAAAAAAGTAATAGCTTTTACTTATTTACTGTACGGTCTCAAATAAATACTGCCAGTTTAAAACTACTCGGTATAATGCAAACTGTATTAATAATGTTCTCATATATTAAATCTAAACGTAAATGTCTTAATTCTATTTAATGAGTTCATTTGCGTAAACAGAGGAACCCTATAAACTCGATTTTTACGATTTAAAATACCGGCTTCAAAAGTTATTTTATCATAAACTAAAATAAAAGAAGGACTTGGAGTGTAATCCAAATGGATAACACGCAAGATTTTTTCTAGAAAATTCGAATTACAGGTTTAAATAATTCATGAGGCTAATTAAACCATCGTGTCTGCTGAAATCAAATTCTGCGTTTAATCCGTTGGAAGCTTACAATGAAGACTTTACGCGCAAGATGCACTCTGAGCGAACAACGCCAATCAATAGCCCTGCTATACGAGATAGACAATTTGCGAACGCAACTCACTCGTCAACGCAGTGCCCCGCGGTGGCGATCCAGTTCTCGTTGAGTACCGCTCCACCACAACGATGGGTGCTTGAGAAGCCAAAGAAGGAGGTGCGGCGCACTGACACCTGCCAGGGCCACTTGCCAAAGGAAGCCTCCTTGCCTCCGACGATTCTGGTCTCCGGTCGGGGAAATAGTGGCGGCACCCCGCAGGCGAGGTCGCTCCGGCCCGCAGGCACCGTCAGGACCGAGCCGGTGCGCGCGACTAATGGCTCGACCAAGGTTGCCGCCGACGACGGCTCTCTCAAGGTCGTCGTCGCTACCGCGGCCGTCAGCTCTGTTGAGCTCGACATTCTGGGCGGCTGGAGGGTCGTCGTCGTAGTCGTTGTCGAGGATGTCGTCGACGCGGTCGTCGTTGACGTTGTCGAGAGCGTCGTCATCAAGGTGCTCGTCGTCGAGCTCATTGTCTTCTTCGTAGGCCTGGGCTTCGTCGGACTCTCCAAATAGGACGTCGTGATATAGTGGGCCAAGTGGGGCTTGTGGTACACGTTGTTCTATCCAACAGATCAATGTCATTAAATATACATACATACGTAAAACGGTGCAATGTGATTATAGCCCAGAGTTATTCCGTATTGCAAAATAGATAACGGGTAACAGATGCTAAGATTAATCCACGCGCAGCACGTGGCTTGGCCTGGTCGAAACCGCGCGAATGGGTCACTTGACCTTCAGACTTGCACCAGCTACATCGATCCATAGGTGATGGCTAAGCGCGTCTTTCTACGGCTTTGCTGTTTTAGTGTGCGTACGGCAATAAACCGTCGGAGGATGCGGCGCATGGTTTAACGGCGAACGACTGGCCGCTTTCGCTGGGCTTTTATCGGCGCAGGAGCCGTTTCGCGGCTGTAGCGAAGATGACTCGCACTTTTAGGGAATCAGTCAAGCGAGCGCATACTATGGAAGCCAGCCGTTTTTGATTCCTCATAATCGATCTCGCGTTAAGTAAATTATTTATGAAATCTAAGTTATAACCTCGCTCACTCTGAATAAAAATCATCATACTGGACTATTTTTAAATACATATAAGTGTACATTATTTTTAACCTTTTTCTTTCTTAAAATCATTAATTCTGTTATTTATAATTAAGTAATATGATGTTCAAAATCTGTCATTTAAAATATTAAAAAAATGGACCAAAATCGTCAATAGGTTTAGTTTTTTTGACTGTAATGCGAGTTATAATTTTTATAATAAAAAAATCTATTTGAAACAATAACTTGCATGTGATAGATATATCTGATATTTTGATATTTGCAAATTCTACATATTTTATGTCATTAATAATCCGTGTAATCGAAATTAGATCCCGGGATCTTTATTTTTGATAGAACAACAAGAATCTCATATTTTTTGCTAAAATACTGCACTTATAATAAGAATTTAACTCTCATCTTAATCTTAAAGAATATTCAAATCCAAAACAAATTTAAAAAGAATATTAGTAGATAAAAAAGACCCGTATATCAACATAAGTATATATATTTGAAACTATGCAAGATGCCAATACATAATCGAAACAAGAATTTTCTAGCTCTTGTATCAAAAAGAGAGGTGCTAGTAATTTCTATAGCGGTAAAAACTATAAAGGAGTGTTCTGAAAATATTGTATTGAGCAATACTATGTGCCTAGAATTAAAATTTCAATTAAAACTTAAGTAATGAAATATAAATATTTATAGTATTTTCAAAATGAACCGATACAAAATGAACCATTTAATAAGAAAAATAATATCAATAGTGCCGTAAGAAAGGAGATATAGCGTAGATAGAAGCAGCATAGAAAAGGATTAAAGATCAGAATCAAAATGTGACAACTCTGTATTTCAGACATAAGCAGAATGTCGAAATCGTTTGCATTAAAAACAGAAATTTGAAGAGTTCGTATCACTATGACTAATTGAATAAGAGCAATCAATTAGAACCTGAAAATTTGGCATCAAACTACAAATATTGAGATTACTTATTTTACGTCAATGTCTCTATTACAAAGAAATATTAATACAATTTATAGAAAATCTGTTAAAAATCAAAATTTTCCTCCTGCTGAGTATTAAGCCTAATTATAATTTCAGTTTGTAAGGTCTAAAAAAAAAAAACGTGCTAATTTTTAAGAACGTGTATAACAACTCGTTAGAAAATTGACGAAATTTTTAACAGAAGCGAAAGTTGAATCACAGATATCGTAATAACTACAGTCCAGCTTTCAATTAAGAAAAGGAAATTCTGCAAGGGAAACTTACTTGATCTTGCGGCTCGGTGGGCTTGAAACTCGGCCGATGAACGTCGGTCCACTGGGGCATATGAGGTTTGTGGGTCCAGGCCGCGGAGCTTTGCGGAGGCTTGTGCCGCGTGATGAAAGCTGGTTCCGTGGTCACCTGCCAATGTACTGTCTGGGGCACGGATCCGGCTGCGCTGCAATGATAAGGAGCTGAGTGGTCTGTCTATACTCTATGTCTGCTTAAAAGTTACGCGCGTTAGGTTTCATTTTGTGGTTTTGCAAACACATTGATTCTAATAAATTAGCATTAGTTACAAATTTATATTTCAAACCTTACATTAAAGATATTCGTTTTACTTATTTATTTGGCTTCGCCAACTTTCAAGTATACCGATTAGTTTATAAATTAGTTTCCTGGTGGTTGAACTTCCCAAATTTGATTAGATCAACCGTGATCATCTGTCGACGTTCGCTTGACTGCAAACCGCTCCAGATCCTTACCTCCGAGCCTCGTGCAATTACAGAATGACTTTTCAGCTGCCGAGTGCCGAGCTATTCTAATTACCGGGACGGCCTGCAGAGATCAGCCACTCCCTGCTTTTTCCATGCCTGCTTTCCGATGATTCAATTAGACTCGGTAGCTTGTACTCAAAGAAAAAACTAATAAGCGTTAATCGACAAAGGTAAGTACGATGGTAAAACTAACGAACGATCTTCAGTGAAGTGCCCTTATTATTTCAGTTCCTATAGCCGAATGTAATTGCACCGCCTAGAGTCGGCTCTTTCTTTTTCTGCCTCTTTCTCGTTGCTCTTGCGCCTCGTCTGCCTCTTTTGTCTAAGTTATTTTTTTTGTTTCTTACTAAATAGGTTTCCACTTTCAAAACAAGTCTCGTAAAGCCGCAACTTACATAACAAAGTTTCTTATCATTCTCAAGAATCGCAGATGCCTCGCCGTTTTAGAAGGATTAAGATCAAGACAGGATTGTTTTTGCCGATGCTCCTTTCTTACATTTTGTTTCACGACTTTGTAATGCTCATTTATCTATGTATTTTCTTTAATTATTACAATATTATTACAAGACTTTTAAATATTTTATTTGGCTCAGAAATATAATTTAACAATTATTTTTACTTTGCTATGATATTGAAGAGATATCAGAATTGAATAAGATATGAGACATTTAGTATGTTTTAATTAATTTAATTTGTATTATATTTATTAGTAAATAATTTTTTAATTTTTAATTACAATTACTTGAAAATCAAGATTTAATGTTAAGTTTGGATCATAATTTCAAACAACATGCAGATAATATTACATCAAATCATTGAATTACCTTAGACTGTAAAATTGTAGACGCTAAAGCGCCTTATCTTAATACCTAATATTTTTTAAAATTCAGAAACTATAATGTAATTATTAAATAAAGATTCTTATTTATGCAGTGTATCAATATCAATAATATCTATATGAAATTGAGTAAAATCTTTGAAACAATTGAATTCTTGAAGAAACTGTTGCCCAAGAAAAAAAATATTGCCAACATTTTTATACATTTTTTTACATTTTTATTATTTTCATATTGCCAACTTCGAAAACAATTAGAAAGCAACAGAAATAACGAGTTTCAGGGAGGCATATACCTGGTAGGCTGGCCGCTGTAGTAGGAGCTGGAGGCAGGTGTGGTGGTAGCCCTGATAGTCTCGGGCTTCGACGCGTAGGGCCGATGGCTTGTCGAGCTCGGGCTCGTCGGCGTCGTCTTCACTGAGAAGTAGGGCTTTGAATACTCAAGTGCCGTAGGGCGAGCGTGTGAGGACAAAGGCTTAGTTGCCCATTGCGGGCGTTCAGTGTAGATGAAGTTGAGGCTTGGGTTACTCAGCTTATCCGAGGCTTCCTGTAACACATGAACGTATCGAATGAAAAATTTGCCGGACACTTTCGCGTTCTTTTCCTCGCACGTCTAACAAGTAAACGATTCTACTAGCTCCGGACATCGCGATCCTCGGTTGTACTGTTGTCTTTATTTGACGTTTATTGAAATCAATTATTTTAATATATTTTCGATCATATATTTTTATTCAAGTTTTAGCACAAGAAATAATACTTTATAATAATTTATAAATAATTTATAATGATGATAAATAACAATTTTGTTACTTTAAATAGATACAAGAAATTTTATAATTCGTAAAATAATTTTAAACAGAAAATTCTAATTATACATTCCTATATAGCTAGCGAAAGTGTAAAAAATTGTTGTTTTGCATCGGTTTCTTCTGATTAGAATTTCTCGGTAAATTTTCAGATAATAATAAAACCTAAATATGTAATGTAAATCTTACTGAATTTTTCACGAGTTTAGACTAATATATTTCAAATTAGCGAATAACTCGCTACATAATATACATTGTCTATATATTATCTATATATATATTGTCTACACAATGTATATTGTGCAGCAAGTTATATGCTAATTTTGAAATATTTTAGTGTAAACGTGAAAAATTCAGTAAGATTTATACTACGTATATAGGTTTTATTGTTACCTGAAAATTATATGATAAAGAAAATATCGCAATCACGCGCATGTGTCTGTATAAAATCAAATATTTTTTCTCACGTCATCGTCCACTGAGTTAATGCTGGGTCTGTTAACGGTCTCCTGTACGCTGAGATCCTGAGCTTGGTCGTCAGCATTGTTGTCCTCATCGGGCCTTGAATCGGTGTACGGTCTCGCCCCATAGACTGGGCTATGATGCGGTCTCTGCATCTGATTCTTGCTCGAGGAACTAGACTGGCCGCTATTGCTATTTTTGTTGGGTAGGCGTACCAGGAGCGTATTGTGGGAGCTTGAAATCTTATCTTTGAAGCTCTGGTGGTGATGGTGATTGTGACCACCACTACCGTGGTGCCGATCCTCCTCCGGTCGCTTTTCGTGGTAATTAACACCCTGAGGTCTGCGCGTCATTTGCACTGACTCACTATCATAGTGGTGAAGATGTGGCTGTTTGTGCTCGTGGTACTCCTGATCTGAACTACTATTCGGCTTCGAGTGAGGTCTCTTTTGGAGGTGAGGCCGCGACGTAGCCGTGGATGTCGGCCTCATTGGTTGCTTCGTCATCGTTAACGAAGTGTAGGCTAATTGAAAATGAGTCAATGAATCAA
This sequence comes from Sycophaga agraensis, assembly GCA_018906755.1. Taxonomy (NCBI): domain Eukaryota; kingdom Metazoa; phylum Arthropoda; class Insecta; order Hymenoptera; family Pteromalidae; genus Sycophaga; species Sycophaga agraensis. The sequence goes on from JACCIE010000035.1 coordinate 135,584, forward strand.
AAGATAATTAGATTTAACAGAGTTATTTTTGTTATTGTGGTACCTAAGTAAATTTACACTATAATGTGACTTTCATGAAATGACGAACCAATAATTAAAATGACATTAATTGAATAACATTTCATTTAAATTAAATTTAGAAATATACTTTCTTACTTGCTTTTTTACGCTTGACGTTAGCCGTTTTTGACAATAAGACTTAATATGAACAAAATTTGTAGGCATAAGTAATATTTTTGACAAAATATATATTGACATCTGTACAAATAACTTTGAACAAGAATTGAAAAACATTAATAATTAAAATGAAGATCTCTCTCTTACAAAACTTGCCTCATAATGTTGCTTTCTCATTATATGATTCAATTTATAAGGTTTTTAACTTAACTAAATATTCAATATGAAAAAAACTAGAATAATATATATAATAGCAAATTTACAATCATAAACGACCAATATACTGCTGGTACCTAAGCTAGGAGGCATTATGTTATATAGTCTGACCTTATATTTGTAATAGACAAACTGTAAGAGCTATACCATTATGCCATAGTGCAATAATGTGCCCTATACTACTAACCGCATATGTGTATTAGCCTCGAAGATTATTCAAGAAACGCACAACAATATAAGAAAGTTCCACAATAATTAAATGTAAAACATTTTTTTCATTTTAAACGCAATAAAACCATCGTTAACTTTTCTTTTAATTTATACATATTATTGATATATATTATAATTGTTTTAATATATTATTGTCACATAAACTGAAATCCTTTCTCGTGTAATATTAAAAATAACATTAAAATTTTTTTTTCATTAATTCAATGCGATGTATTTTTGTTGTCTAACACTTTCACGTCAATTATACATTATAATTAATAATGAATAGAAAATGACAATTTTCAAATAAACCAAATCACGCATATAAAGTTGCATTTAAAAATCGATTTTAATAAATTTTATATCATATTCAAATTTTCAAAATAAAAAAGTTTTGAAATATGAGCCTGTTACATTAAAAGAGAAGTCAATCAAGATTAACATTAATAGAATTAATTAATTGGGCCAAATGATTTGAAAGTCAAGATTAAGTGAATAAAAATATATATAATTACATTGTTTCAGTTCAAATTATTCTAATTCATAATATGCTAAGAAATAATCATTGATTCTTATTTTGGAAGCTTTAATCTAAAGATTTATATAAATATTATTGTTAGCCGTTATTTGTGCAAAACTTTTGGTATAGCGTGTTTAATTATTTGATATTAGTATCCAACGAGGTAAAAGTTAACTCAAGTGCGCGTCCTATATGTCATTTTAAATTTTAAAAGTAAATAGAAAAAACATCTCTTATTTATCATAAAATTGAATTTAACTAAACTTACCCATGTGTTACCCTAAACTAATAAAACAAATGCGAAATAGATGATGAATTTGATCAGGACATAGATCATATTGTTTGGCAATGTAGACTTTTTGAACAACCAAGGAGTATTTTACTTAGAAAGCTATGTTAGTTAAATTATCATTTGCCGATGAAGATGTCGTTGTTACTCTCTAAACCAGATGTAACTGCGTGCGCTCATATTATTGAATTTCTAAACATGTGTGATATCCATTTGTAATATTGTAATCTTATATGTAAATAAACTATTGTAAAGTATATAAATCTCTATTGAGATTTGAAAACTTAATAAAAAAAGCAAATGCAAAGATCACTCAGACGTAACACGAGTTTCAGCATGCTTCATTAGAAGGCTGACGTGTTTTTTAAATTTTGAACAAATTTGCGCTTACAGCTTGGAAGGATATCAAAAAGGGATATAAACTATATCATAACTTCTTTGCCTTTACCGAAATTACTGCATGATAGGAAATGCGAATTATGTAGATTTTAATATAAAACATAAGATTATAAATTTTTTATTTAGTTACACGTATGTACATTTAGCATCAAATGAATTCAGGTTAAAATTTAACTACATCACATGGATTGCAAGAAAAAATAAATCTACAATCCAATTATTTATTGCTCTACTTCAAGATATTTTAATAAAGGATAAAAACCTGAATTAAATTTTCGATCATTTTCAGAGATTGGATGTGAGCCGGTAATCAATGTACACAGAATTACATGTATATGTAAGCATATGGCTAACTGCTCTACAAATAATTCCTTATACATAGTCGGGAATAATGGCCTTCTTGTATCGAAGCCGATGCCCTACGATATACAAAATCGTGTGTCCTGTGTGAAGAGTTCGATTGTACGTTGTAAATCTTGCGGACATCATTTATTGAGCGACACAACTCTAAGAAAATATTAGAGCGGACTAAGTAAATAAGGATATGAACGTCCATGCTAAAGCTAGTTTTTCCCTTACCGATGCACTGCCAACCGAGAATTACCAACCGACTTCTCTTCGACTTCAATCAAACCCTCGCCCTTAGATTCTTTGGAGAGATGGAGAATACGCACGCATCTTACACAAAAGTCCATCGATTAGAAAGAGAATTTCTAGACAATTTTTCTCCCTTTTTACAATATTGTTTATTAGTATGGTAATATTACATGTTTAAGTTTACATGTATGCAATGTTATCGATTCTTCGTAATTCACTTGCCTTTTTAAATTGTAAAAATCGATTAATAAAAATATTTTAAAATTTATTTAATAAATAACTTCTAATAAACAAAATTATAGAATCAATAGGCAAACAATGCAGAACAATCATCATCTACGTTGATAATTTAAATTTCATCAATAAATCAGTTAAGAGAAGCAGCTATAATTTAATCGTCGAAATTGTAAATAAACTAATGTCTATGGGTGGATATACACTCACCAGCCAACTTCAGTATATAAATACAATACACGCTAAAATTACTCATAAACATCTACTAAATAAAGAATCGCAAAAACTCTGTGCAACATGCAAAAAACTCATCTCAACTAACCATTTAATTTTAGAATGTAGAGTTTACAACGAAGCCAGAATTGAAGCAAGATTAAAGAGCAATTTAAAAGATATTCTCAATGATAATATACAGTGTAATAAACTAATCAGATTTATTGATGAATGCAATCTTCGCAAGTATATATAGACTAAATCTAAATATATTGTAATAAAATATATACATAGAGTTCTATAAAAATATGTTGTATATAATTTGTATAAGTTGTACAGTGACCAATACCCGAAAGGAGGACATGAATTAAAATAAATAAATTAAAAAAAAAAAGTAAGCAAATATATTCAAGACGAAACAAACCATACGTTCCGGCTTGCGTAGCCGAATTATGACTAGGAGAGGAAGACGAGGGCAACCAGTGGTTTGCCGTGGACAAGGGCCTCGTCAACGAAGTTGCCATCGTTCTCGTCGTTGTTGTTACTGTGAGCTCAGTTCCGGTCAGGGCCTCGGCCAGCGAAGGTTTGACCGTAGGTCTACTCGACGATAACAGTAATGATGTCGTTTGATGGTTCGTGCTACCGATGCTGTTCGACGTTGCGTTGTGTATGCAGCAGCTGCCAAACATGAACGTATCTACGCACACGCCAACATGCGTGCCCTCGGACTTGATGCACTCCCACACAAACATACAAGTACCCTCGATGTTTGGCTGGCCCGGTACCCGGCACGGCTTTGGACTGATTTTGTAGCCTGCGCAAATAATAAATTCCTTTATTTTTCAATTACTATCCTATTTTTTAACATTTTATAAGATTTTTCTTGCAGTTTTCTCGATTATTCTTATATTAAGTATGCTGTTTGTAATGACTGACACATACATTATTAAACTTTTCAAATTTTGATATTTTCGATTGTATAATATTCGTCTTTGGTCACGAATTAAACATTTTTAAAAAATGTTCACTTATTCTTAATTTACAAATCTAATTCTTGAAATGTTTCCAAACAAATTTCTGATTACGATATTCGTGAAAAGACATTTTAAATTTTTCTCTAAAATAATTGTAAAATTTCAAATAGTGCATAATATTTTTTAATAAACTCGTTATATTTGCATAAACAGTTATTTCAAATTACTTGACAACTACTTTTTTTAAATTCCTAACTGGTTTGGAAAATCGGTATACCCAGAAATCTTACAACGACTCACGATACACCTTATTAACTATTCTGCATCATTAAATCGACAACATACGATTGTCGAAAGGGGTGGTATTGCATGATTTTAATATCTCCACCTGGGTACTAAGCTTCAAGTAGCCGTTTAATTTCTGGACTAATGATGCCTTTCAATCGGATTCTGGGAATCGCGAGGGGTTTAAGTCATGCATTGAAATGGATCTACCTCGATTCATTGAGCTGAGAGACCTGGCGATACCCGACCACCATAGTATCGCAGCCACGTAACCAATCCACCGCATCCTGAGCCCTAAAATAACAAAGAAAAAGATGAGATGAATAAAGATGTATAGTTAAAGTCATATTTTAATTGCTATAGTGAATTATTGTTAGATAATCTATACATAATATGGTATGTGTGATAAATTATATCAGTTTTATAGTAAATATGAATATTCACTTTTGGTATAAAAAGAATTGCAACAAATTACTGGAATTAGTATAATCGAAATTTTAACTCCTCATTTTTGTCCATGAATGTAAATTTTGGGGTCAAAATAACAAGTTATAAAGGACGAGTTACCGTCATGCCACTCCTTTTATTCCTCTTTTTTAATCATGTACATTCAGTGATTGGATTGCAGGTGCACAAGAAGGCAAAAAAAGATAAGGTGATTAAGTAAGTGACAGTATCAGCATATCTTGGGAAGAAATTTGAGTCTCGTTGCAGATGAACAAAAAGGCGTCTAAATTCTTATTATGTTATGTTGAGTCATGTTATGTAATGATGTTGACATACTATTCCTTATATAATAATAATATAACATAAAAAAAGTAGTACTAAAATATAGATTTTGCAAAATCAAAAATTACATTTTAATAAGAAATTTAGAAGAATATAAAGATATAGAAAATTTTTTTAATATCTGTAGGATTAATTTAAAAAAAGTTTCTACGTATACTTATTATGTTAATATATGAATTAAAATTATGAAAGTTAAAAAAATTAAAAGTTGTTTCAAGTCTAATTGCTTAATTAAACATTTTCTCAAGGGACTTCAAGGATCGATAGGAAAATAGCTATTAAAGTCACGATTATATTTCAATTGCTATTTTTTTAGATGATGTTCTTTATAATAACTGAAAAACGTAACAGACTTTGAGAAATGATTTATTTTAAATGATAAAACAGTACACTAATGTTTTTTATGTTTTGGTATATCTATAGTTTGAAAATAATAAGGAAAATTACAAAGTTATTACATCTGATAGGTTCAGCGTTAATTTCCATTTTACTTTATGTCTTATAATATAATACATTTTTCAATTTATTTTTTTGAGTTTTAAATTACTAAAATGAAACAATTCTCTGTGAAATTTTAACTATATATTTACTCCCAAGCTAAGTCATTCACTTATTTAGCAGAGTACTTCATCACAAAAGTTCCGTAATTCACGTCAACTTGTCAAGTAATAGTAACGGTTGTAAAATAGTGAAAATAAACGAGTTTAAACATAAAAGTTAGTAATCGTATCCAATAAATCGAGAGAGTAATAACTCAATTACAGCTCAATAAAACGCCGGATGATTTACACCTTGAGGCGCTGTCTTCTTTTAAATTACAAGCTTCGGCAAACTTGAGAAAGTGAAAAAATCGGTAATTGTTTTATCAAAAAAGCAACGGCAACAACGCGTACGACGAACTATTCAAACGCACTCCCACTTTCTTGTGTGTGCGGTTCAATTCCACATCCATCAAAACAGCAAAATTTGATTTCGCTTCCGAGAAGTATCCAGCATCGCTGCTCATAGCCATAATAGGTCACATTATGGTGTTCCAACTAAAGGTTTATTGATAGTTTAATGGAAGCTGTACTCTGCGGTAGAAATTGAAATCAAACTATCGTCTAAATTTCAACCACATTTATTAGTTATTAGTGGATTCTCAATTGAATTTTATCTGAATTTCCAACATTTGAAAACTAATTTTATATTTACTTTGTGCGAAAACTAGTTCCGAACCAAATGTTTATATATATTTACCATATGAAACAGAGATTTTCAGAAACACGGACCGGTATACTGCGTTGGAAGCTCGGTTGGGAGGGTGGGAATGTGACGAACATCAAAAAGTCCCGAATATGCAAAAGTACCGAATATACAGAAGCCATGATAGCCAAATACAGCTTAGCGCAACTGAGTTGAAAATAACTACATTGACGTTGCGAACCACCCGTATAGTTGCAGTAATGCAGGGATTGCGTGGAGCGTTACCGCAGGATTGTTATATCATAATGATTAGTTGTTGAGTCGGTAAGTATGTTACATAGGTCATGTGTCCCGTACTCTGCAGAAATCGAAAATAGCATTTGGGTCATGTAATTACATGCGAACTTTGTGAAAATAATAAAACCATTTCCTCTGTTCATGTAAGAATAAAACATTTAATAGAATATACATAAATTAAACTTTTGCGTGGTACAAAAAAACCTCTAATTTTAATTTTAATAGTAATAGTTAATTTTAATTTTAATTTTACTACATACTTTCATCGATTCTTTTTGCTATTTTTATATTAATGTTTTTGAATAAAATGTTTAACAACAAATATTTCCATGTAAATTTTTTTCTACAAATTTTTATCTATAATTTTTTTAATAATAATTATTGCATTGGTTATGCAAACTATCAGCTGATTCTGAAGAACAATAAATTAAAATAATAAAATAAATAATAAGTTAAAATATTTATTTAAAAAAACAATTTGTCAAACATTTTATTCAAAAACATAGATATAAAAATAGCAAAAGAAATCGAGCTGAGTATGTAGTAATTTTTTGTAAAACGTAAAAGTTTAACTTATGTATATTCTATTAAATGTTTTAATCCTATATGAATGGAGAATGTGGATTTATTTTTTAACAAAGTTCGCGTGTAATTATATGATCCGAATGCTATTTTCGATTTCTACAGAGTACAGAACGCGCGACCTATGTAACATACTTACCGACTCAACAACTAATCGTTATGGTATAATAATCCTGCGGTAACACTCCACGCAATTCCTGCATTACTGCAACTACACGGGTGGTTCGCAACATCAATATAGTTGTTTTCAATTCAGTTGCGCTAAGTTGTGTTTGGCTATCATGGCTTCTGCACATTCAGTACTTTTGCATATTCGGGACTTTTTCATGTTCGTCAGAGTCCCAGCCTCCCTTGTTTTTATATGTGCACACATGCACTGTGTATGTTGCACCAAAAATATAACTATCTAAAGCTGGAATTAATCTGTAAGGTTAAGGCTATTGAAGTACGAAATAATTTATATTTATAAATTGAAAGAAAATGTTTATTAAATTATATAAAAGTTGCAGTATATCTGATACAAAACTAGCCAAAGTTAAAATAACTTATTGTATTCTCGCCTCTTATACAAATTCGCATTGTAAACCTTAAAATTTGAATTGTTTTATTACAAAATGTAATAAAAAATATAATTGAATGATATCTATTGGAAATCTATAGATTATAATCATTAAAACCTCGATTTAAAAGATAAAAAGTTTAACTGAAAAAAAGGTATAAAATAAAAATATTTTAATCTTTTTGTTTTAAAGTAAATAAATTAATGGTCTTGGAGTAACTAAAAAACGAAATCATATACAACATACAGATCTAATCAAATCTAGTGATCATACTGCAGGTACGTTTTAATAATTTTCGTAATTATTATACATTTTTTATTGGGTTTTTTAATCAAAAATTTCATATTTTTAATTGTAAAATGTTTTTACAATTTGATATATCAAATACAAGAGAAGAATAGTAAGTTTTAGAAATTCGGTTTCCGTCAAGATGTTCATGAGAATTTGAGAAGAAAATCTAATTTCAATGTCCCCCAGAATAAAATCGAATATTTTATGAATAAAATTTGTTGCATAGACTATGCTGAATTTTTTTTTATTTACTATTCAGCTTTAATTTTAATAGAAAAATTATTAGGTACGTTGTGCAAGGAAACAATCTATAATGTACATTATAATACGAGAGAATAAATGCAGTTTTGCTATATCGGTATACTATTTTGATATATTTCTAGCGACCTTTTCAAAAAATTTTATAATTTTACAGCATGTAAACGTATTAGGTTTTGTTACGAGTATAAAGAGAGATATATTGAGATTATTAATTTAAACTACTGTAATTCGTGAATTAAGAGATATGCGAGTTTAGGTTATAATGAAAAGCACAACATTATATTATTATATATTTTTATTCTTCTAAACGGTTAAGAAGTCTTTTCTAGACAATACATATTTTTATATTATACCCCTTCTTCACAAATAAATAAATTAATCCAGTAACTTATCTAAAGCACGGAGTACTAGAGTGAAATTGCACAAATTTGTGATTGTAGGTTTACAGGCGGCGAGTTTTTCCATGTTTATAAAGCAGTCTCTACTCGAATTTGCGGATGTACTATGAACTTTCCGTAACCCAGTCTCAGTCATGTTTCACGCTCGAGCGTACAACTGTGGAGGCGAGACCAGTGGCAAGTATACACTTCGGAAATCCGATCAGCCCGAGGCGAGAATGCGGTATACAATCAATTCTGCCTTTACTTGGTGAATACAGTTTGTATTATATTTTGTCGGTAATTGAAATTCTGAAATGAAAATTTTTCCGGAATTGAGTGTTAGTCGTTTAACTCCTTTGAACTAACTATATATTCTTATAAATTATAATATCCCATATTATGTCATGTGAGAATTTTTCTTATTAATTAATTAATCATTTTTAATTTCCTATATGAAAATTTTGGGTTGAATTTGTACTTTGAATCGAAATTATATAAAACTTTCTCTTTGTTTATATCTCTCTATTATTATATGCACTGGCTAGAAAAATCAGCATTTAATAGATATTTTATAGCTTATGTTGTTTACAGCTTTTTCTATCTACAAATTATTTTTCTGTTTATTGAAAATAAATTTGTTTTAAAAAGTTACTGGAATATTAATATACTCGAGACTCAATATTCGGATTGCTTGTTCTGTTCAACAATTATGAACAAAAATTAAAAAATTGTAATCCATATAAATACAATTACAATGTTTCTAACAATTTTAGTCAAATTCGATAAAAATAAGTTTAGAAATAATTTTGATATATAATTAATAATTAATGAAACAAAGACCATATTATAAGGAAGATATAATACAGTATGTAGCAAATTTAAAAAAAAAACTCAAATAAATTCTAGATAACACTTTTAAATCATTAGTTAATATTATGACATGTAACGAAATAAAATTCGCGTGGAGAATTCAGCAAGGATTATACTCGATAATTCCTCTTATTTTTATTAGAGTAGTATCTTATCAATCTTATTAAAGTCAGCTGTTAACACAACGAGGATGTCCTGAAAATTGGCCACACAGGTTTTTTTCCTTGATAATTGAAGCGTGTATCCTTGCACAGTGGCACAATTGACTTTTGACCCGCTTGATCGCCGTTGTGAGACGGTAAATTAAGCCGACAGATCGAAAACGCGAGATAATGAGTACAGTGGCAGTTTACGCCCGAAAAAGAAGCCAAAGAAACGCGGCGGCGGTGGCGGCAAAAAGAAGGAAGCCAATACCGTTACATCACCTATCAACTTTCGAGCCCTAAATCACGCGGCGGCGCACTGAGTGAAAAATAACAGGCTTTCAATTAACGAGCGCTAATACGCCTTCTGCAGGCGATAAATCAGAGAAGGTAGGTCAACCCCGCGGTTAAAATGACAGGACCAAGTGCAAACAGCTCCTAGCCGAGAAGAGATCCGACGCAGTGGCTCCTGCACCCCGCAGAAGAGGAAATCATAAGGACTCATGATATACAGCCATGGTGTGCAACACCTTTCCGAGTTGCGTCACGCCAGTCTGTTAATTTCCAAAGCACGGCTCCTGCATTCCATCTAAATACGTGAGTGATGTGTGCTGTAAATGACCTGTTGATACATTTACATGTGCAGCATTTTTCCTTTCTGAATATCAGCAAATAGTCCTTTAGCACAACTGCATAGGTACTTACTCGTGATTAATCGTATTCCCTTCACTGCTTAAATAGGGCAGGCATAAGAAAGGATTGTAGCGATTCTCAGAGTTAAGTACGGTATTGACCAGCCGTGTGGTTTAGAAGAATACTGGAGTGGAAGTTCCATAATAATATTTCATGTTCACGCATTTCGTGCGAGGAGCTCGATACTCTCTTGATTAAATAAATCGAGCAGTGTATATAAAACTCGGTAGAGTGTTAAAGAATGTTACAAGGATTCACTAAATTTTTTTCTTCAATTTGAAAATGGCAACTTTGACAATGTAGAATTTAATTAGTGCTGTTAATACTATACTTCTATGAAAAATGAAATCAGAAGACACATTACATTACAGACTGACCAATTTTTAAATAAAAAGTTTGAGTAGACATTATTCTATAAATGTTTAAAAAATTCGTACGGAGTTATGATCTGTTTAATTATACGTTGTTGAAATGAAGTAGTGAAATAATCTAAAGTCTGTCTGCAAGTACACTCTTGTCTGAAAACAATAATATCTCAAGATATCGAGCGAACTCGCATCTGCTAGTGTTGGGTCACGGATCATAAAAATTTTGAATGGCTGCATATTTTACTCCATTATCGCTACATATAGAGTATTATACTTTTCCATTTATCCATGGAATATATATTTTTAAAGGATCCTTTCAACCATGTACAATGAACATGTATTTGAGATTTATATTATATATAAAATAATCAAACATTGAGGTCTTAAAGGAAAATTCACATTAACATTATATGGCGATAAGAAATTCCAAGTTAAATATCAATTTAAATTTTAATTCTTGTTTTAATCAAAATTTATCATATCATTATCCAATTTCAAATGAGTTAATTTGAATTAAGAGTACTTATTAATCAATATAGGTATTACATATAAGCCAAATAATAATAAAAGTAAGTTGTTCAACATACAGTAAATGCACATTGAATGGATTAATTTAAATTTACCAATTTCATTTCTCAGTTTTCTGTATGCAAAACTCAGGTGCTTACTATTTTCCTGGAAAGAGCAAGACCGAGCGCATCTTTTCATATGTATGGTACGATTATAAATTTTTATTTTATTCGATTTCAATTATTTGATTACATTTCTGATAGACTTTATTACACATTCATAAATATCAAAACATATTTTATTGAAGAAAAAGAAATTATTCGCTCTCTTTTGTAGCTTAATTTTTGCGATATATTGTGGTTTTGTACGAGAACGACATGATAGTTTATATGTAAGGAGCTGGTGTGATTTTTAAGAGTATCATAAACTACACAAGTATTTTTGATGAAAATATTGTTTAATTAAAACAAAGTTCGTTGAACTACGAGTGTCGCTGAGATTCATGAGGGTTCAATTCCCGGCATAAAATGGGATTAACCACCTCATAAAGTCGAAAGATAAAGTTTTTTTAGCAAAGAATGTACATATATCAATGTAAATATATCATGATCATGAACATCCAAAAAATAAACGATCCGCTACACGTGAACGAAAATAAATGCACAACAGTCTTTTGAGTAAACATTTTAAGAGCATTAGCAAAGAAACGATACAATCTCACACTATATGAATAAAAACAAATTAGTGCAGCTTCCAAGGCGGAATAAGGCGGCCCATAAAAGGCTTTGGAGGTCGTGAGGCAAACGACACGCGAGATTGGACTCCAGCTGTCCATAAATTAAAAATCCCTCTCGCCTGAACTCGGGCTTGTGAGCTGCGAGCATAAAACCGACGTACTTTTCTTTCAGTGCTCGTTTCCCGGGTTGACCGCATCCGCATCTTTTATTGCCCCAACCCTGTACAAAGTGACGATTCGTATGGCGCACTTGAGCATTAAAGGGACAATAAAACGTGTGGCTGATTCGCGTATATATTCATGAAACAGACGAAGATGCGTGAAGTTACGATTGTCAACTAAGGATTGTCGGAATTTCTCTTCACATATATCGCACCCATTCTAAAAGTAAGCCTCGTCCACATATTTTCGTCGAATAATTCTAGTTTATTAATCAATTCGGCTTTTAACAGTGCGGAGTATGTGCAGAATCAGACCTTGAGATTCTCTACCGACTTACACTAATAGAATATTTATGCGCTTTGGCCTTCTAAAACATCATATCGAAATTCATAATACAACTTATCAAAAAAATACTTAAGAGTAAAAAATTGTTACAATTAGTGTCTTTTTATATATAATTAATTTAAAAATGTACTAGAATTTTCTAGATCGCTGTGGAAATATATTCTTAATCTTTAGAGACTATAATTTTGTTTAATACATTTTTGATTATTTATATTTATTCATCGGTTCATTTTATACATTTTTATATAATAAAAAATTCTCTGGGACCAATTAATTAATTAGAATTAGAATTAATCATAGACAATGATTAATGACTCGAATAAAAAAAGCATTATGTATTCAGAGTAATCCTAATGTTTGAAAATTGTACAATACATTTAAAAAAATGTGTTTTGAAAAACAATATTTTGTATATAAAAGTTTTAGAATTTTCCTTGAAAATTTAATCGTTACTTTAGATTTAATCTTGACAGAAGATATGTTCACTATAACCTTAACTATGACCTGATAGGTGATATTATACATTATTATACCGTTGGCACTTGTTGTGGATAAAAGTGCACTCTCAGCGCCCAGTCATTAAGGAGTGGATTCATTTATGTTATATATTATTAAAATATAGACTATTATTGTTTGCTACGGCTTGTTGAGTAAAAGCCCAGTAAAATTATTGCACTATATATGTTTTGCTTTGTTTATACTTATTTTGTTTATTTGACGGAAGTTTTTAATGCTTTCGCAAATAGCGAAAGATGACGTAAGCAAAAGTGCGCGAAAGAGGTAGAAGCTTGGGTCGTTGAACCCTGCAGGCGGGCCCTCAAATTTTTCATTCACGGGAAATCAACGCTTTCGCTACTTGTTGCAAGGCATGTCGCCCAGCCCGGTTTTACTTGGTGGGACTGTCGCGTTATAGCTGTAGTTCGGATTATACTGGATGGACTGAGCAGTTTAACCTCATGCGAGCAATGGCTCGAGATATATAGGTCTCAACATAGGGGGACCAGAGAAGTCACCTGCGGCTATTTGGGCACCGCGGCAAGTATGAGAAGGGTGTGGATTCAAAATAATTGTACATGTATTGTAAGAATTTCTTGGCCGCTTGGCGGGGGAGCCGGGCCAAGCGCATTCCTCAACGTACTATCAATAGCACTTGCAGCTTAGCCTTTCTAGGCTTCAGTCACGCGTATTATCATTGTTAAAACTATATTATCAATTAATTTAATTAAAGTCTACACATTTATAATTGAATTTCCAGGCTAGCCAATTTAGAAAACCGCTACCTCCTTTCCTTCCGAACACTACTAGTTAGAAGAAGATTGGTTTAGGATTCTACAATCTACTAGGACAGCTACTTTCTTTTTATAGCATGTCTCCATGTTACTTCTCGAAATTAGAGAAGGATTTGAACTTACATGAAGTCAACCCTTGAGTGAACCCGTTTTTTACAGGTTTAGTCATGGAATACGTCGTAAGGCATGTCGTGTGTGTGTGTGTGTGTGTGTGTGTGTGTGTAAAAATATATTAGATGCTTTTAATTACACCTGAAACTACTAAATTTTGAATAAGTTTTGTTAATTTATTTTGTAAACTATTCTACATGTATGATCTTACATAAGAATTTTATTCTGTATAATATTATATAATTCCTCAATCATTTTCAAATGCAACAATGTATAAATAGATAAAATTATTCATAATGTAGATATATTTAAGATTATACATGATCATCTATTCATGTCAGTGTTAAAATGTTTCATTTATAAGCGTATATGTTATACTTACATGTATTTTTACGCTAAATCGGAATAAATAATTTTTAAGTGCTAACAAATAAAATTTTTATCCAATCGTATTATTAATAATAAATGTACATTAGAATAATTGTCATAAATCATATAAATGTCCCGTGCACACCTTCGGCGCAATAAGCGACATAGCCGCGAAGCCAGTGGCTCCGACATCTGCCGCCGCGGAGAGACCCGCGGCCCCGCGCTCGCCATGCACGGTCATCTTTAACGAGACACAGAACGTAGAATCAACGGCTCGGTTATCTGCCGACTGACGATACTAGAGGCGCGAGTGGTCGCCCATCGAGAGATACTCGCGACGCGCGAGACGCGCCAAACGCACGCCGCGGGTAGAATCTGTTTTGAATTCACATCACCAGCTCGACTAGTAGCCGATAAAGAGATACTCGAGGAGTTCGGAACGGACTGGATACACGCCACCGGCCGCGGCGGGACTCACGCCGAAGTTGTTGGGTCAGCAATTAGGGAACCCGGATGGAGAAGGATCGGGGCCACGATGGAATAAAAGGAAAGCGAAGTGTCAGTGAGGAGGTAGTCAGTTATCAGCGGGCAGTAAGTTATCAGCGATAAACAAGCCCTTAGAGTAGGTGCGAGCCTCTTCTCCCCTACAAGCTCATAAGTTATCAATAAACCACCACTACTTATCGGTCATAAGTACCGTGAGTCGCTTTATTCCATAGATATCCTACTTTGTCGAGTGTTCAGCTCGTTCCCCCTCCCAAGTAACACAAAAAAATCAGAATAAAATTGTGAATGGTTTTTATGTATTCTTAGATTCTTTTATTTTTATAGGAATTAATTATTGTTCAAGTAAATTGTAAACATTTTATTTTATATTTAAAATTTATTTTTGCAATTATTTATAGATTTAACACATGTTTATAAAAATAAACTATATGAACATTTATTGTAAAAATATTTTCTCATATTATTTTTTAAAACTTTTTGTCAAATAGCTGTAATGGTCTATCAAAACTAAAACTTATATAATTATATAGTTTTATACCATGTATACCGGTATGAAGTGAGCATCAAGATACAAATGTCTCAATAGGAAACATTTGTTGTGAACGAGCCTTAATTTTTTTTATTTAGTTGCTATTGTAACTATGAAGCATATTTAGTATACATCAAATTTTGAACCTGACCTGCCGTATTCATCAAACTTGACTACCATTTGTTTTCATCGATGGGGCACGCATTGTCTGAGCAGCACTTCGATTCCTATGAGCAAGTCGAAAATTGGGTGTCTGATTGGTTTGCTTGGAAAGACAAACAATTTAATTGGCGTGGTGCCCTCAAACAATGGCCAATACCTTGAATAAAATGTTTTTCTCTTTTACATTAAAATTAGTGTTTTATTTTCACAAAAAAACGCTCAATTCATACGGGTACACCTAGTGTAATACTCGAATATAATACAAATCCGAAAATAAATCTATATTCATAACAATATTCTACAACCACAAAAATGAATATGTAGACTGTATACAGATTTTATATTTATTCGAACTATACAGAAAGTCTCTTAATTATTATAAATCTTCTATATCATAGTTAAGATTTTAAACACAGTCTTATAATATGTGTTTAGTTATGTTAAATATCAAAACTAATCGCATGCACTGAGGTACAACAACTTATCATGAAATGTGGCACAAAAGTATGCATAATGTATATACACGATTCCAAATACAACAAAACAAATACTTTATTTGTAGACATATATCGATACTACTGTTGAACTCATGGACATAACCTAGTTGATATATGCCAAGGTGAGAACCAGGAAATAAACATAAATACAAATGAAAAGAAAGAATACAGTTACGACTATCGCGAAATTGGGAAATCTTGAATTGGTAGTGCTTCTGTGGATCGAAATTTTTTATTTTAGCTATATGGTCGTAAGTACTCGTATATATACATGTATATCGAAGTGACAAAAAGAGACAGCATGATACTCGTGTAATGGCCAAAGGTTTGAGACTACTGTAAATCTGTGAAATATCATACAAATTGAGAGGTGTTCTAGTAAATTAACTTAATTTTGAATATATATAACTGTATAAGTTTTTGTTTCTCAACAATTACATGTTGTACGCTATAGTAACTTTTACGTCACGGAATTTCGTCTCGATCATGCGTCGGATTTTAGTTTTTATACAGTTAAAAGTTGTGCTAGATGACTAACTGCAATTACTGTTTTCATCATAAACCTTCAATGATGGACAGGTCATGCGTGACGAGCTGTAAGGCGCCAGCAGCTCCTCTGGGACTCCAACAAGAAGTCAAACTCCCAAATATCAATAGCGCAGTCGTTGACAGATAGTTCACCGAGGGATGCTGCTCTTTTATTGGAATTCGTTAATTGAAACGGCTTCCTTTCCAGGTGAACTGCAGTATTGATTTTATTTCTTGAGGTTGCAGCTTTGCGCATCTCTTGGTACATAAAAATAAGCCGATTTTTGTTGGTCATAACATTGTTCTTTAATCGTCGTTACCAGTTATTTTTTCACAATAATCACTCTTTTCTTATCGAGAAATTTATTTAATATTTTGTTGGGCATACAATATTGGCCTTACTGTAAACTTGTATTTGCGAACATTCTTAACTACACAACTTTTGTAATCTGCTTCTGTGGTAAAAAAGCTTTTTTTTACGGCTGGCCGCATCTGAAACTTGGTAAATGCGCAGGCGAGAGGCAGTAGGCACTTAACACAATACTTCAAGGTGTATAATAATTTACAGCGGAAGTTAAAATAATGTCTTGTCTACTCTCAGCCGTTGTCTTTGTTTCCATTGTAGCGTACTTTTTGACTTTATTACTTTATTCGTCGGAGCCTTTTATCATTGTCTTGCTATTACTCAAATTTATATTAACATTTTTCATAAAGTAAATGATTTATTTTCGTAAGTCCAATAGATTGACATACAGTAACAGCTAAAAAATATAATTAAATTATGTAAAAATTTGTCACCTCTCTTGGCTCACATTTAAATAAGTTTGTAGAAATGGTAGAAACATTTTTTCTGTTATAGCATACAATTATTTCTTAACACGTGTTCACATTAGCTAAAACAAGCTCCATAATGACATAGTTTTTATAAGTATTAAATACTTTTAACAGCTAATGTTTCTATACGCATGTAGTGGTCATTTGCATCTGCTCTCACGGATACCGCGTGTTGAATTTAGTTGATCAGTTGTATTTATATTGAATGTTAAAAAATGAGTCCCATAAAATTTTACTATTCTTTGTTTATTAAACTCGGTAGATAATCGACACTTGGCTTTGACATCCTATTTTTAAAATGATTTAGGGAGGCCAAAAAATAGTACCGGAAATTTTAAACATTGCTGAAAACTTTTAATGAAAACTGACTGCAAGATTTCAATAATTTATTGAAATTTTGCAGAATCAGTATCCAAACTATTCATTTTGTGCAGGTAATTTTTTAGAATCTAAGCTTTTAAGCTTTCTAAGCTTATTTCGTTTAAGCTTGGAATTAAGAGTTATCTTTCCAATTTAGTTCTTATGCGATACGAAATGCAGTTAATTACTGAATACGGATCGATCGCCACCCAAGCCATAGGAAGCAATTTTAACTAAAATTTGACTAACTCTTGAATAAAGGAGCGCTTACTCTGAGACACAACTAGAACAAGAGGCTATAGCAGCACCTTCGTTTTGACCAATTAGCATGGCCGCACATCAGAATCAACTGGATCTATTGTCTACCACGTAAAAAGGCCAGGGGATTGTATTGCAGGTCAGAATAGTAAAAAGTCTTGAGCGCTCACAATAACACCCACGAGTAAGCGGTTAAATCAGCGGGCTCAGATAGGTCGGATTTTTTCCGGGCTCGCGGCAGTGCGAGGCGTACGTCCGCGATAACCCTGGCTCTCCGGCCGATTAATTTCAAGACAATGTTTAGCGACTCTATTATGTGCGGAAGGCATCCACCGCTTTCTCCGTGGACTTTCCTTACCCCGGGCAACCGGTCATCCCTTTCCCCTAATCGCTTTATGTAGGGCAGGTGGGAATAGAATAAATGGCCGTAGTAACAATCGCAGCAGGTGAGCTTCCCGGGGGAACCGAGAGATAGAGAGTGCCACGATAGATGCGCCAAGAGAGCGAGACTTTTCAGCGCGGAAACGCCCGGCGAGAGTCGGTTTCTCGAGCCGAGTTTCTCCGTGCGTAGTCCGCGCCGGATGAGGAGACTCGAATTTCCTTCAATGTCAAGTGCACTCGGCCTCTCTCTTTCTTCCTCTGTGGTTCTTCCGCACCGCGGAGCCTTTTTCTGAGGTTGCTAGCAGCTCGACAGTTTCTATTCGGTCAGAAGGCATTGCCTGGAGTCCTCGCGACCATTTAGGTATATTATCGTTGTGGCTGGTTTAGTTGCAGTCGCGGGTTTCGCAGTGGAAACTTGAATATGTAGTACTTCAGTAGCATTTGGGGGATTACGAATTGCTAACTATGAATATAATTTTGTAGGTAAACGTTAGATTTTTATTGATATCGATCAAAATGTGTTAGCTCTACAGATTTTAAAACTATTGTCATTAAAGTTGTACAAACTATGAAAATCCAGCCCTCAGATGGAACATTCGTCGTATCCGTCTGTATCCATAACAAGTATAATTTTTCACTAAATATTGTATTCCTTCTAGTTTATTCTATATTTTTGTTATTTTAGATCTGGTATGTGTTTTACGAAACGATCAAGGGTGTCCCAGCTGGCATTTCTCCGATGTGTCGCATAAGATGAGAACGAAAGTCGGCAATTGAAAATTTAGTTTCAGAATCGAGCCGATCCGCTAGATTGAAAAGATGATTTTATCGACGTAAGCCTTTTTGATATAGTTTGTCGTATCTATTTTATATGGTGAGATGAATATTCGAATATATTTCCTTTTCATTCATAAGAAACTAGATTAGTATAATTAAATTGATTAGGCGGACGAAGTGCAGAGTTTTTTACTCGGTTGTACACATTTATAATTTTTCTTTTGTGATAACTCTATAGTACCTGAAGAGCTGTTCCTCATTATTCAATTTTAATAAAATTCTTTACGTTTTCTTTATTTTAATAAATTTCTATACGGATTTGAGCTTGTCTATACAGAATTCGCACAAATTCGTCGCGAACTCGAGCGCGATACATGACACTAGAACTGATAGAATTGATACCGCGCGCCAACAGGCTGAAGATCTCGGCGATGGGGACCAATGCCTCGATTCCACTAGCGTGCATCCGCTTACGGAAATACCAAGGCACTCGCGACGACTTTTTGCCCGGGACTCGACTTTCCGAGCCGTCGGGTGTCGCGCGCCACCGGAAGCCGACGCGCCCGTTGACATCTGGGCCGCGCCAGGTCACCGGGACATCGATTCCCACTCGAACGATGCGCTCATTTGGCCGTCCTTGCATTTATTATTACGAGATGTAAGCCTCGCTTTCTTCCTCGTGTCTTCTTAGAGCCTCGTTTTACTTTCTACTACTGCACAGGCTCTGTATCAGAGTTCACTCGCAGCAATTAAAGGGGCACGTGATCTTCCTTTCAAAGAGCGCATAATAATTTGGAAATACTTAAGCTTTAATTTTAATATTGCAACAATTTATAAGATACACATTGCCGATCAATAAAGGATTTCGTAATTATGTTAATGTGTATTTTGTAATTAAAAACATTTAAAGTTAAATAAATAATCGTTACCAGTTATGTTACAAAGTTAAATATTTGTAATTATTTCCTTACATAATTTCATTTCAGAATTCCTCAATAAAAAACTTATTTGTATTCTATCGGAAGCATAAAACACGTTGCATCGCTCGCGCCTTCCTAGTATATCTGCAAATAAAACGGGATTTCTATTCGCAGAATAAAGCTCGCGTGTATATTCTCAACAAAAAAGTCCATCGAATCAACATCGCAACACAAAAGAGAGAGCTTAGGCCATTGTATTTTTAGACCGGATCAAAGTTAACTAATTCGCTCTTTAGCCCCATAAGACGCCTTCTGATATATCTCCGCACGCGTGCCTCCACTCCTCAGTTGCTCTGACTTTTTTCCTGTATTTATCTTCGCCCAAACCTTTTTGCGTCTATTTTCCAAAATGCTATAGGCACTTTCGGGGAAAACATTTCTACGATCTTCATTTATTGGGATTCGTCGAGCGCATTAGCCCCGCAGTGCATTAAATTTTTTTTCCTAATGGAACGGCTCAATCGTCCCGCGCGCGTGAATCATAAATTATTGGTTGTCGAACCGCAGCAATTAAAAGTTCTTTTATACGTGGCCTCGGAGTATAAACCAATATAATTATAGAGGATGTATCCATTACGTGGCTCTATCATTAAATTAATCGAGAAGAAAATATTGGTAATACACTTTTAAATGTACACGGATTTTTTATCAATAATTTAAATACGCAACGTATGCTTTCGATTAAAATCCTTTATCGAAATGTCATTTATATACTTATTAAAAACATTATTTCGTAAAAGTGTTAAAGTGAAATATCGCTTTCTAATAAAAGATAATCATACTAAAAAGATTTTATTTTACGATATTTCAGGTGTAGCCGTAATACTGCAACATACCATAAAATGATATCATGCGATGTAGATTGTATAATTTTAAGATTTTTCCATTAAAATTACATTTTTTAGTATAAAAGATAATTTAAAATTCTATTTCTTATAGCTTTTATAGAAAAGAACTATATTATAGTACATTATCAAATAAAAAACTATCGGTTTAAATTTATTAAAAATCTCTTCAAATACCTCATAATTTTTAAATTAATTATTATTCATGAGCTTGATTAATTCAATTTATGTATCAGTATTATAGTATTATCATTAATTAAATACATATATTATATATATACTATCAAAAAAATTTTAAAATAATAATGTAAGGAGCATCAATTAATCACGTTTTAAATATAAGCAAATAATCTTAAGAAGAACGTATGAACAGAGAAATAAACCAAATAATTTGTGGAGGTCTACAATAGAAAATAAGTCTCTTTGCATTGCTTTTGCAATTGAAGATGTCTCTCGAAACCATATTGCCTGTTTCCCTAAAAATTATCGTTTAATTCAATGAATATGAGTGAATTCCTCGCACATATGTTAAGAAGTTACATTGTTTTTACAATATCTTCTAGAAATAATAAAAGATTTTATTCATTAATTTAAACCTTTACCTCTCACTCTTTTAATAAAAATACACATATATCGGATTAAACGCTAGAAACGTGACAGGCACTTAGCATCGGCATCCGGTCTTAGGCAATAATAAATTAATTTGTGTACACAGTACACAAATTTGAATTATGTAAATAATGAAATGTTTGTGGCGACAAGGCATGGGCACCTAAAAGGGCCTTCACGCATGTGCATCAAGACGCATCAAATTTCTCCCGGAATCGTCTTTTCCCGGCTCTCTTTCCTTTCCGGCCCCGTAAGCCACCGCGGAAATGTGTCACTTTTTGCGTGCACGCGCAACCTCGCTGCAGGGACACGGCCCACTTGCCACAGCGGCTTGTCTCTCGCGCGAGAGAAACGCGTGCGCACTGATTAATAAGGGCAGCGCGGGAAAATACAGGCGAGGAACTCAAACGGAAGGAAAGTGAAATTCCGTCGCTCTCGAGTTCTTTTGGGACTTGGGATGCTATGTCGACGTTATCGGCCAACCTAAAATTGACGGTAAGTAGATAGGGCCGAGGTATACATACGGCTACGTTAAGACTAGTTACTTAGTTGTGTAATGACACAATTACGATCGGACAAATTTGTTAGCAGTTTTGGATGTACTCAGACCAGAGGCTAACGACACTCTCACTGTGAAAACTTACTCCAAAAATGAATGCAATATTACTGAAGTAATCGCAGTTTAAATAAATCAAATAATAAATGTTGCAAAATTTCTTTTAAAAATTCAGAAAACTGCATCGTATAATAGATTAAACTTAATTACTTTTTTTGTAAAATTTATTATCTAACGTTATTAATACTTTTAACAAGCTAAGGTTGTTAAAAGGTTGTTGACTTTTAGCAGTTTTACGCATACTTTTTATTTTAGTTTAGTATTTATCTTTGCAACTTAATATATAGTAATTTATAGTAATCGTTTAGAGAGTATATTTTTAATTTACTATTAAATTCAATAAAAATTCTGAATGTAGAGATTTTTATTTAGTTCATCCCGAAATGTCATATACGTTTAAATTTCTAATTAAATATGAGAACTTTTTCTTAAACTAATAAATCGATTTTGATCTGAAATTGGTTCGTTTACAGGTATTTTATGTGCAATTCGAATTAATTTTATTATAAATAAATAGCAAGCTTCTATTTATTCAAGTAAAATTCTACATAATTTAAATTCTTTAAGTTCTTTTACTACTTTTTGCACTACTTTTTAAAATAAAGTAATTTTTTACATTTATATTTGTTTAAATTAATAAAAATATCTGAGTTGCATGTCAAATATTTATAATTTTGTTCTTTTACAAAATAAAATATATTGCTTGGTAAAATGCATGTCAATAACTGCCTTGTTTGAATTGGATTGGCCGCCTCTCCGTGAACCCAACAGTGCTCATACCTGGCTTTAAGGGCGTAGTTGGTGCATGGACGATCAGGAAGAACTGCATCAGTGGTGGGGCGGATTACGTCCTTGCCAAGGTCTGCCAGCCGCCGAGCCGCCAATGCTCACTCATTGGCATTCAGAGCGACGCGGGCGTACGCGCCCGAGTAGTTTTTCGATTTCGCCGAGAGATGCTTCGCTACTCTTGGCAACTAATGACTACGACGCTCTCAAACTACAACTACGGCTACTACTACAACTCTTAACTGCTTATATCGCAACTCTGACGTCTTCTTCGCTCGTCGGCCCACAATGCCGACCACAATACCGGCCGTACGAATCAACAAAATTCGAATGAAAATTCATTTTTTTCGAAAAAAATATTAAAAAATGTAATGGTTTTAAATATATCAATAATCAATAGAATCATTTTTCAGTAAAATCATGTAAATTATGTTTATACGAAGAGCACCAAAATTTTCAATGTCCCCACCTCCGTATAGTAGCGAAAGTAACGCTGATTTTACGGTAAGACTTTTTGACGGTGCTAATCATGATTCCTGGTTACCTGCTCGGATATAGGCAGCATAAAGTTCATAAGGCAAATGGCGTTAATCTCTGTACATACACATGTAGACTACTTGACTGCCTATACGTGAATATTTACACTGCCCCCGTTTTCTTGTCCGACTTTTTGACATTTTTCGTCTTTACTGGCTGTTCGATTCTTTCCCTTCCTCTTCCTCTTAGGTGATTTTTTTTCTAACTTGGTTGATGGGATAGACGATCGACTTTCTTTACGATAAAAACACGTAGAGCTGTTTATGGAGCGGACGTGTTTGCGAGACAACAAATGTATTTATAGTCCAATAATTGCTCATATTTGATAGGATTTGCTTTCGTCATGAAATTTAGCATTCGTAAGGGTATACTTATAAATAGTCATTAGTTTTATATGATGCATAGTTTTAATCGAATGCTGTAAAGTGGTAAACAATACTTTAATCTTCGAATGCATAAATAAACATAAACTTACTTATAGTGCGGAAGCCATGTACCTAATTTATCTGAAACTCACCTAAAACAAAAAAAATAAGGATTAAATATGTTTGACAAACATTGATACATAAAATATGTAATTTATACAAATATAATTTCCATTCAAGCTTCAATTTAAAATATTATTATATTATTTCCATGCTGTTGTATGAAACGTTCCCGAATAAGACCTACTCAATGCCTTTAAACTCATTTAAAAATATTGTTGTTTATTCAATTACGATATATTAATTTTTCAAAATTGATTTATTATTTACTTTAACTTGAATCGCTCAGACAATTTTTAATATAGACAGTATATATAAGACAGTATTTATATGCTTAAGATACAACTTTAATTTTTTAGTAATTAATAAATTAAGATAGAAAAAATTTAGTTTATACAATAAAAGGTTTAAACAATTAGAAAAATGCTTATAATAAAGTTAAATATATTATACACAGACTTTTAATAGGTGCCGTTTAACTGTGCGATTGAAAATTTCAAGTAACTTTTAATTTTTAATTTTTAATTTTTTGACTCGATATTTGCCATTTTTATTATCTCGAAAAATTAGAAACTCTATACAACTGGTAAAAAATCGACTGATTACAGAAATTAATGAGTTAATTATAATTTTTACATCTATATTTATACTTGGATAACTGTATTAATTGGATTGCTAATATGGATTATATCAATATAATGTTAGATTATAAAAAATCGCAATAGGAATAAAAAATATGAAAATCATTTATTACAGCTTTTGCGATATATTATTATTTTCAATGACTATTTTATACCCTTTTATTATTTTTCTTATCAGATGTTGTCATATTATGCCTTATTCTCAAAAAATAAGCAATAATGAACATTCAAGTAATTCATGCACACATATAATGCCCCCATGATTCATACGGGCTTAAATGCCGAATCCACCTTAAGGCGATAGCTTTAACTATCATTTTTTTTACCTTAACTTAAAATTTTAGAGTTGTTTTAGAAGAAGCAATTTTAATAATTGATATCGATTTATTCTATCTGTAAAAATATCGAAGGCGTCGTTGAATTTTGCAAATTTGATATTGATTTTATCAGTACCAAAATATTGAAAATTTTTTAAATTTTAATTTGTATACAAGACTTGTCAGTCAAGTATTGAGATTTAGAAAATAAAGTAACGCCTATAATTCAAAGAAATCAGTAATTTTTCGATATCTTTATATAGTTTTTGTAAGAAAATATCTACACGAAAGATATTGAACTAATGGAACCGAACCTAACATACATCATACCTTTGATTTTTCTTTTGCATGTAATCATTCCCTATCTGTTGTCAAAGTGTCGTAATGCCAAGAAAGTCAAGTTGACGCTTCTGCATGCACAAAAGCATCGAATATTGTTATTTTTTAAATATTATATCGCAATGGGCAGCACCTATGATAATTCTCGTAGCGCAATGTATGAAGCGACCGAATGGGCTTGTCGGCAACTCTTGTGCATCTCGCAGCATTCGCAGCTTGTTTGGCACTTTCTCCCGTGGATGCGGCAAGTATAAACCCCTCGATTTTCAGGCTGGAGCGGCGGGTGCGTTGCATCGGCCACAAAAAGAAAACCGACAGAGCTCTCCTCGTGCGGGCTTTTTGCCCTGGTGCGCGTCATTTAACGATGCTTTAACGAGCGCTCGGGCCTCGCGGCCGCCTCGTTGCTCTCGCCTCGTCGTTCCCGCCTCTTTTCATTTGCTGCCGGGTTGCGGCCGAGACCTTTTTACTCTGGGCCACCTGGGCCTGGTAGCGCGTACACACCCAAAGCTTTTTGGAGCCTGCACATCGCCTCGACTGACCCCTCAACCACCAAGAGAAATTTGCAGCTGCACTCAGATCAGCAATTACCCAAGAACCCTGAACCAAAATCAAGAACCCTGTGTTTTTCACCTTAAAGTCTCCTCTCTGAATTAAGCGGGAGTAATGACGAGAAAGCGCGATCGGACGACTGCACTGTACAAATAAGTTATCAGAGCGATATCTCTGTAGCATTAATTTATTTAAGTACGCGTACATAATCTTAGAAAACTAAAATTTGAACCCTAAGGCTAAAAGAATACTGGAAAAAAATTTAAGAACAATAACTGTATTATTCAAGAAGAAAGAGATATGCTAATATTGAAAATAAATTTATAATTGATGATAATATCAAATCAGATTAAATGACTTAAACATTAATGTTATCATTCGAGAAGTCTCGACAAAATGACTTTTTCTTATGGGTAGGTGATCATAAAAATTTGCAAAATAAAAATTTTCCACGTTTTTGTTTTGATCTTGATTCCTAATAACTATTACCATAATACCTGTAAAGAATTTTATCAACTTACTCAGGTTTGTTCTCGGTGCAATTAAGTTTAAGACTACAATTAAAGGTTTGATATGCATTTTCAGTAATATTCTCAGTAGTAGTAATTTGATATTCGACTTGTCCCAAGGTAAACATTGATATAACTTAATTAATCATACCATCATTTTAAAATAATGTAAATCTTGAGAAATATAAGTAGCCAGGAGGTGCATACATACATACGCACGTGCAAACACACAGCAGTCAGATAATCATTCATATTATAATAGTCAGTTTTGTTAAATTCGCTAAATGTATTTTTATTTTTACTTTGATCTTTATTACTCGATTTCAGAGTATAGTATCCTGAACAAAATCTAATTTTTTACATCGAACCTATCATTTTTAAGTACAAAAAATTACTAATTAATAAAGCACGTTCCAATATATTTCGGAATCAAACATGACGATTTTACGAAAAAGCTACTGCAATGAAAATGCGGTAAATTGAGATGAAGGCAGAGCAGGAGGTACATATTTAGAGCTTTTGTAGGGTAACAATTGTGAGCTGGTGCATCGGCCGCGGCCTGTACTCAGTAAAATCACACCGCTGCTTCGTAGCCGAGCTCTTAGCCCATGGCCGACAAGAAGACGGCGCGGCCGTCCAGAGATCGGAAGCGGCAGCGCCAAAAAAGCTGAACCGGGAGGAAAGGCGCGGAAGCCTCGAGAAAGGGCTGCGGCTCATAAATAAACAATCGGGAACTCGTAAAGCAAAGTGGCGCCATTTGGCCGAGCGGCCGAGGTGCCGAGGCGGTGGCACGCTAATCACTCGGGAGCCGTGCTGGCTCTTTTTCCCGCGCGGTATCGCATTGGCGAGGGAGTTAGTCCCCGGCGCCGCGCCGACTCAACTGAACGACGCTACTCCCGGGCCGACGACCGCCGCGGGAATGCCAACCTCTCGCGATTCGGAGCGCGACCGATCGCGACCGGGCTTTTTGCGCACGGCAGTTCCTCATTCCCCGCTAATCATTTTAGAGGCCTGGTAATTGCTTAATTACGCCAGCCAAGATCCCGCCCCGGAGATAACTTGCCGCCCGGCCGTGCAATTAACATTTTCTCCGCTAATTCCCCTCGAGATGCCTGCCCCTCCCGCCGATTATCCTTTATTTATAAGCACTCGCCCAGCTACTTTATTCACTTGCGCGTGCGGCCAAACCACGATTTCTAACCCTCTCTCATTTCTCCACTTCGATGTTGTATGTTATTTGCCGCGTGCAGTGCGCCTTGGAGATTGGTGAAAGGCGATAAGAGGAAAATGACGTTTTACTTTCTACTTCGAGGCGCACTCCTATATCAATTTATTATATACTCCAGTTATTCTAAGAATCCCGTAGATACGGCCTTTTTTTACTCTTATTCCGGTTTATTAATAGAATTATTAATGCGACACTCGCGAAAGCAGTACTGCTTTGCTAGAAATATCTCCTGTACAGTCTTAAAACAGTATACTCAATACATTATATAGAAATGCACATTTTTTAAATACTTATAGGTGATCTTAATTGAAGTATAGCGAAAGCTATTAGGAAATATTTGCTGGCTGCAAAAAAAGTCAATGGAAGTAGAACAAATACCTGCGTAAATACAGTTCTCGGGTGATAAATTAGACGCCTATTTATGACAGCCTGAACTCAGCAGCTGTCATATACTGGTAGGATTCTTAACTACTTTTGAGTTAATTATTCGTCACTGAGGGTTTACGCGAATCCTGTGCTTATACTGTGTATTCCTGCAATGAAAAACTCGTAATTATTTTTAGAAAAACATGTACCAATTACTACTTCAATGTACATTAAAATTAAAATTTTGTAAAATACGTAGATGTTAGTACTATCAGTCTATTGATTTTTGGGATACTGCATTTACCTACTGCAATTTTAAAATCAATATTCCATAATACATATGCGGATGACATTTTTCAATCCGGCCATTACATAGATAGATAGTAACTAGATTTTTAATATGTTTGAAGTCGCAGAATCAAACTATTCCAAAAAGTATAGAAAATCTTTATTAAGTCAATAAAGACCTCAATAAATTCTTGTTATTACTTTAAAAAATTCTCTAATAAAGTATTAATACTCGATTTATTAAAAAATATTGATTCATGCCTAGCACTTTTTTTTAATACATGTATCATGATTATAAAATAATTTACTCATTCATGTCAAATAAATACTCATAATATCTAAAGCTTAGCTTATGATATTAGCGACGACTTCACTATTAGTCAACTTACACTCTAGCTCTTACCAAGGAGGTACTAGACGTAATTTACCTTAATTAAAAACGATTGATACTTTCATAAATACCTAGTCGTATCTTGAAATTAATCAGCAACTTTATTCTATTTTAATTGCAGGATAAATTATTTATTCTTCCTACTCATATATTAATAATGCTGTACAAACTATTTTAAGCTGCTTCAGTTGGCCGACAGTTTTATCCCCGAGACATCGCACCTGCGAAATATTAAATAACTCCAGCGGGGATTTATGTTTCCTTCTTGCCCTACAAAATTTTTTGCATTTACAAGACACGTCTTTTTGTCACAAAAGATAACCTATTAGGTGTTATATGCGCGTGCACGAAAATATTTAATGTGAAAATTATTTCGGTAATGTTTCGTTTGACATTCGGTACAGACCACAATTGTTGTCACATTGAATATATTATCTAATCAATTCTAATAAAGAGTTATTGAGTTATAATTGTTTCACTATTTTTTAAGTTCATTTACAAAAGTTGACAGATTACGGTATACATGTTTCTGGTGTAACACATTTTACGACTATAGAATCTTGCTCGGGACAGGGTTGAATTTTTCTTTAAGTGCAAAAATATCGTTACGAAGTGGTTATTCAAGATTAACTGTAATTATACATGTTTCGGAGCAAGTTAATATTTCATGCAAAAGTGATTCAAGGTTGTGTAAAGTGCATTAAATACTTTATAATACTCGGCACGAAAATGCACTTAAAATTATACGAGGGGAATAAGTAGTAACAGTTTGTATCTCAAATGTACGGCACAAATTATGCTACGCGCGTATTCGATTGACCTGTAGCATCAACTTGAATTTTAATAAAGTAATGTATGAAAATTCTTTGGACATAAATATACGCAATTATTACGTCCCGAAATGCTAGTTATTACACAGGTGATAAACAAATTACCCAGTATACGTACAGCCTATCATAAACAACAAGCTGATAATCTCGAGGATATTACGTACGAGCGCAAACGTTATCGGATGAACGGACGCCGATTAGATACGATTCCATGGACAGCGGGACCGTCTGGCATCCACTTTATCCGCTATCGGCTCGTACTTATTCCGCTTTTCCTACGGTTTTGCAGCCGTATCGGGATCTCATATTAATCGCTATTACCCTTATAGGGGCAAAAAGTTGAAATGGCATACGACGGGCATAACATTATTCAGTTTAGCAAACGTGCAAAAAAACAGCACAGCAAAGAATTAATATAACGGTCAGATACTTAAGCAGTATATAATAAATGTATCATTATTTAAAACTCTTTGATCTTCTGTAAATGCGGTTTAAGTTTGGACACTCTGGCACTACCGTGATAACTATGCATAACACAATATAGCAACAATTAGAACAGGCTCGACAGGCGCTTTCTATTAATTTATCTCAACCGCGACGCTTTTTTCGGCTGCCTATAAATGAGCTGAGCCTCGCACAGTTTTGCAGCCGCGCTCGACGCCTCCCGCGAATCTGAAAGCCGTGACCTCGGGCACATCTATAGTGAACGGCGCCCCCTACTCCCACATCAATTGTAATATGTCGCTTACGACGGGATAGTTTTAGGGCTTTTTCTTTTGGCAAAGGTGTCATTCTTTCCATTTGATTAGTCGGTGCTATGTACAGGAGAGATGATTGCAAGACGCAGCCTTTTCTCAGGCCTGACGTTCGCTGGAAACACCTCTTTTGTGTGAACTGATTTTTTCCGAGATGTGATATTTCTTTAGAGGTGCCAGCGAAGTTGTTTATTGGAAACGAGGGTGTTTTGTTATTGCACAGTAGTCCAGTCTGTATCTCGTTCCTATAGGCTCCACATATGTATAAAAATGTAATAAGACAAGGGAAAATAATTCAGGAATATGCCAGATGCTAATTTATATTCATAGAATCTGTGAATCCTGGGGAGGCGATAATTCAACCTCGACTCATTGACATATATTCTGTTTTGCCTTTCATACTATACTTTTCAATACGGATCAATAAATTCTTGCAACTCGATGAATTCATTCTAAGAATTGAGAAGTATCATTATGCGTATTCAAGACGACGTTACTTGTCAGAGAATTCTCCAAAATCAATTCATTTAAAAATAATGATCGTCACTTTTCGAAATCACTATTTGTGTTGAAAAGATTATCAAAATCGACGATTCATTCACTATTGTTTCCTTCACTATCTTTAATAATATATTGTAAAAGCAATACTTAAAAAAATAATCCATGATATACAATCGGAATATATACAGATTAATCGATTTGGCAATAATCGATTAATTAAAAAATCAGGAAAAACTTCATATTAAGCAGAAAACTTGGTAGGAATATTTTATTATATCAAATAATAGGCTTGAAAGAAATTCATCAAACTATAAAAATTATCGAACATTTTATTTATTTATAGCAACAGGAAATTTCCGATGCGAAAAATCTAAAAAATTATACTGAATAGCGAATACATCTAAACAATTCGTAAGTTTCTTGATATAAAACTTTAAATGTTGCAGATTAAATTTCGTTCTAAAATAAATATTCTGTTGTAATCAATTCTATAATTCAAACACGATTTGAACAACATATTTTATTTATCTTTTTAACACAAAAGCGATTGCGTGCGTATACAAAATAGTTATAACAAAATAAGCAATGATTTTTAAATTATTACCTTACATATTGCTATTAAATGTATTTTGTCAAAAACATTATAATTTAATATCGTATAAAAGAAATCTAGCGTAAGAAAGACATACTTACATTAATTCTTACCAAGCACATTGTAAACTAAACGTATTAAAAATCTATTTTTCTATTATCCTGGTTTAGAGCACATTCGTTTTCATTCATAGGATTAGTAATAATGAAAGGGACAACATATAATGTTATATTTCGAAAGGCCTATTATGTGAAAAGAAAATTCCATTTTTTCATGCTTACAGTCACATCAATTGCATTTTCTATAATACTCTTTTATAGACTTTATTTTTCATTTTAATATTTCGTTGATACTGTTTTGGAATATATAGTTTATTTTGAAAAATTGGAATAGCTTCCTTGTTAAATGTGTGTTAAAACTTATATTGTCTACCAAAATAATTATACACTTTTAAAGTGTAAAAGGAGATATCAAGTAAATTGACGAGAAGATAATGAAAAATTTTTGAACAAATAATAGATAAATAATGCTAAAACAAATAATAAGGTTCTGTCTGTGGGTTATTGATCATCGAGGCGGTAACTTGATTCGGACGAGCTGCCCTGAAGTTACCTCACAGCGCCTTCACTGGAGACAATCGGCACGTGCATTCAGAAGTATATAGAATTACAGCGTTCGTCGCGGGAGTGTTAGAAGCACGGAGGCTCATAAAGTCTCGGAGTTTATCAAGGGAGGCCGAGTGCGCATGCGCAGGGGACAATGTACCGGGCGCTTTCGAGGAAATTTCATTCCGCGGGCGGCGCGACTCTCGCTTTCGAGGAAGGGGCCATCGCGCCGGCCGACAAAGTGCCGGCAAGAGGAACGAACGGTACAGCTGGCTGCACCGCCGCGGAATATCAATCGCGGGGCGCTCGGCGCACCGCCGCAGGCCGGCAACGGTAACAAATAGCTGCGCACTCGGGGTGTGCGCCTATCTCGCAGGGTGCAGGGCCCAGTTTTACCCCCGGCCCGCTTTCGGTTTCGAGAGCATGTGTACGGAAGCGCGACAACGGGACCGGTGCGGCGTGATCGACACCTTCCGCACGTGCGCGGCTCTGAGCACCGCCGTGCAGTCACGTTTGCATTGCGTACGGTACTCAGTAGGCCTTCGAGCTTTCGGACACCTACCTCGAATGTAAGTCCCCAAGAAAGGACTGCAGGGAACAGCGAGGATTCAAGAGAGCACGCGGATATTTAAAACGATGCTGTTTGAAATCCTGTAGAAGTGATGGGAATCCCCTGAATCCAGGAAGCAGTGCCTAGTACTGAAAAGAGGACACATTACCTCAGCGTGCCCCTTCTGAATTGAAAGAAAATATATAACTTTTATTTTGCTACTTTTATTTTTAAAAATGTGTTATAAATGAGTGCACATTGCTCTCTTCATTCAAATCTTGTTGCTTCTTCAAGATTTTCAAATAGACTCGTGAATAGACTCTTCTTATGCCTATTTGCAGAAGCATATTTTGTATATAGATTTAAGAACGTTGACTGGCTACATAATATACCTGGAAATGGTATTGGCAATTACTCAGTACAGTTGCTACATTTACCAACAGGCACATAAATGTAAAAATTTTTGCGTGGGGCGCTGAAATTGGTCAATATTGCGTCTTGAAAATTCAAAACCAGTAATCATTGCTTTAATTTTGAGCGATACAAATTAGAATTTACAAAAATAAACCTAATGAAAAACAATAAATAATGAACAAGGAATTTATGACTTTTTCATAAAAAATTAATACGAAAGATGTATTATTAGCGGAATGAAAATTAAAAAAATGTATGAGTTCAGAGGTAACAATATTTAAACATTTGTAATTTTTTATATATTTATTTTTATATTTATTAAGTAATTTCTTTCTGATATAAACTATTAATCATTATTAATGTTTATTTTATATCATATATATTAAATTATTAATAGTAAAATCGAGTAAAATACACATATAATTACGACGAAACATGATGGAAAATGTTTTGATTCTTTTAAAATAATTAATTAGCCATGTAATAAACTATTGATTCAAAAATCCAGGCAGCCTATGTTTACATCATAGACAATATTTACAAAATATTTTACGAAATATTTAAGATAACGCGTTTCTTTTTGAACCATTGTTTAAATAATTTCATTTTATATTAAATAGAAACAGTGCGCCAACGTAATTTCTCTATATAAGAATGCGTTAACTTTCTTAATAAATAATCCATAAATTTATCCGATGAACCCTATTGAAACATTAACAATTTTCGTAGAGAACACGAGATGAAGGAGTACATGTTTGTTAAATATCCAAGATCATTTACAGAAATTATGTAACGAAAGGACATTGTAAATAGAGCATGCTCTTATGTTTATTCAGTTTTGTTCTTCAAACAAAATTACCCTGCGGTATCAACAAGATGATAACACGTGATGTTTTTCCCGGCGATTTCACTCTGACCTGAAGCAAGCAGACCCGATTCCGAAGGGTCTATATGTGACCTTCGTATACGACACGATGCACGTTGACCGTGACTGCTCTTGTTGCCGGAAGAATAGGGATAATTTCCCGAGTGCAAGGACATGCGCTATTTCCACCGAGCGCACTATGTCAAGTCACGAATGCGGAGACTTCTATGGTAACGAAATCCTTTCTTTATACAGTTTTAAGATCCAAGACGAGAATTATCTTTGCTATTGGTACTGGATTTGTATAATCCAATAATATTTCACTTTCAAACACTACTTAAAAATATTTATTATAAAATAAAATGAATTATTAAATAAAAAAATATATAGCTGATGATATAAGTTACAATTAAATTAAAAAGATAAATAATATATTTTCTAAACTAATATTGCAAAATAAAATAAAAATCTCTAATTAAATAATAGAATAAAATAATTTAATTTCAAATTGAACGACATGTTAACATGAAAGGTTCAATTAAATCTCTCTTAAATCAGTGACATATCACTTTCAATTTTAGAAAGTCGATTTCACGCTAAATCGTGTTGATTAATGTCGACTAAATTTTTTAGTTTATTTGACACCACAACGATAAGGGCAATCGAAAATAACTTTCATCTACTTTTCTTTACAAGTTTTTAAATGGCAAATCGATTCAATTTTGGTTTGTTAAGTTTATCAGCAAAATAGCCATAAATTCGCTGAACTAAACTATAAGAAAAGGAAATAGTTGATGTTATTTTTTGCAGGAACTATTAGTGTAGTAATATTTACATCGTTTTACTTAAAATAGATTGGGTCGTACAGTCTAATGTAATTTTAGATTAAATTGGGATTTTTTTATAAATAATATTTTACAAACTGTGACAATTTTGCATTATACACTCGTATTTGATTTTTGAATCGGCCAAGCGGTGTTCTAGAACTATAGTCAAAGACTTTTCCACACAAAAGCAGCAAAGTTTAAATGAACAAATGCCGAAACTTTAGCGGTAGTCATCAAATCTGCAGTACAAAAAAAATTTCACTATTCTGATATTAATTATGCTTAAAGCAGGTACCGGAATTTGACAAAAATATTATGTTCAAATTTCTTGCATGATACAGTAAAGACAAACCAATATTTATCGTGAAACAAGACTATCACAAATTTTATATTTTCCTGAATTTCTCTAAAAATCTCAAGAGAGCCGTTCAGCTCTCCGAGCGGGAGCAACGTGGACGTTGTCTGCGGGAGCGGCGCCAGGGCTTCCGGGAGACTTTCCGGGCACGACGCGACTGCCCCCGCCTCAGTCGGACCTTGCCGAGCAACCGGCGAGCAAGAAAAAGCAGCGGCGAGTTTCCAATGACTCGGGCGTCCGCGCTAACGGGGCCCGCACGCACCGAATGGAAAACGGCGCAGCAGCTCCCGGAGTCGCGCCGATATGTGGAGCAGCCCGCAAAAAGTCACTCGTCACCGCGGCCCCGGCTTTTCCCGTCCGCGCTAGATTTAACCACTCGCGTAAAAGGGTCGAAAGGTAACGGGCGTCCACGGAGCGACGGCCGATCGCAAGGGAGTGATTATACCGCGCTGCCTGCCGCTCGGCAGCAATCGATCGATCGTCCATTTATCGATTGCGAGCCTTCCCCTACCTAGGTCGAGCACCGCGACTAATCGATTATCGAAGCGACGGTCTTGCGCTATGCTGCGTACTCAGCCAAACTGTTGATAGGTGCTTGGTCTCCTGAACAGTTCACCGAGATCGGTGAGTCTCATGAGCTGATATAAGCTGATTGCGCGGGTGACCCGGAAGATGGACAGGGTGATGCCGGGTCAAGATGGATAAGTGATTTACAGCGGTATACAGTTATAAAGGTCTGGTAAGGAGTTTTTGGACGTAACCACGTGACGAATCGCGATCGCGGCATAAATACACATCTCTCCCGGCCTGCCTAATAAACTGCGGGGCGGTGGTAACAGAGCCAGGGACCATGAGGGGCACTTCTGCGCCCGCTCATTCCCATGGCACGCCTGAAATCGCGCGTCGTGCTCACTTATCGGCCGAACAGTTAGCTCGCTCGAAAAGTACACTCGGTCGAGCGATTTTTCATACGGGTACTTGCAGGCCGATTGGTTGATTAAAACAGTACCGACCTGTAGCGGTGGTAGCGTAACGCGCTTTTACTCGAAACTGCTACTTTGCAGGCTCCATAATTGCGCAGATCGCGAAAGGCCTACATGCAACGATAAGATCCGCAGCCCCTCGACTACATGAATTATGCCATCCTCGCTGTGATCCTCTTGGATGTCGAGTGTAAAAACTCAAGGAAGTACCGGGGATGCGTTTGATAAATCGTCCTACGCATAATTCCGATACAATTAACTGACTTTATTTCGGATGGCCTGTTGAAGATAAATGCATATGCGGTCTACGGCAAAAGCTCGGATCTCGCTTCTGTAGAGCGTTTATCATACTCCATACCAATTTCACTTGTTGCAAGTCAACTCGTCGATTTTTTCCTTTGTGCTATAATTAATGTACTAGGACTTCGAATACTAGAAAGGGACCCCGATTTCCAAGTAGAAAACTAGTCGGCGGAGTATGATTAACCAACAGGGGGCCTCAGACTGGTAAACCGAGCTCATTATTACCTGGCTGACGTCCTCGAGGAAGCTGATAGGTCGGGAGAGCGGCCGCCCTGGCTCATCTACGACGCTGTCGAGGAGTCGGCACTCCTCCCCGACGGCTCTCCCCCGCGAACAGGAGTGAAAGTGCTATTTGTGGTACTGCCGCGGCTAAGCGCCGATTGGCAATGGGAGGCCAGCTGGGCGGCGGTGGATCGCATGGGCCCCGCGGCAGGGCCGAGGCGGCGATTCGCATCCGCGCGGCTGCCTCCGGACTGCAGCTTGTGGCGCTCGCGGGCGTCGGTGGGCTCGCGCCGCGGCTGCCGGACTCACACTGGGCCGCCGATCGCTGTGCTAGCCCGGCGCAGGTGCACGCGCCCCCACCGCTGGGGACGCCGGGGACGAGGTGAAAGGTCGCGCAATCCCCGCCCGCCATCAGCGATCGGCACTTGAGGCCCCATTCCCATACTCCCACTTTTAACGCCCAGCTACCCGGCTATGGTTGCTGTAAAAAGTTTTTTCGATTTGCCAACGGTTACGGTTCGCGCTTTAAAAATTCAGTCCTGGGAAACTGAAAATCTAAATTCATTATACTGTTATTCGATGTTTGTTCACCTAGTAGCCTTTATAGCTCTCTTAAATGCCGAATACCTAACGTTCAAAAATATGAGAAATACTTTTGAACAAGCGTTAGTCTTGATTAAGTCAGAAAATTCAGAAGTCAGAATACTCAGTGTTTTTTAACAAAAATGTTAAATGATGAAGTTATATACTGATAAATTTATTAATTATTATCATAATATCTCGTACAAATTAGTAACTGAATAGATGTAAGATTCTGGTATACATTAGCAATGTCGTATCGTAATTAATTAAAAATAATAGTTGTAATTCGATGTTTTTAGAGTAATCAAAAAAGTTTATTGTTTAGCATAGATTTACATGATAACTTACTCTACTTATTGAGACTAACTCTTTTATATACTTGTAGTTACATATACGTTTGTAGAAACAGTATGCTAAAAATTGTTAATTAATATCGTTTGAATTAAAATCAAATAGTTTATGATTTTTTTAATTGTATGTTCTCAATTTAAAAAACTTCCCATGTAAGACATTTGAAATTGAAACTATGTCATTTAACTCAATAATTGAAATTAAATACAATAGCACAGAAATCGAATGTCTATGGTCAATTGACATAGATTTTGAAGTAATACGATCGGATCTGATCTTGCGAATTCGCATATACAGTGTTTCTATTGAATTAATAAGTCGTGTACGCGCGAAAGAAATAACGTTATCGTGTGCATCAGCTTGTGAAGCAGATTACCCGCCACGATTACTCGCACGCGGATCTAGCCGCATTACCACCGGCAATATATCGGATCAGGAAGGTGCGCTCGAGTTTGAACAAGTCCTGCACATACGTACAATTACATCGGTTGCTCTAGCTTGCAAATATAATGCGCTCAATTTTGTGACTTATTATGGCACTTGCAGAAGCAGGACGTCTCTAAAATAATGCTATAATAAACGAAAGGCGACCCAATATCTCAGTCAATGAATATCGGCGCAATCTCCGTCGACAATCAGTCGATGGTCAATCCCATGCCGCGTGACGTCCTGGGCTTCATCGTTCCAGATAGAGAGATTCAAGGTCTCTATCCAGCTGACTTTGGTGCGATCACGTGCGCGCGGCTCTCAGACGATACCCGCTGTAATCGTCTGTGAGTGCGGCAGTGCAGTTGCCGCGGATTCGGCCTGCATTATGCGTTCGCGACTAACGGTTACTCCTAGAGTGACTCCACTGAAGACGACACTACTCGTGCTGTCATTACTATTAGGCAATAATCAAAAAATTTGAACTTCCCGTGGAAATCCCAGACTTTGGAACGATTCTCCTTTAGGAACTGTCCGACGTATTGGAGTTCAGCCGGCCGAGGCGGCCACGCGCCGCCGATTCTTCTCGTAATCGGCAAGAGCGCTTTCACTCACAGAGTAAATATAACTGTGCCGGTCATTTTTTCGAAGTAATTCGTTAGCGCCACAAGTTTTGCTCTCGAAAAAGTCTCACTTTCTAGGTAGCTAAATATGATCGGATTAATCAAGGCGCGTACGCGCAATGTGCGAGAGTATCGACGATCCTTAGAACTGACTCCCGTCGTAAGCCGACCGCAGGAAAAACGGCCCGTTAGTAGTCGGGTCCAGATGAGGATCCAGCAGCAGATCGGCGCGGCCTGGGAGCGTCCGGCAAGAAATCGGCACGGCGCCGATTGATCCGTCAATCGGCACAACGCCCAAGCCGGCCGCTGGTCAATTATGCGCGATGGATCCGAGAGTTTGCCGTCGATTCGTCAAGGGGGTCATGCTCGAGTCGCTCGCTAACGGGACGATGCTGTCGTCGGTTCCTTTGTGCCCTGCGCGTTCGTTAATTAACGGGCGATCATAAGGGAAGCAGCAGACGGCTCGCCGATTTCGACCACTTGGACCACGATCTACGGCAATGATCTCTATAAGTCCCGCATGAGTGTTGCCTCGATCTGCTCGGCTGCCAGAGCGATTAGTTTGTATCGCCACAGCACTGTTGTGTTTTTCGTTAGAGGCATTCTGCCTCTGGGATAAAATAATTGATTCTAAGATTAATGAGCAGCTATCCGCAATTCCTCCATTCTCAGACAAATTTTTACCTATAGAAAGAGTGCTAAATAAATACTGGTTTGACTAGGAATCTACTGAATAATAGCTAATGATTCCTTTACCACGATGCTTAAGTGATAATTTATAAATATACGACACATGACGTTAAAAATACAAAACAGTTTTAAAATATTTTAATAAGCAGTTAATTTTACTTCAACGGCAGTTGACTTCAAGATTATTAAAAATAACTAAAATTCTTGAAATTTTATGTACATCGGTTACAAGACTAATATAACCTATGTATTTTTAAACAAAAGATAAATATAAGTATAATTTCATAAATATAATAAGAATAGTAATAATAATATCCCGGATACAAAAGTGCCTTTCTTATTAAATGTATAATAGTAATTAATATAAATGTTTAACAAATATAAATACGATTGGCTAAAAAAATAAATAATATTAATCGAAGTAAACTTAAATAAGATATAATAAAGTGAGTAAATATATTTATTAAGAAAGTATAAATAGGTATTAAATTCGAGAATCAATGAAAACTAATAAAACTTGTTTAGTTATTTATTAATTATCTAATTGCATACAACTTTAGTTACATTGATCTATTAATTAAAGAAATTAAACAGTATAAAATTATTCGCATTTTTTTGTCCCATAAACAGATTAGTAAGTATGAAGTAAAAGGTTTTTCTAACTAGTAAGTAACAATACTAGTAAGTAACAATAGTGTTTACAAAACTTTTAGCGTCACACATACTTGGACTGTAACACTGGAGCCCCTTAAGTGATTCTTGGTAATTCAAAATTGCTAAAAGTAATAGCAGCGAAATGAGCTATTACTTAGGTAGCAAAAGATGCAAGGGGTAGTATGTAGTTTTCCGGCAGAATTCAACCGAAGCACTACCTGGCTATTATCCAGTTAAGACTTGGTTGTGGATCCCTTAATTTTGTAGGAGAGTGATAGGGCCGACCTGGCGACGTCATTAATGGCGACCACGAGACTATCCGGCGCGACTGCAGCCAATGACTCATCGGTAGACGGCCCGTTAAAGTGCAGTGCGCGCAGGAAAGGAAACGCGAGAAGCCGCGAGATTTTTATCCGGCTCCACTGGT
The DNA here is from genome assembly GCA_018906755.1 of Sycophaga agraensis. NCBI lineage: Eukaryota > Metazoa > Arthropoda > Insecta > Hymenoptera > Pteromalidae > Sycophaga > Sycophaga agraensis. The sequence continues at coordinate 175,513 of JACCIE010000035.1, forward strand.
TTTCCCGGGTAGCGCCATAGCAGCTCAGCTAGGGATGCGGACCGTGCGCGCCCCTCTAACTGGAGCGTACGCGAGCGGCATTGTTCGGTCGTGCGATATCGAGGGTAATTGCGACAGAGGCCGGGCAGTGCGCTGCTCGGAGGAAAGTGTTACGGGAGGCTGCCGCGCGTGGATAAACATGTCGCATTAGCCGGGGAAAAATAATGGCAATACTTACTGCCGAAGTTGTAATAGATTCCCGGAGACGTAATGTTTTAGGACGACTTTTTACGGGCGCCCATTACTTTCTAGGATCGAGTGCTTAAGAAAGTATTACGAGCCCGCATAAACAGCCATTACTTTTTACTATTAATTAACAGGGCTATTCTCTCCCGGTGGGAATTACCAAGGGGAAAAATGCAAGCTATTACGGCTATAGAAACTTTGAGGCATTACCATTAACTTGGGCTCGGAGATACTCCGACTGACGGCAATGGGGCCTTTTCCAATGGTGTCAAATTCCAAAGTGGGTGGAGGAAAAAGGGTGGGCTATAATTGAGCTTTTGTATAGGGGAACGCGAAATCACTGTTAATATGTAGCACTTTTTTTTAATACTTCGCTTAGGTATGTACTATTTGTCGCATATATTTTCAATGACTGCTGAAAAAGTTAAGCATTTCTAGATTGATGCGTGTTAACAATTCAGACTTAGTAAGTAATGAACACGAAAAGCAAAGTATAGCAATGGTTATTGACCAGGATGAGTAAATCGAAAACGATAAAATTCGGTAGGATTAATTTTTTTGCAGCGACTGATTTCATAACTTGTATAGTAAAATTACGTATAGTCATATTATTAGTCCCTAAAAAATTAGGACACGAGTTCTATCGAATTTTATCTTTTCGGTTTACTAATCCTGGTAGACGAATGCGGTTAGATGATAGTGGTTAATAATAATTTTGCGAGATATTTGTGTTTAATCAATAAAAATTAATATTATTTTTGTAATGGCTTCAAAGCATCAGTATATACATACGTATTTATTTAAATTTAAAATCCGTTTGATTCTTGTATTTAAGGTTAACCTAGTTCGCTGAGCAGTATGCCTCTACTTAAGCCAATGCAGTGCTATGGTAGTGACTTAGCTTCGCACTAGATAGTTACTCAAGAATATAGTGCCCGTAGTTTCCATGCTTAATTTTGCACGAGGGGGCATTATCTTCTCAAACAATCAATATCGCTTTTATTATTCGTGAGGTACCGATGATTGGGCTGGTCTTCTGGTAATCGATATTATCGCTCGAGCGCGCATTCCGACCCCGTATAAAATCCGCGGAAGGCTTGTGTCGCGCTCATAAAACGGCGAGGGAAAACGCCCTAACAAATAACAGGCCGCAGTATGATGCATTATCAATCGAGCCGGAGATTGGCCCCCTCGGGAAGCTGGCAGGGCCAATAAACGGCGCGTCGCTGCGGCCACCTCCGGAGGCGCGCTAACGAGTTGCCGCCGCCCGCGAACAGTTAACCGGGAATAAATAACCGATCGGGTGAGCGCGCGGCCCGATTTCGGCCCCGATTTCGATCGGCCGGCCGGTTAACGAGCCGCCGAGCCGTTAGCCGCGTGCAATTAACCCCGGCCCAAGGTCCATGCAAATAGCCGGCCCATTACGCGCGAAATCGGGAAAAAGTACCGCAAGGCTCAAGGGACGCTCCGTTCGAGCGCCGGGGGCGAATTCCGGGTGCCGGGCGCCCCTGACAACTTCTTTTCGCACGATAGGTTATTAAGTTTCGAGGAGCCCAAGTGGTACGACATCGGTTCAAGGAGGGATGCCTCGCAATTGAAACCGGAAACCTACTTGTTTGAAATGTCATCTGTTTTGAAGTTATCAAAACGCACATTTTTTCATTTATCAGTTTGTACACTTTTCATTGATTAATAGCATAAAATAGTTAGAAATCATAGTTTTAATGTACCGATTATACGCAGAGAAATGATTTCTTGCAATTAAGAAAAAAAATTTATTAACTATTAAAGAATATGGACAGTATTAGTCAAATGAATATTAATTTATTAATGTTTAAAACTCCTACGACTTCCATTTTATTTTGTGACGTTATTATACTGCTAAAAAATAATAATGAAACTTAATCAGATAAACGTCTCTTAATAGTTAAAATAATCGCATTTCCCAAATGTGATTTCATTTTGTAGACCCCAAAATTCTAGTGAAAACATTATTTTAAATATATCGCAAGATATAAATTTAAGTTTTTCTGGACTTTTTTTCTCTTTCTTCTTTTATTTCATGTACATGCTGAAAGTAAAATGGGACTTCACTGGTATAACGCTATACTCTAAAAGTCTGACACCTCCAACCTTCATATAGTTTAATGTTTTGCTGAACAATCTATAAATATGGCGGTAACTAGTAAGCAGGTTAAACCACTTATGCATTAAATGGATAAACCATATTATTAATAGTATGCTGTTAATCAGGCGATTTTTTATATTATTAACTGAATTTTTTTATGAGTCATGAACTCATTGGTAGTAAGTTATGAATCACTCGTAGTTTACGAACCAATGCTTGAATGAAGTAGTTAATATTTTTAAATTTACAAATAAATAATTCATTGGCTACAAGAAATTCTTTCTCTGTAGTCTAATGTTTTTTCGAAACTTTTGTAAACATTATATCGGACCTACTTTTTCCTGTTTATAATTAGCATATACAGTAATTGAAACCACGAATTGAAACAATACTAACCTCGCTAGATTTAAGATGTACATATATAATTGCTATCTTACTGTTACATAAATAATCAATTCAGAGTATGCCTGCAAATGTCTAAATAATTATTTTCTTGTTCGTCTTCAATAAATTTTTTTTTCAATAAATTTTTTTTCAATATAATTGTTTTTCTTTTCCATTTTGTTAAGTTATATGTAAATTATCTGCTTGAGCCGATTTATTACTTTCTGCATGCGCATGTTTCATTAAAAATACAATTAATACATACAATATAGGTTCCAAAAGACCTGACCGAAATACTTGATAACTACCAATACTTTTACTGTAGCTGCAAATATGGGTACATCTCGGAATGCATTCATATTTGCACGAGGGATTTCGCATGTTTTATAATCCGCGGTGATCAACCGGAGGTCAAGGGCAATCAATCGCAGCCCCCCGGCCCAGATAGAGTCTGCAACAAAGACCGCGTTCTTCCACCTTAATCCGATATCCTGGTGTTCGGACTTAAAACTCCTGTTATAAATGAAAAGAGCCGCGGAGCGTGAAGCGAGCGCGGCGCCTCTCAGCCGCCAGATCCTTATCATCCGATAAATTTCAGCCACATTATCGCCCCGCTGAAATATCGCCGGCGGCAACAATGCAAAATATGAAGTGATCCCTTGCTGGATAATTGGACTGCCTAGATCGGGACAACCGGCGCATAGATAATGGGAATTAAATTTTCCATTAACATCGTGGCCGGGCGAGAACCGTTCCCGCGATGCAGATAGCCGCGACGCCCAACTCTTTGCATACTTCCACGGACTCGATCCAACCGAAATTACGTCCTGCTCGCGGGAAAGATGCCGGGATCGTCTTGCTAAGCGGAAAGACAGTCGGTTCGCGCGATATTTTGCTCTTGAGAACTCCCGGTTGAAGCCCACCGAGAAGCCCCCAAGAGGATACGCATCCCGCGCAGAGCGCTGGCCTTGAACTCTCAGCCTGGATAGCTGTGACGCGCACGAGGACCTCGAACCGCCTGTTGCCCCGCGCCACGCATTTGGCACACCGATTCTCACTTTGAGCGTGGTGAATATTTCACTTAGCTTGTGCTAAAAGTATGATTAAATGAAACTGGGGAAAGGAAACACGCGCGGCTCTTGATTTTCTCGAAAAAAAATCTTTCATTGACAAATTATGTTACTCTCGAGTTTTTTAAATGATAATCAACCGACTTGCTGGATTATAAATGCGCGAGGTTTAAAATTCGCATATTTTTCTCGGTAGTTTTGGAGCTAAGTTTAGAAGTAACACAACTTTACACAATTGTATTTATTTGTTTCGCATTGGAATTATAAACCGTAAACTGGTGAAATTTTGTTTCTTATTGTATCTGTTAAGGAATCGAAATCGAGAATCGACTTTAGATTCTGAAAAATTTCCAGGTAAACAATTATATCCAGATCTATAAAGTAATGAATCTGGATAGAAATAATAGTATTAAGATAATGATGACAAATCAAATGATTGATAGATAACGGGAAATTAGAAAACTCTATTACAATGCTTAGACTATTAGGAATCGATGTCCAGTACTAAAGATGATGCGTAGAAAATTTATTGCTTTTCTACATATTATGCAGGGTGCTATTTTCGATTAAACGCAGACCTTGATATAAACATTGAGTACCTTACAGTATGTCTAAATTGACAGATGGTTATACTATTGTGAAATTAGTACAAAGAATTTAGATTATTCTGAATCATTCATCGGCAATTATTAGGTAACGAAATTCGGTTACCATTTCCGTTAAATCCTAACCATTCTTTCATGGAAAATATTGAGAAAATAAAAGAATTTTCCATTCATACTAGATATTCAATTGATGACTTTCAATTGCAATGCTAAAAAAAAGTAACTTGTGCACTAAATATAATTTTGTAATAAACAATAAAAAATAATTTGCCAGCTTAGTTAATACACCATTGTTTATGTTGAAAAATTACTGTACCTTATTAGTTAGTTCTCTGTGGACAAATTTATCAAGTAGAGAAACATTCTGCTGAAAAAATTGTTTAAATTTTTAAAAAAATATTAAATCAAGCAAAACGTGTGCTGTGAGTACTCTATTAAATATTTTTTTTTGAATCAATACTATTTTTTCTTTGCACGTTGTAATGGTGCAAATAAAATACTGTATTCATACTAAATGCGTAGCACATATAGACGAGAAGAAGGGAAACAAAAATTGACGCGATGACACGCTAATCATCGAAGGAACGCCCCACTCCCAAAGGTGTTCTATCTAATACAAGTGTAAGCTTTCAAGCTTATAGCGTATAAAATATCTTGGTTTGAAATAATATTTTTACATAATAAATAGTTTGAAAAAATATTTATCAAAATTACTAAAGAAACACAATTTTTACTATACATTTTTCTCCACATAACAGCTTTTTGCTCACTATTAGTCAGTACCGAAATTTTTTCAAATAAGTTTTTTTCTTTACTAATATTAGCAAACTGAAGATCCTCGATTTGATTTATCTGTAGAAGAATAACAAACATTGCTACTATATATGCCTATGAAAATTTTTTTTCTGATTTTATAATTAATCATAAATTATGTATCGAATATGGTCTGGTACATCTTGTACAATGTTAAAAGGTTGCAGACGAAAGTCGGGATTGTAGATGCAGGACGCGCGCCACATTAGTATGTGGGATGCATTCCATTAAAAAACGACAGGGACGGAACTGTCTGCACGGCGCCGCCACCGCCGCGGCCGCATAGGAGGCGCGCCGCAAACTAATCTCACCGCAAATAAAATCTAACCTTTGACTTGGAAAGGAGCCGCCCCGTGACCCAATTAATCAAGCAATCACCGCCAAGCCAGTCGGGCGACTTGTGTTCCAGTTGTAGGAAGCGACCGCCTCGCGCTCGCCACGAACGACTCCGTTATCACTTTCCGGGTCTTTTCGGCCGATGCTAGTCGAAAAGTCAGGGAGATTGCGCGGCTACAAAATGACGCGTCTGAAATGCCTCGCAAATCAATCGCCGCGTTAATAAAGCCGCTATAACGGCCACAGTTCCATCCGAGCGGTGATTCATAATTCAGCGCTCAGCGCGCGAGCTTCTCCCAAATACGTCATGTCGTCGCGGGAAAATCGGGACGGGTTCCACGATGCCCAAAGCAGCCAACAGTTCATTTGGCGCGGAAAAGGTGCACTTGATTAAGAGCCGGTGCGCTTGTGCAATTAGTGCGAAATTAAATTTGGAGCGGGTACAACAACGTCAGTTTCAACTATTTTGCACTAGAATATCATTATAATACAATGCATATTTACAATTTGTACAAAATTATTAAAAATTGCATGTCAAGAACATTTCAGCAAATATGTACTATACCCGGAGTAGCGAATCTATTTATAATTAACATGACGTAAGTTATCAGTGACAACAATATCTTTAGTAAAAGGGAATCTTATTTTCTCATATAAAAATTACTGTTTTGTGTAATAATAGATTATTTTATTGTCAATACAGTGAAACTGCAACTATTTGACTATTATCTAAATGCTTTCAAAAGCTTAAATATATGAAAGCTACATATTAAATAAGTGTAATAATTTATGTGTATATATATATGGGCCAGCACCCTATACCACCAGGGGCCGGCTGCAAAGCCCCAGATTTAAGAAGAAAGGGCCAGCAGGCCTCATCGTCAGGTGGATCCTGGCGCAATTCGCGCGTGGCGAGACAGAGAATCCGCGCGACTCGGCGGACGCGGTGCGGTGGCCCCAACGTCATCTCGGGGCCGCGAGAGCGGTGGTTTTCCCGCGCGGAGCGGGCTGCCGACCGCCGCAAGGTTAGCCGCCCGGGGCTATCCCGGCCGTGTCCCCTCCGGGGCGACCACGAACCTGCGCGACGGCAAGCGGCCGCGACCGGAGAGTGGCGGGTGCTCCGGGCCCCCCAAACATATTAGTTTCAAGTTGAGAATACGAGCGTTATAGTTTCTACATGTAGGCACACGGTGTGTGTTTGTGGATTTTGCTTCTGCGAGCCCACAATTATACCGGGTGACTACCCAAGCAGTAGAGTGATCACAGTCAGTAATTTTAGGCCTGGGTTTAGAAGATACGGTGTGACCTGTAGAGATCTCGAAAGTTTACCCTTGGACGGCATTGCTTCAATAACTGGTGTTCCATTGCTAGAATTTAAACATTTGATTTTCAACCTAATATTAAAATCCAACCATGAATGATGTTGGGGTCCGCCCTGATGATCTAACAAATTATTTGATGAAGGAGGAGTTTACTGTGGTGCCTATATGTGCCCAGGAATTAAACGAGGAGTATGCCGGCCAGGCATTTGACTTAGCAAATCTTAAGGAAGACTTTGCTACAATGTGTTATGACTATGATGTAAGTGCAGGGAGTAGTGATAATAATATGTTCCAATCCTGTTTTGCTAGGAAAATACTATTCTCTTGCGGCCCTGAGTCAAGACAAGTTAAGAAAGGTGCAAATGATCATACTTAGAAGTTTTCTTTTAAATATAATAAAGGGACGAGATATAAGATAATTATGGCAAAGGTTGTATTAGTTAATATCCAGACTGAATTTGAGTTGGCTAGGAGACAGAAGATGTCAAAGGAAGATGCCATAGCAGCTAAGGCAACTTATAGGGACATGATTAATGATGCTATGGCAGATATTTGTAGACTCAAGACTGAGTCCTACAACATTAGCAAGGATGGAGAATATAAATATAGAGTTATCTATGTCAGCACTTATAAATGTAACAAGTATGCTTAAGGCCCCAAAATGACGTTGGGGCTACCGCACCGCGTCCGCTGCGTCGCGCGCATGACGTATTTCACTTCCTCGGAGTGGAAGTACCATGTCACAAACTCAGAAGCTTTTGACTAACCAATCCATACAATTACATATCAATATTGAAAAATTTATTATTTTATGAATAAACAGATCACTTATAAAAAGCCCTGTAATATAACGGAAAAGACTTCGAGTTTTTCATAGAGATGACAAAATTCAATAACTACAGGCCAATTAAAGAAAAGTGGAAAATACCGAGAAGGAAAAAAGGAGGGCGAAAAAGAGCGAGCAGACGTCGATTACTTTCTCTATTACCGTAGATCAGTGGCGAGTGAAAAACTCGAATAAAAAAGGTTTCTATTCGGAACATCCGCTTGCCGAGGGTGAAAATCAGGGCAAGGCGGTGATACAACGTCCCTGTACAGGAAGCCGTTGACAGTTTTCTATTAATTCTTACATGATTCTTATGTTATTTTTATTCTATTATTTATATTAATTCTCTACAACACCACATGATTAATGGAAGTTATCGCAAAGTTTTGGCATTGAACCATATTGTTCCACAGTGACTTGTTTTAAAACGTAACCTTAAATAATTCATGATTGATCTCGAATTGCTACCAAGCCTATAACACTAACTGGAAAAATAATTATATTCAAAAAATCTTTTCAATAACTTATCCTTTGTCGTAGAATAAAAGAAAATCTAGTATAGCCGAGAGCATAGAATCCCAAAGTTTCAATACTAAATACTCTGCAACTTTAAAGTCGGTCCTAACAGCTCTGAAATAACGATTTTTATAGGTGAGCCTTTGGTAACATTTTGGAACAATTAATTGATATCGGAAAGCAATGCAATATTCGTATTCTGTCGGGCTTCGACAGTTGTAGCAATATGCTGTTAAACGTCGCGTCTATAATCCAGAACATGCAACACAGTAATTCAATACAGTAGCGCTTTAACTACGAAAGTGAAGCACGTATAAATATGGAACGGTTTGTTATACCACGCGTCTTTTTATTAATCTATATATTCTATGAAAATATAAATACTTAATATTGAAGAAGAAATCCTTATCCTTACGAATTAACTACTAGAAGACTCGCGTATTGGTAACCTGTAACAAAAACAGTTTTTAAATTTAACTTATCATTTCGTTATAAAAATAGCTATTTAAATTTTTAATTATATGTCGCGATTCTTATACATGCATGTATATACGTTATATAAATTAATCTTGAACTTGTTCTTCCTTAAAGTAGATTAATTCTCTTATCATTCAGTTTACATGTCGGCTTACATAATACCCGATTCCTGCGGAGGTCAAGCAGTGCAAATGGTATGCAAATGCATAGAACCGATTTTAAAAGAAACAACATAGAGGAAAGTCGAAGTCATCCTCCGGATGATTCCTTGGCATCCCCCAAGCAATGTATATGCCGTCCTGCGGTTTTCTCGGCCTCGGAAGTCTGGGGGCAAGTCGTTCGTCCTCTCTTAGACTAATTGACAGGATCCGCCAGAGATGCAGCTGAGCGTATCAAGGGCTCACGAGAAGACGAGGGGGATGAATATATCGGCACTTTGTTGTGGCGGCCGCAGCGTTATCCTTAATATAACGGCCTAAAAGTGGCCGCAAGCCGTTAAATTTACGGGGCACACGTGCGCCGATGGCTCTCTCATAAACGCTGATTATGGAAAGCGGACGGTCCGTGATTTACACGATAGGGGCGCTCGCGGGCCGCAGTCTATACGGACGATGTCCCCCGCCGCCCCAGAATTAGCATTTTATCGCCGCTTAATTGAAAGCGCCCGCAGCGGCTTCGTCAGCCGTCGAATCTTACGTGCCGCCGAGCCGCTCCCCAACTACCCACCCTTCACCTTCGCACGTCAGCGCACGATGTCTCTCTTAGTATTCAGTAGTATCGATGGCTCGAGCGCACACCAACTAGAAAACCTAAGCCCTCTACCTGTGCAATTATTCTCAACTGGTCGTTACAACTATTTTCTTCAACTCTGTATTAATTTACTTGTATCGCATTATTTACTAAAAGAAGGATAGATTTAGTCAGAATAAAGTCTTTCCTAAGATAATCATTGCCTCGTACTAGTCACCGCTATAGGTGAACTTAGCCGAACTATGAAAATTAATAGTTATTCCTACATTACTTAATACTTGGCGATATACATATTTGATTATTTTAAATTACAATCAAACCTTTACAAATATTTATATATGTAATTATTTGAAGTAAATTTAAATAATATGTGAATATCATCAAATATAAAATATAATATAAAAAAATAAAATATAAAAATAACCAAAGCAATCTTATTTTAAACTGAAAAAATAAACATAACTTGATAATGTATACAAATTATTAAATAAAGTATTGGATTATGTAAAATAATAATTTAAGATGCATGCATAACGGTAATAATTTTCAAAATGCACATAAATCACTAACAGATGAATAAGTTTTACATTATTACTTTTAGAGCTTTAAATACTATAGTTAACCAACTCGCTATTAGGCGTTTAAAAAGCACTGAGCGCTATCACTAATGGGAATTCATATGCATAAGTCGTGTGATTTCTCACCAGAAAACATGCTTACGAGTCACCCACTTATTTAGTTAAGAAATAGATCTTGCAGACTTAAATAGCCTGTAAAATTTTTCGAGAGTAGATGTAGAAACCACGCGGTCTTCTTTGTTCTCCTTCGCACCTCTTGTCAGACCCTCATGTATACGCTATTCTCGACGAAACGCCAATTTGATCTGGCGCTGCAAATAATTTGTCATTCCCTAAATTAAGTTATTTGCGGTTACACAGAATTTACTAGGAAGACGCCCGCGCGCTGCTTGTCGCCAGCCTCGTGATCGTTGCAGGCTTTCCTTGAATCGCTAATTTTATTTTGGGTAATTTATGATTGTTGCGAGCTTATCAGCCCGATATGTAGTTCGTCCTTTTCCCGGATCTCGGGCTAATGAGACCCGAGGCCCAATCGAACACGCTTACCTGGGAAATTAATGACCATGCCGAGCCATTAAATAAAGAAATTGCCCATTAACTCGATTTCGAGGAGTGGCCAAATAGCGAGATGCAAGATCATAAGCAATCGATCAATTGCTCGCCTTGTGCGTCTCTGCATTTATAATCGTCTCTCAATATATATCGTCCAGTATGATTAAATGCTTTATTTACTACCGCGAGTTTCACGCACCTTCTTTGAATGCCGCAACGGTTCCCATAAATTCCATTTTGAAACAATGTAGACGTACATACAACCATTAACAGAGCGTTTGTCTCGGTGCACTCGAATAGAGTAACCCGGACGATATCGGTAAGAAAGAGCTGCCACGCCGTTTTCTCGAAGCACAACAGACCGTAAAATCGATAATCAACATTTCCACTAGCAGCTTGCACGCACGCAGTACAAAACACTTATCAGCTACATCGAGTGAAATGCATGACTTGAGCCGGTGATGGCACGCGATACTCCCTCGTGCACTTTTGCGCATCGGGTACGTCCATAAGATATACTATATAGAGGCAGAGGTTGAATTTCTTCTAGGAACTACTTTAATTGGCAATCTTGTGTTCTTGAGACCACCCCCGAACCAAACGTCGACTTTGCCTTTGATCGAATATTCCCCAAGATTAATGAAGCACTCGAATTGGTCGTTCTTTTGAAGATTATCGACGTCGACAGTATGATGACAAGGCTGGAAAGAAAACTGGCTCTTGCTGGCTTTTGATCTCGAATTTGAAACACGAATAATAACTCTCGTGCAACATCGAATTGGCTACTATGTAGCTTATGGGCGTACGCAGTACTAAACGTTGTGAATTCGATAAAATAGGAAATGTGGCTGGAGCGCTGGAGTGCTCAAATCACCTCTCGTAAAGTTTACGCTATCAGACCTGATGGCTTTGCATTGCAAATTATAATGCTGGTCTTAAAGCAGAGCATATAAAATGACGTTTCTTTTATGAAATGATGCTTTAGTAGATATCTTAGGCGGTAATTAATTCTGTTTTATCTTGTACTATATCCAAATGAAACAATTAGTAAGAAATTTTTATACAGAAAAGCGTAAATTGTATCAAACGTATATTACATTCAATATATATATAATAAATAAGAAATAATTGTAATTATAAGCTGAGAGAAATGTTATAGTAAATTTTACTATTCTCTCTATAGCAAACTAATTACGTACTAGTCGATTCAATAAAAACTACCATTATTATAAATAATATTATTATTATAAATAATTGTAAAAATAAATATATACTAAATACTAAAAATAATTGTATTTGTAACATAAAATATGGTATTTTTATTGGCGAATCAATGATGAATATACACTAGACAGCATGGTAAAAATGACTTACGATCGCGAAGGTATTGACTATTTTGATGCGAAATTGACGATAAATTATGACTTTGCCCCTAACTGCTGCACAGATTTTTCAAGCAGAACCTGTCCTATGAGTTTAGCATAATCTATACCTAGATTCCGATCAATCCCGTAAATCTTGAATTAATTCATAACCCTGAATTCATTCATTTTTTTATTTCTATTAATAACTGTCATGAAAAAATACTCTCATAGTTAGGCTAAATCAGGATTACTTCCGAATTTCAAGCACAATATCGATGTTGATGCAATTAATATCGTTTGCATAATTCCGCTCGAGTCTGCATACTACTTGCGGTATTTTGTTTAAATCCAAATCGAATTTGACATAAATCTGAGTATACTCTGCCCACTTACCGTTGCCTCCTGGGTACAATATATGAGCAGAATATCTTATATATTATGCCTAGTGAATAAAAAATTTGGCAGTATATGGAAAAAAAAAACACTTCAATTTTCTATCAGGGTAATATTACATTAATTCAAGTAAACTAAATTAATAAAATAATAATTTATTAACCGTTCGAGTAAAAAGTAATTTAAATATTATCTATGAAATTAGCTATTATTAAATTATGGGTTATATTGCAGAAAGTAGTGTGACCTCTTAACTGGGCTTCTCACTACTTAATTACAATGTTTAAAGAGCACTTTAAAAGAGAAATTGGATGCAACGTCCTGTTATTATAAACGGATGTGTTTGAATTGGGCTGTAATGTAAGCGTAACTCCATTAATTCGAGGTGATTGCCGGTGTTATGAATTTAGGTCCTCGGCGGCTATTAGCGTGATAACGATAAAACGCGAAAAAAAAAAGAATTGACAACGAATGCGCCTGTATCATTTACAATTATTTGACAATCCGATTTGCCAGAGGTGGCCCAATCTCCTCGTGAAAGGGGATTACGGGGAATTTTAGCGCTAGCGCAAACTAATCTGGCAGCTGCGGGTGACACCAAAGCGGCAGCACTTGGGCGGGCCGGGCCCTGCCCACCTCTAAGAGTGGGTATACAAAGGAGCCGAGGGAAGTCAAGTAAGCCACCAAGCGCGTGGATAAACATAACGGAAGCGGACTTGGGTCGAGCGGTCCGATAATGGAGGCTGCAGAATGCACGCGTGAGCGGACGCTATCCTAATGGGCCGGAGATACGTCCTGTGCAGGTAGCGTCGAAAGCTTATCGGCCCGGCGAACGCACTACACCCGTTAGACTTTTTCGCCCTATTGCATCGTCGGCTTAATAATTGCTGGATTCCTGTGCCGTACGCGCTCCGTAACCTTGCGGTACACGCGCGCGAGGTTATGTTGTATCCGACGCTTGAGAGTCTGCGAGGAGGCAGGTGTACCGCTGCCGTTATTATCCCTTGTGTTGCGGACTACCCGACTGGCCCGCGGTCGTAATTCAATCGGCTCTGCAGTGCTCTGCGGTGCTATGCTCTGCGGCCAACAGTGCCGGACTGGCCCAATATTATCCTGGCGCCACAAGCGTCTCTTGTATGTCCACGTACAGCCGCGGCTAACCGCGCGGGAATTTTCGTTAGTCGTGTGCACTTTCGTTTCAATCCACTTAAGTCCTTGATGATGACGCGCGATTCCCAGGTAATTTCGAACGTACGTCAGGAGCCTTTCCGCCGCCTACGAAGCTGCCTATGGCTCCCACTACAATTAAAAATATCGACCGACAATAGAGTTAACGGGCTTTGGGTGCAGCGTTTAATCGTATTGTCGTCTCTCAATACTTCATGATTCGTAAACCAAGTGCATGAGATTTTACTCTGGTTATCTCACGATTAGAAGTTTATCCGTTTCGTATCTAACCCAGTCTTTTTCGTTCAATCATATGAGAACGTTAATAGACGCAGTGATCAATTATTAATTTAAGCTAGGTTAAAATACGTGTCGATTTTTAAGCTAAAAGTCATCATTAATTTAAAGTATCATTAATACAGACTATTCATGCCCGTTTGTCTACTACGTTGACAAATATAGAAATACATCTTCGTAAATTGTAACTTCCTACCAAACCATGTTAATAATTAAATTTGAATTCATAAAAAACTAGCAAAGAAACTAACTGAGCTCATTAATTTTCTACTACGAACGGTGATAGTAATAATACGGTATAATATATATTTCCCATCTTTTTTCCGCGCTTGTTTTGTTACTTCGCGACGCTTTCCAATGCATTATATAGGCGTTATGCTCGGGCATGTATGTACTCGGCCGTATATAATCCAATTGGAAATTGCTTTTATATGGAAAAGATTAGAAAGTGCTAATGAAAACATTGAAGTATTGTTTGCGTCTGTTTGTCTTCTAATCGACCGCTATTATTCAAATAATTAATTATGCACCTATATAAGTACACGCTCAATCAGTTTACAGACCTTATAATAATAATACTTCGTATTATTTATAACTTTTTATTAATGTGTACTTTTAGAATCAGGAAGGAAGGGCTTTATTTCATTTTCTATTGTATTTTGATGTGCTAAGCAGTTTAATCCCAAGTACACGATCCTATAACTTCTATTATGTTTGTGAAGAAAATATACTTATTTAACATTATTTTAGAAAAATAGCACATAGTCATACGTGATTTTATATTTTTCATAAACAACTTACCTTTTCATAATAATAATGTTATAATAAATAATTATGTTATAATAAACCTTACTTATTGTTCTGAGTCCGCATAACTTATTTATTGCAATAATTTTTTTATTGATTTAATACTTTATATACTAATCAAATAATGGCTGCACCCATGCCATTTTTGAATAATTGTGAACAATTATACGACTAATTATATGAAATTAATTGAACAGGTTTATAAATAATATAAATAATACTACATAAGTTTGTCGATTATTTTGCATCTATTTAAATAAACCAACTAATGTAAAATAAGCAGTCGACCGCGTTACCTGCCATTTCTATCATTGTGGTGATTACGATAATTTTTACTATAAGCGCAGAAAGTGTTGAATTTTTTGTACTAATTAATTATATTGGAGTTTTGTATAAATTTTGGAAACTTAATGAAATTGTCACAAGTCTGTAATTACATGTCCACAAAATTAACAATACTACTGCAATATTGTTTTAGGGCAAAATAATTTAATTATGGATATTGAACTAATGTTTGCTTATTGTTTAGTTTGATGTTCTAATTATGTGCATTTGCTCATATCGTAATATTTTCTCGATAATCACGTTTGTGCTATATGGTGCACCTGTCAATTTCTAAATTGTGCTAATCTAGTGCGATTAATTAATGGACTATCAGTGAAAATGTTAAAGCCGGCCCAATCGACATCATCGGCTTACGCTTTAAACAAGGGGAACGAAATTTTTTTTGTACCGCAAACGACGATAACGCGAATTCCCAGGCAATTATCAGTTATCGAGGCAGTCGAAGAGTTTGTCGAAGCTCTGCATGGCTCGATACATTTATACACGCGCAGTGCATTCGTACTTTCATTTTAGCCCCTTTTCCGTGCGCAGGGACGCGGCATTGGATTCGATCGCGAGATGCTTGGCTGCCTTTGTCCCTCTATACTCATTACGGTTAATTAGCGACTGGGCAAGAGGATTTATCGTGTATTATTTGGATTTTCATTGGAATCTACCGAACTTCATAGCTTTCGTTCTTTCTGTTAGATTCTGTCGTACGAGTTTGGACAAATTGCTATGAAAATAATTGCTTTGTTAAAGTTTCAAATTTGCAGACTGAATTCGAAATGTCATATGAGACGTGCATTAATTAAATGGGTAAATTAAAAATCGACCGGCAGTTCTAACTGTATACGTAGAGGGATACGCACGGAAAAAATAATAGAACACTGCCTCTTTTTGTTTTAACAACTTAATTAAGTCTCTCAGAATTTACAAACGGTGCGCATATAAATTATCCCGGGTGCAGCGTGAATTATGTTTGCCCAAAACGAGACCGTGGTGCATGACTTTGCGCTGCTCGCGATCAGCAGCCCGCTTTTCTTCGATCACTCGCTAAGTCGAATCGGACGCGAAAACAAGATAAAGATCGGCGCGCCCAGGCTCCGCGTCAGCTGCTTATCTCGGCTCGTATCTCGTTTGCCTACCCTCTGCAACCGAAGTAGTCGTCGTCGGAGGTATATGCGTGCTCAACGTGGGCGCGCCGGCCGTAGCTCTCAATTCGGCGCGGCATTTTACGACGCACGCTTTATGGGGCAAACTGACTTCGCGCTGCACCTGGTCTTCGGAGAAGCGGTGGCACGCGCGAGAGGGCGAGAATGCGAGTTGTTTAGTACCAATTAGAAGAAAGTTGCGCGCGCTCGAATCATGCAGATCGCGCGCTGATTTTCTCTTTTCTTTCGGGGTCGCCGGCACCGCTCCAGTCTCCCGGATTTTTTGCTGCACCCGAGGGACCGCCTAATCACAATGATAAGGCAGCGCTTAGCCGAAATCGATAATTGCAGTACGATCCCGGAGCAAGCTCGAGGAACACCTGCCGGAGGTTGTGCTTCTCAAGGGATTCATTGCCTAGACATGACTCGGCCCGCGGTCGAGCCCGCGACTTCCTTCGAGAAAGTTCATTAACGCTTGTGACTGTGGTACTCACGAGCAGTCCAAGGCGACCTGAAAGCAGCCGCTTTGGCTAATTAACGAGACGCGTGCGACAGTCACGATGCGCCGCGAAAGTCAATAGCCGCTGGACCTGAACATTCCTTAATCCTCTAAATATTCATTCCAGTTTACGTTAAGCTTTTGTTGAAACAGTTTCTTTACTTACGCGGGCGATTAGTTAACGAGGCGTATGCATAATCTTGCATCATGGATTTTTAACGAACCCCAACTTATTTCAACTATCGCTACAATATTGTTAGAAAGAAGGATGATATTTTTTGTTCTTATAATTCAAGATTACATATAGCTCTATAAGGATACTGGAGTTTCGGGTAGTAGCCTTGAACAGTATAGACACTATAGGAATACGTACATAAGTACACGCAAGTGGATGTCCGTATTGGTCGAGGATTAACCGACAAATTGAGGCAGGTAGAGGAGAGTTAGGGTTGGAAGTGCGACCGGCGACATCTAGTCTCCAAAAAAGGTTTAGTTTAGTGCGGACAACAGAGCAATTAAAATGTATAGTCTATGAGTAAGAATATTTGTAATTATCATTAATTTTAATTAATGCATCTAATTAGTAATAATTGTGATAGCTTCCATTCGCAACCCTATCCCACAATGTATGTAGTTCGTAATATATTTTTAATTTTTTCTTGATTTTAGGGCTCATATAAAAATGAAATTGCGTCTAATTGTACAAATACTTAAACTATGCGATAAATAAAACATTGATAAAATTTTTATTACCATTAATTATTCATACAAACTGATAGAAAATCAAATGAATAACTTAAATTTGGAGTAGTTGCTACTACTTAAACAGAAAAAATGTAAGGTTTAAATGATTATGATTAGATTAAGGAGTCGAAACAATATAATTATGATTTTTACAACTTATTTTACAGAATAAAAGTAATTCTTTTATGAAGTTTAATTTAATCTGGAAACAATTAGTTAATTACTATAAAGTTCTGACGGATGCAACTGTCGCTTTAGTTTTGTAGGGATATATTAACTCATTAATCATAGTCAATAAATCCTAGCCGATCTATCAATAAAGAATCAGGCTCAAAGCAAACAAAGAAAGAATGCGAAGAGAAAATCGACGCGTTGAAATTGCCCCTTTAATGATTCCTCTATCGGAGACCTAGGCAATTAATTTCTAGTGACTGTACTTTATACATCGGTGCTGGACGCAGAGACTGTGCCGAGTTGATGGGTAATGATATATAGGTGCGATTTATCGCGCGCATTCTAATCTAATTACGAAGCTTTTATACATTTTTACAGTAGGAGCCATACATCGTGTATAACTGAAAACAACTCTACGTAGATGCAATACGCTTGCAGATGTACATTGAAAAACAAATTCCATTGAATAAATAAAGTGAGTATTGTATGAAAATTTGATTCAGATATAAATGTTCATGTACTCTGATGCTTAAAAAATTGATTAAAAATATATTTACAAGTAAAAAATATTTATTTCAAAAGATGAAAAATAAATATTTATTCAGAGTAATAAACTTTTTATCGTGTTTGAATCCTAATACGTTTCGATTATCATATACTCTTTGATTACATTGCGTCGCGACATCAGAACAGATTCAAGAGAAAAAATGAAAGTGATTGAAAGAAATGGCGCGGATGATAATCAGAGAAGAACTGAGAATCAGAGCGCAAATGGAGGATCGGGGCGAAACAGCCAACACCGTCAAGCGAGTTTAAAGGCCAAGCACCGAAGAAAAGTGGAGTGAAACGTCGAGATGTTGTTTTATCGAGTGAAACGATTTAATTCGCGGCCACATCGCTTGGAGCCGGGGCGTAAATCAAGGGGAGGACTATGCGGAAGCTCGGGGCCGATGCGCCGCCGCCGGTCGGCGACTCTCTCGCCGCACGCTTTCAAACGCCACGCACTTTCGCGCCCAAGTTGGCCGTTTCATAAGCCGTTCGGCCCGCTAATGGACTTACAAATTGGGTCAATTGAAATCACTTTTTTTCCACGCGCGGGGCGAGGCGGCCACTTTTCCGTGTCCTGCGGCGTCCTTTATTAGCCGTAAAACCTCGGAGATCCACGGGGGCCTCGCGAACTTTCCCATGGGTCGACTAAGGAGGTCAGATTCGTCTTTTTTTCTTCTCTTCCGCCCAGCCGCGTCTCGAAGGCGGCGTCCGTGCTCGCAAGGGGAGCCATAAGGAAGTTTGAGGAGGGAACCGCGAGTGCCGTAATTGACTAAGAAGGAATGGCAAGCACGTACGCGGAAAGAATAATGAAGGAGGATGGGGTCTGGTGCAAAACCCCCGGGAAAATGAGAGTGAAAGGTAAAATGTCGGGCCGAGGAAACAATCAAAAAGCCTTGATAAAGAGGAGCCGGCAGCTCGGACCGCCCGGCAAAAAGGACCATTACAATTCCTTCCTTCGACTTCGGATATGACGAATGATGATGTGCAGCCTTACACCCCGACCACCATAAATCTACCCGGCGCACCTGCCTCTTTTTTGTCAGGAAATTCGCCCCGGTGTTTATAAATCATAATCTCGGTTGGAGAAAAACCCCGAGGTTTCCGATTAAATAATAACAAAAATCTCCCGCAAGCCTAATCAATTCCAAAGCAACCGTAAAAACTGCATTTCCGATCTATACGTCCAGTATTATCTTGTCGCACTTAAATATCATAAGATTTAAATTGATTTAAAAAAAATCACTTAAATTATAATTTTTTTATTATACATGACCAATAAATATTAAAGATTTCTATCAGGGATAGTTTATTACTGAACAAAATTATACAAAGTGTATATAATAACTGTTTTAGAAGGGTTTTTATTTATATACAAGAGAACGGTTACGTACCTTTGAATGCACCTAGACGATATGCAGAAATTCATTAATTAAAAACATTTTATAATAAAATAAGAATAATTACAAACCAATAATATCTCTAATAACAACCATCATAATCTACGTATATGAATATCGTAGTTTAGATAATATCCGAAAATTCAAAGTTAAGCAATCAAAATTAATAAATTTTCATAGAAAAATATAGGAAAGAAAAGGTATGAAAAATAGCAGACAAAGTAACAACAAATAAGATACATCAGCATAATAGTAAGTATAGGAATTCATGCAAAAACCAATTTTAGCGAATTTATTATACATAGAATAACTTCTGCACAATGAGTACAACAACAAATCAAAGATACTGTATAAACAGAATACGAGTTTTGAAAACATATATCTATTATTAGATCTTGTAGAAAGTGCAGTTCGATAAGTGTAACCTAGATGGTTGTTTCAGCTTGCGGTCGGTACACCTCAATTTGATTGCGACATTCGATCCAAGTGGGTCAAGGTTACCGTAAAAGCGGGCGATCGGTTGCCAACAGCAAATGCTCAGCTTTTCCTGCTCCCAAACTCTCTCTAGGGAATCCCCGCGTGAACCACTATGTTGCGATCACATCGACTCGACCTCCCGCGATTGCAATTCGTTCCCTGCAATTACGACGGGCGATGACGGACACGGACGGGGCGAATGATCTAATTGTCGCACTTCGGGAAACTTTTAACACCCTTTCACAACCCTCTCTTTTCTACCGCTTCCTTTATATAAACGGGTAAATTCTGTGAAAAAGCTAGTCGATCTACCACGCTAATCGTGGTTAGCTTTTACCATCGGTTCGTCTTTTTTCGACACACGTATTAATATCCAGTACCGATTCTGTAACGAATAATATTAATTAATCATGTAACATGTACTTGCAATAGTTTAGCGCGCGTCTCTCGTAGTGCGTTTCACACATGAATCGAGCTCCCCTCTCTCTTTTGTTCTCAAGTCTCCTGGGTACACGAATATTTTTCAACTTCCTTGAGTATACAAATTGTACATTTAACCGTGAAAATACATTATCAACGTTCCAATTGCGATCTAGACGAAGTCTAAGCTATATCCCCGTAACTCTCGCTTTTTCCGGTGGAGCGACTAATCCAAATAGAGACGATCCATTCTATATTCCGCTATGTCGAGCCAGGGCACGCACAGCAGCCGACTAATTAAATCCCGTTTGAATGGAATGAAGCGCACGCCGGCCCCGGGCTCCATTATGGCATCGCTCGCGATTTATAAGCCCACGGGGATCGATCGGGAGCGCGAAAGTGGAGCGACACAAGGTACTCGCACCCGTCTCGAGACGCTAGCCATGGCCAGCATTCATTTTTCAGCGGTACCCGTACAATCGCGATTAATCAAAGCATCAATGTATCAGGCATTCAGGCGCTGCCCCCTGGCAGCCGATCGCGATGCAAGCGCGCCAATTTTCGCGAGCCGCCCATTGCGCCCTATGGCAGCTTTATCGAGCTTTATCGAGGCCACGATATATTCAAAAATAAGTTGAACGTTGTACAGACTTGCCTAGCTGCGGGCTAGAGTTTGTTGGTACGAGTTTGCTGATGTTTTCGCTACTATGCCGTTCAGACGTCAGATATAATTAACTTGTTTTTTTGACGAAATTGTTTCATTAAATTTCGATATATCGAATTCTCTATAAATCGGCACTAGCGATCGTGGAGCGAGCACTTACACGAAGGTTAAGAGGAAGTCGAAGCTGCGAGTTAGAAGCTTCGAAATCTTGCCGTCTCTCGTAGTGCTACATAGTTACGGGAAATTTGTACAGTCTAATGCAATCAGACTCCCTGCTTAACGGCTTCGTTGCATCTGCTCCACTGTCTGCGGGCGCCAATTTGCAAGTGTAGCGCAGAGTGCATACGTCCGTCCGAGAAACGCTGGGAATTCTTAAGCTGCTCGCAACTTGGCGAAGAAACTGTAAAACCGGTGTTCCTGCACTAATTGAAATCGAATACGGCCCGGCTGCAGGAGAATTCCCGCAACGGCTCCGAGAGCGGCTCCCAATTCGTATGCTTCTCGCGGAAGCCAGACGGTCAAAGACCAGCCTCAGCGTAGGAAGTCCTCGTACAGATCAGCGGCCCGCGGGCGCCTCGAATTACTCCCGTGGTAACTGCGACTTAGGAGCTCCTCATTAGGCCGCCGAGGGATCGATCCTCAGCCAGGCGTGGCCTTCGTTTCTTTTGCCCGCGCAATGATGGATTCGCCGACGGGAGTTGGCATTCCACCTCGCAGACCTAGGGCTTTTTGCTGTTACCTCGGCCGAGTCGATGGAAGAGCCGTCTACCCACGAAGGAAGCGACGCACAAGGAACGAGATTGAGGCGCTGAGCGGAAATCGTCTAATGATTTCATCCCATGCTGTAGTTTTCTCTGAGCATACCTTCCTTTTACTTTCAGTCTCGGAGACCAGATTGTGCTTTTGGTGAAATCTAATAATTTGCGGTTACCATAATTGTATAGGTGTAAAAAACACATTTTTGTTTCAGTGATTTATTGAAAATATGTTACTACTTCGTTGATCATTGCTTGTAATGAT
The DNA here is from genome assembly GCA_018906755.1 of Sycophaga agraensis. Lineage (NCBI taxonomy): Eukaryota > Metazoa > Arthropoda > Insecta > Hymenoptera > Pteromalidae > Sycophaga > Sycophaga agraensis. Next base: position 197,545 of record JACCIE010000035.1, read on the forward strand.
TTTATTGGTGGATTAATTTGGCCAAACATATATTAAACTACTTTATTCGTAATTGGAACAATATTAAAATAAAATAAAATTAGTTTATTGGTCATGTGCTTAAAATTTCATTTTACTAGTACCATAGCAAAAATTTTATGAATTATTAACCAGTTTTCACTTATTCTTGGAGAGAAATAGTATCAGAATTTTTATTATCTTCTGAGTAATTTGGGAACAAACTTATTAAAACAAAGAAGCTACTGAACTTTACAGTATTTATATTATAATTATATTATATTGTAATTTATATTATATATATAATTATCAAAGTATTAAATAAAATTTGTACTTTTTGAGATTTATATTAATTCTTTCTTTCATTACAAACAGTAGTAAAAATTTTTTAAATAATATAAAGACTAAACTTTTTTTAATAAACATAATTAAGAATGTGATCTTCTAAATCTGTTTAAAGTTGATACAACTCTGATATACTAATATTCTAATATACTAATGGATTTCAAGCTTTCAGTTTCAAAAATAGATATTTTTTAAGTTAATTTTGTAAAAATACTCTAAAGAAAACAAATAGAATGTTCAATAGCGTCTGCTGTTTTGCGTCTGCTTAGCTTTCTGGACCTGTATAATATTGATATCATTCATCAAAAAAATTATAATCTTTAATTGCTTAGAAGTTTGAAAACTAAACATATCTTTCAAGTATTTCGATTGTAATAGTATTTTTAGTTAAAAAAGTATAATTATAATAAAAAAAAATTAAATCAAAAATGAATAACGTTTGCTGAAAAAACGGTGCATTTTATATGCTCGATAACGGAAGAAAATCCCTTCGTAACTGAAATGATGACAATTTTACCTATAGTAATCAACTACAGGCTCTTCCATAAAAGAGAGGGCCACTCTAACAGCCGATCATTGTGAACAAAGCCGGGCTTCCCCTTTAATCAATGCTATATTGATAAGGAGAATGCTCCGTTCAAAAGTAAGCCCCGACTTGCGTCGCGGGGGTATAGTACCGACGGGGAAAAAGGGGTATAACGCAAGACTCAATGGACGGTGTTCGGGGAACGCGGATAGCCGTTAATTCGACGAAGTCGTCGCCAGTTCAGCTTGCGTTGCTGAGTATATACTGCACCTGAGGTTTTCGAAAACGAAAGCCAAGCACAGACAAAGGCAGGGCGACGTTCTTGAACCGCTCGTTCGGAGAAAGTCGCAAAACCTACACTCAATCCTGCAGGAAGCATAAGTGCACTGACGAGAACATGATATGTATTTCATTTATAGCTACACTTGCAATTCTCAAACAAAGATTATAACATACGTTTAATGCACTGCGTTATAAATTTTTCACCATTTTTCCATGGAATTTATTATACAAAATTTAAGGCCATTTTTTATTCTTTGATTCCGTTATTAATAAATTTCATACATATAGTAATATTTTTAACGCTTTTAGCTTTTTTTATTTACTTAGTACAATAACAAACATAACTACATATAATTACATATAATTTAAGCTTTGTAGAATTTATACTTCAATTAAATATAATTATTTGTACAAGTTTAAGCACAAGAAAAGATGATCTTACGTGCACCATAGCAAGTATTTGTAAATAACTGATTTTCAGATAAAGAGAAAATTAAACTGCTTAAATGGAATAATTACGACACATCGAATAGAAATCCCTGATTAAAATATGACTAGATATCCCAATAAAAATAAGATGAATTCTATACTAAAAATATCAATAAAAATAATTTAATATCAATATTAATATTCTTAAAGGAAAAAAAATTTACATTTAAAACTTCTATCAGAGCCAATTTAAAAGAATATGATTAATTTTTTATATCCTATTCCGAATACAAAAAACTCGGCAAAAATTGGATATATAAAAAAACATTGTTTTAATTTTTGCGAATTCGACAGAATATGATTTGTTACGTCTGTCTTAATAAATATAAGTGTTATGTTAAAAGCATTAATTCCGATTATTAAAAACATTTCAGTTTAATTCGAATATATTTATCATCGATGAGTCAGAAACAATTTCATCAATTACACAAATTCGATATTCTCAATAGTGTATATAATCTGTTGTCTAAATTATCATTAGCAATAAGTTATCATGAAAGAGAAATAGTATAGGGGCTGCAGGAATGATAACATACCGAGCAATGTATTGCGCTACTATATTCTTTTGTAACAGCAATCCAGGTGGTGTCCTTAAACTCGATGAGGATCAGGTGTAATCGTCGACATTCCCTAATCCGCCGTGCTTAAAATTTTGTGAAACTGTTAATTGTCGTCCGACTCACTAAGAGGCCACCGTCCAGACTGTCTCTCGGAGATCGGATGTCCTCACCTCCAAATTTCTCTCGCAGGGGGCAATGTCACGTCCTTCCTCGAACAAAGGATGCCAAGCGCTCCTTTCGCAATACTCCCATGATGGCATGAATACGGAGCGTATAATCGGGCTCGCGAGGTCGTTAGCTTCGCGGTATGGATTAAACATATATGATCCCGACAAGGAGTTATGTATGCTAACAAACAAGAGCCTGCATGTGGAGTGTAAGAAGAATGTAAGCCCGCTGACAAGCGTAGCCCAATTAGCTTCTCTAACGATCGTCGCGGTTTTTAAACGTATTCGTATGCTTATATTCTCATTTCAGGTTGGGCAATAGCTACGGGCGCAATAATCTCCCCGAGAAATCGGCTTGGCGGGAATTCCGTTTTATAAGAGCACACACGATGCGCGTGGTCTGGGCAAATCATTGTCTCCGCTTCCTCTTTTTTCAATTTCTCGGTATCGTTAGACTTGCGCAAATCGGAGAACTTAGCCGTACGGGTTGTGTGTCGCCTAGCTTTCACTTTCTCGGACGGTTTAATTGAAAAATTTGACGTAATTCCCGAAGAAAATTATGCTGGTAAAATCGTGTATCCTATACAATTTATTTGTTTTCGATTCGCCAAGCGGCGCTTGTACTTTCTCCCCCGCGTGATTTGCGACAGAAGATATGCAAAAATTGTTCAAAAAACTCGGCTCTCTTCAAATCGCGCGCAAGAAGCAGACAACCCTCCGTGGGCCACACCTCGTGAACCGGAAAGCCTGTTTGCGGCGGATGTAAGCCCCTGTGGAAAACAGTGTCACGAGCTGCCGAGCGGCGGACAATAAAGCGCCGCGGGAGTCGTGATCCTTATCGCGCGCGGGCGAAAGTTGCTGCTCGCACGAACGATCGGACCTCTATTTGCCGCCGCTGTACGGACGGGCCTTCATCGAGTGTTTCCTACTCTCATGCACGAGATGCCTGCTGTAGATAAAGACACCTTGCGTACAAGCTGTATCATTTTTAAGATTTCGGAAGCAGTGTCCTTTCAATGATTATTTAATGCCACAGTAAAACTCTTTGTACATCAAGAATTAGCCGTGCAAGAAAATAAGCTCGCAAAATTCTATAGTACATATCAGCTGCCTAAATAATTATATACGTATATAAAAAATCATGTGCGACTGAAACCTAGCAATGACTATTAATTTCTTTTGACTTTACTCTGTTAAAATTAGCCAAATTTTAATGTTACACATGATACTATAATATATACATTTAATAAGAAAAACAGTTATCAAAACGATATAACTGTTATCAATAATAAAAAAATAACGATAATTATTTTACAATATCGAGAAAATTCCTTACAAGGATTTTATGAAAGAATATCACACTTTCTCAATACATATTAAAAGTGTTGGGTATCTCGTACAAACTCGTGTAATTAAGTGAAATTCGGCATTAAAATCGTTATGATGTGCTTTTCGTCGACACTGCAGTATATCCTTTCCAAAGCTGTAACTAAAACGAGGCGTCATCGGAAAGGTCGATTATAGGTGTACGAGACTCCCATTCAACGCCGTTAACGGCAGTTTAACGAACACTTCAAATCTGACGCTTCAGTGACGAGCCCCATTCAAATAGAGCAAGTGTGGTCTAATTCTCTCGCGACTTGCACAGTTTGCTATGAAATTTGCTCGAACTCGCTTTCGTCGCTGTTGCAGCCACTTGAATGGTATAGATATGCAGTGCAGGTATGCATGGAACGTAAACTGTTTCTTCAAAAATGTCTGTATGAGAAATTCTGCTATACCTATATTTTCTTTTCTAATTTTATTTGAATTAAAATAGAAATTTTTCTAATACTTGAGTGAGAATTGACTAAAAGTATGTTTATGCGTAAACTAATTGTTTGTTCCTTTATATAAATATGTTGTTATGTATGTATTAATAAATCATTACCGTATGTCATGTGTGCACACTTCTGTTTTTGTCATTTAAGGCCCAATTTACTTAACATATTCAGCATAAAATTGACCAATTTTCTACCAGGGCTGAGAAAATAACAATTTTTATTAGAGAATCTATAATGTATTGATTCGAGGTATTGATTACAAATTGGTCAATTCAATGCAAATTATCATGCTTTCTAGTACACAGCTCTATTAGTTTTCTAAAAATAGCTATACTGTAACTTTTTCTACGATCAGTTCTTCTGTAGTTAGCACTAAACAAAATAAAATAAAAATCACTGCAAGATTTCTAAATAAATTATTATATGCATAACTTGAACTTTGAAAAAAAGAAAGTAAAGAAATATATATATATATATATATATATATATATATGATAAAATAATACAAAATAGATACATACTAAGTAAACAATGTAAAGCATTTTTAATTACTTTTTTTATTGTAAATGTAATTATTATCTAACTACACAACTTATGTAATAATTAAAACATCGATTACAATATTTGTAATTTATATGTATGATTAAAAAAAATTATAATTTGAAATATTGAATATATTTTTTTATAGCTTTATTTATAAAAAATGAATTTAATTATCACGGTACTTTAATACTTTTATTTAACTGTTGACTAAATTAAACCTCGAGAAATGACATAAATATCATAAATATATATTTATATAAATACATAACATTAATATATTGTATGATAATATAAAAAAAAACAAAGAAAAATATAGAAAATAAACTCAAATTAATTAGTAAATAATAATTTCCTTTTAACTTTTGTATAATACTTAACCATATCGAATTAACTAAGGCCATAGTCTATCTTTCTACCAGAGAAGAATAAGACCTATATTTAAGACCTTCATTTAGAATAGAAATTTAGAAAGCACGTTATCGAGGGCTAATCGTTTCAATTAAACTCGAATATATAGAAGCGTATCGAACTATTCTAGCCTGCGCTAGATGCGTTGAAAAGATTGAGTGTATACCAGAAGATAATAAAGGAGTTGCGCGATTCACCAAGGCTGCCTAGACGTCATTGGCGTTTTCTCCCAAAGGAAACCATATCAAAAGGAGCAACGTCCACTTGGCCCTCTTGACATCCCGAGCTAGACTATAACCTAGCCCAAAAGTAGCTAATCGCGCAGGCGCGTCATTACGGCGTGGGTGGCGTACAAAAGCATTGTTACAGAGCAGTACATTGTGAGCATCGAGCGCACGGTCAGTGAAAGTCGTAGGCCGGGCTTCGTTTTTTCGGCGGCTGAGGCCCGGCCGTAGGGACATGGGAAAGTGATGCGCGTGTTCTCATTTGCTTTTTCTTCGCCCTTTTTCTCTGGCCGCGATACGCTTCCCGTTTTCCTTCCCGATCACGCCTGTGGTTCACGTAACAAAGGTTTTTTGCTACCTCTTTTCTTCTTGATCAGCTGCAACCTATTTATCGGTCGATTAGTTAAGCATTTGTCCCTCATACCCTAGGTGATCCAAATGGTAGACATCAGTCGTCTTCACCTTACCCAACACTCACTCTATCTCCAAACATATAGCATAAGAGGGTTCTCGGCGGATCAGCAGTAAAACAATTTTTATCAATGACAATAGTCACTTTTTTACTATTGATCTGTTCAACTGTTATTGAATTATTTATTAATAAATGTTGGTCGTTAAATTATTTCTGCAGATATGATGTGCTTTTAGATACTTTCAAAAATTATTTTTCTTTCTTATAAGTAAAATAAATCGCCAAACAAATATACGTTATTAGCAAATATAGAAACGACTAATTAACAATATCTGATTCATAATACCTTTGGACTAAAAATTAAACTATCTCTGCGTCGATGAACAGTCGCCTTTGATTTATATAAGGTCGTTCCTACATTCGTGAGTGATATCTTACAGACGGTCGATGTCGCTATTGATCACATCAGGCTTATGAAAGCATGCGGCCACGCGTGACTCCTTCCTGCCGATCTCCAACAGGTTACAGTCGAGTACAGGTAACTTGCGGTTTCGCCAAGATGCTTGCATCGGGTCTTCCAGAAAGAATGCACTCGCAGTCTTTGCGTTTACCATTGCGTATCGATGTTCAGTTGGATGACGCTAGCCAATTGGTATCTTTCGGTCGGAAGTCAATCGCGGTCTTGACTGACCGCGCTGCCCAGGCGCTTCCAGCGGTCAACTCTTAAAATGTATCCTGGTGCAGGGTAAGGAAGGACTAATCCGCCGTGAAGGACTCATACATCCTAAAATCCGTAAAATTGTCTAGCTGCCCTTACTGCGAGTGTCTATATTTGATGCCTCGCTGTTTAAAAGTATCGTGAACAAACGTCAATCATTGCCTCAGCAGCTACTGTTCGCAACCAAGCAGGCAGTGACAAGAGCAACAAAATGACCCGATAAAACACTGTACGATCCGCCATCAATTCACTTAGCCAACTTTCCAACCCAAGTACATTGGTGCCGCCGCCGGACCAGCCGTGGACAAAAAGCGTCTAAGCAGACGGGCGGTGCGGACGATTGTATGCAAATGAGCCAGACGGCCAAGTAGACCGGAGCGTAATTTAATCACCGCGCCGTTTAAATATTTAATTAGAAAGCGGTACGGAGGAGGGATAATAGGGCCGCGCTCCGGCGGCAGGATCGGCCGACGGTACTGTTCAATTAGCTTAGGGCGCGCACAACAAAGTCTGCCATCGGCCCGATCGGGACATCCGCGAGGAAAAAGCCGGCAACGAGGACCTAGGGCCCTGCGGAAAAAAGTCTCTAATCTCTTCTTGCGGACTCGGACCGTTGGCGGGCGCAACGGGGCCTGCGCGGGCGAAAAACAATTCGCCCGGCCCCGCCGATGCGCCCGGTGGTTCGCGGGAGCAGCCAATGACGCGGCAGCAGCTTGTCGCTTCCTTAAAAGCGAATCACCGCTTCTTACCGCGCTCGTCCGACTCCTTTTCATATCGGCCTTTCTTCTCGCGCGCGCCCATTTTTAGCCCCCTGTCAGTGCCGGAGAAAGGAAAAAGGGAGGAGTCCACCAGGAGGAGGAGAGCGGAAGAGAGGGGCCAGGCAGAATTGAAAGTGTGCGCTCTGAACTATGCGGGAGAAAAATCTGCCCGCTGATTCCCCTGCGCGCCCGCGCGCTTTTCTCGGGAAGAAGGTACCTCCGGGAAGAGACCCGCTCTGATCGATTTTATTATTTAACAGTCCCTTTTTCTTAGTTAATCAACTGAGATCGCTTATCGGTTGAGCATGCGAAACGACCTTCTGCCGCCTGACCATTGAAAAAGAATAAAGATTCTCAAAAAAAAATAAAAACTTATCTTAAGAGATAAATTAAGAGATAAGATAAAGCTAATCTTAGGTACGGTAATATTTGAATAACCAAATTGATGCTGCCAATCATTTTTATTTTTATTTTATACGCATTTTTCTTGTAACTTAGTATAAATCCTCCCTTTATTTTTGTACAGCCTCGGCACCTTTGCCTAAGAACCTTCCAATTGTGACGGGGCGCCTCCTCCTCGGAGGCCGGATTGCTCCCGAGGTGGCCCGGAGCGCCGCGCCATCCCGATTGCGCCTCCTGCTCCGCGCAGGCTCATGGTCGCCTCGGAGGGACCCGGCCGGGCCGACCCACGACGGTCGCGACGGTTATGGGAGTTGGGAAGAGGGACGGCCGGGCACAATAATAAATCGCGCACTTCACTCTTTTTAATCTATTTATTCGCGGGCGGCGGGACAGGCCCCGCCGCCGCACAACTCCTTCGCCTCCTGGCGCACTGCGCTCGCTGTCCGCACGCGGGGTCTACGCGGGCCATCCCCCAGTGCGTCGCTCGCCGGCCTAGGCAACCCTGGCAGGCCACCTAGGTGGCCTCTGCAGGGTACCGAGGGAGTCGCCTGGCGCCTCTCGCGCCTAACCGCGAAACTGCTCGCGCCGCGCTCTCTCTCCGCCGCGCATAAAGGTTTGGAGCGAGGTTTGGAGGCCTACCTCGGGCCTACTTTGGCCGTCGGCGTGATCCTCGCGGGCTGCTCTTCTCCGCGTCGCCCCTCGGATCAGCAACGACGGGGCTCGGCGGTGCGTCTTACCCTCGCCCTGGACACGGCTCGGCTGGTGGACGGCTCGCGAACGCACTTATCTCGCGAGATCGCAAGCGCAGGAGTCGGCCTCGGGACGTGCTCAAGGCCAAAGCCAAAACTGAAGCTTTTCCTCACCAAACATACTCAAGCACGCCCGATTGCCGCGGCCCCTGCGCCTCCCCCCCCTCGCGCGCGTGTCACCCCACGCCCGCCGATGTAAACATCGGCTCGGGTGCGCTCGCACGGCCGATCCCCGCGCCCATCGCCCGCGGCCCGACGACACCTCGTCACACAATATTAGAAATATTGGGTCTTTTTTATTAGCCTGTTTAAGAAATATTAATATTTCGATCAATAATATATTTCAAAAGCTCAATAATACTTTACCTAGATCTATGAATATAAAAAAAGATCAATAATGCTCTGAATTTTTATTTGTTTGTTTGAGCTTTTTTATGACCTCGACGAATCTTAAGCAGAATTCGTTGTATGTTTTATCAGAGCTTCCTGTTATTCAAACTTGACAATAATAAAATAGCTTTTTGGTACGCACCATTTTCGTGTTAAATGTTATGAATTATTATTATTAAATGTTTTGTTGTCTCAATAGGCCACAATTAATTTAAAAAATCTAAAAATAATCCTGGAAAATTTTAAGTTTAATAATGTATGCATAAACAGCATAGTTTTTTTCATCAAATTTTAAATTGTCGTAGATTTAAGCGAAACAATTATGTAAAATTAAATTTCTGAAAAAATACAAAAAAACATTTAAAAAATTGCATTTATAATTTTCTGCTTCAAATCTTATGAGATTTTGAATTAGTTTTATTATTATACAGCTACTATATTTTACTAATATGTAAAATTATATATTAAATAATACATATAACTTTACTATCAATTAGTTAATCTGGCAAACTTACAAATTATAACCTTCATGCCCTTTTGAATTTGAAACTTCTGTTTGAAAAACTGTACGTATTAACTTATTATATAACTAAAATAACTTTATTGATAAATAAAATGAAATTTTGATTCAACCGAAAAATTCAGATTTAAGGACTACTATATAAATTATATGTATATTAACAAAGAAAAAACAGCTATAAATTAATGCTACATGCAATAATTTTATAGAATAAATAGATTAATTGCAAAAAATAACCATTAATTTAGCGTAAAATAAAAATAGAAATACTAAAAATAAAAATAAAAATAAATATAAATAGTGGAAATATAAATCTAAAATCTCTACTTATCATTTTATCGTTTGTATTTTATTAAATTCTTAATTTTAATTTATAAAAATATATATTATCAACATAAACAATTAAATTAGTTACTATTCACTACCAATTATTTTCTACTATGTATCTAGATAAAAATCTGGACGTTGTTCTCTTAATTCTGAAGAATTAATTCTTAATTCATTTTTACATATCATTCTATATCGACAAAATAATTTTAATTATAAAATGTAATGTACTATTGCGTAAAAGACTTTTGCAGTTGCTTGCGACAGTATACTAACTTTTTTATTCTTCATATTTTTCTTTTAAAGCATCTTTTATTGTAGTTATTTATGCGTAGCATTGATTAGTTTAAATTCTTTGTGAAAGTTCTTAAAGACATAAAATAAGAAAGTGTTACTACGAGTAGCTAAAAATAAATGTTTTGATTCAAATAGATTGTTTATAAAACTGTAATTCATTATATTTGAAGTAATGTTGTTTATATGAATTTTTTGCATAAGTTACTTACTGATCCTAAATATTTTCTGTTAATTGAAGGCATAACCATAGAAACAGATATTTTTGGTACTTTTGAGCATCTAATCATAATTATTAGTTTCATAGCTACGGTTGGAGATGTTTCATTATACCACGGTGTAGAATAAACAGTATATTCTATATCTTCGCCCTTAAATTGAATAAAAGTGAATTATAAGATTGAAAATAATTAATTTATCAAACTCACAGCTGATTTCAGATCCTCAGTACATTCGGCGCATAAGTTAATTCTTAAAAAAGTACTGACCGCTATTACAAACAAATGCATGGACTGTCCTATATCTTTGTGCTGAATTGAACATTATTTTTTATTATTAAATTTTGAAAACTATGGTGCTAATTTTAATAATTAACAACTTACATCAACAATCTGCAGACCAGCTGTTAAAACATACGAAATGAAACAGAAAACAGTCTTAAACATCATGAAGCCAATCACGTTGTTGGTTTCATCTACTATGCTATTAATAATTATTTATGTAATATTCGTTTAAAACAGTATTTTATTAGTATAAAATGTAATTGTATAAACACTGAGAATAGTAATTATTTACATAATTTGTTAAAAATAATATATAATATATTATGGTTAATATTATGACATTCTATACCAAATAATAATTTCTTAATAAAATTATCTTTGTTTGTCTATCTCACAATTATTTTTTTCTCCCTTACTTTTCATTTCTTCATATCCAACTTTATTTCTACAAGGAATTATATTAGACTACTTATCACATTAAAACAAAGAGAGCTTACGAGTAGAATCGCAATGTGTGTTTACAATAGTGAGATTCATCTCCAAGCATAAATAGCTTACAGCAACGCATTACATGCAAGATACAGTATACCGTCACAGCAATAGTATAAGAATATAAGAATATAGTCATCGGATACGAAACTTTATAAGAACTATTTGTATAAAGCATATAGTTATGCATTGTAAGTTTACAAAAGTTATTCAGCGCTCAATTTTCTGTTTAAGATCTAGACCCGATCTGTAGGCTTATATTCTTCGATTATGGAATACTTTTAAGTCTAATTAGATAATTCATAAGAATTTGATCATGACATTTAGAGTAAAATAACAACGGTAGGGGATTTTAACTTCAATATAAGTCCAGTGTCAGAATTTGAGTTCTGAGGCAAAAGAAATAAGATTTGGCTCTCAAATTACTTTATCCGTAAGTAATAACTGAGTAACAGACATACCGACTCCAAAGTTTTTCATGATAATATATATTAATATATTAAACAGAATTACTATTAATATACAATTTATTATATATTGATAGCAAGCAATTATTGTTTGTAGTATTATGTAGATGTAGTATTATTGTTTTTTATAGAAAGTTATCGGTATTTAATTAACAAAAATGAAAAATACTTATATTTACCGTAAAATATGATCATGTTCTCTAATGCAACTTGTTAATTCCGTGTAACTTTTTGATGCTTGTATATCGTCTTGTAATAATTTGAATCGGTGAATGCAGGTAAAGATTAATATTACCAATATTCCATCAAAGTTGAGTATAATAATGATATGAACGACAGCGAAAATTTGATTAAAGTAAAGTAACCATCTGATTGGTAGAGGTTCAATGTTAAAAGGATAAGATGCCATCAACATTAGACCCTGATATTCAGTTATTGGTCTCTCAATTAGTAAATACATCACTATTAGACATCCGGTACCAAATAATGCAATCAAAAATAACAACGCATAAAAGTGCGCATATTTGTTCAAAATTTCTGTTTGCTTTATAGCGAGTTGACATTCAGCAAGGTCCAGTAAAACCTAGGTATCGAATTATAATGTAGTTTAACCGTACAAATGTAAGGAAATTAATTGAACAAACCTTTAATGAAATTTTCTTGTATCTACAATAAATGAATATCAAAAGTAATTCCATGGTTGCGATGGATTCCATCCACGATCGGCAAGCGGCAAAAGTATTTTTTCGATTTAAATAAAAACCATACCACAAGAGTATAGTTAGAAATGTAAAATTTGCACAGTAGAACCAAAACTTAAAATTCTCTCTACAACGTCCTGTACTATTGTAATCCGATTTTGGCCAGATCCCTAAATGGATTCCCATAAATTTTATTACTCTAAAGCTTGTTTTCGCTGATATCCTCCAAGCTGGCATGCTACAGAATTCCGGAACGACTAATAATCCGCAATCAACAGTAATATAGTATATTTAAGTTTCAAATTTTAAGTAAATAATTTGATATTTTATTTGGAATTTCACAATGATTAATTTATTCATATGTTTAATTAATAAGTAATTCTTAAAAAAATAACCGAGACAATAACTTTGTCAGAAAATCATATTTAAAACCGTTAATGGAAATTTAATTGTGAGTTAAAGGCTTGCTGTAAAACTTTATAAATTTTGGTACTTATTTAATCTCATATTTAATGCTTGTAAGACTTTACTGTGTAGAGTCAAAATTTAATGTAGTTGTTACGACGGAAACTGTTAAATTCTTATAGTGCATTATATGCTGAAAATTGATACAAATATCAAATTTTTCTTATTACTCATTTTTATTATATATTTTCAAAGTCTACAAAAAATAAACAATCGATTATTGGATTTAAAATTCTACCAATTGAGGAGGATTAACACTATTTTTTCTTATAATTTAAATATCTACATATTTTCAAAGAAATATGCTAATTGAAAAAATTCATTAAATGAGATCTATTAAAAGTTTCCCAATTTCATTTTATTCTGATATGTTAATTTTTTTAAATTTTTGAATTCATGTAGACATATATCGAACTTTTCAATCAGTTTTACAATATGTAAAACTATAGAACCTTATTATTTAATGAATTTTTAATGAATATAATAAAAAATACACTTAAACCATGCAAATCTTGTATTGAGAAGTTCAAATTAAAATCTGTAGTTATGAACCAAATCCTCAAATCAAAATTAATATATCAGAGTTAATATCAGAGTTGAAGGTACCTTTAAACATTTACTAAATTTTATTTAACTAGCTTTCATATTATATATTATATATTTTAATTTGTTTCTTGCCAGAATTTTAAACACTACACGATCACAGCACGGTTACAATAAGCATCGCAATAATAAAAAGAAAACACTGTTGCTCGCTTGATAATCGGTTATACTGTATTCTCAATACTGTTTATTTATTTCATGGTGCGTGTCGTTCGGTATCTGCTAACGTCTGACGGCGCGTGCGCTACTCCGTACGCCCTCGCATTATATCCGCTTGCCGAAATATCCTTCTATATAGCTAATTACAGGGAATCATAATTCTTAAATAATTTGAACACGATTATTAGAATTTTAGTATTTTTCGATAATTTTTATTTACATTTGAGAGATCTGGTGCAAATTTTAGAGCATTTGCGAAATCAGAATCATAAAACATTAGGCTTTGAACTTTTGTTTATAAATATCTTATTTTTATGAATATCTTTACCAAAATGGTTTTATTTATAATAATTTTAACCAATAATGGTAAAGATTGTTCATGGATTGATAACGCTAGATAGTCGATAAAATGTTAATTAGCTTATATGCTAAATGTAAAACTTATAACAGATTTTGCCAGATTTCTACCTCGTTATAACATTCGTAAGCTCGTGCTAGCCAATATTTTTCAGACTAATACATTATACAAATAATGAACGAAACGATATTTCGAAGATAGTCCTGAACGAAAATTAATCGAATAAAAATAAGTCGAACCGTTTATAATACCATTGGATATGCTATTAATTATTAATTCATCTATGACATATGCGATAAACGAGTCATTATTCGAAAAATCAATCTTCCAAGTAATTCATATTTGATGGCCATAATGGAAATATAATTGCATATAAGGTCAAAAGTAACTGAAACTGCTAATGCCTTTGAATGTGGCTTGCTGTTATAATTTCTTTATACTGACAAATAATCAACTATAAACTTATAGCGTAATTATATATACTTTCTAATTGTTCTAACAATTAAATAATAATAGTATTTCGCAAGTTTTAATATTGTTACAATAGGCATCTTTTGCAGACAAATACAAACTATTTATTTTTTAGTTTAGTTTTAAATTTTTTAACCCTTTCACTGGTGCAGCTTTTTTTACTTTACGTGCCAAAAATGGTAGAACCCAAAAATGGTAGCTTTCGACCCCCTTATCTAGCCAGACTCTTTGGTAAAAATAGGCCGATTTTCGTTAGCCATCTTCAATCCGCCATTTTGAATTTTTTTAATTCTGACCTTAGATTCGTAATCAGCAACTCACAAAACCCTTGTACACCGAATTTGAAATGAATTAGTTGAAAATTGCAGCGGTTATTCAATTTGATAATATATGATACATTGCCAGTAGGGTTAAAGGGTTAAAAAGGTAAATTATTTGTAACACAGAATTTTGTAAACGCTATCTTTTTCCTTCTGTACTTTATCGAAAAAATAAAAGAATGGTACAGAAAAGTTAGAAGGATTCGAAATCATGGCACTAGATGCTTCTATATCGACCAACCTGCAGGCCTGTCCCTCACATATATAACAAGGAGTCGGGGAGCGCGCGACCAATGTATCAATCTTTCGCTAGCAGAGGGCAAGTAATGACGTGAGCGCGGGATAAGATCGCGAGTCCAGGAAAAAAGTCGCAGGATCGCGCTCGTAAATCAATCAAGAAGGGCCGGACTGGGCGAGAGAACCGAGGGACGCAATAGGCGTATCTGACGTAGTTCGTGAGCTAATCATGTCAAGGGCGCCCAGGGTCGTCGGAGGCCAGGACGAAAGATAGGTTTCACACGTCGTCTTCTCTCCCTATCTTGACTTTTTCCGGGCCTCTTATCGCTGTGAGAGAGTTGAAGAAGATCAGCCTCCCCGATCCTGGAGCCAGCTCCTGATAGGTGTATTACGCAGCAATAAGGATTATTTCTTTGGTGTACGATTCATCCGTCGGGTTCTTGAATCGGGCATGCAGCGACTAACCGATGAGGGCTTGGATGAGGGTCGGGTGCACCGATGTGTATAGACTCACGAACAAATGCGTATGCAAATGAACTAGTGCGATTTATGGTTGCGCCTGCATTCCAGAAGCAGGGATACAAATTACCTGCATGAACACGTGTCGCGCGGCGAAGGTGCGAGGTGTTCACTCCAGGCGAGGCCCGAGGGCGTTTTAAGTATACACGCAGCCTTATGCAAATTTATATTCGCTTTAATGATGAGGAAAGAAATTTAATGCTATTTAATTTGTCGTCATGGAATCCATTGCTGAATCGGCTCGATACTTCTAATCTCCTGTAGATGCGGACATCGAATTATTCCCAGAACACCTTCGAGACGAGCTAGTTGTAACAATTTTTGCAACTACCGCTGAATGCTTTGGTGCTCGTGCTATTCCGAGTAAGATGTATATAAACTTAACGAGCTATCATTAAGTCGTTTAAAAATTCAGTATTTGCCTGTAGTTAAATATTTATGTATTCTGCAAAACTACAATTTCCTGTTAATTTGAAATCAATTAACTTTCAGTTGTATATATTTAAGATTATATATATGATGCATATATTATAATATCGATTATAAGAATAAAAAATGTTTGGTAAACAAAAATGCATATAATAATACATAATCTTCAATTCACGTTGAAAATTCCTTTCTAATTATTTGTATTTACACTATTAAGAATATTGCTTTATTGACTATAGGATTCCTGGTTTTGTCATTTTTAGATATAATTACTAATTTTTTAATTTTGAAACAATTAAGTATTATCTTAAGTTTTTATATTAAATCAATTCATCTAACCTATAAATAGAATAAAAAACCAAAAACGCGAAAACGTGTTAGTAAAAAAGTTATTTAACAAAAACTGTTATGTTAATAGAAGTCAGAATGTTAAGTTTACAAATAACTAAACCGTAAACTAAATAAAAGCGAAAAAATTCACGGGCCAAGATTTACATTTTAAGCTTTGATCTAAATTAACTTTTTTAAATATATTATTAAGATGGTATTGTATTATTGTTCTGATCAACATTTCACGTATAATGAGTTTTCAGCTTAACAGAAAAGTAGGTAATAAAGAAATAGGAAAGATTGATATTAAGAAAAATTGAATTTTGGCGTTTATTATTTACTTAACAATAATTAGGTAATCATTACTAATTTTCACACTAATCTAATTTTTATACCTTAGGTACACCAGTTGATAATGATTTGTTTTGATTTTAATTCAGTCACTTATTATTGGGACTTAATGAATTCTTTATGTAAATAAAATTATCGACCTGTCAATCATATTCCGACGGTCAATCACAACAACGTCCAAAAATCGGCGGTATCATTTAGGACGATTCGGCAGATTAGCGACATGTAGCCGGTGCTAACCCGAGACTTTTGGTAGTGCATGAGATACTGACAGCTCTCGACTGCCGACTCAGCAACTAGTGGAACGCTTCACCCATGTACTCGCAACCGATCACCGTTCGGGATTTGCCGGAACAATGCCGCCCTTGCAGCATCCTTTTTACCCCGCGATCTGAGTTCTACCCTAGTTTCGCGAACGGAATTTTTCCGGGCTTCGTCCAGCTGCGAAAAAAGTGGGTTTGTCGGTACGATCAGGTGATAACTCTCGGGCTGCTGGAGTAGCTCTCCGCCACTTACGCCTGATCAACGACCTCCGCTTCCGCTTATAGGACTCATGTCGTACCTGAAAGCGGCGGCGGGAATAATACGGCAGCGGAGGATGAGGCTCCACGTACCCGGTGGGATCAGATTTGAGGGGGTTTATGGGTTCGGTGACCCGGCTGCGCATTGATGCTTACGGGTGCCTCCGCGCCCGTCTCGCAGACTCCCGTGAGGGGGATCTCGCCAAATTAATAACTACAGCAGTGCGGCAACCACGGCCAGGCTTTCGCCTTCGATTTGATTGATCGTTCATTATCGCCAACCTCCTGCGGGTAGGGCTTGTAAACTTGATCGAGCGACGGCCTGCATCGGGGACTTTTGCTTCTCATCGCGTTCACCATTGTCGTGGGATTCACTGGCCGGTTCACTCGGAAAAAAGTGAAGATTACGTTTTCGATATTTGGATGAGTTATAAGATGGAAATTCTCGAGACTCAACCGGTCGAGAGATCTTCCCTGTTACCAATCACCCGCAACGCGTTATGGAAGGTATGTGGGGATAAGAGCCCACGAGAAAGCAAATAATTTATAATTATGCGGGCGCATTACTGGATATGTTTTTCATGTCATCTCCAAGTCTTGATCATTTCTTTTGACTTTTTCTCGAACTTAAATTAACTAAATTTTAAACTAACTAAATTAACTAATTAACTAAAAATATATCTATAAATCACAACATTTTTAACTATAAAAATAGAATAACTAGTTGGTCGCAGTTAACAATATATTAGTATAATAATTTAGTCTTATTTCTATCGAATTTCAATAATTTTTTATACCTAGAGTTTTTTCATTAAAACTTTTTGGAATTTATAACGTACAATAATCTAATATTTAAAAGATATTAACGGTTTTATTCATATATTCATATATCTATAAGTATTATTAAAAGCACTTTAATTTTGTATATTTTATTAATTTCACATTAATTTATGTTAATATATTCCATTACAAATTTTTTCATTTATTCAGCTTTTGTTTTTCTATAATTCTTATTTTTATCTACTTTTTTGCAATAATTTCTCGTGATTTAAGACACTGGTTAACGTAAATCTAATAAAATTAGCTGAAATTTTGCTATCACTCAGTTTATTTTCTTATAGGGTAAGGTACCGTTGCTTATGCAATTATTGAATCACATTTCTCTTACGATTTCTGTAGTCCATAATATCTTTTGCTCGATCTTTTGTTATACAATAAAAATCTTCATTTTATAATAGAAATTAATCACCCTGCATGGAAAAGCAAAAAAAGAGAAATGATTGCTCGTAAAAATATTGTGAGATGAAAAGCACCGATGTAGACGCAGCTTTATATCGAGTGCAGCTAACCAGTGCTCACATCTCAGCTGTCAGCGCAATCGCATGCCAGACAAATCGTTGAGCAAAGAAACAAAGTCATAGAACACACGCAGCTGCGGTGGGAGTCTGGGACTCGAATAAAACCGGTGCGATGCTCTCCTACTATACACTACACATGCATCGACCAAGTGTAAAATTATGCCCGGTATTATATGTGTACACGGGGCGTGCAATCGCCGCCGCGACCGATCCGCCCGAGATAGGGCCGCACATTCACAATGCCGAACCTTCGCGTCCTTGCTTGCCCCGAGAATTGTTAACTCGTTTTTAATTAGCCGCTCCCGTGGTACGGCGCCAGCACCCTGTATATTTGAATTCCGTTCCGCGTCGGGAGCTGCTGCGGGATTCGTTTAGATCGCGCCCCGATTGCTGCTGGCCGATGATGAACAGGCATATGTGTACGCATGCGCGAGAGCCCTGGGCGCACCCAAGAAAAATGTCCGAGCGACTGCTGTACCCACTCAAAAGTGCACTTGCTCCTGTAACGCGATCTGCAGGTCTGAGTGGAGCTTGTAATCGTCATAACAACTATCGATATCTAATATAAAACAATGACACACGTAAGTACAGGACTGTTTCATTGATGAATATAGATTAGTTTTATGTTTTACTCGACATTTTACTCTGTGAGTTGTAGTTTCGTATTAAAGATTATCTTATACGGATTACACAATGTGCTAACTCATGGTACAGTACATAAATATCATTTTTTTAAAAACATAATTATAATAAAAAATCATCAAAATTTTACAACTTCCTTAGCTGTAAATTAAAAAAAAAAGAAAAAGATTCATAAATTGATATCTAATGATTCATCAAATCTAAATGATATTAAAATATTATCTGTTTGACAAAAAATGTCATGGTTTTATGAATAATATATTTTTGTTATTGATATTTAAGTATTTCACGATAAGAATAAATGAAAATTTATTAAATACTCTTATTCAGTATTGCTGATTTTTAATCAGCAATCTCCATCTTTATTTACATCATTCAAAAAAATTTTTCACTTAAATATTCCATTCAAAATATGTTTTTCTTTTTTATACAGAATTGCATTTATACAGATTTTATTGTTAAAGTTTTCTTTTTTATGACCGAACAACCAATATATCCTTAATGACGTTCTCAACTAATTGCACTGCGATGTTCCTAAGCTTTTTGAACGGATCGTCATCAGTGCGTGATTATAATTCGCGTTTATGATTCGTCCGCGCGTGCAAATGAGTCCGTCCAAGAGCCTTAACTGTGCATGGGCAATAAGTCCTATAAATGTAATAAGGTAATCACTATTGCACCGTGGAGTGAGCCTTGCTTCGAAATGAAGCTCTTGCAAACGTCCGGTACCTACAGTACCAATCCTGTTCGTTTTTAAGTATAATCAGTAGGATATATACGGAAATGGCTAATAAGCTGAATATTAAAGCCGACAACGATCTTAATTAACAATACCATCATTGATTAAAATAATGCAGTTGTAAGCCTCGGAAGGAAGCAGGGTATAGAAGCTATCTGCAACTGTAATGCAGATAAAGGCACTAGCGAAAAGTCGAAGGATCCCCTGCGAATGAAGCACCTACGCGCTGAGCCGCTACATCAAACGGTACCGCCGTAACCGCATCTAGGTTACAGAGAGATGTGCATATGTGATTTATTTGTATGCAAATACAAAACTAGTAACAATAAATAATACAGAAAAACAAATATTAGCAACTAATAAAAATACCGATTTTTTGTGTAGTAAACGAGTTGGTTAAAATCGTGTCAAATGTCTTACTGAATCCAATTAATTATATAATGAATTACCTATCAATTACGTAACATGTACACCTTCGGTTAATCTGAGTAAGATTGTTTCTTTCAAACTGCAGAGTCGAAAACTAATTGAGAGCGAATCAAGAATAATAGAGGATACGGAGTACTCATTAAACTGATTATAGACATTATACTTTCAAGTGGACTTTGGACAGAAAGCACAATGATGATATCCGTAAAAGATACGATAAATTAAACAGGATCTTCTTTTTGGAAATACGGTCTAGTGGAACCTTAACTACTTCGTCCCTTTAACGCGTGCAATAATTATATTCAAAAATGAAATACGTATTATCTTATTAAATAACTTTAATATTGATTTATTTAAGCTATAAATAAATAACTTTGTATATTATTGCATTAATATAATAGAGGCAGGCTCATATTACATATAGCCTTGCTGAACTCTAACTAGAACGGGAAAACCCGGTGCTAAAAATTCTGGAACTGAAAATTTCAATTCTAAAGTATAGGCACGCGACATCTACGAATATATATCGTAGTATAGTAAATTTACGAGAATCAGTACGAACAATATAAGTGGTATCTTCAGCACCATAAATTTACTAGCTAAGAAGCAGATCAAACTGTCCTAGTATTACAATATGTTCTGCTACTGAAATCTAGTGTTTTTATTTTCTATAGATTCTTTTCTCCGTGTGTATTAAATACGCAGTCATATGCACTTATAATTTTGAAGAACAATATATTATTTATTAGTACAGGTAAGGGAAGAGAAATATCAGTATTGTGAAATAAATTTTATAGATTCAAACAACACCGTTACGGTAAGAAACATGTATCATAAACATATAACATTTACTAGATATTTTGAAATAGTTAAAAGAAATTTCTGAAGTATTTTTATTTTAGCATATAATGAAGTTTCACGATTTTTGCTGGTTTCATTTTGTCAGATCTAATATATGGTTATAGAAAGCAATTTTTGTAATTTTTAATATTTTATTTTTTTTATGACAGATGATCACAGGTAACCCAGATTATATTAATTAAAAATCA
This sequence comes from Sycophaga agraensis, assembly GCA_018906755.1. Classification (NCBI taxonomy): domain Eukaryota; kingdom Metazoa; phylum Arthropoda; class Insecta; order Hymenoptera; family Pteromalidae; genus Sycophaga; species Sycophaga agraensis. The sequence goes on from JACCIE010000035.1 coordinate 218,619, forward strand.
ATTTGATTTGCATTTTTAAATTGTATTCTTTCTTCTTTGAATGTACTGATCTTTTTTTGAATTAGAGTTCGAAAAGTCTCTGGTAGAAATTCCACCATCTATTCTGGTGATGAAACCAAATTACTACTAGAAATGTTGCCAGACTCCAATCAGAATATGATCGGATTCTGGTCGGAGTCTAGCAAAGTATTCTTAATCGAGTTTTTCTCCATATTTGAATAGTAAACCTACAGAAATAAAAGCAGTTTGTTTTTTTGTTTTACACAGCTTTTGTGAAACTTAACAAAGTTCTGGTCGTACGCGACTGGCATGGCTAATTTCCTTGCGACCACTTTACGCACGTTTAATCTCACGTGCGTGTACATCTATATTCACAAACTGTTTGACAACTCGATTATCACAGCCTGCATCTATTCTCGGCTCAAAGCATTCGAAAACCACCGTTAAAGATGCACATTAGGTTGCACTTGGAAGACTGCGGTATCCATGGCCATTGGAGAAATTTTATCTCGGAACTATTCATAAAATGTTTATTAGAGCACTTGCGCCAGCCGCATTCGTTCCTTTGGAGTTGCAGCATTCGACTCTCGTCTATCAATTCGCTCAGTCTAATAGCCATTATGCACTTATTTTCTCTCTTTTTTCCGTCCCCGTAAGTCACTCAAGAGTAAGACTCGAGTCACGCATTTTAAGAGATGTCTAATGGTCCTAGGACTTTCATACGCGCCCGACTGACTTTGCTCGCGCGACAAGGAACGATTAGGCGACGAAGACGGAAATGAAAATGTAATTGGCGCAAGTGATGAAACCGTACGTCGGACTCGTATCAAGCTACAACGGTTAGTCTAGGCCACGAGCCGATAATTATCTAATCCTAATAGGAGACTGACCCGCATTTGGGCAGCGGGCAGAGTACAAAGGAAAATGCCGCCCGTGAAAGCAAGAGTGACTCGCAGCAGCCGATTTTCCTGCTCAGAAATGTAACGAGCCCTACTCCAGCGAGGATAATTTGTTGACTGGTTAAACGCAGTGAAAGTCCCAGTAATACGCATGCGCAAGAGCTTTGCTGTCAATTGCGATTATTACTAGCATTTGACACGAGAGTTTGTTTCTTTCTAAGCTTCGTGCGCTCATTTCCGACACTTCAAATCGGACATTGAATGCAGGGATGTACATAAGCATAGACGAAGGAATCCTTTGCAAAGGATAGTCTATTTGTTTTCCTATAGCGTGCTTGAAATAATCCCAACCAGAAATCGTGAAGCATTGTTATTTCCTTAGGCATTCGCCTCCTGACTTTTCATCATCAGTATCAAATCGTTCGCATGCATGGAAACGCGTTTGTTAAAATCATTAAAAAATGTTACAGTATCATAAAAATTCAGGTAAATGAAACAGACCATATCGACTGAAAAATTTAACGGTTTATTTGACAACCGAATCCACAGATGTTTGGATACAAGGTACAAGTTAGAATGTGATATATACACGTATATTGCACCGTCCTTATTTTTAGCAAATGTTTATAGCTAGTAATATTTTCCTTTTTGCAGCTACTAATAACATTATCTAATAAATTACAGTTTAAAGTTAAGGAAATGTAGTAATCCATAATTACCTACAGAAGATTTACTAGTTGCAATGGAGCATCATTCGTTTAATTGATCCGAATCGTGGTATCGCAGCGGTTCCGAAAGCGGTTAATCACAGTATAAAGAATTTTTCGCGCGGGAAAACAGTCTAAGTGTCTGTAACAGTGTTTGCGGGTGTTTAGCTAGTCGCGTGCCAGTGAAGATTCAACCGGTACCTACGTGAGGGCGCGCAACCCATGTGCTTATCGCGCCTAGCGCATTTGCCGGTCTATCGGTTGGAAAGCGGGCCGCAACTAAATGCCCGCAACGCCCCCGCCCACTCGTAACCCAGCCAGGAAATTTACCATCTCTGGCTCTGCTGCTTTCAAGGTCGCGCAGAGAAACTGCTGCGCGACGCGCGCCCGTGGGAAGCGGATTACGTAAAGCGGTCCCCTTTTTGCCGGCTGGGCAATTAGTCGCGCCGATCGATCTATCGATCGCAGCCGGTACGCTTATCAATCTGAGACGCTTGGCGCACGGTAATTGGCGAGGCGGCCGATTAATGTTGGCGGCTTCTCAACGGGGAGGGGGACCGTTAGATCCAAGCGTCGCCACGACGCAATCGTTAAAATCGCGCGAGGAGCGAATCTAATGGCCAGTATCATCGTGAATAATTAACGGTCAGCGCCGGTAACTGAGACCAGCTGCAATATCAATCGTCTCCGTTCAATTCAATATTCACCTCTTCCTTTTTATATACTACTACAATGCTACTAAGGCTGTAATTATTAAACAGAAGCTTTTATACTATCTTATTAAGAAAGATTTACACTGATTTCCTACCTCTCGCACTATATACATATATGTGACAAGAAATATATTGTTTTTAGAGAAACATAGTTAAGGCCTATTCTTCTTTAATTAATAAATTTTCACAACCTAAAACTTAAATAATAATATTATATGTTGTTTTTTGCTGATGATTTGTTTGATTCTAATTTCTAAATTTTATTATTTTTGATTTAATCTATAACGTGAAAAATCTAACAAATTTTGAATGAAATTTTCATTGAAAGATTTTTGGCAGCAGCCGGTGTGTATTCACAGGCGTGTGGAATGTACTGGTAAGACCAGGTTCGGTATCTCACGGAGTATTTGGTTTAATTAAAGGTACCGCTTTCCGCGTTGGCAATAAGAAAAATGCTTGCATATGCTCGAAGGTGGTGGCCAATTGCCGGGATAATCGGCGCTCGGTACGATCGCCTCGAACTGCTAATCAGGCTTACAGTGAAAGTGCGCGCATCGTTGGGCAATTGGTCCCTCTTTCCCCGAGGGATCTTCGAGGCGAAAGAAGCCGCTGGGAATGACAGTACTTTGCGCGGACTCGCGAGTGCATATCCGACACAGCGCCCGAACGTCACTCGCGCTGTAGGGATCGAACCTCGATTCTTGGGCAAAGTATAGTGCGCCGCGGCGGCATAAATTCGGGCGGCCGTTAACCCAGGCTGGGCAGCCAGGCGTCCGGGCAAAAGGGCGCATTAAACATTTATGCTCCGGGATTCCCGGGAGCGCGTCCGCCGGATTAACGACGGACGGCCCGCAATAAAGGCACCGCCCCATAAATTAGGGCCGCTTCGACGCGAATCGATCGTCTTTTTTACGCGGGCCTCGGCTAATGAGTCGCGTACGTTTCCCCCGTAACCGATCCCCTTTTCCCTCTCGACCTCCGCTTGATACTTGACTGCCTCGCTAGGCATTTTAGTCGCCCGCGAGTTAAGAGTAATAGAAAGACGCGAGCTTTTCTTGAAAAATTACTGGTCCACTAAATCGCTTTATCTATGCAATCAGGGAGCAAGTAAACCGTAAAATAGTTATTACTCTACGCAGCGATTTAGCAAGTATACGTGGCCTGAAAGAATACAGTATGACGCGCTGCAGCCTCTACCGTGAAAAATATCAAGGCCGCATTGAGTGGGCCGTAAATGAGCCGTGCCCTACCCCTCGCTCTACTCGCCGCTTTAGATGTGCTTATTTCACTTTATCCGCCTGGTAAATATTCAAGCCTTTTTACTTCGGGCGCATAAAAGCGTGCGTTAATAATACTCAATCCCTGGTCATCATCTTTAATACTTCATCTTCTTCCGTGTGGCTATAGACTCTTTTAGGACTCTATAGACTCTTTTATTGGATTATGATTGTACACGCAAAAAAGTTGTAACCCAGTCGTTCGTTCAGCCTGGACCAAATGCGTCGTTCGGGCAAAGATTTGAAACTTGACCCAAGTTTTGCTTCAAATATCATTCTATCGATTAAATCAATTAAAATTTGAAATGCGTTGGCAATATACCGCGAGGTGAATAGCTAATGCTTGATTTGGGAGCGGTTGACGCACTTGTGCGACATCAACTTTCTTATCTCCATGCCATCGTGACAAGTGAAATATTTTTACCATAATAATAAATTGTTAGACGACCGACACTAAGTTGTAAAAAGCATGTAAATGTTTCATCTTATAATGCATATACAATTAATAATGAAAAGTTTTATTACAATGAAAACAGTAAGTTTGTGCGTAAAGCGAAAGCACGAGAAATGCTATACTAAAAAAAATTTTTTAGAACCTAAAATATATTTTATTGATTCAAACAGTTATTGGTTGTTGTCCATAAAATGGTAGTGTTTGAATGAATGAAATAATTCTTTTGATGAAAGAAATCGAATTTCGATAAAATATTTTGACTGTAATAATCAATATAATATTTTATTAAATAGCAAAAAATCTTTAATGTAATAAAACAGGCTTATTTGGTTTAAAGAAATCATATAATAAAGATAGAAAAAATTACAGATTAACCAAACTTCTTTTATAAAATATTCTTTTAATTTTATAAAATGTTTTTTTATTTCAAAGCTTTACTCGTTAGCAGAAAAAATACCATTTTAGAAGAAGGACCGATAAATAAAGAATATTTTTTCTTTACTTATATGATTTTATTAGATCATTATAATTTTCTAGAATACATACTAGCATTTTAAAACAATAATTCATTTTTGTAGTAAACAACAATTCGTATTTAAAATATTTTACTTGGATACTTTATTTATATTCTTATTGATAATTATAAAATCATTAAAATATCTTTTGTAGAAAATAAAATAACCTACAAAATATTTTCACTAACAATTGTAAAAAGTATTTTGAAAAGAAAAATGAGAAAATACTTGCTGATTGTTTATATATAGAACGGTCAACCGAAACAAAAAGAATTTAGTAAGTGCATAGTTAAAACATGTTTTAATTGAATATTGTGTGAAATAATTTGCAAATCATATATAGAAATTTATAATTTTAATTTTTGTAGTTTGAGTAATGATTTGGTATTTATCATTGTAAAACTATTTTTATGTAAATATTTTTTATTTAATTCTATTTTAATAATTCAAACCTCTAATGCAATTTTTTTGTTTTAGATTTCAAGGTAAATATAAATCTTTTAACGATATGGCTAATTGTATAAGTTGTATAATTGTATAAATATAACTTCGCGGCAAAATCCTTTGTACTATTTATGATTAAAACATTAATTTGAAATGTCATACAGAGTTTTTTCAAGAAAAGGACTTAGTAAACATCTTGAGATAGGTCCTGAAATTGGCATTTTACATAAAATTTTCAATTATAGTAATTTTGAGATATATTTTATCAAAAGATTGGATCGAGTGTATAAATATGTTTCTGTAAATTGAATAAGAGTAAATGATACGATTTATAAAAAGAATTCAATAGTTCATATTGCTTTTAGCGATGTATTTATTAATTTAGCAGAAATTATACATGTTGTCATTAATAAATGGTGCTTATGAATGCCAAGAATGTAATAATTGGAGATTTATTCAACAAGTAGACCTATTAGAATTTGTGCCCTATGCAGAACATTTAAAAAGTGATCTAGAAGTGTATATTTTAAAAATAGAATTTAATTTAAGTGTGGAATTGTCATTTCATTCTAGTCATTTTCTTCAGAAAATATGTATGTTAATTAATAATGTTGAAATACATAATTAATTTAAAGTTTTTTAAACTTATAATCCCATTTTTTCTTCAAAATAACTTGAAATTATCAAAAAAAAATTTAATTGCTTATAGCATAAAATCTATTATTAATAAATAAATTGATAAATAAATTCTAATAAATATTTAAGGTAAATTTTATTTTAATAAGTAAATATAAATATTAGAAAATATTTTTAAAAAATTTTAAATTGCAACTGTTGAAAGAGCTGGCTAGACTATTATGCATTGGCTATCATGTACACGCTTGAATACCTAGTTTAAATAAACTACTGCTAGGTGGCGACCTGTTTTTTTTAAACACTTAAGTGATTAGTAATTGTGTTGGTTAGTAGATAAAACCAGTGAAACATTTGAAATGTGAATAAACAAAATATTTGTAATGCGAACTAATGTGATAATAATGGCGAACGAAGTTTTCAATATAAGGTATCTAAATATATATACAAATCATAAATATTAAAATGTTTACTATAGATTTCAGATGGTGTAAGATGGTGTAAAGTTTGAAAGAAAGGAAATGAAATGTTACTTTTATTTGTTGATGTTAAGTATTGCACTTTAAGATTTTTTAAGTTTAAAAAATATTTGCTTAATTAAAAGCAATATTTTATATAATGACAGAGAAAATGATATTGATGCAAAAGAATATTTAACCGATTGCCTACAATAACACGATTTCTTTAATTTAATAATTTTATTTCATTGCAAAGAAATATTTTTTTCAATGTAATATTTATAAAATCCTGAATAATTATTTTTCTTAATTTATACCGCAATCGATATTCACTATAATTTTAGCAGTATAAAATACTGTTAAAAACAACTAAAAGAATCGATTATTCGCGAATGCAAATTCTATTGTGATTGTAATAATTATTTGTACATTAAAAAATGTTAGAATACAAGCTTCAGCTCCCGTAACAGCTTTTCCACCTCAGTACTCGATATACAAGCCATTGTTCAACGATTAAACACACACCTCCTCTGTGTCTGGGAGTTCAATTAGACTCATTCTTGAGTGCACGGGAAGCTAATTTTTGCACCACGTGTATGATCGCCACGCTAGGCTGCGCAACTGAACGCAAGGCTTTGCACGCTAGTAAAACAATCTATGCGTGTACATCACATGCCGGCGATCACGCGCGGATCACTCGGCCAAGGACATGAGACGGGATGATCAAGGCCCGGAACGCCCGTGCCTCGGCTTCACCCCCGTCACCAATTAGTTTCTCCTAATTAATGGACTTGCAGCGCTCGCGACTCGTTTTCTCCACAAGACGCCGGAGAAAGTCGCCCTCCTCCTCGGACTCCTGGCGCGCTTTTCGCGAAGGAAGATCGCGCCGCGCTTTCACGCATTGCTCGCCGCCACTGTTAACAGGTGCATCCTCAGAGCCAAGCTATCCAAGGTCATCCATGCAGCGCCGGGGTACGGATTGTGGCGATGGAACCACACGTAGCCGTTGGGAACCGGCCAGTATCTCCTGCGTAAATTTCAACGACAACTTGATTTTTTACCCGGAATAAGTATTCGTTATAAAGTTTAAGAAGTGTGCAAAAATTACCAATAATTTAAAAAATATATATTATTGGTAAAGGATTCGCAACCAATTAAAAACGAAAAATTGTTATGTTAAATAAAAATATTCAGTGAAATTAATTAAAATTTTGTTGTATCACTGCTCACTCAATGTATTGCGAAGACTTCAAAAAAATGTTATGTACCGAATACAGTTTATAGTATAATATTTTCATAGATTTCGACAGTTTGTTGCATAGTTTTTCTAAAACAATATTAATTTTTAATACATATATTCTGATACGATAATGAGAGCATCAAAATGATTATAAATATACATTAAATATATAATAATTGTAATAAATATAGCAAAAGAGAAATACAAATGATGATATTTCACACATGCATTGAGTTAGCTGCTTGGAAAGAAAGGTCGTAAAGAAGCGAAACTCCGGGTAACGTCAGCGGTTGGTTCATTTAGCCGCGCCGAAAATCCATATCTCAGACGATGCAGTGCACTGCACAGGCCGCAAATCAATCACAGGCGCTCTGTAAAGAGGGACGAGCGTAACTCTCTCGTCGGCGGCCTTACTCTTGCTGCGGGCGAGGCGCTTCCGAATTCCACGCTCATGAAAGTCGTGCGGCGGAGCCCGTGAAAGTTTGCCGCGCCCGGAAAAAATGAATTATATGGAGTTAGCAGACTGCGCAGGACAGCAGATAAGAGGGTCGAGAAGCATGATGCAATGCAGTGCGCAGTTGTGATTGAACGCGCCTCGGAACGCGCAAACTACCTCTAAGTGTTACAGACGGCGCAGCGGATCGCGTCAGATCGACCTGAACCCCCGCGATGCATCCCGAGAGCAACCTTATCTAATCTTTGTGCGAGCCCTCCGTGAGGTTTTGCCTCTTCTTCTCATATTTTAGAAAGCGGACTTACGCGGATTGTGGGCCACGCGGCGGGTGCAAAATCCTCGAGAAAGTGCGCTGCAAGGAACGGTACTTGGGTGCAGCTCCTCCTCAGCCCTCGCACATTGCGCAATCGGCGAAGGCCGGCGGGCGCCTCCCTCGCATGAGTGCAGGCTAATCAGCGAAAGTGCGCGCGACCCATTTGCGCGTGGCTCACTCTCTCCGTCGGGGAGGGACTGTTAACGGGTCGCGCGGTCCAGCCAAGCCGGCCTAACGGGAACACCGCCGCTAATTTATTTCTAGAGCCGCGCTAATGCCCAGGGATTGCACCGCTAATGGACCGAGGTCATCGATATTGGCCGTATCCAAGCTCAGAGGATGCATCGTTCGCCAACTTCCGATCGCCGGACCGATTTAAGCATGGCCTATTCTTCTTACAGCTGCTTCTTACAGTGACTATTTGTTTGTTCCTGCGACGGCCTTTGAGGAATCGGCCCAGCAAAGTAGCTTAAGCTGAGTTAAGGCAGATAAGTTGTACGTCCTATCTCCTTGTTTCTATTATTTGATTAACCTCGCCGATCGAATGCGATTATTCAAAAGATCTTTATTCGCTTGTGTATTCAAGTGCTTTACGCTTCGAAGAGAAAAGCTAACGTCTCGCTTCATAAAACCTATGGAAATGCACTTATTACAAGCACTTGTCCTACTAGTAATAGTGCTCGTACCGATGTTCTTCAATATCAAGGCTTTAGTTAAATAGGCGGGTGGATTTATTTATTTACAATCGAAAACAAAAGATAAACGTATTCTTTATCAAGAATACTTTTGATCTACCCTATACTACTTTCAATTGCAGCTAAAAATTCGAATATCTGACGATGTATTATGACTGAATTTTAAACTGAAATCTGATTTCTAAAACTAACATTTATATTTTCCATGTGAATGAGAGCGAAGAGAGAGATCGTAAAATAGATGAACAAAGACAATAGGTTTAAAACGAAAGGAAATGCATTAGGACCTTTTACTTCATAATTACCTAATAAATTATTAATAAATATAAGTGCAGTTGAATTTAGAAATTGGATTTTAAGTTCACACTCATAATTGTAGATGGTGACAAAGCATATAAGTTCCGTGATGATTTTGTATTATAAATTAAATAAAAAGCTTCGTATAACGTAAAAATTGCATGGCACACATTACAATGTAGACCAAAATCAAAATATTGAAAAATTACTATAATGACAATATAATAATCAAGATATTTGCGATCTCATTTGTGGTTATATACTCTTCAGTAGAGAATTTTGATAAATTTTTTATTTCTAGTATCTTTAGAGCAATATTTAATATATTTGGTATAAATTTCCTTTAAATAACCGGTTGGCACATAAAGATACAAACACTACATGTTTCGGAAAGATAGCTACAATACGTGGACTCTTTGATGCAGATAATTTTATACAGTAAAATATTCACAAAATAGAACTTGCGCACGTTAATCCTAACCCTGTCAAGTCTCCTCTTGTAAGACAAGGTATATTTATTCCGCTTAGCAACCGTGACATAATGAGCACATGAATTTCGTAACGTATGAAATCGTTTATTCAACTCAAAGATATGCATCAGATAAACAATTGTTAACAATCTTAATCTACATGTAAGGAAATTAAAGATTTCGAGGAGATTTAGTGAATGTCGTAAAAAGACTCGATTGCTTGCTGATGACAAAATCTCTGAGCAAACGACATTTTATTGTATCCTAACACTAAATGAATTCCGAAGCAAATACAACCACTGAGTGATAATCCAACATATAAGTTTCTTATAATAGTTTTCAAAATCAAAATAAATAATCTACATTTTTCGTTCATAAATTGCTTTTTATACATAAATTCAGATCAAAAAATAAAAAGAAGTATGTATATAAGTAACTTAGGTTAAAAACTTATTCTCTCTCTAAACTTTAAGTAATATGTAATAATAATATTAAATATATTAATACAATTTTTTAATACATATTATAATACACTATATTAATTCAATAATTTCTATTTTTTATTTTGCGGAAAACATCGACTTCATTGTTATCAAACATCATCTTTCTATTTTTTCTAATTTTTTTATATAATATAATTTTGTTGTTTAACTAGAAGTTAAACATATTTTACGAAAAAATTGTATAATTATGATGTATTAGTATATTATATATATTTTTTGTTACTGGTATTTAAAGTTTAAAAATGGAATATTTATGAACAACCCTTACCTATGAAGTTCTGTCATTCGAATTAATGACGCGGTATAGTATTTGGCATTTAGGTATTTAATTATCTTGGACATTTTAAGTAATATTTTAAAGCCTGAAAAGAGTAAGCTGGAATATCTAAAGAGGCAAAAAATTGATACTGAATAAAAATATACTTTTATACATTCAAGTTTTCGTGTCTTAATATACTTTCAGAGTATTGCAAGGAAAAACTCGCATTTCACATTTTTTTTTACATTTTTATCAATGCACTAGATACTATTTGTATTTCATTAGAAGCACATTCATTATTTTATAGACAAAATTTATAATTGTTTGGATTAAATACTATTTATTTCAATAATTAACAAAAAATTAGCATTTTCCAGTATAATTTGTTAGTAACAATTACAATTCTGCAATGAAACTATATTATTATTATATTAATTATTAGATATGAACTACATAACTAAGATCATCTATGATTGTGACGAGATTTCTACTATCGACTCTCCCTGTAAAAATTTAAGTTCAATTTAAATTCAAAAATTTAATATGATAAATATTCGATATGAAAAAAACAAATGATAAAAAACACATTAATTGTTGAATTAAATCGAGAATATGTAAAAACAATTCTTTTTGGGTTCGTGCTTATTTTGTAAGGAATAATTATAATAGGTATTTTGTATTAAAAGTCAAAGTTTTTTGCCAGCATTATTTAATGAAACAAAATTAAAAAATATTTTTTGAACTTTTTTTATCGGATTAATAATTTCCAATTTCTTTAAACTATTGCAATTGAATATAAATATTATACATTTTAAATCAAATATTATGTCTTGTTCTATATATAAATTTACATTATTTTATTATTTATTGTTTAATCATTTATAATAGTTTAATTAGTACTTATATAAACTAGTTTTAATTTAATATTTTTTAAAAATAGTAAAATGTATGTACTTATCGATGTTCGTAATTATTATTCAATATTATAAAATAATGAAATTTGTTTTGAAAACATAATTATACCTTCACTTTAAAATAAAAAATTATTCATATGTACTAAAATCAAGCAGCACAAGAAAATCAAGATTATTTAACTAAAACTAATAACCATAAACTAACAATGTGAATAATAAGTTAATGATAATATCAAGATGTAAGGTATGAAACTCGAGAAGTAAGGGCATAACTAAGCCGAGCACTCGCTTACTCTATTATTAATCCGTTATATCTTTGTGATAATGTGAAAAAGTGCAAGACTATAAGCGGTGAGCAAATAGTCAGCGGTGAATCGGCATATACTCGAAAAATCTGCCGATATTGGAATCCATGTACCAACTGGTACGCGATGCAAACTGATGCACGCGCTGCATCTGCACCTCGAACTAATGAGCTTTCCTCGTCCTTTTTTCCGAGGCTGGGAGATTATCATTCTTCACAAAGGAAACGATTTCGCGGTAAGCGACGGCAAATTGAGAGCGCGGCTGCGCCTCTTTCCTCGTGCGCACGCACGCGCACACGCGGCTTTCTTTCCGCGACTCGCGAATCTCGAAAGAAAAGCCAGCTGCCACGATCTCAGTACGCGCTTTTATTACACCGGCAGAGATGGTAAGACTGAGGCGGTATACTGATCATCGGGAATTAGGCGCCTGGAGGCTGCTAATTGCGCTTGGCAGGTCATTGAACCCTCGCCGATCACGGGATTGCACCCCGGCAGCTGTGCCTTGCGGACGCTCGCGACCCAATTCCGCTTATCGCTCGGCATGCGTGCGGCGACCCGCGCTGACCCAGAGACCCGCAGCCGGGAGGGGCTCATTACCGTCGCCCGGCTTTGTCCCCGACGGAAGCGTTTTTCCCCACGCTTCCAGGAGGCCGCCACAATTCCTCGAGCACCCGCCAAATCCGAGCCGCCAGGGCCTTCTACGAAGGGGCCAGCCCGCGCAAAAAGGGCCGACGTGGCATTCCGCGCGGGATTCCGCCCGAATTCCTCGAGTCGGTGCAACTAGCCTCTATTAGAAGGTTAAGTGGGTTACCTTTTCTTTTGTCTCCGAGGCCGCGCGAATCGGACACTTGATCACCACGCGATCGAACGCGGATCATCTGGCGACCTCTCGCGAATCCCCTACATTTTCGTTTGTTATCAGGAAGATTATTAGTAGTTCGGTAGTGGCTTCTCGTTAATCGGGACCAACAGCTTGGGTGAGCACTTGCTTCATCTGGATGGTTTTAATCGTCTCATCCAAGTAGAAGAGCGAGGGCATTAGACGCAAGATTTTTCTCCGCTAACCTAACTATTAGGCAGATTACCAAAGAAAAGAAGAAGATGAAGATTGTGTTGTAATTATAATTACAAAAGTCGTTATATGCGCCGCACGTAGTAATTTGAGATGTGTTTGCGAAATAATCCCTCCATATGCTTGGTCAATTTTTAATGGCATATAATGACATATTTTTCAAGCAAAATACTATTTTTATTGTTGATCAAAGTGAAACTGAAAAATTGGTTGATACTGTCGCGTTCCGTCAGAGAGAAGCGGCACAGAATCGTTAACCCTAATAAATAAAAACCTCGGAAAAGGTGGAGTGACCGGGATTTCTGAACCACGGAAAACTGTTAATAAAATAAACAATCGATTTGGTTCATAGTTTGATTTGATAATGAAGTGGAGCCATTTAGCGTTCAATCCAGCGTTCGTTTCACGGATCGCTGATGACCGATCGACTCGCAGCTTCAGTGTACTCAGTCAAGTGTGACTCGGTAACGATAGGCGTGTAATATACAATAAGCTAAGAAAAAGATGATCAATAATCGGCTTCATTTAAAATAAAAAAATTTACCTGTTAGCTCTCGCACAGGTGCTATATACAAAACGAGTTCATTAACAAGTCTCAGTTTGGATTATTTGTAAATGCCTGTATGTAATATATGTATATAAACAATATAATCTATACAATATATAATATTTTGTATAAATTTATTACAGACGCATATAGCTTCCGATAAGATTCAATCTGACTAACTTATATATGTAAGGTTATAACGATCAACTATTAAGCGGCTTATCGAAACTATAAGGTCTCTGTTAATTTGCTTATTGTAGAACCATGGCCGAGGAAAATTTTTTAAGTAATTGTTAAAATAAAATTAATCTTTGTTAATGTAACCGATAATTAATTTAATGGTTAATCTAATAAATGGCGTATCTTGCACTATTTTTTTATATTTTCTTATTAGAATAAATTTAAATCTGTAAAGGGGACCTTCAAATAACTCATTTTCTTGAAATTTGTTGTTTCCTTGAACAATATTTCTACAAATTCGTTACCATTAGTTCCATTATGGGAAGAAAATAAAACAAACTTGACACTGTCCGTATCTGTTTTTTCTCATAAAAAATGATCATATATCGAATGTATTGTTTAAATCAATTAGCTTTCCTGATGTGACATTACTATTAAGAGAAAGTTTTAAGATACTTCCTATTTTTTTGCCTAAGAAGCTACTGTTCATTAGAGTGATATAGTTGCGATTATATAACTTAAATGAATTTGATTAATAAAGTGGCAGTAAGGGATTTAAAACTTGTAGAATGTAATACAATGTATTTAGGCTTTTATAACTCACAATTTTACAACGTTATGCGAAAATCAAGAGTCATTCGAATTTCAGAGTACTATATTTGCTCTAAACTTATAAGACTTATATAATTTTTGTTTGTGAAAAATAAATAAAATCAACATAGTTGTTGGTGGACCTAATAGAATTTCTGATTATTTAGCTTGTTTACTATGCATTCATTTAATTTAGAATGCTCTTAATATTACACATCATGTTTCGCAATCTAATAACTATGCGTAAACAAATATAACTAATACCAAATTACAATTTTTTACTTACGACGCATATAGATGTAGATACTCATTCACAGAACATGGAAGATTGTTTACATTGTTTCGGCATAAGCAAATATCGATTCAACAAAATTAAATCTTATACTTTAAAATCTCGTCGTTTTCAGAATAATCCTATCTGGGATTTGATCGCAATAGTACCCATATATACCGTCTTGAGTATTCGAGTGTATACACTTTAAAAATAGGAGGGTTTTTGCTAGGTTTCCGGTGATTTTCCTCGCTCGATCGGCGCTTAGACCAAGGATTGGGGTGGAGGAACGGTCGGCACTCACCAGAGGGGCTGGGCCTGTCGACGGCGAAGCTTCCCTGGGCCTCAGGCCTTGGGCATCCCGGGTGGGGCGCACTGCACTGGTCCACTGTCACTGTTGCAGGCGACTGCCGCCTCGTCGTCTCTCGCTCGGGGCGTCCTGCGCTCGCGGCCGAGGACTCCCAACTGGCGGCGCGCCGGCCGCCGAGCGGGCCGCTCCTTCCCCGGCCTCCGCCAGCCCACCTGCGCCGGGGGAGAAAGTGCAGCAGCCGCGGGACGCGCCCGCTAACGGGTCCGCGATTCTGGGGCCGCTTCCGCTCCTCGGTCTATCGCCCCGCGCGCGCTCGCTAATTAGCCCGCCGCCCGAATCAACCGCCGGGACCGCCGGCCGATGGGGCCGCGCACCTGCTGATTTAGAGGTTGGCCGCCGTGGCAAACCGGAACTAATTGGCTCCCGATAAGAAGTTTCGAAAATCGGCCAGCGCCAGCATGCCTCCTCTTCTGTGATCAGCTAGAAGACACATAGTCAATAAGTACCTCGAGTCTTCTTTCATCCCTCATAACTCTCACTAATTGTATTCGTTTTGTAAGTATAATGATTATTATGTCACTCATTCAAATCGATTCAAATAAAGTGAAAAAATCAATATTGAGATACTTACTCATTTGTTGCAAAGGGTCTATTATAATCCAAGCAGAACTGTTATAAAGTTTACAAACATATATCATTTAGGTCGATAATTGATTCGTCCACAAAGTTTTAGTTGACGTAAATACGTAGACAAAAATTACAAATGTTCCGTAGAATATTTATAAAATTTCATTAAAAGTGTTTGAAAGCCACTACTTCCTAGAATCTATTTTAGCCTCTTTATGTAGAATGTAAGTATCGACTAAGCAAGATAAGAAGATAACAGCAATACCATAAGTAGAAAATTGCAACTAGCTTGTTAGTCGCATCTCTATTACAGTTTTTTGTACAAACTGAGTATTAAAGATTGAAAACTCACAACTGAAACTACTTTACACTTCTGTGTTGTTATTTTGTTATTTAAAATAATACATGCAATATTAAATCTAGATCTAAATTCCATTACCTCTTTTTACTCGAGACAGATCCGCCCGATGTGCATACAAAACAGGACGTTTGGGCGTAAGTTGAACTGACGCGTAACTAGTGCACTGCCAAGTGGATCGGGCAAATTCTGGTGAGACGCGCCCAGCGTCCCGCGCTACATCTCGTTCTTGAGCACGAGCATTTAAACGAGCCTCTGTGCTTATTCGTCTTCCGCATCGTCTCACAATTCGATGGAGAACAAGCCTATATAACGACCCTCTCACTGATTTTGCATACATTTTACCAGCGCACGCAAGCTTTGACCAGCGCGAACGAACAAAGAAAGAAGAATCGCCATTGGACCGTTGGACCCATCCGCTCCCGGTACTCTTCCAACTTCCTTGCCTCAACGAGTCAATGATCTCATAACATTCATCAAGCTGGTTTATTTTGTCTTTCTGTCTTTTTGCTTTTGCTTCGTTTTCTCATATCTTGACATGAATCCTCCTATTCGCGTTGTTCATCGAGATGATAGAGGAACACGCAATGTAAACTTCGGCCCTTCGTAATATAAACTTCCTTCTATTTAGATATTTAGCCACTCGTAAACCTGCAATGACTATAGATAAAGAATTCCTTGATATTTAGAGTATTCGACTGCTTCGTATAATTACGAAAAAATTAGCATGACATGGTTTTCAAAACTAATTAGTAATATTTATTCTAGATTTGAGATACATACTCAATAACATCGCAATCTACTTCCGTAGTTGTATTCTGCACTGTCACCTTAAAACAATTTATAAAAATTTAATTTATTTTACATTATAATTTGAATTAAAAATGTTTAGTTTGCTATAATAACTTTATAATTGTAAATACTTGGTAATTACATTTTTCAATTATTTCTTCCTTTTATTCAGTTCTTATTAACACACATTTTATATACACACATATTAACACACAAAAGTTATAAAATTAATGTTACTCAACACCATCTAATAAAATAAAAATATTAAATTCATAATCACAATTAAAAACCATGTTAATAAATTTTTTAACATAATTTAATAAAACACAAAATTTAATGTACAGATAAACTATAACCATAAAAAATATTAAAATAAGTTTACGATATTCTTACAACCATTAAAAATAATTCAAACAACACAATTTTATTTATGAATATTATATACATAGGTTACATTTTGTCAAATTTAGGTTTGAAATACGGCATTGATCCTAATTTATAATTGGATCCTATTTTGTACATTGGCAAAAAATTAATTAATTCTTAAAATAAACAATAATTATATTTTATTATTTCAACAATGATATAGGTTCTAATATGTGGTAAAAATTTCTTTCGAACGATTTCTAATAAGACGTAAATACATTGCAGCAGAAAAACAAACATATTTTTATTATAATAATATTATCTTGATATGCATCTTGTTTAATTGCTACAACCAAACCATTTTTGTCTGTTGTTCCTTTCGAATTGTACAACACTCTTGTATGTAATGTAATAAATTAACGTGCATAAACTCACGCACTTTTGTGTTATTCCATAGTCACTGTCAATTGATATAGCGGTATATCTACAGTGATAATCCTTACGCTCGTGCATATCGCAATTAATAGAATTTTAATTCAGTTTAATGCAAATCTTTAGAAAAATATGACGAAACGCGCATTATTGTTAATCATGAAAGTTCATAAAATAAATTATATTATTATTTATTGTATTTATTCTTTATATTTGTTAGATCTTTTTGATATATATTTACGGTATTTAGTTACTCGGTGGTATACATGTTTTTATTTATTTTTATCTATTTTGTTACTGATATTTTTAGTTACAATTTCGTATATCTGGTTTTATGATTCATGCTGCTATTCTTGCTGCATATTTTATGGTTTTTTTTCCTATTATAAACGATGTAGTTGTTACATTACATCCTTTTAGGATGCTAGTGATTGGACTTATTCTGTATACTTCAATCGCTATTCTCATATCTGTATCGATGCTTCCGTAGTAAACTTTTGGCTGCTTTAGACTTTTGTAGGAACTAATTACTGTTTCTTAATTCGCTCTCTAGTTTTTGGCAGATATCATTTGAAAATATTTATTCTTTTTAGACACTGATTGTTTAATGTTTCAAGATATAGTTTCCACGATAGTTTGAAATCGAAAATGAGTCCGAGAATTTTTATTTGCTCTACAGTTTCAACTTGTTTATGGTTGATAATTAATTTTAGGCTATTGTGATTACAATCTTTCTTTTGCGGAAAATAATTGTTTTAGTTTTATTTATTGATATTTTAAAACATGCTGTAGTATTAAATTTAACTTTTATTTCACATTTTATTTCTTTTTTATTTTCGTTTATCTTTTTTAGATCTTCATCAATAATTTAATATAATTTTAGAAGGTGAATCTTTTATTAAATAAGAAAAAATAGTTTATTGCTATAAATGTTTTATATTCTTTGATATTTTAATTTTATACTATTTTCAGTAATATATAGTACTTATATTAATTATTATTAATACAATATTTGAAGATGTTGACGTCATAGTAGTTTTTAAATTTAACTATTAAATCACAATGATATTTTTATTAAAAGTAATAATCATTCGTAGAGATTATAGGAATGATAGTACTATAAGATAGTACTATAAGGTTGTAAAACATTCTATAGTTAATATATAATTATACCAATATAAACGAATAATGATTTTAAAACTATACTCTCGTCTCTTTTCTACATTAATCTTGTATATCTTACACTTATACTTAAGTTTGTGTGCCTAATTTAGTTAAATAGTTAAATTAATTAATTGGATTGTTTCATTAGTAAAGTATTAATCATGGAATTTATCATATTACAATCACTATAATTAATTATTGGGCAGTTATAATTAAGTAACCATAATGATACATATAATAAACAAGATAATACACGTAAGAATATTTAGAGTATTGCAATTTGTCTTTGGAAAAACATTATGCAGTATATCTTAATCCTTCATATATTATTAGTGTGATTACTTCTTCTGATGAAGGAAGAGTTTTTTTTATTAAGCATCCAAATCTTACAAATAAAGATTTATTAGCTAAATCTTAGTCTATACATTAAGTTTACAATCTTTTTGAATAAACAGGAAATATTTACAAGCAGGTATATTTGGTTCACATAGTATGATAGATACTGTCATCGAAAGTTGAAGTTTCAGTTTGAGAAGATTCTGTATAAAATAGCATCGCTGCTCGTTATACAGTGAACATTGTCATGCAATATGGTCAAGGCTTGGTCACTGCTACCACAATTGCATTTACGATCATCAACAATTTTAATTCTGACCAATGAGGAAGCTAAATTGTAATGTTCTGCTCTGCATCTATTTACAGTCACTATTAAATCTCATGGAAGATTTTTACTGTAAAACCATGTTCAAAAATTATTTTTATATAATAATTTTCAAAAAAAAAATTTCCTTGAGTAAGGCCCATATTTTGAATTATTGCCTTGTTATTTTCAATCATATTCTGCTTAAAATATTTTTTTAAACAACTGAACGGTACATGTTTCTCATCATCCTGATTATTAATGTTGATAGCGTTTTTAGCTTCTACATCTGCTAGTTCATTTCACAGTATGGAAGAACCCAAAAAAATGTGATGTTTGCATTATCACCTTTCTTGATCATAAATTCGCAATATTTTTGATTGATATTTAGTATGTAGGGATTGACTCGGATATCAATCTTACAACTATTTAAACTTTCCACGAGACTTAATGAGTCTGTAATGATTGAGATTGGTTTATTTAAGGTTTTTAGAGTAGTATCTAAGGCACCATTGACAGCAATACATTCAGTTGTGAATATAGAAATGTGGGGATTTAATTTTCTTTCAATCGTGACACCTAATTCCGGTAAAATGCACACAAAGCCTACATCGCTGTTTCTGTTTTACTACCGTATGTGAATATTTTTAAAAGTTTTGGTTTTTAAGATTATCATAATTTGGATTTATATTTGATTCATGCAAAGGCAGGCTGAGCTGTTTGAAATTATAAATACAAACTTCAAATATACTTTTTCGCTTTCTCTTGCACTTTGTAAGCCATTTAAAATAGTATTTGTTAATAGTTTGGCTGATAGGTAAGTTCTCATTACTTATTATTTTTGATAAATAGCTATAACAAATAAATTTAGTTCTTTCACTTATCAGTAGCAGTTTCGATTCGCCTAACAGCACACTTATAGGAGTAGATTTTCGATAACCAAATATTATTCGAATTGCAGCATATTGAATTTGCTCGAGTTTTTTCTCAAAGTCCTTACGCACAGATTTCTATATAAAACAACCGTATTTTATAATTGAACAGATGTATGTCTTATAAAAAGTTAATAAAGTATTAGAATCAGTCCTCCATCAAATACCACAGAGGTATTTTACAATGTTAAGGAGTCTGTAACATTCGTTTGCTATTTTGTCAATTTGTGATTTAAACGTTAATTTATAATCAAAGATTATTCCAAGAAATCGAGTATTTTCACTGGACTTAATTACATAATTATCATTAATTTTAATATCTGTTTCACCTGGTTTAACATTATTATTATTGAAATTTATAAAAATAGTTTTATGTGGTGCTAGTCCAAGCTCTAAATTGGTCAATTCTCTGTCGGCTATTTTAATTGTATTTTAACTCTAATTCTTTTAAATTCAATAAAGTCTATGAGATTATTTGTTTTTTCCCATTTTTTAAATGCATTTTTCCTAAGTTTTTTAATTTCCTGACACTTTTCATCCCATCAAGATACAGGATTCCTATGATTTTCAATGTTTACAGATTTTTTTCCGGAGCATTTTTTTCAATAGTAATTATACCTATAAATTTATTATATTTTTCGTCCGCTGCAATGCTCAAAAAGCTATCAGAAATGAATTGTAAGTATTCTGTTTGAAGACGAACGAAAACATTTGTCCAGTTAGTTTGTGTAGATCGAATTTTGTGCGATTTTATTATATGTACTGCTTTTTCCGCATTTATGTTTACATTAATAGGATAATGGTCTGAACCGTAAGTTTCGTCCAGCATTTTAGTTTCTATTTTGTCGGTTACACATTTATCCGATAATATCAAATTAATGTTTGAACTTGTCTATGCAGCTGTACAATTTTTCTCCGTTTTTATCATTTTTATTATAATTCCACACTACATTGTGTGCATTAAAATCATCAATAATTAAATTATTTTTTCCTTTTGTTAAGTTACAAAATTTCTACCCATTGTTTTTGGTTTAATGTACATCTAGGGCTCCTATAGCATACAAACAAGTTTAAACAAGGATTTGTGTTGGTAATTTTAATGCCGCGTATTTCGAACAAATCATCGGGAGAGCTTATAGTTTCAATTTCTTTATACGCTATGTTCTTACGTATGAGTATGAGTACACCTCCTCCCGTAGAATGCATTCTATCTTTACGAAAGGTAACGAATCCTGACATTTGAAAATCTGCAGTTGATGGCATCAGCCATGACTCGACGCACGCAAATATATCAGCTCCTTTTAAGATAGGGTTAAGTTCATTTTTGCGTTGCAGTATACTTCTTACATTCCAGTAAACGATATTTAGATTATTGTTGCTATTTTTTTGTCCAGCCATTATTCTTCTTGTTTTTTAATTTTCTTCGGTTGAAAATGATTCGTTGCTGCTCGTAGACTCTTGATCTACATTATTAAGTTTTTTAATAATGCGATTTATACGATTTTTTATTTTTTAATCTGTCATTTCTTTTTGAAGAACTCTTAGTATCATAATTAAGGAAGAGAAATCTTTGGTATACTGAAGAGCTAGTGCTCATATGTTTTTTCGGTATGACAGCTGTAAGAAATTTGTAATTTGTATAATAGATAAAGCAAGGCTTTCACTTGTAGTATTTCATTATCTGTTTTTTTGTTATCGTTATTAATTGAAGTCTTCTTTTTTTTGCTTCATGCAATATTTTGTAAAAGTAGCTCTTTAGCACAGTTTAAACAAAAAAAAACAATTATCATCAGGCATTTTATTAGAAAAATATAAATATAATAATCGCATTGTATTACATAAAACATTAAATTAATTAAGATTCACGAATTATGATTACCTATTTGAATAGCATCTTCAAAATTTATTGGTTTGTAAGACTTTGTCTTATGATCTGTTCCACTGAAAATTTTTTGTATAAAAATTGTATAAAAATACGAGGTGTGTTCAAAAAATAACAAGAATTTTTGTGTTATGAAAAAAATATTTATTTATTCATGAATATCTATTTTGTCCCCTTCAAAGTAATCCCTCTCGGATATAATACACTTCTGCCAACGCTTTTTCCAATCCTCGAAACACTTTTGAAACTCGATCTTTGTAATAGCTTTTAGCTCTTTTAGCGATTCGCTTTTAATGTCATATATGCTTGCAAATCGACAGCCTTTTAATGTTCTCTTTATTTTTGGAAATAGAAAAAAGTCACATGGAGCCATATCTGGAGAATATGGAGGCTGAGGCATCGTTACAGTTTTGTTTTTGTCCAAAAATTCACGAACAGGCAATAAAGTGTGAGCAGATGCATTATCGTGGTGCAAAAGCCATGAATTGTTTTGCCACAAATCCGGGCGTTTTTTTCGGATTGCTTCACGCAAACGGCGTTGAACTTGTAGGTAGTACTCCTTATTGATTGTTTGACCTTGTGGCAAGAATTCATGATGCATCATGCCATTAAAATCGAAGAACACAGTGAGCATAACCTTCACATTCGACCGCACTTGTCAAGCCTTTTTCGGTCTTGGCGATCCATAATGCCTCCACTGAGAAGATTGAGCCTTAGTTTCAACGTCATAACCGTATACCCATGTTTCGTCACCTGTTATAACACGTTTTAGTAGTTTTGCATCGTTATTAACTTCATTTAGCGACTCCTGAGCAACTTCCATTCGCCGCTGTTTTTGTTCGAAATTCAACAATTTTGGAACGAATTTTGCTGCCACACGTTTCATACCCAAAACATCCGAAAAAATTTCATGGTATGAGCCAACTGATATGCCAACATCATCAGCGACTTCTCTGATTGTGATTCAGCGATCGTTCATAACCATTTCTTTCACTTTTTCATTTCTTTCACGTTTTCATCGGTTGTTGATATGCTTGGACGTCCGGGTCGTTCATCATCTTCAACATTTTCGCGGCTATCTTGGAAACGCTTATACCACTTGTAAATCCTTGCTTTACTCATAGCAGACTCACCATATGCCTTTGTTAACATTTTACAAACTTCACTTTATTTCATTTTTTACGCAAAATTCAATACATATTCTTTGATCCATTTTTTTCACAAATTGTACTTCAGGGGCATGTGTACCAATATAATAAAAAAAATTTTTATACAAGCGGACTCTCCAAACCCGCGAAAATTAAAAATTCTCGTTGCTTTTTGAACACACCTCATATTAACTAAGATTTTCTCTTGTGCACTGTGCTTTTTCTCTTTATAAACGCTGTTTTTGTATACTTTTGATGGGTTAAGTCCTAAGGTGATCATACCTGTCCAGTTTGCTAAATGCGCACGTGTACAATCTAACCAAAAACATTATACTCATGTTATACTCAAAAAACGCAAAACATTGATTTGAAAATTACCATATTCTAAGATATAATTTAATAAAATGAAAAAATTGACTATACTTTATATAATTTTTCTTATCAAATACGCTACATTTTAAACAGAGGTATAGTAAAAAAATTGATATAAATTCAATAAAAAGATTAGTTATCTTAGTTGGTTACAAGATTATGTCTGGTCAATTTTTATAAATATGTGGCAAAATTTACTAGAACAATTCTTTCAGTGTACTACTGAAAAATATATTACTACTAAAATAACCAATAGAAAATAGTATTTTCTATTAATTATTTAGGTACTTTTCCTATAGATGCCAATGATTATGGAATCCATCGTGTCCTAAAATTTACTTTTCAATCATTTGTATATGAATAATTACTGTTATAATACATGTATAGTTACTTAATTATGTAAATCCAAACACGAAGAAGTCTTTGCAATAAGTAAACCTAATTATTATTTAAAAACAGTTAAAATTTTTTGAATTTTGTAGCCTTTGAGGGTTATGCAGAATCATAAATGAATCGGATTATGAAATAATTAAAGAAAAAAGAAGAATAGTTCTGATCATTTCGAAGTTCGTGTTATTAAATCTACGAAAAATGGGATAATGAGGATCAACAAAATTAATGCTGTGAGAAATGACTATATATGTATATTAGGCCGTAATTATGGCCGCGCGCGTCGTGCACTCTTTGACAAAGCGAAGAACTCCTAAAATCCTCTGTGTACTCTTTGGTCTTCTTTTGTACTCCCCCCACCACTGGCCGCTGGCTCGCCGGGCCTGCCCGGCCTACGACGGCCGCCGGCCCCCCCCATTCCACTGCGTTCGGCTGCCGCCTTGCCCCTCATTGCACTGCCCCTTCCACCGACTTTGCTTCCGGAATTCATTGGAAATTTGTCGAGAATAATTTCGGAGAAATCTAGAGAGTACAGAAGAGTACAGAAGAGTACAGAAGAGGATTACGGAGTTTTACTTCCTGTACTCAGAGTGAGCGGCCCCTCGATATAGTTACATATAAAATCCGTTTCCAGCGGATTATTGATAACAGTCTTGTGCCTCGTCTTGTGCATAATATGTTAATATATGATTGAATCAAACTTTTCACGAAAGGTTATTGATAACTTTTTATTTGCTGCATGCAATATAATTAAATTATAATATTTATAAACTTATATAAATATGATTTTTTAACCTTGTGAGAAGCTATATTAAAAGATTCCAAAGAATATTTCCAAAAGTATTTTATATCGTACATGCAGCTTCTGCTATGTTTTGACTGGAATATTAATTCAATCTGTCATTATGAAGTTTTCTTGCTGCTTACGAAAAGCTTAAAACAGATTTCAGCTGATCTAAAAAATACAATTGTCTAGGTTAAAGAGAAAGTTATCTGTTGCATTTAGCAAAGTTTACAGAATCACTTTCAACAACCATGTGTAAAAGGTTCCTTTAGCGTATAATTAAATCTTTTACAGAAGTTCATTGTAAGATTAATACAATATTACATGCAATATTCAAAATCTAATAATAAAAATCTTAGGTTAATCTTTTGTAAATCTTGCAGGAAGCTTTCGTGAAAGATTCCATATTAATATAACTAAAAGTGTTTTTATAACTTTATACTATCTAAAAGATAGTATTTCATTTTAGTCGCAAAGTATACACAAATCCGATTATTAGAAATTCTTGAAGTTGCTTTAATATGTTCCGACTTAATCAACTTAATTAGTTGACTTACATAATCATCAAGGGTGAGTCCGTCAATTGAATCGAGGATAAGAGCTTGATTATCTTTAGGAAAATAGTCTGAGGAGATTGCAGTTGCATAGCTTTTAACTTGAGATTGTTTTACTTGAGAAAAACTGTTTGGTGAATTAATACGATTTGAATTTTGTGTAGCCATTTTGTCAGAATGCACTTAAAGTGCACAGACTAATCTTCGTAGTAAGAGCCGAAATCTACTTTCACTTTTTCTCACTACTTGTCACTCACTTTTCACTCGCGGCCTAGTGTTTACCATGACACGTGTTACCTCGACAAGAGCTAACGAGAGACCGAAGGAAAACTTACTAGAGGGATTACTTTTACATTAGTAGAAGTAATTAATACTTAATCATTAAATTTAGGTAAGTTACATGACTTTATTTTTAAGTCAGCTTCTTTTATACGAATTGTAACCCTTCAATTTTCTCTTTGATTTGTTTTTTTAAATTTCTGCTTTAAAACTTTCGGTTCTGTTTTTAATCTTTTTATTTGAAATATCGTTTCTCTATGAATGTCTAAATAATAATATTTACAGTTGAATTATTAAAAACTTAAAGAAAAATGAAATTGAAATTCATATAAAGTATTATATTTATATATAATACGAGCATTATAGATTATATAAGCATTATATTTATATATCGTACATCAGGTCGTCCCTTGAATTACAGAAAAATAAGTATATTCTTCTGCAGACTCAATTTCAATTAACTAAATGATAAATTAGCTTAAAACCTTCTTAATCGATAAATAAATTCATAAAATAAAATCATCTATTCATTTTAATTTCTGTTTAGTCCGTTTATGTAAAATTTTTAGTGACAAGAAGTCTTTAAAACAGTTTGATTATTATTTTCGAATTTGATTTAATAATTATACGTATTACATTATTAATAATATAAAGATTTTAATTAAAATAGTATAGAAATACAAGTGGTTGATGAAAGGTCTGCAGGTTTATGAAATTAAAGCAGGTCTACTTTAATAAAAAATTAGAATAACGGCATTTATTAATGCTCTTGTTGGTTACACGACACGGAGAAGCTCTGATCTAGTCGGCGGTCAAGCTTCGAGTGCCTTTCTTCTTTTCTCATCGTCCTTTCCTTCCTTAGCTAATACGCAGTTTTCCCTAATGCCCATTATAATAAAACACTAAACTAATAGCTCGCTCCTGCACTTCTCGCACATGCATATCATACCCGCTGCACATTTGCTCACCCCTTTCGGCGCGCAGGCCGTCGGGGCGCCTACCTGTCTCTCTCTTTCTCTCTGTCACTCCCTCTGTCGTCCGCACGGTCATTCGGTACCTTTTGTTTTACAGCGTCTTTCATACCTTTATAAATATAATGGCACACGATCTACGCCTTATACCCTAAGCATTCATACCGATAGCACCCACATACATTCCCACAATAGGTTAATAACATTAATTACTACCTTTTTATAAGACTATATTTAATATTGTATAATACTATCTAAATAATACTATGGGAAATTGATTAGGAAGTTAAAAGCATATGTACATCTGTACATTTGTATACTAAAAATATATAATTATACATAAAAAATGACAAATGATTAATAATATTTTTAAGTCATAATAATAAATATTTATGTAGCAGATTTTTAGTTTATAAATTCCTGCATCACTTAAATCGCATGAATCTTTACATATTGATGAAACTTGTAAATATTGTAATCATTCTTGGATTTAATAAATGTTTCAATGTCAACGATATTTTTATTTCTTAACAACACAGTATTATCTAGATGTTTAATGGTATCATATTATTATAATTTATTTTATTAACATTTTCATTTTAATTTTTAATATGAATGATTCCGATGGATATACAATATATATTTTTAGCAAACATAGCCTTTTCATTTTGTTGCATGTAATATTGTTCTACAATATGGACCTAATCATGATGCTCATCGAACCAATAATTTTTCAAATGAAAAAACACTTATTTAATTTAAATTATATTGTATGTTAGCAAAGTCTTAAGATACATACACTAAATTATGCACATTTAGTGATATAAATTTTTTGTCATACGTTTCTAGGGCTTTATCATAAAAACGTTTTAAAAATGTTTCAATAGAATTATTGTCGAATCGTCAATTTTCTCTAACTCCGTCTTTAAATACGCCTTCTAATTATATAGGATCTTTATATAATAAGAAAATTATTTTTCAATCTAATCTTGCTTATAAATTTAGCTGGAACGTCAATATTTGATTTCGAAGTTCATCTTTCCAATTCTCAGAAAGCAATTACAGAAGCATTATCATTTTCACTTATAGCTGATTAAAAACTACATTCTGACTTTAAATTTAAAGAAATTTCTCAATACAATTTTCTTTTCTTACTATCTTAATATTTAAAATTTTTGACAATTTAATTAAAAGTGAAAAAATATGTAGGTTAAAATAGTAGAAATCAGCAATTGACAGTTACTGATATCTACCTATGTATATAAAGCAGAATCTGCACAAAACTTCTCGGCATACACTGCTTACGTGTCCACCAAATCTGTTCTACACTTTACACACAACATTTTCAACAAATAAATAAGCTTTTTAAATAATTAAATCTTGTCTTTATTTTTCCTAACCTATAATTAGTAGATTAGTACCATTGCTTTAGTAAAACAACTTTATAACGTGATATTTCCTTATCCATACTATACACTGCGAGCTGGTATCCAAGATTTCGGAGAACAATATTGCTATACTGGACGCTAGGCATTCATATACTTAGAAGGAAGGAGGACTTGTCAAGAGGTGATCCTGAGGTTGTTGGTGGGGAAACAAGCATTTAAACGACAGGTGCCCGGTCGTCCAGAATCAGCTTACGAGAAGTCGTGATGAGCTAGATGAGAAACTTAGAAGAACATCACGCATGTGTTCCCAGTATTGGAGGGACTGCGTCCTACTCTGCTGGCTAGGTCCACAATTCGGAATCCTCGAGGCTGCTTTTCTTTGCACAAATAACTACATAACTGTTCCGAGTCTGCGTGAGTTCATATACAGAAAAACAGAAAACATGTTTTTTTCGTTCAAAATTATCTTTATTCATTTTTGAGGTCTACAAACAGCCAACAAAATAGCGTGATTCTTAGCACAATAACTCACAAACCAATGAATAGAATGATATGGTATTAAACAGATTTCTTTTGAAGCTTAGTGCTAATTGGAAATATGGTAAATGCAATAAAACTATCGCCATTTATGCGTGAGACTCGGAAAATTTCAACCTGTTTCACATTAGCTTACGGAATTACGCTTAAAATAATTTTGATCGTATCAGGTACATGATTATCATTTTGAATAATTAAATTTGCAATATCTTCTAATAAATTTTTTAATTTCCTCTTATTTTTATATTTTACATTTCTATTCATATATATACTTACATCATCCTCTTGAGGAACTCTGCATTTATTGCTGACCTTGGTCTATCTGCCCTAAGTAGGTCTTTAACATAACTAAAATTATAAATAACAGTATTTTGAACAATTGAGAGTGCAATTAGAGTTCTACCAATCATAAATATTTCATTAAAAGATTTACTACTGCCCTGTACGATCTTACCACTTGACTCCAACCTATTATCATAAGAATTAATACCTTTTCTCTTTCAGAGACATTTAGTATTTTAAGTCTAGTGATAAGATTCTACAATTGATCGAAAATCAATAAGAATCAAAAGCAAAAAAATTACGACTCAGATGAAAGAACGTTAAAAAAATTAAAAATCATAGTCTGAAATTTTCTTACGTAATAGATAAAGTCTCTACCACAATTGTACAAGTAAACTACTCCATTTATTACTGTCTGATAAAGAATTAAAAAACATTTAGTATTAAGACTTATTTAAGTATCAGTTAGTATACCAATATTGGGTTTTGTGTGATTGTAGGTTCGGGGGTCCACATCGTTATTTCTGGAAAACTTTAATTCTAAAAAATTTAACACCATCTTTAAGAACAATGTCAGAGTTACCACTGGATTCGTCGTAGAAAGTTACTGAAGAAACAATCTCCAACAAAATAATAAAAACATTAGAGACCTTCAGAATGTCATTATGTTTAAATGACCTTCAAATTAGCTTCTAGGTGAGCATTGGACAATGATCTGAGTACATGTGTATGGGATAAAGAAAGGAGGTAGAAATAACTGATTCAGGCCGTACACTGATTGATGTGTATATATTCGGAGTTTATTTCGCAATGTTTTACAAAGATCGAATCGGAGTGTATTAATGCTATGCGGTAACGCTCTCCCTAAGGTTAAACCAATAGTGACGCGCTCGCGTTCTTCGTGCCGCTCGGTCTGCGGGCCACTGCCAGAACCCCCCCGTCGCGCCGTATCACGGCTCGCACCTGGGTATGGGCTACAAGCGCCCCACATTACATCGCGGATCGCAGAGGTCTGGTCGCCCTTCCCAAAACCGTCACGAGACCACGGCATGCCCCTTCGGTTTGATATACAACGAAGGGCCATGATCGTGCTCCCCGCGCTAAGGTTATGCGCGACCTCAAAATGGACTATGCGCGTCGTCAAGCACGTAAATAGAGCGCTCCATCGTTTCTCCCGGCGCCTCCCGACCTTAACGTGGATCGGTCCGAAACAGTCGAGCCCGCAATGAGTAAACGGTCTCTGCCTGTAAGAAAGTCGCCCGGTCGGCAAGCCCGCCATCTGCAGATTCTGGGGTCGTCTACGGCGGAGAACCCTCGGCCTTCGCAACCGTACCTTTGTCGATCTCCGGCGGGCGACTCCGAAACCTATCGAACTGACTCCGAACTCTCCGCACAACCGCGAGCATGCCCGGCCAACCGCAAAATCGTATGGTAGTTGGCTCGTCACGCATGCCGTGCCCCCCCCCCCCTTCCACAACTCGACTCCTCCCTAATCAGCGTCCGATCACAGGCGCCGAGGGCGCGCAATGAGGGCCGTACGTTCTCGGGCAGTCGGAGGAAAGCGGGCCCGGCGAACCAAACGTTCCATTCCCGAAGCCCCGCGCAATCCCCCCTGGTCGCCACATCCGTGGGGTTCTGCTCCGATGGAACCCATCGCCACTTCAATGGCGCCGTCACACGGTTTATCTCGCCCACACGGTGCGTCACGAAAACCTCGCGCTTATTGGGCTTCGACCGTATTCATTGAAGCATAGTGGTGGAGTCGCTCCACAGATAATGTCCCTTTACACGAGAATGAATTTCCTTTTCCACCGTCCGCAGTAGCACGGTGAGAGGCTTCGTGGACGCTACTCTCGACTTCGCCATTAGCAGCGCTACGTGCGCCGGTGCACCGAGCGGTTCGAAACGCACGTACACCGCGGCAGCATATGCCTTGACGCTCGTGTCGCAGAAAAGGTGTAGTTGCACTCGCGCGTGGCCTGACATCGGCGGCGAAAAGCACCATCAGGCTCGTCATCTCTTAGATCACCGGGTCCAATAAGCAATTATGTACAGGGCGACGCTGGGAGGTCCTCGATGTACGCCAGTGGCGGGCGGTGGCCGTGCTCGCAGAGGTGGGAGCGGTAGTGTAGGTCCGT
Source organism: Sycophaga agraensis (assembly GCA_018906755.1). Taxonomy (NCBI): domain Eukaryota; kingdom Metazoa; phylum Arthropoda; class Insecta; order Hymenoptera; family Pteromalidae; genus Sycophaga; species Sycophaga agraensis. The sequence goes on from JACCIE010000035.1 coordinate 249,176, forward strand.
AGATGGGTGGTGAGGTAGCTCCGTTTCCACGTTGTCCCTGGATCGTAATTATGGCCGATTTCCGCGGATCCTGTGGTCGGGATATTGGCGAGACGTGATCGCACGCCAGTGTCTCGTCGGGTTCTTCTCTCCGCTGGGCTGGGTTACCATTTGACGCAACTGGCATTCGCTGCCCCGGTGGATGCAATGTTAAATTCGACACTTCGCAGTGGGTTGATGATGCCATGGTGGGTAGCAGCGGTTTCGAGTCGCGTCGCTCCGCGTGGAAGGCAGCCGCGTCTACTTCGAGGCTCGCTCGATCCTCGGAGCTCGTCGGCGGCGTACCTTCTCGTTGTTGGTGCCTTCTCCAATTCTCCTTGACAGCGGGCGATGGTGACTTCACCGTCGATGTTGCCTCCATGCGCCGTGATGACGCCCGTTGGGTCCGGGTTTTCGCTAGGCGAGGTAGCTACTTCGCTGGCGATCCGGCGAACTTCCCCGCTGTCACTCTTCTCTTCGCCGGCATGTGGACGATTGTCAGATCCCTCCTTCTCGCAGGTAGACTCTATCCTCCTCCTTTCCCGTCTTTGTTCTTTATTCTGGTCACGGCACCAATTTATGGAATAAAGAGAGGAGGTAGAAATAACTGATTCAGGCCGTACACTGATTGATGTGCACAATCTGTCTTTTAATTCCTTGTCTCCAGTGATACCACAGGATAGCTGAGGAAATTCTAAACATTTTTTTTGCGGTTGCGAAACTGTCAGATGCACCCCACGAAGATACTGGTGTTTAAAAAATTGTAAAAATCCGCATCTAAAACATCCGAAAAAACATCTCAATAAACTATATGTATGTGTAACATTTAGGCTAAAAACCAAATGAAGATATAATTCTACATTTGACTGAAATTCACTACAGGAAACTTTTTTATCATATAGGACAAAATACGTTTTATATTTCTTAAAATTAATTAAAAATTAATTAAAAACTTATTCAAAACTTTATACTAAAATGTAAATGTATATGTTTTATTCAATATTAAATGTCCATTTTGATTATATTTTGTTTTCAATTATGTTTATGTAATTTTGTTTTATATAATGAAAAGTCAAGAGAAATTAATAAGTGATTTTGCAATCGGTAATTTTAATTCTTGTTTGTAATTCTCCTCAGATAGTACTGCATATACACGTGTTATATGTATGAATGTTATCATTTTATTTATCATCTATTGCATACACTCATTTTTGTTAAATTGTTCAATGTTAAACGAATATTGATGAAATGTTGTTACCTTTTTGTCTACGCTATATCTGTGTTAATTGACAACATGTAATTTATTGAGATTTTAGGATAAGTATACTTAAAATGAAGCATTTTGTGTTTGTTATTATATTCTTGCAATATTTTATAAATTTTTACAAATAATTACATGTCTCTGAATCTACTACATACTCTTTCGTTTCAAAATGACATTCTCACTATAAAATTTCAACACACTATAAAATTATTTTGATTATAGAATAACAACATTTTAAGATTTACTTAACAATTAAACAAGCTTTGATATTAATTAATCCTAAAATTGTATAGAAAGCACTATTTCTCATTCCAAATATTAATTATTTTGACTTCTAGAAATAGACTTATTGTATAAATATTAAATTAAACAAAATGTTAACAAGTACTTAATACAATTGTATACAAGTAATTAATATTATAAAATGATGTATTATAAAATCAATAAATTATCTCGTTTATTACTATTATTAAAAGTATTATGAATTATTTTAATACATGCATGAATTTGCAATGATCTGTCATGCAACATTTTTCAAAATAATCTTTTTTATTTATTTCTAATTTCCGATAACAATTTTAGCCCATGTCCTTCAACCTAATTCGTAGTGCTGAATTAAAACACTGATTTGAATCATGATTCATACCTATATGTCAAGACCATTGCAGTAAAATAAGTAAAATATGGTTATTTTTATGTTTATTTTATTATCATGCTGATAAAAGTTAATGTCTTTATATATCAGAATAGAAATTGTATTTAAATAGAAAAGTTTAACACATATTTTGAACAATGTTATTCCTGGCTTGATTATTGAACTGTTATGAATAAAAACTTAAATTTTATACTACATTATAATAATTTCAATATGTTAAAACTAAGTTTTACTGTATTACTATTGGTTATTATTTTGTGTGGGTCAGATGCAAAAGACTATTGCAATTCATCATACGATTGCGCTAAACAGAAACACGTTTCATGTTTATATAAGGTTACCCTGTAGATTATTTAAATTTTGTACAGATCTTTATTGCAGTTTTAATGATAGAATTTAGTAAATAAATAATATTCTATTTATTCTTTTATTCAAAAAAAATTTTAACAATTAAACTATAATATAAATCACTATTCAATTTTGTAAGCATTTTAATAAAATATTTAATGTGTCACTTGTAAAATTACTTTTTACTATGTAATTTATTGTATTTGTAGAAAATTTTTTTTATATTTTTTCTAATTCTTATATTTTGATTTTTCAGCCTGATGTGCTATCAGATAATTGTACAGAAGCACTAAGCTATGGATTATCGGAAGGAGAAAAACAAAAAATTTTAGATTATCATAATTTAATAAGATTAATAGCTGCCGATTCTGTTAGCAGATTTTTAAAACTAAAGGGGCGTAATCCTGATAAACCTGACCAAACTAAATCAAACAAATTGGTAAAATCTTCATTAAGAGTTTTAGAAAGAAGGCTATTTAATCATATTTGGATATTTATATTTATAAGGGTCTACGAGCCAAAAAGGTCTACAGTCTAATTATGTATTTAAACAATATTTATTTTAAGGTATGGGATGATGAACTGGCTGAAATAGCACAAACATGGGCTAATCAGTGCCATCCAGGAGGAAAAAGTTGCAGCGTAGTAGGTGAGAATATGATTTAAAATTTTTGTTAAAATGATTATAATTTTTTTGTTAATAGATAATGATATACATAATATTATATATATGGCATATAAATATCTAGATCTCCTCCTGCATCCAGTACATAGTAATTCCATAAAAAAGATTATTAAAAAATTTCTGCATAATCCACGAGCTCTCGATACTATTCTTGAGAAATGAGTCTGTGACATAAGCCCAACATTTTTGTAATAAGTCGACTTTTAGTAATTTTTTAAATAAATATAACTGTACACTAAAATAATAAAAAATTGATCATTAGAGAATCACTACATTCAAAAGAAGGTGATTTGATGGTTTTCGGGAGGCAATTTCACCATTACGACTTGAACCTTTCATAGTATAATTTAAATACCTAAAAATCATTCGATGAATTCACTGCAAAATAAATTAGAATTATATTCTTTTTTATACCCTTATTTTATTATCTATAAATTAAACTCATATTTACTTTTTTAACTACATTGATTTTTATTAAACTAATTTATGTATGTTTCTATTATAGATCGATTTAAAGAAGTTTCTACTATTAGCGGCATTATAGACAGTACCAATAGTTCAGGATTTCAAGAATTAACGGTTAAAAATCTTGTTAAGCAGCTGTATTTATCGGTTAGAAAGAAAGTCAATGACACAAAAATTCCGTTAGTAATTTTTTATTAAATTATAAATAATCATATTTGTAATCCTAAATTTATCATCAACAATATAATAGTTCTTCTTTCTATTATGAGACTAGATCTATAAAGAGTAATACACATCTTGTTAAAAATGATGTTTATTGTCTTAAATACTCAGTTGTTTTGAAAATTACAATATAAATAAATTTAAAGAAAACATAATTTAGCATTATCTAGTTATAATTTTGAAGTAATTTTCAATATCACGACTTTACAAATTGAGAAAATTAGCTATTATATACATTTTATTTAGTTATAAATTTAATTGTAATTTTATTGTTCTGCAACATAACATTATTAATAGAAATAATATATCAGTTTTATATAAATAAATTCTTTTTATTACAGACCACTTATACAGCAAGAAATGAATCGCAATTTCTATATATTAGTATCAAAAACAGTCACTAGTATTGGTTGTGGAACGGTAAAATACAAGCCAGAAAGTAATAAATATAGATTTTACATGGTTTGTAATTATGGGCCAACTGATACTATTCCTAAAAAGGACATGTCAGTAACATCTAGAATTTGGGCAGCATTATTAGGACAAATTGTATTTTCTGAGGTGTTTAATTTGGTAAAAAAAGGTATTAAAAAGATAGGCTAAACTATTTTAAGAGAAAAACAAATTCAAAGAGTATTCAGCTATCGACATATTAAAAATTTTGTTAGTTGCTATGGATTGTATTTAACTAGCACTTCTTAAATAAATACTGACGTACGATGATTTAAGATTTTTATAGTTTACCATTTATCAATTTACATAAACGTTTGATGATTAATATTCGGTTTTATAACGTTATATACATCTATTCAATTATATAAAATGGTTATTTAATTATAAAGAATGATTTCATTAAAATTTCATACTTTATTGTTAGCGCGCAGAAAGTATTAAAACTATGCGTACAGATTAGTTCATTTCAAATATCATGGTGTAAAATTAAAACTATTGAATTCAATATTTCCGTCTCATAAATAACTATATTCAAATTTAGAATTTTCAAAAATTTCAAACCAATCTAACTTAAATTAAAAATATTATTGTGTGACATAATTTAATCTAATATAATTAAAAACTAAGTGTTATAGTCACTGACAACGATTATGATCTAGTTAATCGTAACAGAGTTCAAACATTAAGCCCTCAATTTCACTACTATTAGCGTTGTCACTTATCATGTTGTTCGTTTCCTTTTCATACCAACTTATGTAGATCACGCAGTCAAAAATTACCTAGTAAAAATTGCCATAGTAACTAAGACGATCTATACTCTGAATTGTATGGCCTAATGTGAGTGACAAGCGACTCACGCCCGAACTTGACCCTCGTCGATTCAACCATAGGCATGAATCAGCGGCTCGCCGACCTCTCGAGACGCGCCCGTTCTTCCGGCCGGCCGGGAATGCCGATTTCTTCCGAGCGCATCACCGTCGACACTAAGCCATCCGCGCAGCCCAGTCAGATTTCCGGTGAACCGCCCCAATCGTGAGTCAGTCGACGCGACTTGAATCACTACGGGCTCCGAAACCTTTGATCAGAGGATCGTGCGCGAGTCTGTCTCCGAGAAAGGCTTGGAAGCCGCATTGGCGCAGGATTAATTACGGCTATCCATGAATTATTGATGACTCGCGGTCCCGCGCATTAAAAACGTAACGTTAATTACGCTTGTGCGCTAATTATTGCCATTACATTGTTACTATCGCGTGTGCAGCCAAGCTGTATCGCAAATTGACGTAAACCCAATTCTGCGTGAATCGAACGGAACCACTCCATAAACGTGTGCATATGTGAATTAAGAAATTGTAATTTCAAAAATCTCGATTAGTTGGATTTTATTACGCGATAATCGCGTGTTGAGTGTAGCAATCGCTGCAACAAATAACGCTGATACAAGTTTGACTATTTTTAATATTTAGAAAAGTAGTTTAAGGCTATAAAAAATAGTGTAAGATCACCAACATCAAAATATATACTAAATACTTTTTTTATTTATATTTTTAATTCTGGTTTATTTAAACGTGGTATTTACAAAAAAATATAAATATGTACGACTAAACAGCATAAAATGATCATAATATACTGAATTTTATGCTGGATGATCATTTAATTCTTCATATAGTGCGTGAATTTCGGTATAATTCCAGTATTATACAGAAGCATTGCAGATGAATTTTATACGGAGTTAACCTCAAATTTTGTTTCTAAACTTTAATATGTTACGTGAATTTAGAATATAAGGAAAGTTATTAACTAAATTATTTAATTATTAGTAAATAATTATAATAATTAACTAAATTAACTAAATAAATAATTAAATATATAATTAAATAGTTAATTAATAACCTAAATATATAAGGAAAATAAATATGTATGTCAGCCTTATGACAGCCTTATATTTATGAATCGAGGTTTATCGAGTTTTCTTTTAAGTTATTTGTATTTATTAATTTAGTATTAATTTATGTTTATTTTTATCTCATTTATGTAATTTCTATCTTAAAAATATTTTATTTTTGTCAGGGTTATTATTATAATTCTTTAATTTTTAATATTTTCTGATCATTTTATTAAAGTACAATTTTATATCAAGACCAATATTTTGCATTGAAAGATGTATTTAAAAATGCTTTTTCCAAGCAATTGCAAACAAAAATTTTTAATTTAACTTTTTTCATTATTATTATTAAAATTAATATCATTTTTTAATAAATAATTTAATTCTATAATAAATTTTTTATAAAATTCTGTTATATGTTTAGGCTATTTGAATTATGTAGGTTTAGTTATGCTAAGCATGCATTATTTATGCATTATGAATCACGCTTTCCTGCACCGCGCAGAAGAGTCCCTTCCGCCTCATGACGGTTCAACAGTGTGCTCGCTAAAAATTTATAAACAATATTGGGCGCCAAGCGAGTAACCCCTGGTTGGCCGGTAGAGACTCTTTCGTCTTGTGGTGTGGTCCTGCTGGCCTCGGCAAAAAGGCACTGGCACAAGCTTCTTTCGACTTAATAGATACAATGGGGGGAAAGGAAAAAACACAATAAAGGGCTCATTTTGTATTTTCAAATTATCATATGTCATTGCCTAACTAATTGCACAATTTTCCCTGAGCTACTTGCGTTCTCTGCAGCGAGTGGCATCGCGACCACGACCCGTCCGTCCCAAGCACTCTGCGCACGGGATGATTTCCTCCCTAGCCCACTCACCGGCAATGTCTTCGGACGTTGTCTGGTCCTCTGGACCGGAGAGCGACATCGGAGGTTGCCACCCGTCGGATGCTGGAGGCGGTGTTGGAGGTTGTCGCCTGGATTGTCCGAAGACGGCATCTGGATTCGCCGTCCGTCGGATGCTGGAGGCGTCGGTTGCGTTGCTCGCCGGACCCTGGAGCAGCGTCGTCTGCGTTACTTATCCCTCCTTGGAAGTGTCGAATGCGTTGTTTATGCCTCCTTGGAGCGGCGTCAGCTGCATTGCTTGTCATTGGATCTTGTGAGCGAGGTCGCAGGTAGCCTATGCTCACTCTTGTCAGTGGTCCAAGATTCCACTGGAGGCTGGCGGCGTTAGTCAACAGCTCCTTCGGGATAGCTCTCGCAGCATCTTCACTGCACTCTTCGTCATGACTCGTCTACATCACGACCGTCACGTCTCTTCACAACTCGTCTCGACTCTTCTTCGTCTTTACACCATAACTTCCAAATCGAATCTCTCCGTGACTGCTCGCTTCGACCGTCGAACCAAATCCAACCAAATCTCTCGTGGCTCACTGAGGCAAAGGGGCGCAGGCTCTCAACTTCGGCCCTCTCGCGGCAGTGGCGAGAGGAGCCCACGAGGCGTGTACCCTGCTGATGTGCCTCAGCCTCGCGTCATATATTATGTCGGCCTCTTCTAGATGGCCTGTATCTCCTCCGCTTCATCTTCTTCGACAGTTTATCGGCTGCGGCATCGGTTGGCCCGAACACGGCATGCCGCGTCGTGTTGGCACAGCGTAGCTCCTCTATGTTGACACGCAGCAGCGGTGGTTTTCAACGCCGACCGGCGCCTCATCAAGATGGCTGCGGCGGCTCTCCACCGTGCGGGTCGTCGTTTAGCATAGTGCGGCCGACGGAGTCCGCAGGGGATCTCTACTCTTTCGGTGGACCATGTGTGAGGGGGCATAGCCAGCGCTATGGCGGCTTTTCTAGATCGCTGCGGGGGCCTGCCGAAATGGCGCCATATTACCACGTGGTCCGACCGATTGGTCCTGTAGCAGAGCTGCCGGTTCTCCATGCAATTGCCGTATTTCGGCCCGTTGCCCTCACATTCTTCGTCCGTATCACGCCCCACGTAAGCGCTTGAAGGTCGGTCGGTGATTACGCGTTCACTCACACTTCTCTCTTTCACACTCGCTTACTCTCGCACGCACTCTCTCTCTCTCAAATGATAACGTCGCAGGTATACAAAATTTCGTTCAGTGCCTTTAAGGTTATGTTGGGGATGGTGTCGTTCATATCGTCGAGCCTTGGGCATAGCATGAGGCTAATTATAATGTATTTTCTGCTCATGATTATGTTTTGCAGTACAGTCGTATTTATGAGTATCCACCACAACGTATGCCGAATTTTCTACCAGGGTATATATATATATATATACATATAAATTAAAAAATATTATAGACATGCAAAAGTGTTGTTTTAATACATCTTATTCTTTTTATTATAATTATAGTTTATGATTTTGTATGAAAATTTTAATAATGTATATTTAGTTTTGTAAATAGAGATACAGGTGTTCGTGTAGTAACATATAAATAGGGTTTATAAATAGCATGCGTTAATTTTATATTATTGCAGATATTTTTTATTTTAATTTTTTTCTCGTTGGATTTGTGTTAAAATATTATTTCTACATTTTTAATGCGGCTGTGCTTATTGCATGCTGGTCTCAAGCCGAAATAAACGCAGAGAGAAAGTGTTTATAATAAAAGTGCATTTGTAATAAATTAATATACTCCATTTAAAATAATGTAAAAGAGATCAAAATTAGTTAATTAATTATGCAGGTTATGTTAAAACAAATAATTTAATTATTTTCGCGTATTAAAAATATATTCGAAGATCAATAGTATTATAGTACTATTTAAAATTCGTGCGGTTAATATGAATAGCCTATAGCGTTGCAGTAAAATAGCGATACTAGGGTGCCTACAAGCGACGCAGCAACTAATTATTTGCCACTCATTTAACGTTGAGTCGACGCACTCTGCACATATTGAATTGTACCGGCGTAACCTCTATCGAAAAGTTAATATATTTCTTGTTGTCTTCGAGAAAATTTGCATAGAACTTAGTAAGTATTATAGGGTGCCGGCCAATATACCGGATGGATTATGTGTCGGAAAAATGTATATCTAAATGTATACATTTTTTTCATTGTCCGGCACATTGTCCGTTCAGCACGTTGGCTGGCACCCGTATTATAACTTCGTATATAAGACTTTGAATGTAGAAAATAGTTTGTTTTAAACTTGCATGTATTTAACATAAATTAAAAATATATTTACAAATAAATTATCTAATTATAATTGATCAAAGAAAATTCTATTTATTTCTTGCTAGATAAAACGTTTTTCGTACATTATATTACATTAAAATTATATCTGTGTAATTATTTATCTAATAAATTATGACAGAACAAAGCAATGTTCAGGTGAGGTCTGCCAATTTTCATAAAAGTCTACTAACTATAGATGCACGCTTTGTAAAGTAGTTTTTTATGCTTACATATTTAAAGAATTACTTCTATCTTTCACTTAAATCATGTTCACATGCCAAGTTAAAAATATAGAATCAATTTAAAAATTCCGATATAGATTACAAATCATAATAGACAATATAAAATATAATAAATAACTTCTTAATATTTCATTTGTACATTTAGTTTTATTTTATTTTATAATCTGATGAAATTCATACTCTATTGTCATCAAAAAACAATAGGCGTTTGGATCTGCAAAATATTTCTACAATCATTGAAGCAGGATTTTCGACTAGTGTTAATTTCTAACCTTAAAACTAACTTATGCAATACTTGGACATCTCTTGATCAAACGAAAGTTATATAAAATTTTTCTAAAACAAGATACGGAACATTGCTTAGTAATTTCTATAATAATGCAATCTAATGAATTTTATTATATTCAAAATATGTGGATGCGGATCATTTAATCATTTTTTAAAATAAAATAATTATTTATCATAGTATAATATGTATTTCATTATGTATTTATTTATTATTCTTATCTGTATTTATCCTTAAAATACTTACAAGTTAATTATTATTTAATTTTTAATTATTATTAATTACTTACTACTAACTCTAAATTAAGTTTATATTAAGAAAAAAAACAGGCATTTAGAATACAGTAGTCTTACTCCTTGCCACTAGTCGTCGCATGTCGTTACATTCTCGCAAGTGACAAGAATTCATATCTGTTAATATATATGGTTATAGAAGTAGTCGGTAAGTAGCGGTAACTGCGAGCGTCTTTACCATGTGATCATTAATTAGACTTATTAGACTATCAATGATTAAATAACTGAATATAAATAATTTCTATGATTCCTTCAAGATCTTTTTATGTATAAATTGAAATGGCAAATATAGATAATTTTTCTTAAATTCGGAAGGAAATTTTAGTTTAAAACATTATAATGTTTACAAAAGTAATATTGTATACTTTACAAAACAGTATGGTAAAAATTGCAAGTTGTATAAATATTTCTATTCTGTCTAGTATAATTTACGATACGGTATAGTAATTTCTCCAATAAAATCTTGTAATATTTAGTACACAATTTCTCTCCATATAGATGTGCTTGTTTTACAATTAACGAAGACTTAGTTGATAATAAACTTCAGCAATTGGTCGTTTGATCAATTTGCAATGATTCGCAAAATCGGCAACTCCAACAAAGCCGGAGGTATACGGGCAAGCGGGGAATTCGGGAAACCACGGGTGGGGAGGAGCGAAGCCAAGCAACTATAAAAAGTGAGGGTATCGAAAAGAAGGGGTTCGTTTTGTCATCTATCGTCCGTCCGAACAACACACATCGGAACGCCGCCTCTTCTTCCCAACGATCTACAAGTCCGATCAATAAAGATACAAGCAAGTACTTCTACTGCAACCTGGTGATTCATTCTTCTTGTTACTCCTCCAGTTTCCAGCCCTTGTCGAGAGTTCGACTCCCACCAACCGTCCTCCTCACTCACGCACAGACGCACGCCATCAACCACTTCCCCCAGGCGCGTACGTAACAATACAAATTCACAGATTTGCTTTAAAGTTGGCCTTTTGACTTGAAAAAAATTAATACTGTGTGTCTTTTCAAATAAAAAAACAAATGCAAAGTACAGATTTAAATTGAACAAAAAATAATTCATGTACAAAATAACTTACGAATAGAGTAAGTATTACTGTTTATGAATCTAAAATTTATTCATTATGCATAAAGGCGAATTTTCCATTAATGCAATTATAATGTGCATTCAATCTACTTTTAACAAGGTCATGTAATAGATCTAGATCTTACTATTTAGCTGGTACAAATAAAAATCTGGTCTCGTATTTATTATTTCTATGGCTACATAAAATCGAATCGATTAAAACTAGTCAAGTTCCACTAATTGTGCCTTTAGTTCTTTATGAACAAATTGAATAAATGCAAATGTATGTAGTTCTTCCATATTTAAATATTTTAAACGATATATAATTGTTAAAAAGTTTAATTTTTATTTTTATTGTAATTAAAATACACATACAATGAAATATAAAATTTTAAACGTTTGAATACAGTCCATATATTATCAAATGATGAAAAATTATAATGCATAGCGATCGTTTTTATATAAACTCATTGGACTCGAATTTCCTCATTATAACTACACTTTATACAGACAATATTGTGCTTATCGATTTCTTTTCTAGAATTGATATGTATCCGAACCTCATCTCTCCTTTGTGTGACTCTCCTTTCATCTTTCTTGGTATATGAAAATTAGCCATCAACCGTTCAAAACTAATGCTATTTTTATCTCTCGTTAGCTGCAAATCTTGCCTCGAGTACAGATTAGAGATCCCAAATTCCTTTAGATCTTCTGTTAAATACATGTTCATGAACTTGCATCAATAGCGTCTTTACTCTTTACTAGCATCTTTTTTAAGAACTAAACCCTGTTCTCATACCATTAGGAGGTTGTCTTTTGGAAATTGCCGATTTGTTAGTAATTTGACACAGTACAAAAATTCTTAGAATTATTCGGTCTCAAAAGAACAACCCTGGCGGACATCTCTGCCAGTCGTCTCAATTAACACAGTTGATGTCACCCGTGCAATTTCACCATGCATGCATCTTCCCCCGTACTTAGCTACCGTTTGAAGCTAAATCAGTTACTTTTTGTAAAACCTTAAAGAATAAGAATGAAGCGTCCTTTCTAGTTTCCTACTAAAAGAATCTTTTCGAGGCTTAGCACTTATTTTTTCATCCGAGACTGTATAGGAAATATCTTGACTCTGCCCCATAACCTATCTCTCAAACTGTATTCCCCGCATCATAGGTATTCCATAATATTAAAGAAAAGGCTGCTCTTTAGAAGTTTAATTTAAAATCAGAAGAAAAATAGAAAAAAAATCCAGAGTTTTGACTCTACCTAATCCTCGATTCACCTCGCTGGTTACTCTGCGAATGAAATAAGCATGAAGTTTGAATGCGTGGTACTTAGAATGAGGATAGTTCTCAACCTCTGTTGCGACTTTAGCAGAGCAGTTGTTAATCTTTTTAAATAAGTCTTTTAGTCATTTAAAGATATTATTTTGGTTCTTCCTTTATTATCAAATCTGATACCTAGGTATTTGAATTCATCTAGTCTTTTTAATTCTAAAATCTCAGTGCTCTAAATTTAGAAATCATAGTTGTTATCTATGATAAGTTTCTTCTACTTCACTATTACTTTTATTGCAATAATAGTACATTTTCTTACATTTGGCTTGAGTCTCATCTTTTTTAGGTACGTTGTTATTTTGTTGATTAGAGATGACAACCTTCTAATCTTCAAAATTAAATAAGATAGCAAAAAGTGGGACTTTTTGTTTATTTCATTCACCACTGCAATCGTGATACTTTTTGTATTCCAAACCCTATAGTCAAAGTTTCTAAGAAGCTCAAACGCTTATACAGAAAAGAAAACTTAGGACTTGTAGAGAATCTATCGACTATTCAACAATAATACTTTTAGATGCAGCTTCATTTCTTAATAATAATACTTCTAGGAAATACTATAGAAGAATACGGAATATATCAAGGAGAATTTAAATTATTAAATAAATAGAATTTCATTCCGAAGCAAAGTTTAGAAATTGTTACATTAAAATAGTTTCATTTATGCCTGTTATAATAACTATGAAAGTCATGAGTGGGCAAATTTGTTCCAAAAAATATGATTTATTGTTTATTTATTTATCGATTATCAATTTCTTATTTTAAGTGCGCGGTCTTTTGCAATTTACTGCTCTTTTGCGGTCGACGGTACGTTTATTAGGGCGAGGTGCATTCGTAAGCTTTCAACTCGGGGTAGCTAGATTGCTCCGAGGCTATGTAACCTCACGGCATGATTGATCTGCAGTGATAAATGTCCAGAATACAGGTGTGTTTGTAAATATATAAGTACAGAAACAAGATAATCATTGCGACACCGTTGAGTACATCAGGTGAGGGAAACGCGTGGAGAACTCACCGAACGCACTTGGAGTTAAAGCAACACTATTATTACGAATGTCGAATAGAGCTCACCTTTAAGTGACCTTTATATACACGCACACACATTTTTATTTCAACGAACTGTGTGGTTTATTACCACTTTTCCTGCCCTCGATACATAATCTACAAAAAGTACCTGAGATACATTTCACTTTTTAAAATAATGAATGTAAAATTACTTGTACAAATGATAAAGTATGTATAGTGAAAATAAATGATGACTTCAATCGATGCTACATAATGTATACTATTATATATATTCAACCGCATATAGCATTCAAATACACTCAACATAACTTAACACAACGAATTTGAGGAGTCAATAGAGTTTTTGATATACATACACACACACGTATATATATATATATATATAGTATATCTTTTTTTGTGCTATGTTGTAAAAATTTTAGAAACAATTATTATACTATTATTATACTATTTTCTCTAGGCTTAGTCGTATAGCGCGTAGGCGAATGCGCGTGTGTTGGATTAATATATTTGCGGTAAATATATTCTCGGGCGACAGACTTTCTTTATTTGTGCGTTGTGCTGCGCGAGAATCCGTTCATCATGCAGATAAGTAACGTGCACCTCTTGTCCCCGAGCTGGCGGAAGCTGCTTTGCGGAAAGTAAGCTAATGCTCGCGCGTGCTTATAATGAAGAGCGATGAACCCGCGCTTTTCACAACTATACTATAGGTAACATCCACTGGTTATGTGCTGCTTCGATTTTTGACAGACCAAATACAAGAGAGCGAGGGCGTCCCCTATTCAATGGTTGCAATCGCCCTCGCAATGTGGCCTAGATTCTTGCATGCGAAGACTCTTCGTCATCAAGATACGTGCGCAGATGCAGGTATCAAATTTTCTTTTGACTTCGAAAGCCACAAAAGTCAGTTATGAGAGCAAGTTCAAAACAAAATAAATTTATATTATATTATGCAATTGATTTGATGTATGAATTTTTTAAAATGTATGCTTAATATACGGGTACAATTTTATTTTTATCAATTACAACATCAAGGTGTACAAAAATTAATTAATTTGGAAATAGTATAAAGATGAGATCATTTCAAAGCTAAACTTTATTTTAGAATAAAATATTTTAATAAATATGTTTATGTGTGCATTTATATATTAAATTAAGATTATTATTCATTTTCATCGTCATTTACTTTCAGCTAGAAAATTGTTTATTCTTACATTTTGACTATTCGCTTTCACGATAACTTTCATGTGATGACCGTATTTCTATATATAGTAATAAGATGCTTTTTGCTAATTATAAAGTGATTCATAAACCGATGATACTTATTAAATTTAGTATAATATATTGAATATTTTAATTATCTCATTATAATGTTTATACAACAGTACAGAAAAAAATTTCTGTTGCATTATCATAATATAAGGTTAAAATTTAAATTTTAATGTGCTTGATTTATAAATTAACAGACATTAGTTTATGCATTAAACTCTTAGAGTCATAGTTTTGAACGACCACTTAGTTACACATCATAATATAGTAACCCCAGTTTTACGACGTAAATCAAAGATCAACAGAGGCGCTCATATAGTAATGTGGGTATAGAAGCTGTACTTGCTCGGTAATCCGATTGTCAGACCGGGTTCGTTTATGTCACGTTATTATTACATACACCAAGCACTGCATGTTTACCACAAATAAATTAATTCTTATTTGATTATTATAATTGTTAATTCATTTTTATTATTTTAATGAAAAAGTATTGAATATTGACCAGGTAATCTATTTGTCAGCACTTGCATATATATTCGATCTATTATAGATAATGAAATAAACTTGCATAATGAGTTTTTGTACTAGAGATTTGCTGTATAATTAAGATTTATTTTTGATCAAATGCTATGAATTCTAGTATAGACTTTATATTTACAGTATGAACATGCATGATGACTTAATATTGATATAATAGGATACTTTATTGCATGTATATAGATTCTACAGATAGCTACCGATTTTATTACTTCATTCCCAATCAATATCAGATTCCAGAATGAAAATTTATTGTGCCATTAATGAGATATTTTCAAGAAAGTTCATTGGATAGCCTAAATACCTAAATGGAAAAAACTTTCAAAGCAACATAAAATAAAATGCAATTTGCATAGGAATTTCACTTTAAAAACTATATTTTTATTTTTATTGCATAAGAAAGTAATATTTAAAGCCATTTTTTTTATTCGTCTCTAGATTTCTAATAAACGAGAATAATATAATGTAAAAAAATTATTTAATAAATACTGCTAGCACATTTTATTATTATGTATTAATAATTTTATTTGTATTCTATAGTCCCTTTTTAATATAAATAAAATTTTTATTTCTAATACTTTTGTGCGTTTAGAACTAAATTTTTTTACATAAAAACCATTTTATCTTATATGTTCCAAAGTTTGAAAATCTTCATCTTACATTATTAAAACTTACTTTCATTCTGCTTTGATCACATCTTTAATTAAAGTCTGCATTTATCAAAAATTTTAGTTTGCACAGATTATAAATTTTTAGTTGCATCAATGAGAAATCACTTTATTCACAGTATTTAAAAGCGGGTATTTATCACCGCATTTACCTAAGTAGTCGTCGCTCTCAATTTTCGACACCACCACTCCGCCTAATGCATGCTTATTAACATATTGAACTTTTTCCGTTATCGAACTGAAAAAAAAATTTCTCACAATTACACTGCAGTTACTCAAGTTTGTACAGAGATCTCTTTTTTTCTCTTTACTTTTTCTTTTTACTTCAGAACTAAACTCTTGTATATATTTTGGATACTCACTTTTCGTTATCATAACCGATCCACAAATTTCCTAATGCTGCGTAAGGTACTCTCTGCTCATAATCATATTCCACCGTCCAATGACTATCTTTTACCATTTGACAGATTTCAATATAATCTAATATACCTCCCTCTTTTGAGATTGGGCCAGGATTTCCAGGTCCTTGGCTGGGACTACCTATCGTTGGACGAGATATCGCGTAATTGGCTAATGTAAAACTTTTGCCAAAAAATGCAAGACCTAGAATTAGTTTTTCTGCTGGAGCGCCTTTTTGCAACCAGGATGTGATTGTAGAATCCTAAATATGTCAAAATTTAATATTTACTATTATTTGTTAAAATGTGCTAGGTAAATAAAATATGTCAATAATGTTAAAATTATGATACAAAATTATTTAAAGCTCATTTTAATTAAGACTTTTCGTAAGAATTCTAATAAAAAATAATATAAAAGATGAAAGATTTGCTATATATAATTTTAAACTAAAATAACATCATTACTTAGTGATTATAATTGTTTGAATAATGTAAATATTTAAAATAATAAACATGTAGTTATTTTCACTATAAAATCTTATCAAGTTTATCACAGTTCAAATCAAGATTATACATTGTAATTCAAAAACCTTTTTACTCAATTTAGAACAAAATATCCACAATCTACGTGTAAATTTATTTATTTGTACGAGTTAAAAGAATTGACTTTAACTGTTACTTATTACTTCAATAAACAGTCACGCGCAACTTGACTGTCATCGTTTGTTAACATAAAAATCAAATTAAAGCATTAAATAGCCGATTTACTAACATTATTATGACATTGTAAATTATTATTTTTATTTCTAACATATAAGAATTGAAACAAAAAAATTACATTCCCATAACTTACAACATTCAAAAACGTATCGTTACCGGCTTCCCATGATCCGACATAAAGTGGAGCATTTTCGCCTGTCTTGCCATCTTTCCATGAGTGCATGTCATAAGTCAACAAATTCACGAAGTCCACGGATTCAGATACCTTGGATATGTTGTAACTCAATTTATGCGATAACTGAGTAGCTTTAACTGCAATACTCAGAATCAAATTTTCCTCCTTAAAAGCAGTCTTCAGTTCCTGAAGCAGCTCATAGAAATTTTCCTGGTTTATTTGCGATCCACCCTCTTTTACCATGAAATCTTCCCAATTGAGGTCGAATCCATCCAAGTCATATTTCTTCAAGTAAGATACTGCACTAGCTACAAATTTGGTACGAAGTTCAGAGTCTGTTGTAATCTTACTGAATACTTCGATTCCTTGTTTCCGCCCCCCATTAGCTATTATAACCTTAATATCCGATCTAGCATGTTTTACGTGTTCTACAAACTGAGTGACATCTGATTTAGTGCAATCATCCACTAACTCTGCATTATCATTGAGTTCGATGAAGTTGTATATTATATGCGTGCAAAGATGTGGTTGCAGATACGATAAATAGAATTTAGCATCATCCGTCTTATGCAGGTCCGAACTGTCAAAGTAGCAAACGATTTTTTCTGAGAAAAATGATTAAAATTATGTCAATAATAAAATAAGATATTTATAAGCATGTGCTAAATAAAAACATAAATATTATAAATTATCAATTTCAATTAATTCACCACTTACATAATTAGTACAATAAATACCCTTACTAAAAGTCTGCAGCGTTATTTAATTCTGATATTTTTATTTTCAAAATTGTTGACTTATTTATATAAATTTATTAATCAGTTTTTTCTTTAATTTAAAATGCAAAAAACATACACATTTTACAATTTCATACTATTTTTTTAAGTATTAAAGTGATTTTTTTATTCTTCAATGTTGAATTAGTAAAAAATAAAGTACAATAAATTAAATTACACAATAAATACGTATAACACTAACCCCAGAACGTAATTCATTAATTGGTTTAAAAAAAGTTTTTAAAAAATTTATAATATGAAAATTGTATATCAGAATTTAATTCTGTTGCAGATATTTAAATTTCAGAAAGGTATAAACATCCTTTAATTATAAAAGATAAATATTAAATTGAATAAATGTCTTACTTCCTTGGCTTCCAATAGCAAGCACAGTGAAGGTGATTAAAATAGTAAGTAAGATTTTCATCTAAAAATTAATAATTTGCTTGTAATTTAAATAAAAATATATGATAAAAAATTAAATCTTTCATATTACGTTTTTTATATTATTTTTTATATTATATTTTAACTTTATGTAAATTAAAACTTACTTTAATAATCGTCAGATGCGAAATTAACCCTTCCGTGCCTTACGATTCTGACATCTAAGTTTTAAAAAATAGTAAGTATATATACTGCATGAATTAATATTGCGAAATATAGTATCAACTGCTATATCGGTTACAGTGCAAATAAAGATTAAAGCTTATATATTATTTAGCAAAGATAAGATTTTCCATTTTTTCTCCAATATAAAAAATGTATCTTTTCAAACAAAGAAATACAAAATATTTTTTTAAAAATTTTAAAATACAGTAAATTTTTATTAATATTTTAACTAAGATTATTTATTAGCTTAAAACTAAATACAATTGATAACTAATACCCATAAATAAATAAATATAAGAGATTTATTATAACTGTAGCTATAAGAAACAGTATTTATTTTACAATTTTATAAAATAATGAAAAATATTTAGTTTATATACAGACCTTATATAATAACTAAAGAGTGTTATAAATATTATCGGATGAAATTACATTCGTCATTTGTTTAAAAACTAATTATTTAAACAATAAGGTTTTAATATAATATTGATGAATATATTAAACGCCGTTCCTTTCTCATATGCACAAATTTACACTTTAAAAATCAAGGTATACTACTATACTTTTTACTACAGTCATCATATAAATCAGATTGAAAAAAATTTTTAGCAATGCTACTCTATAGAACAAATATACAAAATACAGATTTACATATTAATTATGCTTATATATTACAGATCTTAGAATCCATTTAATAATAGACTGTCGATAAAATTGTGTTTGAAATAATTGAACATATTAGTTTTTGATCAAACATTTTAATTTAACGATATCGTTAAAACTAATCTGTACAATTTTACAGTTTTATTAATATAAAAAATAGTTGTATTATGTCTTTTATTATATTACAATAATTAATTTTAACATGGCTAGAAAAATAAAAATATAAAGGCTAAGATATTTGAAATATAGTTATGAATATTTATGATTTCCCGGAAAGATTCATGTTTATTCTTTAGTGTAATTTAAATAAAATTCAAGATACAGTTATCTACAGCATTAGATTTTTCAAATAATCCAAAAAGGTACGTCATCGCATTCAAGAAATTTATTATTTCTTGGTATACTTGTCAATACACCTTTTAGAAATGCAAATGCAATATACTATAACTGCTATATAAAAACCTTGATCAATCATAATATTTACTCATTTTTTACAAAGATAACTTTTTGATATAATAACTTTTTATTATTACACTAAACTAGTTTATAACAGTTATAGTTATAAAAAAATTAGTTTATTTTCAATTTATAATATTTTATGATTTTGATAAAAATTATTAACATTGCCCATTATTTGAAGACCAATCACAGACATTATTTTGTGAATTATAAATAAGACCCGAGCTACACGACATCCTGTAGGGTATAAAACCACCATTTCCATTATTTACGCAACTGTAATAAAAGTGACAGTCACTAGGATCTGCAGTATTTCCCTCTTCTTGGCATACATCACTATTATTTTTAGACGTTTCTTCGGGCTTTTTCTGAGATGTTTGTTGAGGTACTTGTTCTGGCTGTTTTTTTGGTGTATCTTGTTGTTCTTTCGTGTTTTCGGTAGGTAGTTGAGGACTTGAAGGCATTTCTGGAGCTTCGGAAGCAACACCAGGACGAAGTTCACGGTTCAATGTATTCAGAAGTGGATATTTTTCACCACATTTTCCTAAGACGTCATCCTGGTCAATGCTCCATATCATTGCTCCGCCCAATCCTTTTTCTTTTATATAATCAGTTTTTACTTTCAGTGATCTGAATAGAAATATTAATTATAAATGAATACAGTTTTTAAAAATATAAGATTTTCTCATTATATATCATATGGCTGTGAATTCAACAGAAAATAACTAACAGAAAATAGTTGAGTCACAGTTATTAATTCAGTCTCTAGTACATATTTTACACAAACTGTAAATTACTAATATTAGGGATTTACAATAAAAAAATTAAATCAAATTTTTACTTTTTTAGTACTTACCGTTCATTGTCATATCCAACCCACTCTAAGTCACCGACAGCATAAGGAGCTTTGATCTGTTCATCAAAGTGATACTGCCAATTTGAATTTTTTAATTTCAAACAAATTTCAGAATAAGGCATACTATTCTTTGAACTTGCCGAAGCTGGAGCTCCTATTCCTGTTGATTGAGGATTATTAAGTTTCCAATTTTTTCCATAAAATGGAACACCAAGAATCAATTTTTCCACCGGTGCACCTTTATCCATCCAGTATTTCACTGACAAATCCTAATTATAAACAAATGAATACGTCATCTCTGATATTTAATTAAATTTAAAAAATCAGAATTTTAAATATTTATTATTTATATCTAAATTTTACATCCATTTTCAATCATTTGTAGTAAATATGAATGCTCTACAGAACATTTTTTAGAATATTTATTTTGTCAAGTAGTAAGCTAAAGTCATATTTATTAAACACAAATTATTAAATTTAAAGATAAAACTAAAAGTCAAAATAACGATGCCTAACAAATTTTTCTGAATGAATTGTAAGCTAAAACGATAAATTAAATTGTTTGAAAAATCAATTATATTATTCATAAATATACTGTTAGTAATTTTTTTAATTACTATACTATTCTTACAATGCCTGTCGCACCATGAAGTGCAGCATGATGTCCAGTTTGAGGTTCCCAAGCTCCGTGTATATCGTAAGCCATTAAATTGATGAAATCTAAGTGCTTTGACATTTCAGGAATATTATAAGCATTATCAGCTGTGTATGCAGTAAGACCTACAGCTGCACTTAAGATAAATTTCTCTTTGACAAAACGTTCCTTAAGTTCTTTGAGTAAAAGAACGTAATTTTGTTTATCAGTAGCTTCTGGATACTCCCAATCTACATCAAATCCATCAAATTTGTGTGTTTTTAAAAGAGACATAACACTTTCTACCAATTTTTTACGAAGTTCTGGACTAGCTGCCATTTTAGAATATTTAGAACTGACTTTAGAATCGTTCCATCCTCCAAGTGCTACCATAGTTTTAATATCTGGATTACGTTCTCGAACTTTATTAAAGGAAGCAAAAGCAGCTTCTTGATTATCTAGATTCAAATCACCATTTTCAGAAAGTAAAACAAAACTATAAATCAGGTGCGTACAAAGTTTTGGGTCGAGAGTGGAAAGGTCATATTGGCCATTGAGAGAAACCCAACTACCAAAATAACAAACAACTTTTTCTGTAACAGAAAAATATTCTTTTATAAGTAATGTTATAATATTATTATTAGATTATAAATATAAGTAAAAACTTCATAATTTAAATAATAAATTCTTACTGTTGTTATCACTAATGGCAACAGCTACAAGAGCTGCTAAAAGAATTAAAATGATCTTCATCTGAAAATAAATTTAATTGTTAAAACATCGATGATTTAATATATAATATTTCATTGTTAAATATGTAGATATCTATTATATTAATACTTACTATAACCAATCTTTTAAACTAAAATACTATTAACAACTTTCTGAACATTTAATTCACATTTATATAAAAACCAAGTTTACGAAACAATAGAATATCATCACACACGTGAATATAAAAGACTTTTTTCAAGTATAATTTTATTATATTTATACACATTCATTAACATTTATTTTTCTTTTTACTCCATCGTGTTTTTCTCTACTTTAACATAATTATTTTAATATAACTTTAACATTTATTGTTTAAGCACTATTTTTAATGTAAATTATATTAGAATCAAATAAATAGATATCCAATTGTGTAAATATTTAAATTATGTTAACATAATAATTATATAGTTATGTACGTAATTCTTGTTTTTTAAATATACATATTTAAATTATTTACCTTGATAGAAAAAAATATTTCCGGATTTTTAGCGAGCTTAAAACAAATTGGTTTAAAATGAACGAATTATTTAAGAACCGCTGATGCTTTATTGCTATACAAAATAATATAAATACAACAATAATAATAAATCATATTATATAGTGTACGTGCCGAATTCACTAAAAACTCTGTAAACAATAACGTAATCTATTATTGAACTGACCAATTTTCTACCCTTGTGTCTACAAGTTTAAAAGGATATGCATCTTAATGATCAACAAGTTTAAAATTTAAAATAATTCTTGTAATATCTAATACTTTTTACAAAATATATGTTGCTTGTAAACCACAATACATTTAAATGAAGACGATGTGCTACTGTTAAATAACATTTAGTAACAACATGGATGCCGGAATAACATCTATTCATAGAGATGCAAATTCTTGTATAAAATAAAGTATTAAAATAATTTTATAAATCAATATAGCTACGAACTGAGACTTCAATTAATTGGATAAATAAATAGTTTAATTAGTAAAATTTGTAAAAGTAATCAAGATTAGTCCGCCTTTCAGTCACGATATCGAGATCACAATGTTTGACGCCAATGAGCAATCAGCTGATACCTGTAAATTTCGCTATAAACATTAATAATGATTTTCAGAAAAATTAGAAATGAACTAACTCAGACTTGAACTCTCTATCCAAATTGGTATAAAAGAGGTAGAAATTACTTAATAATGAAATTCGCATTTATTCCAATAAAAAATACCTTGAAAAAGCGAGAAGTATTTAACATCATAATATTATGAGATGTAATTTACATATATGTGTAATTAATCAGATTTAAAGCTTAATTTAATTGTTAATATATCTTCATTTTTTTGTTTATTATTTACAGTTTCATAGATTCGAATAGATTAGATTGAAAGTGTAACAGATTGAGGATAGGATGAAATATTAAAATTTAATGTACAATATGTTTCTGAATGGCATATGTAAATCATGGTTCACGTGGAAAAACTTTTAATCCATGCGCATTTTTATATATCATTACCCTGATAAAAATCTTCAGCATTTTGTGGTCATAGTAATTGGAAGAATTATAGTAAGCACAATAGGGAATCCAATTGGAAAAGAAAAAGCAGTACAGATGAAATAAAAAATAGCTTTTCTTTATACGTATACTTCAGAATACTTCAAAATGATCAGGGAGGATGACTCCGGCAGTAAATAAAATGCAAAAAAAGAAAGCTAAGCATAAATTAAAGGTGATTCGCTGGAATAAGACCTATTCAATAAAGTTGTAGTTATAACCTCATTGTCAGTTTAGTGTACACAGTAAAAATAAAATCCATTTATTTTGGCGCTGAATTCATTCTTCATTTGTGACACATGTATAACATCATGTATGATACAAGCGAACACGGTGTCAAACCAATCCAGGTTATTTCATAACATTACTTGCGCAATATACTCATTTGTCTATAATTTTATAAGTCTATAATTTTTATATAATTAATAATGAAGAATCTAAAATTTGATTTAACTTACAAATAGAATCTATAAACTGACTAGAAACTCGTTTAAATTTCTGCCAAGACTTTGTATTGTAAAATCACGACATTAAAATAATCTCTGAAAAAATTAATTAATTGTTTAATTAAGTAATTAAGTTTGTTAAAAATATTATCACACCATTAAATTATATTCTGGAAGAAATGTACAATAATGTAGTACAGATCTAATCATAATAGTAGATTAGTTTTAGTAATCTTTTTCAAAAACTATCTTTATATTTTAATAACTTTGAAATTTAATATGTAACATATTTATAGATATTATGAATATTTTATTTATGTTATTCAGCGAAACTTTTAGTACTCATGAACAGTATGTAAATTGAAAAATGAAAAATTTATTGGCATTTATAAAAACTTATAAATAGTATATAAGTATGTTAAATACTATACATTATAAATATTTCAATTTTCAATATGAGACATGATTCATTTTCTTATTCTTTATAGCATTAGAATTATTAGATAAAAATACGTACAAAAATATATTTTGTGACTAACACTTACTAAATGTATAATAGTGTACAATGATATAACCGAAAAATAAAATATTTCGGGTTTTAGATTTTGTAAATTTTTATGTAACTTAAAATGCTTCCCCGAGTAAATATAGCATATTTGATGTGTGTACATGCATGTATAAAGTGCTGGATATGCCGTTAAAACAAATACGCGTTTGTGCTAAATGTGAGAATACACACTGATAAAAGTGATCAAATATCAAATTTGTTATTTTAGTTTGTTCTCAAAAAATAGGATCGCTATCTATATAAAATTTTATGGTATAAATTTCACAATCTAGAGAATAATATTCTAGTCATTTATAAACTAATTTAAGTTCGCTATAGAATTGCTTTACTAAAATAAAGTGTTGAGGTTTATTTCCAAATATAACGTTATTTGAAAGATTAATTATTCTTTTGCATTTTTTTAAATATTAGTTATACAATCAAATAAAATTTGTTTCATAAATATTATTGACGATTAAAAGCAAATATTATTTATTTACCTTTTCTCATTTGTATTATCAAATATTACACAAAGTTTTATAACATAAGCAAACATACACCAATTTTAAAGATTTCAAAACATTTTATATAACAGTTGTCTAAATTAAATTCAATATTGAACATTACAAAACTGTTGTCAAAAAATTGAAAATATTAAATTACATTAACTATTAGTTTATGAAAACCATAGCAAATTAGACTTTGGCGTAATATGAGTCATATTCAAAAATAATTTTCAGACTTCCTGTTCGTAACAGCACGAATATTAATATGTTTGCTAAAAGAGACAACATAATTATTCAGAATGGTAAAAATTTGTCTGGAAATGTCTGAATGGACAAAAATTTCGGAACACAATTTTTCGAATAAACCAAATTTTAGGCAATAAAATTTCAAAATGCTAGAACTTTCAAAACTGTGAAAAAGATGTCCAAAGACAAAAAAGTATTAAAAAACAGTAATTTTTTAAATACTAATCAATTTACACGACGTACACGGAACGCTTTTTATTTTTCAGATCTAAATAAAAAATTCAACTTTTTAATTTATCCAGATGTTCATTATTTCTAGACATGATCTAAACCTTATATATAAATTTGTATAATAGCAAAGGCATGACAAAGTTATGATTTTTATCAAACTAGGCGGTAACACGCTGAAGACAAATATGTCACCTATATGCACACATATATGATGCTTTAGTCTAAATTATTTTTTAGAATTAATAAATTACTACAAACATTAATTCTAAACTCTATTAATAATAAACATTGTATTAATTATAAAAATTTTTAAATTATGAACATTATATTTCATTAACAGGATATGCGTAATAAAAAGACAATGATGTCGGGTACTAAAAATCTGTACTTATTATTTTTACAGAAATTACATTTTTAGCAGAATGGCAAAATTATTTTTTTTTTTTTTTTCATTTATTTATTTATTGTCGCATCCCCAAATAGGTATTAGCGACACAATATTTGACATTTAAAATTACATTTGTTAATCTGTAGGTTGACATTACTTATGTGCATTTTATAGACTAAAAGCACTGTCTACCTTAGTATAGTTATTTACATATTATTTTCATTATTTACATAGTTTATACAGAATAACGTTATACACAGCAGATTGCTTATATGAAA
Organism: Sycophaga agraensis; assembly: GCA_018906755.1. Lineage (NCBI taxonomy): Eukaryota > Metazoa > Arthropoda > Insecta > Hymenoptera > Pteromalidae > Sycophaga > Sycophaga agraensis. The sequence goes on from JACCIE010000035.1 coordinate 275,328, forward strand.
GGGCGAATTTTTGATGATTTGACATAATGGATGACAGATTTACATTTAGCTATATCGTTTAAAATGTTCTCTAGTTTTCCTTCTATTTTATTTTCGAAACGTTCTTTGCGAAACTTAGGACATTCTAATAATATGTGTTGGATGCTGATGGGTATGTTGCAATATTCGCAGTTGTTTTTTGTTTCTTTTTTAAGTAGGTGTTCGTGAGTGATTTTTGTGTGCCCTATTCGCAATCTGGTAATTAATACCTGGTCCCTTCTATTAAGCTTGAGGGCAGGGTTGCATTCAAGTACTGATTGTTTAATTTTGCGAAGTTGGCATTTGTTTGAATTTTCTGTCCATTGTTTATTCCAATTATTTTTAATTTTATGTTGAACCATTTTAGAGAATTCTACACTTGTGATTGAATTATTTTGTTCGTTGATATTTGAGGCTTCTGTTAGTTCTATTGCTTTGCTTAGTTGGTTTGTGTATTTGAGATCTGCTTGAGAATAACATAATACTATTTTGCCGTTAGCGTTTTCTATTTTTGTTATAATTTCTTTTGTTCTTGGGTCTAGAGGGATATCTGATTTGATTTTTTCCATTAATTTGGTTGAGTTGATATGTATTACTGCTTGTTGATTTATTTTTAGTAAGTAGTCAGTTGTTTTAGATATGAGAGTTAATAAACTAGATTCAAGTTTAAAGTATAAGGGAAGTTTTAAGCATATTTTTTCTTCGTTTTTTAATAATGCTGAAGCTGCAATGAAGGTGTCTTCTATTTTGATTAAGGTGTAGCTATGGAAGTGATTAGGATATAAGGTTTTTATATAAGCTGTTGTAGCGTTTAAATCACACAGAATATTTTGGTATGTGTTATCGTTGTAGTTTATCCAATAGCAGTCTGTATTCTTAGTAGTAGGGAGTGGTAAGTCTTTAATACTGAATTCATTGAGGTATGATTTTATTCTTCCTGGGAAGTGTCGATCTATTTTTTGAGTTTGTATATTTTTTTTGTTTATATATTGATTTAGTATATTATGCATTTGGTTTTTTGGTGAACTTAATACTTTTGCTGCATAGTTAAGTGCTACTTTCTTACGGCGTAAATCTAGAGGAATCATGTGACTTTCGCTTAAAATACTGATTACTGGGCTAGTAATAAATGCTCCAGTTGCGATCCTCATACTAGTGTTTAAGATGGGGTTTAGTTTTTTCAGTGCTTTTTCCTTTGCTGAGCCATAAACTATGCAACCATAGTCGATCTTCGTTTGAATTAGAGCTTTGTATGTATTGCATATTATATCCTGGCTAGAACCCCAATTTCTGCCCGATAAGGATTTTAGTACATTCATTCTTAAAAGACATTCGTTCCTTATATAATCTATGTGTTTTCTCCAAGTGAGTTTTTCATCATAGAATAGTCCTAAGATTTTAACTTCTTTAACGATTTTGATATTTTCCTGTCCCAATTTTAAAGTTATATGTTCATTATGACATTTATTTTTATTGAATACTATTCCTACTGTCTTAGTTTTACTGAATTATTAATGATCTCAGAAATTGACTAGAACTTTCTTACTGAAGGTTTTCAAGAACACTCTTTCGAATGCCATCATCAAAATTTAATTTTAATCGTGTAGAAATTAGATATGGCGCCGATAACTTAAAAAACTTCATAGGAATTAAATTGTTTTTACTGTGTGTGAACTAGCAGAGGGAAACAATTTCTGATATACGTACTTATAACAATACCATCGAATTTACCATCGAGCATTACCATAAAATATACCTAATAAATTAATCATTTGAGTGAAAAACGTTTCGGCTGCTTAATTAAATCGTATATATAATTTATAAATTCAAATTGGCGAATACATTGTAGCCAATCAAAACTTTGAAAACTGGTATTTTTCCTGATATCTTGTTAATTAAGGTTTTCACTCTTGGTGATTACAAATCGATTCTTATATTTTTTAAATTCTAGATGGAAGATCCAAGACAGTGAAACAAATTTGAAAGGAAAAAATTGCATTAATAAAAAAATGTATACGTGTAATTTTTTATTTGGCTCTTTTTATAAAATGTATTTCCAAAACCATTATTTACTGAAAAGGACAAAAAATTGCGAGCTTTCAAAGTTTTGATTGGCCATATTTGACCCGACATTTTAAATTTATAAATGCGTCAATTTTAGATGATTGAAAATGTGGTCAAAAACGGACTTTAGAACACTTTCAAAACACCTATCTTTGACGGTAATGCATATGGTCTTACAGCTATATGTAAGCTGTCAAAAATGTGTTCTATGAAAATACGGTATAATATTAGAAAACAGTTGACTTATCACAGCATTAATCTTACCGAAATCATTTTTTCTAAAGCAATTTCAATTGAAATAATTAGTTAAAGTATTATTATTATCTTAAATATATAGTATTATTGTAAATTGTTTATAAAAATATTATTTATTTAAAATAATTAATCTTTATTTAAAAGTAATACGAATTGTGTAATTTTAAAACAAATAAACATCAAATAGATATATCTTCTTACGCACATTATTTGGTACAATTTGTTCTCAAAAGACCAACAAGGAAACAGAGATAATTCTAAAATCTTGGATAATTTCTTTGCCGCCAGCCCAGAGTGCGTGATCCAAGAAGGTACCCCCTGGACACCCCCTTTGGATTATTGGAAGAGGCAACAAAGCTACTCAGGAGAAACAGTTTATTATGCCTCTTGTCTTTATTGAGCAACATACCAGATCAGTGCAACAGCGCCCCGAAATTACCCTGCTACATGTTTTAACTGATGTTTTGAGTTATATTAAGAAGTGGAAAGATTAACGAAAATAAATGTTTTTATTGTAATATATTAAATTGTTATTAATGAAACCTTTTGTCCTTATTTATGTTAAACTGAACATTATTAGATTAAGCGCCGATAAGTATAAAATGTTTAAAAAGAGTTAAATACAAATTCATCTTACTTTTTATTTTCTCATTTAAATGTTCTAAGCACTTCATTTAAAATAATTTTTAATGAAAGCTCTAGGGAATGTAGTAGCTTAGACAAGGGAATCCAATTGCTCCTGCCGAGTGCTTATACAGTTAAACCGTTGTCCCGTATCGCACAGTGTAACCAGATTGTTCAATACTCTATTTCATACGACAAGCGTGTCAATTCTAAGATAAGGTAACAACAAGGTAGGGTTTGAAAAAGGAGAAAAATCCAGGCTCTGACTAGTCACTCCTTAACAGGATCCGTCACCAGTCGAGAGTTTTAACTTCACTTGGCTCTTGTCGCCGATTTTCTGAAGAAGTGGAGTCGTGTGTTATTAGTAATTGTGTTTGTCTATTATAAATAATTAATTTCCAAAAAAAAATTAAAATACGCTGAAAATATTCTGAAACATTTTAGATTCGTATTTACGATACGTATACGTCTCATTCTAAGCTTTTTAAATTTTTCTGTATAGAAATTGTATATTCTATTAAAAAATGAAGATCAAAAATAGTTATTTTAGGTTCATTACACATATTAACTCTTAAAAATTAAATTTAAAAAATTGTATAACAAAATCTTCTTCTTTTCTTTTTCATATTATATTTTTTCAGCTATTTAGAATATTTTTGGAAAATTTCTGATATGTAATTGAAAAAACTATGTTTTAAACTATGTTTGAGTATAACTCTCAATTTTTTCAGTAAAAATTCATAATTTAAATGATTTTATTTTTGAAACTAAAATTACCAATCTAAAAGTGAATTACCCGAACAACACATATACATCTTGCTTCTAACGTTAATTATATGCGACATTATGTAATTTCTAGTAGATAAAAATTAAACAAAGTAGAATAATCATTGTTTGAAAAATATTAATGAATATTTAATTTCTACTTTAATTGTTTCTTATACAATTTTTTGTTAAATTTTTTATATATCATCCAGTATTTTTAATTAAAAGAACACTATAAACATTAAATGTGTCTACAACATTTTTGTCAGAGACATCTTAAACATATCAAAGAATCGGACAAACTATTTATTTCCCAAATAATTTCTTCTTTAAACTTATTAGTCAAAGATCTTTAAATTCGAGACGTTATTCTCAGCACAAATTAAGAGTCTTTACGCTAATTCGACAATTTTCACACACTTAAGTTAATTTTACTTTACATAGTTGCAACTAATCTCGCATCAGTATTTTAAGTGTTACGGAGAGACTATTCCGATAACTGCAAATCATAAGGTTATTTTAATTATTATAAACATAACTATATACTCGTGTAATTAAATAAGATAGTATTGATTACACGATAGTGTCTCTCACTATACTTGTGAAGAAATTATAATAATTAAGTATTCAACAGATGGCATTTATAAAAGTCACATATTATACGAATGTTAATAACATTGAATCAATGTGGACAATCGCAACTTGTGTAGTAACACAGCTATCAACTTCCATGGAAACAGCTGTACATCAACAAGAGAACATTCATTCTGTTGCAACAATCGCAATTAATATAGATCTGATCTGAACTACTTTACCGACTTTATTTCTTTCGAGAGAGAGAAAATTAGCGAATGGTGGGTGCGATAACAATAAGCGCTGATCTGCATGAGAAAGAGCCGCTGAGCATTTCATGACCCAACGTGAGAATGTAAATAGATATTGACAAAGGAAGTGGTTCTATGAAAGGAGAGTATTTCCTTCCGTGCAGAGAAGAGGGTTTGCATGTATACTCTTGTGTTTGAGAGAAAAGCTGTGGAGTTGATTGATAGAAAGTTTGCGTTCGAACTATGTCTTGAGTTCGCATGTTCATGGAATATCAGAAAAATCGTATACTGTACATAAACTTGTGTATTCTCTTAACATTGATACATTTGTCGAAATAACTAAGAAGTAATGCTGTAATAAAGATGCAGAATCAATTAAGGCTACTATTATTTGAGTTGCTCGATAGCTTTTTTGGTTGGAATATAAAAATCAACGTAGGCGAAAGTCGAACATCTTTCATGAGCACTTCCTAAATATTGCATTAAATAAAAGGTACACAACACTTATTTAGTCAGTATTAAACTCACCCTGATAACGCAATCAACATCAGTAATAATAATGTAAGAAAAAGTCATCACGTTAAAATGCTCACAAAGAATTGATCACCAAAAAATCAAAGGCAAGAGCCTCAAGCAATAAATACGTGTACAGTGCATGGCTTGACTCCGAATAATCTCGTCATTATGCTTCATATTATTCGTATAAAACCGTTGTTATAACAATGTGTTCTAAGCTAAAATTGAAGCTAGCATTACAATTTTGATCGATTAACAAGATAAAAGCCAGATTTAAATTCCTATTCTATGCATATTATTTTCCTATAATTTTAGCAACAAATGTAAATGCTCAGAATTTGATGATTAACATGGCCGATTATCGCACTCTTATATAGCTGCATAGACATGGTTTAAGTCGATCAGATGCAATCGGCAGAGGTCCGCGCTTAAGGATTGTCTACACGGAGAGAAATTTGTTGCAAAAATTCTTTTAAAATTCTGTAAAAATTACCATAAAAGTATAGTAATCCGAGGACAATCTGGATGTCAAAGAAACATTACTATAAAGTATAGTAATGTTAAGTTTTAGTTATAAGTTTAATTTCGTATCATAATTATTCCAAATAAGTATAGTAGTTTTTACCTATCCGTATTAAAATGTGTAAATTACATTGAAAGGGAAAAAGAATCATTCGAATTTTATATTCGTCCTTTTATATTATTTATACACTTTTTAACGATTTTATTTCGCTCGTATGAGTTCTCAAACTACATCGCACGCTTACAATTATTTTGACAGATAAATTCGCTTTCGCAGTTCCTAAATTTTTAACGCAAACTAACCTAAACTCACAAATTATTTTTCGCATGAGATGACTCCATCTTATCAAGTATATATACTAACCGAACAGAAACCTGAGCGCTTGCAGGTATGATTTTATGGCGTCTTTTACTGTATAAATTTTTTACACTGTAGACAGATTAGGAATAAAGTAATTTTAAAATAAGTAAAAAATACAGCAATTGCATGTTAAAGTGCAATTGCTTTTAAATTTTAATATTGAATTGAGAGTTATGAACTAATTTGTGACTTATGGCATCGAACAGAATCTGGGTAGATTCTGATCGTAAAACAGATTCTGCTCAAAAAATCTGGACAGAAGTTAGATACAAGGCTATATTTTCTGGTCAATTTCCTACTAGGGGGGTAAACGTTATTATGTGCATTTGTTACTTAAACAACATTATTATTATTATTATAATATCCATACTAATTTTCTTCTCTCAATCAATCATAGTCTAAATGCATCTTAATATGTATCAATGCAACTTATACGAAATCAAACTTTATTTTACTGCTAAAGTATATCTAAAAATACACACCTTGATCAAAAAGGAATCAGGTCTTATAATTAATGCGTACTGTATAATAATAACATTCAGTCGTCGTTACGAGTTGATAGTGAACAGACGTGTTTACCTTCTGTTCTTGTTGTGATTTTCAAAGTATTGCGGAGCTCTAAGCCCTGCGATATTCGCGTATCGCGAGTGAAGTTTTAGCCGTATAATGGCTCTTCAAAATTAATCCCAATCAACACAAAAACCTATTCCAACATTTGTGATAAAAAATTCAACATGCAGTTACGCTAATATTACTCAAGACAACTCACCTAAAAGGGACCAAGGAATTATACTTGATTGTGTCGAGGGATTAAATCTTACTGATTACGCGAGTGCTATCGGTGAAATTGTTCAACCAATAAACATACATTATGCATCAAGAATTTCTAATAACAGAATATGCATGTACTTAGCCAATAAAGATCTAGTTACGAATCTAACAGAAAAATATGACTCAGTTCAAATTGGAGATAAGAAAATAACCTTAAGACCGTTGTTTCTAAAAACAAAAGGATAATATTTTCAAATGTGTCTCCGAACATACATAATTTTATATTTGAAAATTTACTTGAACAACAACTAAATGTAAAGCGGGCTTCTACAGTCACTAACGTAAAAGCATCTATTGTGAAAGAGGGATTCGGACATGTTGGAAGCTTTAGAAGGCAAGTGTATATTCGTCCTGATAGTATTACGAAAATTCCAGAACTCTTTAAAATTAACTATAATGATATGAATTACTTTATTTTTGCGGGTCCTGAATATGTCAAATGCTTTATATGTAACACAGAAGGACATTTAGCGAAAAATTGTCCTAATTCTATATCTAACTCAACGTCAAATTCGCAGAATTTTAGTTTAACACAGAACGCCTCATCATACCAACAGCATGTAAACACAAATAACAGAATGGATAATATAGAAATGTATATGAGCAATACCAGTAATGATAATCTTGATTTAAATCACTCGCAAACGCTTATTAACGAAGATTCTCAGAATTATAAAAATTTATCACTCCATGAAAAGAGTAAACACTCCTACTCAGTTGTAAGTTCTAACGATTCCCAAAAAGATAATGCTTCAGTTAGAAAATCACAAAAAAAAAGAAAAAATCACTCAAATGGTAAACTATATAAAAAAAGCAGATAATGCAGAAGAAACTAAGACTATGTCCAAAATAAATGAATTAGACAACAAGCTCATAAAAAATTATTTAGATTCTGGTGTTACACTTCTAAATTATAATCAATTTAAAAGTATACTAGAAAACACAACAAGTTCTAAGAATCCAATAAATGTGATACTACAATACACAGATAATATCGATATATTTATTAAATTCTTAAATGAGGATGTGTATCCGAATGTGAGGGACTCTTCAATAAAAAGAAAATGTACAATACTTATAAATAAACTACTGACCATAAATAACCCAAAAAATTCAACATTGCCACCTGTATCACCGATACCTTCTGATAGCGAAGAATAAACATTGCAAAAACAACATCCAAAATGGTTAATATTATTCAATGGAACATTAATGGCCTTAGAGGTCGCTATGAAATGCTTCAACACTTAATAATCAAAGAAAAATCAGATATAATATGTATTCAAGAGACAAATCTCAGAAATGACCAAACTATAAAAATGAAAAATTTTACTTCGTTTAATAAAAATAGAGTTGACTGTAAAGCAGCTAGTGGAGGGGTAAGCATCCTAGTAAAAAATTATTTATTCAGCGAAACTATCAATTTAAAAACAGACTTAGAAGCTATAGCAATTACAATCTATGCGAATAATCTTAAACTCACCATTTGCAATATATATATTAATAATAAATATGAACTCAATTACATGTCAATAAATAATTTGTTAAAACAATTACCAAAATCATTCTTAATACTTGGAGACTTTAATAGCCATAATCATATGTGGGGATCACACAAAACTGATAAAAGAGGTAAAATCGTAGAAGAAATTCTAAATGGTGATGATGACCTCGTACTTCTAAATGATACTTCCGCCACGCATTTCAATGTTTCAAATGGCTCATATAGTGCAATCGACCTATCTCTAAGTAGCGCAAATATTTCGACTAACCTAGAGTGGGAAGCTAGTACTGAATTATACGGTAGTGATCATTTTGCACTATTCATTAAATACGTACCACAAGACGAAGTTAAAGAACACCACATACCGAGATGGAAATTTTACAAGGCAAGTTGGTTGCATTATAAGAAAATAATTACACGTAATATCAATACACTAGAAGATTTAATCCAATTAATGGTAAATACGGAAAATATGGATATAAATGTACTTATAAGCACTTTCAATAGGATCATACTAGAGGCGGCAGAACATAGCATACCAAAAACAAAAGGAAATGTTCAGAAAAATAAAACTGAATGGTGGAGTGAGGAGTGTGAACAAGTGATTAAAGAGGCTAAGAAAGCCCTTAATAGGTACCGTAAGAAGTAATGTTTGCCCTAATTCAGCCCTAATTCAGTCTAAATTGGATTATGGTTGTATTATCTATAATTCAGCTAACAAACATATTCTTACAAACTTAACCCAATTATTAACACAGCAGCTAGATTAGCTATCGGAGCATTCGGGACTAGCCCTATAAACAGTATATTATACGAAAGTGAGTTAATGCCCTTGGAGCTAAGAAGGAAGAAACTTACAATGAAATATACAATAAGAGTGCTAACAACGCCAAAAAATCAAGCATTCCCACTATTTCATAGAAAAATAGTTTTGGCAAATAACCTAACTTGTCAACCTTTCTATCAACGAGCTCTACAATACTAATTATTGTTTATATGAATGGAAAAATGTATATACAATACATTCAACTATTATAGCTAATACTGAAGTTAATGACAAGACATCGCAGAAATATAATGATTACATACACATCTATACAAGTATTAAAAAGAACACTGTGCAACCATTGCAGTAGCAAGAATGAATATGAACGAAAACATCCTTTTAAGATTTCCAAAATGGGTAAGCATAATTACAGCAACTCAACTTCTTATAAACAAAATTATAGAATCAATAGGCAAACAATGCAGAAAAATCTTCATATACGTTAATAATTTAAATTTCATCAATAAATCAGTTAAGAGAAACAGCTATAATTTAATCGTCGAAATTGTAAATAAACTAATGTCTATGGGTGGAAAAGTCAGACTAAGCATAGTTAAACCGCCTACTGAAACCATAGATAATATGCAAGATCTAGCTACACTCGCTAGCCAACTTCAGTATATAAATACAATACATAATTTCAATAAAGATGATTTCTACAACCAAATAAACCTAAAAGTAATTAATAAATGAAATGATTTATGGAAGGACGAATCTAACCCAAGCAAACTCAAGCACATTAAAGCTAATGTATTATCGCCAAATCCAGCTAATAAACTAAATAGAAGGGACCAAATTCTAATAACTCGCATCCGCATAGGACACACTAAAATTACTCATCAACATCTACTAAATAAAGAATCACAAAAACTCTGTGTAACATGCAAGAAACTCATCTCAACTGACCATTTAATTGTAGAATGTAGAGTTTACAACGAAGCCAGAATTGAAGCAGGTTTAAAGAACAACTTAAAAGATATTCTCAATGATACTATACAGTGTAATAAACTAATCAGATTTATTGATAAATGCGATCTTCGCAAGTATATATAGACTAAATCTAAATAGATTGTAATAAAATGTATACATAGAGTTCTGTTAAAATATGTTGTATATAATATGTATAAGTTGTAAAGTCAACAATACCCGAAAGGGGGACATGACTTAAAATAAATAAATTAAAAAAAAAATAATAACAATGTATATTATTTCCTTTACATTATCATTAGAGAAATGTTAAAAATATCAGGAGACATTTTATGATAATATTTGAATAACTGTTTAATAACTAAACTTTCTGGTATTTATTACAAAAATTTTATAGATATTACTAAATTTTTAGTACAAAGTTTTGCAATTTAATTAAGTTTAAAAGCAGAATATAATAATATAAAAAATTGAGTCAATAAAAATAAAGCTAACGCTACATAAATTGAAGAGTTTAAATTGAATAAAACTCATTGCCTAAATATTTAGGGATTGATTACTAGATAATATTCAATTTTCATAGAAGTTAGGTAATTAGTCATCAAAAAAATAAGAAACGACTCCTATAAAATTTGATTATTTTTGGTTTACTTATCCAAAATAGATAAGTATTGCTGTTTTCCGTGTATGAGTAATGAGAAGTATCCTATAAATTTGCATGCACAATTTCAAAAAGTTATCAAATATATCGAAGATATCAAAAATCTTGCAAAAGATTTTCTCAATCGCATAATAATTGTATGCTTCAAAAGCAAACGCGTATACGAGTTCTAAAAAGACAAAAATATGGAAAAATGGAGCATGTATATATCGAAACAGTTTTGAAATTATAGGTAAATAGGTAATGATTTCGTACATGATCAAATAAGCGATAAAAAATTTAATCCGCACTTTACACAGAGCAAAGCATTAACGATAGTCGCTGTAGGCGTAGAAAGAGTTATATGTGATCCAAAACCAACATCATTATTATCAACAAATGATGTACGCGCGGCCGAGGGGAACCTTGGGCCCGCCGAACAATGGTTTCCCCCTCCCTACGGCGCCACCAAGAGAGGCAGGCCACTGGCGGCCGACCGCCGGCTGCGGGCACGTCAGTCGCTCCCAGATCCGAGCTCGATCCGGAACCCACCGACTCAACTCGCAGAGGCTACGATCAGCCCATCGGTGCGCTCCCATCACTCCTGACGTCCAGGGCCGTCGAACCCTCGCCTCTAGCGCCTGTCGCTACCCGGCAAAAAGGGCCACTACCTCGCGCACCGCGACTCTCCACCTAGCGCAGAAAGGGGAATCCCGGACACTCCCAGGGTCACGAGGTTCCTCGCTAGACCCGCCACCTCGCTCACGGCGCATTACGCCTCCCGAGCGGAAAGGTGGAACGTGTCCGGTTCTGTGGAGGCAAGCCTGAGGCGCCCGCGGCTGCCCTGAGCAGTTTGTAAAAAACCGAGCTGACCCTAGCGTTCCATTTGCGCCGCGTTGCGAACCGCGAATCTTTGTACGCCGAAATGCTTGGCCGCGCATAAGTTACAATTAAATAACGTTGTATTCAAATATTAACCTTTTCTCCTCGAATCCTGTCTCCTTCTGAGCTAGTCGGACTCCACAAACTATTAATAATAACGCGTTAGTGTAAATTCAAATAGTTTTAGCGTTCTCGAACCAATATGATAATACATAAAATAGGAACATTACTGAGACCAGAAGAAAAAGAAAGTTCTTGCCAAAGGAAAACCCATATCCAATATAAAAATTACTAAAATAAATTTTTAAATAAAAATTTACTAGTTAAGAGATGCCAGATGTAATTTATTATATCGCGTGCAACGTCTAATGCGGCCATGCATTTTCGGAGCATCACGTGACTGGAAGTTCTCTCTCTCCCTCTCTCACTCACAATGGTTACATATGCAAAATATGATATCACAAAATACCGCAAGCATAACTTTTCACATGTAACTAAGTCACATCTTTTTTCACGATCCACAGGAGCAAGGTGTAACGGAACCCCGCAAGACTACATGATATTTTTTGTTAGAATGAATTTGTAGATTAACGGGATAAAACTGTAAGATGCCGACTTTATTAATTGTGAAAATATCTCTGACTGATGGATGTGGTAACTGAATATTAAGCTAATATTGATTAACAGTATTTAGTAGGCTTTCAAATTGTAATTGAGTTTTGTAGATGAATTATTATTTAAATTTGTATGATAACTTTGTATGGATTTACACTTACTTCATCCGAACGCAAAAAAAATATATTTCTAAAAAGATAACATTTAAAATAAATTATAAAATGTAAAATTTATTTCTTGTTTTATTATTTTAGAGCATGTATAATAAATATTGGTTTGGCAAAGCACCTAGTAACAATATTTTTTAGACATTCTTTGGTATCATTATAATTTTTATAAATATTGTTTTTGTCATTTATGTCGTTACAAGTTTAATGTTAGGGATTTCGATCTAAACTGTGAAAACGCAATTACAATCTCTGTGATTAGTAATTTTATGCACATGTTTTCATTTTCGTAATTGCGCTCCATACCCTACTTGATACTCACTAAGATGTATTCTCCATCATCCTCGCTATTGCTGTAGCCGAAGATATCCGAAGCGGAATACTGGACATCATATGCATGTATTGGTGACAAATAGGATGTGCAGTGCTCACCGCGGCCTTCACTTGAACTAAACGGCCATTCACACAGTAGCCGATAATAGTTTCAGCCCCCTAGTGGCAGGAACATTTCGGGAAATTTCTGGGAGCAACAAAAGAATGACTAGAAACAAACCCGAAACCGAGCAAGGGAAAAAAAGAGAATAGAGGAACTGAATAGGGAGATCGATGGCTGGGTATCAATACCCAGATTACACGTGCCGAACAATATTGCGACTTGCTTACGCTGCTCGTATGTTGGCATTGCGCCGTCATAAAGCAGTCATACACGAGCAATTTTTCAACGACTTTTCGCGACTACTTTAAGCCGGTAAAATGCCATCGCATTCACCGCAATATCAAGCACCTTGTACGATGGAGCAATGGCGGTACATTTCCGACGCTGTACAATAACAATAAAAACATGTATTAATAAATTATATAATGAATAAATTATATTTATTCAAAATTAAAATTTATTCTGTACGAGCAATCATTATAGATTCATATTTCTTTATTTAATCTTAATGTAAGGTCCACATATGTTCATCAAAGACCGTGAAATAACAATAATTCCTTCGAAGATCCTAATTGTGAAAGTTGGTGTCTAACAGTGCTTCATAACACAAAGGTTATCTTCGACTTAGTATACAGATAGCTAGTCCATTTATGTCCTAATGTTTATATGCATAAATATAATAATACTTAATTGATTAATTATGTTTTCTTAATTGTTCATCATAATCGCTATTCTGACTAGAAATATGTTTATTTATAATATATTTGAAATTATTCTGTTTTTTAATTAATCATTGGGTTTTATATATAAATGTAGTTTTTGGGATTATTTTTTATTGATTTTATTTTTTCCTTTTTTAATAACCTTTAATATTTTAAGCTGTAATCGAGCACAAAAAGTAGCGTCCCACTTGCTTATTACCGGCTTCAAAACGGTAAAAAAGCAACAAATTGCCAGCTATTGCGCTGCTTATAAGCGAGATATAAGCCGATTCAAGTGTATTTACCGTCTAAAAGCCGTGTCATACTACCGGAGCAAAAATCGCTCACGTTCCATCATATTACCGACATATTGTAGGCCAGATGTTATCTTGATAGTCTACACAAACGATTATGAATGTAAATAATGAAATTGAAATTGGAGAGCAATGCAAGCGGAGTAAAGTCAATTCGTCATAAATTTTTAATAATGATTCTGTAAATAAATTGAATTCGGAAAAAAACATAAGTCCGAAGTAATGACACCAGAAAAAGATTTGGAACTCATTATAGCTGAAAATTTGTCAAATTTTACATATAAAGAGATGAGAGTTCGTGCTCAAATAGACCATCATGATCTTTATCCAATCTATAGTAAACAAAATTGTTTTGTATGAATAAATATACATTTATATACTACCAATCGGATATATCACTCTGTTAGAATCAATAATTCCTAAAACATTACAATATAAAATAATAAACATTATTTAAAAGCAATTAGAAATGTTATGTTACGAAATTGTAAATAGACGCATTTTACAATCTATTTTTATACATAATAATTCTGTTTAAGTCATAGTATTAGCGTAAATACTCAGATCTATTTCAATAAAATAGATCCAAAACTATGAGATAAGATCTTTATTAGGCTCAAATAGTTGCCATATTAAATCCGTCATTTTGAATTTTTGAATTCGGATGCCAGATTCCTCATTAGCGACCCGGAAAACCTTAAATACCATATCTATTCCGGTTATGGGTTTAAACAAAAATTTTCCCGTCAAAGTGTATAAATAATACCCTAGAATTTAACAATAATTTATAAAAAAATAAACAAAAGATACGTATGCGTATATCGCTGTGACATTGCACGCACTTTGCGGAGTGCAGTCATCTTTAGTTTTGAATTCAGATTATTATAGCAAAAGAATATTTCTATCCAGATAATTTATTTATTTCTGAATTAGAATGCAAAGTCCTTTTACAATATTTATTAAATATAATATTGCCACAAAATATTTATATTGCTCTTTGATTATGCCATTGCAGCTGCTAGACGAACAAAGTAACAAAGCGTGCGGTGGTACGCTGAAGGCAAGCATACATATATGTGAGGGGTCTCTCGTTAGCTCTCGTCGAGGTAAGACGTGTTATGGTAAACACTAGGCCGCAAGTGAAAAGTGAGTGACAATTACAAGTAAGCAAGGCCCTAGATTTCGGCTCTTGCTACGAAGATTAGTCGGAGCACTTTAAGTGCATTCCGACAAAATGGACACACAAAATCTAAATCGTATTAATTCACCAAACAGTTTTTCTCAAGTAAAATAATCTCAAGTTCAAAGCTATGCAACTGCAACCTCCTCAGACTATTTTCCCAAAGATAATCAAGCTCTTATCCTCGATTCAATTGACGGGCTCTCACTTGATGATTATGTAAGTCAACTAATTAAGCTGGTTAAACCGGAATATATTAAAGCAATTTCAAGAATCTCTAACAATCGGATCTGTGTATACTTTGCTACTAAAAAAATTGCAGAAGAATTAGTAGACACTCGAAAAACCATTACAGTCTAAGAAAAAATACTATCTTTTAGACCGCTGATTTCACGCGCAAAAAGAATTATTCTATCGAATGTCCGGCCATCTATTCCTCATGATAAAATTGAGAATGCACTTGCAAATCTAAACATTAAAACAGAATCTCTCGTATGTCCGAGCAGGTGTAACAATCCCAGGATGCACGCACATGGTAAGCTTCCGAAGACAAATTTACATAAATCCTGACGATACTGAAAAACTGCCGGAATCTTTTCCGTTAGAATTTGAAGGAAACACATTTAGAATCTTCGCTACGGCCGATTCAATGATATGCTTTATTTGCAAGGAATCAGGTCATTTAGCCAAACAATGTCCGGTTAATCATAATAGTACACAAACTAACTACACTGAAATTCTTCAAGACATTGATCAAGCTCAAATAGAAGGTTTACGAGGAAATTTACCAAATAATTGTAGCGAAACATGTTAGTACGGACCGTGTATGTGTGCGGATTGAGTGTGTTGCTGTGCCGCGACGGGTAGAGTTAGGACTGGGCCGCGCGCCCTCGCGACGAAACGCGTGTACCGGCGTTCGCTGCTCGCATCGCTACTCGCCTCGCGGACTTGGCCGCGACTTGGTCATAGTCCGGAAGCCCAGCCCGAGAGCCTGGGAACTTTGGGTCGCTGCTCGCTGCAGAGAGCGAAGCCCATTATATCGTCGCACCAGGGTCGCTGCTCGACGCAGAGAGCGAAGCCCGCCGCTTTTTTTTTGGATTTGCTGTCCGTCATCGAGTACCAGCGGCCATCATTACATCGACTATTCGACGTGAGCCCTCCGTGCCCAGCCATTTTATTGTTGGAAGCCGCCATCGTCACCCGCACAAATCGGCGACTTGGACTCGCCCAGATCCACGCCTCTGGCCGACACCTTTGGAAGCTGCAGACGTGCTGCTATCCTCGGCGCCTCGGATCGGGAGCGAGACGAGCAACCGGCACCTGACGCAACACGGAGCGGATTTTACACGAGAGTCGACGAGAACTACGTCTGGTGCTGCCTACTTCCCGGGACGACCTCGCCCACATCTCCACGTGAAGACAAGGACAGAAAAGGTGAAACCTTTCCGACCGTCGGAGAACCCACGGGCTCCGGTGAGCTGAATCGGGCTACAGATGAGTTGCGGACGTCGCGCCGGTCTCGTTTTATTGTATTAGCTTAGAGTTGACTTGCGAGCGAGATTTGTCTAGTGTGAATCGAGTGTTTATAGTTTATCAATTTAGACGCGAATTCGAATGCATCCTCCGGAATAAAATAAAGTGTCTTTTTATTATTATTATTCTAACTTAACCAACTTTTATTTATTCTCGTACACTTTATCTCCTCTCACCTCAACCCCCTTGAGTACTAAAAAAGATATTGAAATTTATAGAAAATAAATTTATTACATAATACACAAAAGATCTCAAAGGTAGAGCAATCAGCAGATTACACGTATAATAACATATCAAATATAGAAATCTCAGATCAAAATTTAATTGAAAATTCAATTAACCAAGCCGGTCACTAATCACACTCGCTTATGCCTCCACCGGGAGCAAAAAGAGCCCTGTCGAGCTCAATATCTACATGTAGTTCTACAGTTCCGGAAAATTCTGGTATAAATATAACTAAAAATATCAGCAATACTAGCAAAAAAAATGCAAAAAAGAAGAAGACCTCAGTTGATAAAGATAACAAAAAAACAGATATTAAAATACATACAGATATCATTAAAGAAATATTACAACGAAATACTACAAGTGAAAGCCTTCCCCTATCTGTTATACAAATTACAGACTTCTTACAGCTGTCATACCGAAATCAAAACATACCAGCACTAGCTCTTCAGTATACCAAAGATTTCTCTTCCTTAATTATGATACTAAGAGTTCTTCAAAAAGAAATGACAGATTAAAAAATAAAAAATCGTATAAATCGCATTATTAAAAAACTTAATAATGTAGATCAAGAGTCTACGAGCAGCAACGAATCATTTTCAACCGAAGAAAATTAAAAAACAAGAAGAATAATGGCTGGACAAAAAAATAGCAACAATAATCTAAATATCGTTTACTGGAATGTAAGAAGTATACTGCAACGCAAAAATGAACTTAACCCTATCTTAAAAGGAGCTGATATATTTGCGTGCGTCGAGTCATGGCTGATGCCATCAACTGCAGATTTTCAAATGTCAGGATTCGTTACCTTTCGTAAAGATAGAATGCATTCTACGGGAGGAGGTGTACTCATACTCATACGTAAGAGCATAGCGTATAAAGAAATTGAAACTATAAGCTCTCCCGATGATTTGTTCGAAATATGCGGCATTAAAATTACCAACACAAATCCTTGTTTAAACTTGTTTGTATGCTATAGGAGCCCTAGATGTACATTAAACCAAAAACAATGGGAAGAAATTTTTTGTAACTTAGCAAAAGGAAAAAATAATTTAATTATTGGTGATTTTAATGCACACAACGTAGTGTGGAATTGTAATAAAACTGATAAAAACGGAGAAAAATTATTTAGCTGCATAGA
Organism: Sycophaga agraensis; assembly: GCA_018906755.1. Taxonomy (NCBI): domain Eukaryota; kingdom Metazoa; phylum Arthropoda; class Insecta; order Hymenoptera; family Pteromalidae; genus Sycophaga; species Sycophaga agraensis. Next base: position 293,199 of record JACCIE010000035.1, read on the forward strand.
CAAATTCGATTTATTTATACACAATCACGATACGACCACTCATATAGATCAAAACTCTAGGTCAAATATTGATTTGATATTATCTGATAAATGTATAACCGACAAAATAGAAACTAAAGTTATGGACGAAACTTACGGTTCAAAACCATTATCCTATTAATGTAAACATAAATGCGGAAAAAGCAGTACATATAATAAAATCGCACAAAATTCGATCTACACAAACTAACTGGACAAATGTTTTCGCTCGTCTTGAAACAGAATACTCGCAATTTTTTTCTGATAGTTTTGTAAGCATGGCAGTGGACGAAAAATATAATAAATTTATAAGTAGAATTACTTTAGCTATTAAAGAAAATACCCCGGAAAAAAAATCTGTAAATATTGAAAATCACAGAAATCCTGTATCTTGGTGGGATGCAGAGTGTCATGAAATTAAAAAACTTAGGAAAAATGCATTTAAAAAATGGGAAAAAACAAATAATCTTATAGATTTTATTCAATTTAAAAGAATTAGAGCCGAAATGCGAAAAATAATTTTGATGAAAAAAAGAGAAAACTATATTTTTACTATATTTACAGAATCAATAAACTTTAAGACAGATGGAAAATTTGTATGGGACACAGCTAAAATTTTAAAAAATAAATGGATTAAAATCAAACCACTCCATCTAGCTCAAAATTTACAAGACGATACAAAAGAAAATGCATTAAATAAAGTTTGCCCTCCTTGGGTGCCGCGAGATAGTGGATGAATACCTAAATGCAAACAAAATAAATTTTTAGACACAGAGTTTACCTTTGCTGAATTCAACGCAGCGCTTGACTCTCGAAATATAAAATCATCACCAGGCTTAGATGGAATTGACTATTACACACTAAAAAAGCTCCCACTCAAGTATAGATTAATAATAGTAGACATTTTTAATGAAATGTTTCGCGAAGGGGTATATCCAAAAGATTGAAAAAGAGCATATGTACACCTTATTAGCAAACCAGATGGTTTAAATTACAGACCAATAGCTTTAACATCTTCAATGTGTAAATTATTCGAAACTATTGTTAAAAATAAATTACAATGGTGGGTTGAGACTCAGAATATCTTACCTTATAGCCAAAGTGGATTCCGTAAAGGTCAATCATGCTATGATAATTTGTTAAATTTAACAATTAACACTCAACAAACTATGAGGAAAAAAAAAGAACTCTTTGCAGTCTTTCTTGATGTTTATGGTGCATTTGACATGTACTTAGTGACATACTTATACAAAAGCTCGCCAATATCGGTTGCTCATATAAACTTATTAAATTCATCAAATTTTTAACCTATGAAAGATATGTGCACACTTCTATCTCAAATGATATTAGACACGCATACAAGGGAGTGCCTCAAGGTGGAGTGCTCAGTCCACTATTGTATATAATATATATATCAGATATCTTAAAAGAAATACCGAAAACCGTAACAATATCCCAATTTGCTGATGATATTGCATTATACTCAAAAAATAAAAACTCGTTGGAGAAAGCAATTAAAATAGCCGACAGAGAACTGACCAATATAGGGCTTGAACTTGCACCCCATAAAACTATTTTTATAAATTTCAATAATAAAAATGTTAAACCAGGTGAAACAGAATTTAAAATTAATGATAATTATGTAATTAAGTCCAGTGAAAATGCTCGATTTCTTGGAATAATCTTTGATTATAAATTAACGTTTAAATCACAAACTGACAAAATAGCAAACAAATGCTACAGAGCACTTAACATTGTAAAATGCCTCTGTGGTATTCGATGGGGGACTGATCCTAATATTGTATTAACTTTGTATAAGACATACATCCGTTCAATTATAGAATACGGTTGTTTTATATATAAATCTGTGCGTAAGGACTTTGAGAAAAAACTCGAACAAATTCAATATGCTGCTATTCGAATAATATTTGGTTACCGAAAATCTACTCCTATAAGTGTACTGTTAGGAGAATCGAAACTGCCAATGATAATTGAAAGAACTAAATTGATTTGCTACAGCTATTTATCAAAAATATTAAGTAATGAGAGCCTACCTATCAGCTAAACTATTAACAAATACTACTTTAAATAGCTTACAAAGTGCAAGAGAAAGCGAAAAAGGATATTTGAAGTTTGTATTTATAATTTCAAACAGCTCAGCCTGCGTTTGCATAAATTAAATGCTTATAATTTATACAAATTTGATTATAATACTCTTATTACGTCTATTCCATATGTAAAAACAATAGTTCAACAAACAAATGAAATTATAAACACAAATATATCCTCAATTTATGATTATCTTAACAACCAAAATTCTTTAAAAATATTCACGGATGGTAGTAAAAACAGAAACAGCGAAGTAGGCTCAGCGTGCAATGTTCTGGAATTAGGTGTCACAATTGAAAGAAAATTAAATCCTCACATCTCTATTTTCACAGCCGAATGTATTGCTGTCAATGATGCCTTAGATATTGCATTAAAAACCTTAAATAAACCAATCTCAATCATTACAGACTCATTAAGTCTCGTGGAAAGTTTAAACAATTGTAAAATTGATATCCAAGTAAATCCCTACATACTCAATATCAAACAAAAATATTGCGAATTTATGATCAAGAAAGGTGATAATGCAAACATCATATTTTTTGGGTTCCTTCACACTGTGGAATAATGGGAAATGAACTAGCAGATATAGCAGCTAAAAATGCTATCAACATTAATAATCAGGATGACGAGATGCATGTACCGTTCAGTTGTTTAAAAAAATATTTTAAGCAGAATATGAATGCAAATAATAAGGCAATAATTCAAAATATGGGCCTTACTAAAGGAAAATTTTTGTTTAAAAATTACTATAAAAATAATTACAGAACATGGTTTCACAATAAAAACCTTCCACGTGACTTAATAGTGACTGTAAATAGATGCAGAGCAGAACATTACAATTTAGCTTCCTCATTGGTCAGAATTAAAATTGTTGATGTTCCTAAATGCAATTGTGGTAGCAGCAACCAAGACCTTAACCATATTGTATGGCAATGTTCACTATATAACGAGCAGCGATGCTATTTTATACAGAATCTTCTCAAACTGAAACTTCAACTTCCGATGACAGTATCTATCATACTAAGTGAACCAAATATACCTGCTTGTAAATATTTCTTGTTGTTTCTAAAAGATTGTAAACTTAATGTATAAACTAAGATTTAGCTAATAAATCTTTATTTGTAAGATTTGAATGCTTAATAAAAAAAAAAAAATATATGTGAGGCTTTCTTGGCGAAGCGCGTCGATAAGTGCTTAATATACGCTCCATTTGAGATTTTCTAACCTAAAAATATTTTCGAATATAAGTTATAATTAAAAATATCTTACTATTTATGATAATACTCAATTATTACATACATTATTGTCAAATCACACTTAAGTTAAATATATATCAACAAGCACAACTAGTAATTGATAAAGATTTGGTTGAGCAGAAAAAATATTAGTAAACAGAATGCCGTAGGTCAAGCGTCTGAAAAACTTGGGTCCTACGTCGATTATCAAATATTCGTACGTCGAGGCTTTTGAATTCGGACCCCACGTCGGGTGGCGAATCGCCATCACCGGGCATTGGGAAATTAGTGGGACCCGCGTTGGCCGCCAAATTTCCGCCACTTGACGGGCTAATGATATAAGAGTACGCGCGGCCTTTCCCTTCGATCCCTCCTCTTGTCTCAGGAGTTCCCAAGAAAAACAAACGCCTCCGCAAAGACACGCGTACGTCAAGAAATGCCAGATGAATTATTATTAATCTTGGACTACCTAAAGGCTGAAAAGAGTTGTTAAATAGGATGTAAAAAAAATGGAAAAGAGCTAATAAAAATTAACAGAACTTCAAAGTTAATGATGTCATAAATATTTATTATTAATTATTTAGTTTTTTTTCGAAACCACTGGTCTCGTATACATTGATACTTGTAGTCGTTATTGATTGGAAATGTGGAATTAATTCATCGTTCTTTAAGTTATATTTTACAGATGCATTTTAAGTTATTTAAACAATTAAAGAATAACTTAAACGATTACAGTAAAAGCTTAAATAATTATTAATGGTTGGGTAATAAATTTATTAAAACGAATAAAAACACTAATGACTATTCGGAATATGTTTTGGAAATTTTTAATTCTTTAAGAATGACTAGAGTTACTCTATCAGAACTAAAAGCATTCATGAATGGTATTTATTTTATAACGATTACAATTTATTCGTATTGCAATTCAAAATTTTTCAATCTCGAAAAATTCTCTTTTTAAAATCATTTTATGTATTACACAAGTGTATATTTTCCAGCAAATAATACTACGAAAAACTACCAGAAATATGTATTTCTATTATTCAATCAATTTGATCATCTAAAAATAATATTTATGGACATATAATATTTTGACTCAAGTAGGTTAAATGTTAAATTCAGTTCTATACCTCAAAACGATTATTATTAATTATTTGTTTCCGAAAAATATAACACATTTTTATGTAAGTAATGAATAGAACTTACAAAAATAGAATTCAAGTATACTAATTTTTTAAATAAAATTATACTTTTTATGTTATGATGAGCTCCCCGACGAGAGCTTGCCACGAGATTCGGGAGGGAGAAGAGTGCAGAGGACTCGCACAGCTCACCGACACGGAACTGCTGTCGGCAATGCCAGAGCTCCTGACGGACATGGCATCCATCTGGTACCGCAACGAGCAGGCCAACATAAGGTCCTGGCAGGAATTCTGCGACATAGCCCAGCAGTGGAACGGCACAGGTCGCAGGTACCAGCAGAGGCTGGCGGTAGAAATTGATGCCAGAACCCAGGGCCAGGGCGAGAAGATAGGGAATTTCTTCACCGCCCTGATAGCCCTGATGCGCAGGCAAATACCTGTGCCAACAGAGACGCGGTAACACCGCGGAAAGACCCCACCATGAAAGGCAGCAAGCACCCCCGCTGTGATGCCAAGGATGTGGCGAATGGGGGCACGCGCTAGGTAGTAGAGGAGGGTCGCCCATAAGACGCTAAAGCGATCCCCCCGTCCCGACAACCCGCCGAAGAACACAGTCGGCCATTCTGCGGGAACAACAGCTGTAAGCGCGTGTAAACTTACGGTGGCCGGAAGTAGTGTAGAAGCGGCACCGGCAGGAGAGCCGTGCAATAGCAGGGACGTAAGCGGCGGCGGACTGACCGTAAGCTCGGCAGAATACGGCAAGACCCCAGCACGCCTTAACGCGAAACCGCGGGAGCAACAAGCGAGCTCCGGCGGGGAGGCAAGGTGGTGACTGAAGATCGAGGTCGAGGGATACCGCATGTGGGCGTTGTACGACCCAGGCGCCTCCGTCTCAGTACTATGCCCGATCGGCCTACAAATTGTGAGCACATGCGGGCGCAGGCTGCAACCGTGCACAGGAAGAGGTGCACGGGTAGCCGACGGCCAGTACACACCCGTAGCCGGAAACACAGAGCTCTCATTCGAGGTAGGAGGGCTAAAAAAAAGTCTGAAAGCTTCGGTTATGCCCGGGCTAGACGCCGACTGTTACCTCAGCGTCAACTTTATTAGAGAGTTTAAGGCAGAGTTAGACCCCTGCGAAAACAAGCTCTTCTTGCAAACAGAAGCCTCGACCTCGAACTGGTAAGTGTAAGCGCAGGAAACCCCGCAGCACTTGCAGCGATTGGCCTGGTAGACGTCTTCAGCCACGGGCGCGCCCAAGTCAAAGAACTAGTAAAGCGCATGCTCGGAAAAGATGCCACCATAGGATGTACACGTTGGATCGAGCATGAGATCAACGTAGGATCCGCTCGACCAATAAAACAATGGTACTATCCAGTGAGCAAAAATATAGAGGAGGAAATGCACTAAAAAGTGCAAGAAATGGTCGACAATGACGTGATTGAGCCATCTTCCAGCGTCTGGTCCAGCCCAGTGGTAATGGTGAAGAAAGCCAACGGTAAATACCGTTTTTGCGTTGACTTCAGGAAGGTCAACGCAGTGTCCCAGGGTGATATGTACCCGCTCCCGTACATGGACACAATACTGCGCAAGCTGCAAAAGGCAGGCTACATATCGACGCTCGACCTCAGCAGCGCATACCACCAAATACCACTAAAGCGGGAGTCGAGGCCGATCACCGCATTTACGCTGTCTGGCAAAGGCCTTTACCAGTTTCGCCGACTCCCGTACGGGTTAAGTCAGGCCGGCGCTACCTTCTCAAGGCTGATCGATATGGTTATAGGCCCGAAGCTAGAACCATGGGCCTACGCATATCTCGACGACATTATAGTCGTCACGTTTGAAGAGCACCTAGAAAAATTAGGACTAGTGCTCTCACCCATAAAAGAGGCAGGCCTGCCAATTAATAAAGAAAAAGGCGTATTTTGCAGAGACGAGGTCAAATACCTCGAGGTGCTGGTAAACCGGGATGGATTCAGACCAGACCCCGAAAAGATAGCCCCTATATTAGCCTACCCAGCACCAAAGAACTGAAGGCAGCTGCGGCGCTTCCTAGACATGGCTTCCTGGTATAAGAAGTTTTTAAACAACTTTGCCACGATTTCCGAGCCATTCACTCGCCTCACTAAATACGTGTGGAGTGAGCAACAGCAAGGAGCCTTCGAAAAGGTCCGACTCCTGATTGCAACAGCGCCGCTGCTGCAACGCCCCAATTTTGAAGAGCAGTTCGTGGTACAAATGGACGCAAGCGACTCGGGGCTAGAAGCAATCTTCTCCCAGGAGATAGAGGGCGAAGAGAGGGTGCTCGAGTTCGCCAGTCGAACAATGAGCGCCGCCGAGCGCAACTATAGCGTAACAGAACGCGAATGCTTGGCGGTACTATGGGCAATACAAAAATTCAGGCCATACCTTGAGGGCTACAAATTCAAGGTGATGACGGATCACAGCAACCTAAGATGGCTCTGCAACATACGCAACCAACCCCACAGGCAGGCTCTCACGATGGGCCCTAGAACTACAGGGCCACGAATTCACCGTGGAGCCCTCAATAACGTGCCTGACGCGTTATTACGGATGCATGAAAAGAGCGACATTGAGATCAGCACTCTCTCATGGGCCGAGGAAACAAAGGATCAATGGTTCCTCGACCGCATCCGGGAAGTCCAGGCCAGACCAACCGAGTACCCATGCTCGAAAGTCGTCGGAGGTCAACTCGACATTTACTGCCCCGACGACGAGGTTGAAGGAACAGCGGGGGACGACTCAGCATGGAAGATGGCGTCCCCAAACAAAAAGGAGAGAGGTACTCCACGAATGCCACGACATCTCCACAGCCGGCCACTTAGGAAGGGAGAAAACCCTGGCACGCGTGACGAGGCAGTATACCTGGCCACGGTTATATTCCGACGTTGCGGAATACGTGCGAGAGTGCCAGACCTGTCAACGTTGCAAAGTCGAGCAGCGTCCCCCAATGGGTTTCATGGGACGCCGCACAATCGACAGACCAGTCCAGATCTTCGCGGGGGGCATAATGGGCCCACTCTCCCGCAGCAGCCGAGGATACGAATATATCCTCGTCTTCCAGGACTTGTTCACGCGGTACGTGGAAATAGAGCCAATTAGAACCGCGAACGCAAAAACAGGTCTGAAAAAGCTGAACAAGCTGGTGCTGAGATACGGCGCGCCGGAGGTGTTCCTGTCAGACAATGGCACGGAATTCAAGAACCGGACCATTGACAAATATCTGGCAGAGAGGGAGATCAGACACGAGACACCACCCCCTTACCACCCCCTGACGAATCCCGTCGAGAGATCAAACCGAACGATCAAAACAGTGGTTGCCGCATTCGTCGAGGGGAACCATCGAGCTTGGGACGAACATCTCCAAGAGCTAGCGTTCACCCTGAACACGGCGAAGCAAAGCTCAACGGGGAGCAGCCCCGCGATGCTCACATTCGGAAGGGAGTTCGCTGAGCCATTTTCTGCTCGGCAGACAGAAGAGCAGCTTAACCTCAGCAGATTAGAAGAGGCAGAGGTTAACTGGGGGCGTGGGATGAGTCAGCTGGCCGACGTCCGAGCAAATGCGGCAGACAGCGCAAAGGATGCGTCAGACCAGCAGGCCAGGTAATTCAACGCCGAGCAGCCAACTTTACGAGAGGCGACCTCGTTTGGAAGAGGTGTCGAATCCTCTCGTCCGCCGCACAAGGAGTAGCGGCGAAGCTGGCCCCGAAATTTATAGGCCCGTACGCGATAACTCAGCAACTAGACAGTAACACGTACCAGCTAGTGGACCGGGAAAGGAACCTAAAAGGGCCCGTGCACGCGGAACACCTAAAACCGTTCTACTGCGAAAAAGTCGACCTCAATAGCCGACCACTACGGGTATACCAGCAAACAGAAGCAAGCGCGCCCATTGCGTCGGGCAACAGAGATACCGCTACCGTGCCCAACACGCGGGGCAACGGCACCGAAACAAGCGCGCCCACTGTGATTGACACAAATACCAGTGCGAGCGCGCCTACTGTGTTGGACAACAGCGGCAGCGCCAGCGGGCCCACTGCGATGCGAGTGCATCCACGACGGCGAATTTACGTGGCGAAAGCGATCCCCCGAAACGGGGCCGCGGGAGGCCCAGGAAAACGAAACAACCACTGCGAACCCCTTTCAACCCCTTCGGCACCCCGGCGGTAGAAGTAGTCAAGAGACTGATTGAATCGGGGATGCCGGCCGATCCCGATGCGAAGGCTCAGGAGAGCCAAAACACAATTGAAGAAATTGTAGAGGAGCCTCCCAGCAGCAACAAATCACCACCAAGGTCACCAAACAGCGACCCTGTAACCCCTCCTTGCGCCGACCCCATTCAACCTCTAAGGTAGGGTCGGCAGAAAAGCCGGCAGATCCGGAGCCGCAGAGACCGGCTCAAGGGCAGAGGGACAGGGGAGAGGAACAAATAAAAACCTCTCCCCTGGAGCGAGACGCATCAGCATCGAGGAAGCTGCTGAGCAAGGCCAGAGAGGCTAGCAGGACCGCCGCAAAGTTAGAAGCGGAGGCCATCGCCGCCATATAGGTCATACGGCGACGACCTAGAGCAGGCTCTACGCGTTATCGCGGCCAAAGAAGAAGAGAACGCAGCGGTCCTAAGCACCAGGGCGAAGAGGGCGGCGGCGAGAGGAAGAGCGCCGGCGAATAGAAATGGAGCGACAGACGGAGGACCTTCAGAAAAAAACGGAGGCAGCTAAGCGACAGACCCGGGCAGCCTAGCAGGAGCTGGACAAGTTGAAGGAGGTGATGGCCAAGCTGACTCTGCCCGGTAAGGATAAAAGCACAGCCGATCAACCAATCTGCTCGGTATGCGGGATGCCAGGGGCGAGCGTCCCAAGGGAGTGCTCCCCGCGTTATTGCTCTACCTCGACCGTGCCCACCGGCCTCCGCTACCCTCTCGCCGTGTCACCGCCCCGGAAGGGGATCGTGCCGAAGTGCGGGAGTCGGCTCGCACCCCTTCAGGAGTCGGTAAGCATCTGCTCCTCGGTCGCGCATCCTGCGTAAGGCGTCAGCTGGCTGGCCCCTCAGCCAAAGACAACTCCCGCGGAGGCGGCGTGGTCCTTGGAACCGCTCGTTCCGTCTAAAATCAGAAAAAGGGTGAGGGAGTTTGGGGATGCCGGTTCTTGCCAACACAAGAGGATAAATAAATAAATGATTTATTTATTGGCTTCGTGCCAAACAGTCAAAACGTATGTATTTAAAGTAAACAATTTTCGGCACACCGCGCGCATATATAGAACGCTTTAATAATTGCGTTGCGCAAACAAGTTCGCACTGCGCATACGTGCTCTCGCAATTATTCTAGGTTAGCTCTGCGCTAACCTCGCGTTTATCGCGCTCAGGACCTACGCGACCAGTGTGCATGCGTAGGCGCCGATTCGGTTGGCACGCCGCGCGAAGACTATTTTCGCGTGCGCAACTGTTCGCAATCACCGCGCGCGCTTCTCCGCGCGAAATCCGTCACATCGGGACGATTTGCGCTTGCCACTCGTGAAGAGGCCTAATCGTATCGAAGGGCCGCGCTTCTACTACTAGTGCGCCTTATCCCTATACGAGTGCGAGTGAAAGAGAGAGAGAGAAAACTTCTCTCTGTTCAAACGCTTCACGGCCTCTCCGCCGGGCGTCGTCACGCCTGGGCGGGCTGCCGGCATGCTCCTTCGGGCCGGCACATTTTCGCATCGGCTGTCGGCCTCTTCTGCTGCTCCAGTGGCTGCTTGGGATAGCATCTGTCTCGGCCGCTCCCGCGTACGGTAGGCGGTGCTCCTTCGCGTGCTCTTAGCTTGCAATCCTTGCGATGCAGGTAGTTCTAAAAAAAACAAATAGAAATACCCGCTCGTTAATCCAAAACCGGACACATTTAGAGGTTACGCTACGGTCGAGATACAGTTCTCGCGACACAGTCCGCCCCGAATTTCCCCCCGGTCCCCCCTCTTCTTAATTATCTTCTTTTATCTGTTACATTGTCATAATTGGATAGAGTTTTAATTTGACTGTTGACAATTTTGTGTTACAATTCGACTGTGTGATTGTCTATTTTCTTGCATAATAGATTTGATATGATTATTTGATTTGTCTATTTGCGAGTTAATTATATATTAGTATTTTGTTTTTTTGAGTTTCTTCTGAGGGAATATATGCTGCTACAGCTAATTCTATTGAATGTAGCCTGAGTCTATTTCATAAGGGTCGGTGATTAGGATATTTTATGAGATTTTGGGAATATCGGGAACGGATAAGAAGTATTAAGCACCACGATGTATGCAAGCTAAGCGATTTCTTTATTGTTGTCAAAATACTGATTACAGCAGTCGAGGCGGAAACGAGCCAGGTTTATTGGTCTGGCAGCTGCCCGGGGAAGTTCACCGACCGTCTGAGGGGAGGCCACGCCGCCGGCCCTAACGGAAAACCTTTAGCGGCCGCCGCGCGTCTCAACATGCATGTACATGCATGTGGGTGTGTGCCGGTTAATGCGTCGGGCGGCCGCCACAAGGTTATTAAATTATTATTCACTGGCTCGAAGTCCAGATGACCACATGATCTAGGGAACGTGGGTGTTGCTGATAAAACTCTTTTATATTTTATGTCGTTTTTACTTATCCAATTTATACTTATACAATTTTTACTTATCTGATAACCTGTATTATTGCTTATGGTTTCGTCTAGACCATGCTCCGACGACAAATGCTGCATTCGAATTTTCCTGATAATTCTGACTGCTTCGGACCACTTCAAACATCTTCGAAAGTTCGGGTTGTTCGGGTCTCTTCGGTTATCTCCGAACTCATTGGTGCTCATTACGCTCAATGTGTCGTGTGTATTGCTTCCATTGCTGTAATGAGCCTGTGAGAGAGTATGCGCCACAATTTCTAAGATGTATTATAAGTATGTATAGAATACTTCGTAATATAAACCAAAAAGATAGTATAAATGCTAGTTATATTTTATAGATATAAAGCCTTCGATTATTTTGTTGTATTTTATTGTTTATACGAATTATCAAAAATTAAAATGGAACATCTTGCGATAAATGTTTTATAAAAATAAATTCTATGTTTTAAACAACGAATATAAATGTTTTTATTTTTATCAATCATATATGGAATTCCTATAATAAATTAAATTCAGTTGATAAATATTTTCTTTAAATACACCCGTTTTTTTCTACTCATTTCTGCTGTATTTTTCCTCACGTATTTCAATTTGTACATGAAGCAAAGGCACATGCTCTATTCTAAAAATCGAAGATTGCCGATTTGGTACGAGCACGAACGATTGCAAATGTATGTTCATGCATCAGAATTCGATAGTGGCGCATACCGGTGGAGTTAGCCATAACTACTCCGAAACGTTACCATCAAATAACACTAAGTGTCAGACCCCTGGTTGTGACCTTAGATTTTATGAAACTAGATATATAGGTGCCTACTAAGTAGTTTCTTTGAATTTAAGGGATTTTTTTTAACTTAAATTTATTTATAAAGGTAATCTTGTATTTACTGTTTATGTTGGTTTCGCTATCCTCTTATAAAAAGTTATGACAAAAAATTGAAGGCGAAATAAAAGCATTCTAATTAATTCATGCCCCTGGTTACGTTGCTATGGCATCAAGGGGCAATAAATTGCATGCAGCATATCTTCGTTGTCATGGTTCACCATGAAAATTCTTTGTTGTTACAGTTTATACGTTATTTGTCTTTATTATCTTGTATTTATTGTCATCTTAATAACCTATATGAGTATTGGTGCGTACAAAGCGTACAATGGTGGCAATGGTTTACGCAATGCAAGAGATTCGGCACCATAAAAAATTTAAACTTTTCAGATTTACATAAATAATTAATTTAAAGATAGGGTAACGTGTTTAATTTAGAACAACTAATGAATTAACAAGTACGAATCAAATGTAAGAGTAAATTAAGTAAGCACAATTTTTTAGCTTGATTTTTATCCGCCGACGCCTCCGCGGTCGCGCCGAAAGCAGCGGCTTGTCCCACGAGATTGGCGTTAGCCTCCAGAGATGTCGATAGGCGGCCTGACTGCCCCCGCGCGGGCCTGCCACTTTAAGGTAGCAGCAAACGCGGGCATTACTCTCGCTCTGTATTTTCAAAAGACAATAAACGTTTTAAACAAAGTTATTAGCGAGTGGTTTCTTGGGCGCTACGACTAGCCTGTACCCGCGACTCCTTTACCTCGCTAAATATATATATATTTAATTAAAAGTAGTAGAGCTTTACATTATATTTATTACATTATATTTATTTACATTACGTTTATTGAATATTTTAAATTAAATTTATAAACTGCAGAAGCAAGAATATTTTACAGAGAAATTGCATTTTTTTACACCTATTAAAAATCAAAAACTACAATTAATACTAATAATTCTAAATGAGATCGCATACGATTCTAATGAAAGCTGGAATATAAGAATTACCAGGCATACCGATATGAAATGAGCATCAAGAGCAAGATACAAATGTCTCAATAGGAAACATTTGTTTTGAAGGAGCGTTAATTTTTTTATTTGGTTGGCACCGAAACTGCATGCTGAGCAGCTACTCGCGGCAAGCACTCCTCAACTGGAATCGACTGTACGGCCACGCTATCACAAAGTAAAAAACTTGAACATCAAAAAGTAGTTTATATTGATATACATATAACACACACAATACATTTATTATGTATTTTCATGTATCAAGATCATGTATTTTCACATGACGCTTTCCCCAAGTATCTAATCCCGTCCTAGAATCCCAGACGTCGCACGATTATTTTAAAGACTTAATAACTCGCAATAAAGAATTGGACACAGTGATAGCGAGCCTGGGTACTCGCCGCTAGAAACCACGAATAGGCAAAAGGCAAAGTGTGGGAAACGGTGAGCGCATTATTATTATCCGTACAAAACGCGGATGTCATCATAGAAATCATTAGAAAAACATTTCGGAAATCAACAAGTACTAGCGTGCAAGCTTGTCAAGGACATCCATAGTTTCCCTAACCTGTCTTTAGGAAAAACAGTATATCTAAGCTCGTTTCAAAATTGATGAACACGGTAGTCACTTAGTGGAATATTTGTAGGAGCCGGAGTTAGCTCGAGGTGTCGCAAGCATACTCCCTGCAGCCCTGCAATACGGAAAAAAACAAACTTGGAAAATCTTGCCGATTTCTTAAACTGCGAAGCAGAGTGCGCGGTCACAGGTGGGATTTTTGAACTGATCAACGAGATACCACACTCGCGATCCGCGAGCATGAATAAGTTTGCCCTAGGACATCGTTCAGTCGCCGTATATGCAGTATAGTTGGCTGGCAATAACGAAGCGTCGTTAACATCAGTCAACGATTCCTTGAGAGTGTGTGCAACCTGTAGCAAAAGAAATAAGGGAGTAGACACCTACACGTCTTTTGTGCAAGATTCGTTAGTGCGTCAATGGTTTCTCACGAAGCTTCTACGTTTAAGTAGAACAGGGTCACGCACAAACCATGTGTCGGACATAATTGCGAACATCAAATTGCGCAAAATCAAATAACGCGTTGCGAGATCCGGGTCCCGGCAGCAGCGCGGTCACCCAACTAAACAAGGAGACTATATTTCGGTTGAAGCCGTCGGCATGGCTAGCCAAAATGCAGACGTTATTAAAAATTTTACCCATCAAAATATTCGGGCCGTCACGGAAAAAAGCTTCACTTTTCTTGTTGACGGGTCAACTACAACCTTGATAGATAAACAAGTGGTGTGCGATGTAGGTTTACGCGGCAAAGCCGAGAACATAAATTTAAATAGAATCATCAGATAAAGAACGCACACAACATGCTCCATGTACTGATGCACATGCGATTGCAAATTTGCGACTCCCTGTCGAAACCGTCTCACGTGAATTGGTGCGATACATAGCGAAGACACACGGCATTTTTATTTAACCGTATTACAGGGCCAGCCCTACGATTTTGATCTGCCAAGATGTTACGCGATCGAATTTAGAGCCTTGCGCACGGACAATCAAGCTGCGCCGTACCAATCAGAGCCCGCGGCTCTCTCGTGCCGCGCCGGGACTCAGCCACGCCCGCCAGCGAAGTGACTTGCGCTCGGGCGGCCGACCCGAGCAGACCTCCGCCTCCGACGCCTTCCTTGGCCTGCAACACCTGCCTTGCCTTCGGCACTTGCCTTGCCTCCGACGCCTGCCTTGCCTCCGGCACTTGCCTTGGCTCCGACGCCTGACCATACCTGTGGCTTGCGAAAATACATTGCCAAGCTCTTCGCAAACCTGAACACGGCTGGCCCCTCCAGACCATCTCCCTGCAGACTTCGGGCTCCGAGAGAACGAAGGCATCGATTCCCCGTCCGAGCCTCGGGCCCTCGAACCTCTGCCCCAAGGCAAGTCGTGCCAACCTCTCACCGTCACCGCACCCAAGCCAGAGAGGGATTGGACCCTCCGGCTCCCGTTTCGGCAGGCGAGAGTTCTCTGCCCAACACGGGGAGTACAGGCAGAGAGCCCGCCTGAGCGACACCGAGCAAACCCCGCTCCGATTATTCAGCTGCGGGATTCCCGCATCCTCTCCCGGGTCAAGAGACGCCTGGCCTACGCACGCACCCAGGACCGGCGCGTCCTCCAAGGCGTAGACCCGTTGGAGCAGCACCGCTCCCGCAGCCTGAGCAGGAAAGGAGCATTGCGGAAGTTGAAACGCCGGAGACGCTAAACCTTCCCCTCTCCCCGAATACATATATTTAAAAACCCGATCGGCCCTTTTCAGGGCCACCATATCATATCAGAACGACGGCACCAGCTACTCAGTGGCTAACAAAGATAATTAGAAAGCACTGCCAATGCGTACGCGATACCGACTTAGCGGTCCATTCAATTTTGGTGCAAGGTCAAAAAATATTTGGTGGAGTTACGATCATAAAATTTTAATTAAATTTAATTCACATATTACCAATTCTGTAGTAAGTTTAAGTAATTGAATTACAATCTACTTTATTTACCTTTTTCATTAACATGTGAGTTATTGGAGTCAGAAACCAAATTTGATTATTTGATGTAACTAGTAGTTCATTTAAATATGTTTCTGAATGTCAAATTGTACATCCTTAGGGATACATTGTATTAAATCAACTACTTCTCTAGCAAATTTTGCAATATACCCTTGCTTTTTCATGATATTGTAAGTAAACATATCAAGGGATAGATTAATGTGTTAAATTTCGAGATATACGTTCGACCGCGTAGGTCTCCAATTATAATTCTTGGCGCGGTAAGAGCGACTCTTATTGCCATTCTTGCTTGCTTGCCATTCTTAAAGGACCTATAGTATCAATTATACGATTTATAATTGATACACGTCTGGTCGCAGTCAGAAGTGATGCGTCTTACTTATCGCCGTTCTAACCCAATTGGTGTTAATTTTTTCTAAATCCAATTTTCGTTTTTGTGCAAGTTTAACGTGATTGTATTAACAGCGAACTGAGGGAATTGACTGAAGGAATTTTCGAGGAAGCGTGGATATTAAACTTGTGTATTTGTTGAGCCTGCTGACCTCGAGGAGCCGGTCTAGAACAAGAAAAATTCTCATCTGAAACTCCTTGCTCTCATTATGCTCTTGTGATCACTTTTGACATTTCGAGCGAATGTAAAAATCTGATAGCAATTCAAAGGAATGAATGACAGAAACTCAATCGAAACTGAACCGAATGTCGGATAGAGGTGAGAGGATTTTGAAGGACTTAGAAATTTTCAACAGATCCAACTCAAGGCTTGATCCAGCTTGAATCTGAACTGCGAACGAAACAGAAGTGGAAGTAGAAGGGAAAATCCATTCCTTTTATACCCGTGGGCCTCCATTAGGTCTCAATGAGAGTAGCAGAGAGGTCCAAAAGGGTTTATCTTTTATTTCTATTTAATTTAGTATTTATTTAAATTAATTAATTTGTAATATTCTTTATTTATTAGCAGTTGATATATCTTGTGACGTAGCACCCTATAGGCCTATTCCCTAGCTACGCACAAAATATTTTCTCACTCCACTAACCACTAAAATATTCACGACGATCCGAAATCGAATTTAAACTTCGGGGAATACAACGAAGCCTGGAAAATTTTTCGGCGACCCTCCGCACAGCATGGGCCCCCTCTTGGCGGCAAAATGGCGGGAACGTTGGGCTCTTTGAATTTGATTTTTTTTTCATTTAAATTTCTCCGCGACGTATGTAATAATTCTAATTATTTTATTATTAACGACACGACAAACAACAAAAAAAAAACAATCAATTTACTTTATTTTAACTTATGACACGGCAAAATTTTACAATACTTATTTTCTTTTTTTTTTATTAATTATTGATGGCGAGCCTCCTGAAAATTAAAGATTCAAAAAGAAACGGGGAATCAAAAAAAAACTAATGGAACTCGGTTTCTTTGAATTTAGCTGGATTTATTTATTCAGTTATATTCTAACATTTTTGACGAATTTTTCGACGAAGAAAATGGCGTCGCCGACAACCGCTCCTTCTGGTCCCGCGCTCCTTCCTCTAACACCGGCAACATGAACCGCCACCGCAAGAGAATGAAGAAAAAAAGAAAAAAAAAAAACAAAGTTACATTTCTAGATAACTAAATTCTTTGTTCTCCTTCGCGGTTCCATTTCACTTAACTGAAATGCCCCCCGTCGCTTTTCCTCGGCATCAATAATTTTCCCAGCTCGTTTTGGCGGGAAAGAAAACGGCGTTCTGGCGTCACTCCTTCTCCGAGGCAACAAGTCCGGGAAAAACTCCCTTGACAACAATCTTTCTATTTTCCGTCCCTACCTACCCGCATTTCAATTCTAATCCCACAATTATTAATCCATCACCCTATATTATATTAAGCTCTTACCTCACTTTTCCCAATTCCTTCGTCTTTCCTCAACCTTTATTTTTCTCCTTTTCCTATCCTTCTCTCTCTTGCTCTTTATTTCTTTACTTTCAATAACCTTGGTATCGTTTCTACTATCCCTCGTCTCTACAAGCTTCTTTTCTTTCCTTACTTTTCTCTAAATTTTAATTCTTTCCTTCCTCGATCAAGGCTCAGAACGAACTCTCCGAAATCTTCCAATTTTCTCCACGCCTCGACAACTAACGGAATTTTCCCTTTCCAAAATCCCCATTTTCGCGCATAGTCAGATATCAAACTTTCGGGATCCGCGGTTTTCTTTCTCTCTCTATCTCGCGTGAAACCTATCCATCTCTCCTCGGTCTCTCCTTCCGCTTTCCGCGCGCTCGCGCCACCAAGCGCCTCTCTCTCCCTTTCCCCGCGGCTTCTCTCTCTTTGCGCGCTACCTCCCTCATCCGCGCTCTCGCTCTACCCGGCTCTACCGTCTCTCTTTCTCCGCGCGGCTTCCCTTTCTTCCACGCAGTTACCGCCCTTTTCCGCTCGCGCCGGCCCTTAACCGCGTCCTACTCTCTTTCTCCGCGCTGCTTCCCTCTCTTTCGCGGCTCCCTCTTTCCTCTGCGCGTGCCAACGAGTAACCAACGAGTACACATGTGTTCTGCAACGCATGTTTACTCGTTATAATCTATATATGTATATATTGTAACCTGTCGAATTCGGGATCTCGCTCCGAGTTTGCTCGTTTCGCAAATTATGTGACTTTTATAGTCTCGCGCGGCGTTCCCCACTCGGCGGAGCCTAAAGGTGGTAGTGGAACTGGAAATATACGGAAATATACAGATGGCCTCTTTGGATGCTGAGTGCCTAAATTATGTGTATTCTCTAATTAATTATTTTCTAAGTTGAATGTTAAAATATTTCCACTTCTGGGAAACGTTCTACAACATTCTAGAAGCGCAGAAAAACGAGAGAAAGCGTGGGTGATAAAAAAAATACCGTTAGGCAAGGATCGGCGGTCAGCGTTGCCCCCCTTGAATTTTGCTCCCCCCCCCATGACATCTCAGGGCATGAAAAGGTTCACCGAGAGCATTTTCCCCGTCTATTCTCTTTGCACGTAACGCATTGAATTACCAAGCACCTTGTCGTCACCGACAGTTCAAACTGCCACCGTCCGATCCAAATATGCAGCTTGACTATAACACCCGATTTAAGCAAATCTACTACAAGAGGAATAAATGACACCGGATTTAAAAACCCTCTACTCCTATGACTACAAAAAAGAACCTTCAGCCGCATCCTCGAATTTGTCCTACGAGGACATCTCCTCAGTCACGAGCAAACCACACCCTCCCCCGCCTATAATAAGTAGAAAGAAAGCTTTGACCCAAGCTCTGTGACTCCTACTACGGCTGCTCTAAAGCTCCGAAATCCGCAGCAAGCCCCCAACCGCGACCGACCAGTCCCCCCCCCTCGACAAAAACGGTACCTCGTCCACAAACTGCACAGAATATCTCCCGCTCAGATCATATGCTGAGATCTTCTCGCAAAACCTCCCCGCATCATCCTAGCGCCGATAAGAAAATCGTTTCTTTTCCTTTTCTTCAATCTTTTTTTCTCCAACAAGAAAATTTCCAAAACTAAGTTTCAAGGCCATAATTCTTAACATCGCGTCCTATGCTAAATCCAAATGGGCATAGTCTCTTTCAAGAGACCTTCAAGAGGTTCCTTCGTGCCATTCTTAACTACCCTTGGTTTATCCGAAACACCCAGATTCTTAACTAAGAATCCGACACACCCATCCGATTGGCCTCCATTGCCGCCGAGAGGGCGTTGTGTGCCTTTCGGGAGAGTGTCTTTTGAAGTTTTCAACCTTACAATGGCTTGCCACAGAAGAAAAAAGGTATGCGCCACTGGCGAACTCTGATGCATGTTCGTGCTCATACGAAATCGGGTATCTTCGGTTTTCAGAATAGAGAATGTGCCTTTGCTTCGTTTACGAATTTAAATAGGAGGAAAAATTTTAGAAAAAAATTTATTGTTATAAAACATTTGTCGCAAGATGCTTTAATTTCATTCTTGGTCGCATAAACAATAAAATATAACAAAATAAATGAAGACTTTGTATCTAAAAAATATACGTAATGTCTTTAAATATAAATATAACACATCTTAGAAATACTCTCTCACAGGCTTATTACGGTAATAGCGGCAACACATGCATACAAGCGACACATTAAGTGTAATGAGTATCAATGAAATTAAAAATAACTATCAGCACTCAGAACTATCAGAAAAATTCGAATGCAGCGCTTACCGTCGGAGTTATCCAGTACTAAATGAGCAATTGGCCCATTTGAGTGCCAGACCCAATTGTTTATATAGCATTTAAAATATAAATGTTACATCTATTCTTAAAATAAGATGAGATGGCTTTTCAATTAAAATTGCAAGTATTAATAGATTTTATCATAATTACTTTATTTAAATTAATTGAAATTAAAAAAAATTTGCTATTTTTTATATGATTGCATTTATTATATAATCATTGCGACACCAACAACTGTTTTGAGATATTGATTCCAGAAGAATATCTTTTAAGTTATTAACACGCATATTGAAAATTTTTATTTTCATAACAGCTAAAAATATATTGCATATACAAAAAGTAATAATAATTTTTTAAATATAATAAATTAAATAATAACAAAACAGTGTAACGAGTTACTCTAGTTGCGACGCGCAGCTAGTTGTACGCATCAAAATCCGCCCGTCTAACGGTACTTGTAATCGGGTAGGGATAGCAGCTCAGGCCCGATTGTATAGAAGAAACCTCTTTTTCCTCTTTTTCCTTCTTTTTGACTCTTTTTCCAAAATTATTAAAAATAGCAAGCGTCGCCAGTATCTTGATTAAGCTATGGGTGCTTCTAATATATAGGAGAAAGATAAATAAAAAACAGCACGAGCAAACAAAATACATGCCTGATTACTGGATGAAAAAGTGAAATGCGTCTCGATCTTGTTGCTTAACGCGCGGCAGAAAAAGGCCGTGCACATACGGTGAAAATACGGTGAAAATACGGAGAAAATAGTCCGGCATCCCTGCTCTGTCGAGAAGATTGCGTTCCCGCAGTTGCCGAAGCATCGATCAATATTTACACCGTAGGTTCTCCGCCGAGGTCGAAAAAAGGGTCAATTACGATAATCAGGCGCTCTTGTCACACTGCGCTTTCCTGGATGTTTTTTTTCTTTCCTGCATAAATTTTGCTTCCGACTCCAAAATATCGCATTTAGAGCAAATATAACGGACTAATTTGTGTACGCTCCTATGGATGTGCAGTATTAATATTTTTATCGGAGTGGAAGATTTGTCGAACTCGTCATACAGCTATAAACATATCGGTAAAAGTGCCTTATAAAAGGGTAATTGTCCGTAGCGCACGCTTTCATAAATCCATAAAGCAAAGCGAGTAATGCGCTGGGTGCCGACAGCGGAATATCGACGCTAATGGAAAGATATTACGCTGAATTATGTATTTTAACCGGGCGTATGGTTGCCCTCTAATTATACCGCACTGGGCCGTCGCCTGGAAATGTGCTAATCCGCCAGCGCCCGATCACCCCAGCGAGATGCATACGTCATGTGCGACAGAAATCGGCTCTTATTGTATACCACAATTACGTTTGCGCCGATATTTACGCGCATGCCTCTTTGCACGACTCGCCAGAGGCTACTGGCATACAAAACCAAGTTCTCGATTAACGAGGGAAGAGCGACAGCGCAGTTTTATCCTCGAATGTGGGTCGTCAACCTTCGAAAGGAAAGACTCCTCACGGAATTCGCGACCGTTGTAAAGGCGCCCAATACCGGGTTCCACCAGACTTCTAGTAACATCCACCCGTTACATTATTAAGCTTCAGCTCAAAGAACTATTTACTGTCGATAGTTATATCCTTTCATATTTTAAATTAATGAATATAAATAAATATAAATAATAGATATGTTGGTTGCATAATGCGAGATCATATACCTAGATATAAAAAAGTTAAAAATAAAACTTATTTAAAATACAAAACATTTTCAAAGTAGCTAAGTAGTTAGTTTTAGATTATTTAGATATGAGCTATATTACTGATAATTTAATATTTTAAATATTAATTAAAATTTTAATTATAAAAAATGGGACTCGGAACTATTTATAGCTTTATGTTATATTAGCCAATGTCATCGTAAAATATCAAAACCAACTGGGAAATTGGGAGCACAAAGGGCTCGAATCGATTCTTCGACAACGGCTACCTGTCCCGAGCACTCTTTTCAAGTGAAACTTTCGAGTAGGCTTGCACTCTTATCTCAGATCACTTGACAGGGTAGTCCTCGCGCATAAAGGATTTAGTTTCTCTCTCAATCAAAAAACTTATTGTTTTATTTTCATTGTAGATATATAAGTAAAACAATTTTCTTTAACCTGTAAGGTAATTTTACAATTGAAAGTTACACTGCCGTTATGTGTATTAATTGCTCGAATCGTACCTAATTTACTAAAACTTAGTAGTTTTTTCTAAACATTTTTAAACCTAAAAGACAGCCTTACCATTT
Source organism: Sycophaga agraensis (assembly GCA_018906755.1). Taxonomy (NCBI): domain Eukaryota; kingdom Metazoa; phylum Arthropoda; class Insecta; order Hymenoptera; family Pteromalidae; genus Sycophaga; species Sycophaga agraensis. Next base: position 315,205 of record JACCIE010000035.1, read on the forward strand.
TTATGAAATTTTACATAATATACATTTATTATCTAATACATTAGAATAATTAAAATTTCAGAATATGCCCTTTATAAGTATTTTCTCTGTAGAAAAATTTACGGCGACACATCATCATGTACATAGTGCATAAAAAATTTTATTACATGCTTCATATGCCGTTTTTATAACTTAATGCAAAATATTATCTTTAGCTACCTGCATAATCAGAAACCATTTTCTTTAGGCAAATTATTTGTGCATAATTTCACATTTTTTAAATTTGACAATTGTCTAATTAAAAAATTCACTAAGAAATATTTTAAAATACATATACAAACATTTTTCCTTGAATATTATGTAGAATAAAAAATGGTAGCTGTAAAGTACTTTAGCGATATGTACATTTTTGTGCGATACGTGCATAAACGCTACAATGTCAAAAATGACAGAAAACAATAGGTCTACAAATTTCTAGCTGATCTTATTCAACTACACTTTTAATATGTATTTTAGAAGTAAAATTTAAAATTCATTATAATAATATATCTTTTTTAACAAATATTTATACTGTTAAAATTATAAGTAGGGAATTAGTGTAAATAATCCTTCAAATAGTTTTTTACTTTAGTAAATTTTTGCGACAAATTATCCTTGTGACGGCAAAAACTCAGCCGGGGCTAAGGACAAGGTGCGCGTGGGAATCTCGGTTTTCACGTTCCTGCTGCCGGAGACGAGCCTTGCCGAAGGTTTGCTCTTTTTGAGCCTCGGCTTTCGCCGAATAGCTCGGGACGAGCGCGGGCGGTACCTACTCCGAGCGAAAAGGAGGGGAGGGGGTCGAAGCCGCTCTCACCCTTTTTTTATATAGGGGTATAGAGGGGGGTAATAGAACCGGTGTATTTACCTATTTATTTAGTTTTAGGTAGGGGCCGTAATATAGGTCAACCATTCAACTACAGGGACATCGACGCTATCTACGGACGAAAGCGTCGCTACAATTTCACGCCCAATGCAAAGGCGGATATCTTTCACGCTCCTCAGGAGAGGAGCGGATTCAACGCCCGATTCAAAGGCGGATTAATCTTCCGATCCCTCGGGAGAGGAGTGCGGACCCGGCGCCTCAATGCAAAAGGCGGTGAGTTTTAACGGTCCTCAGGAGAGGACACGTTTCACGCCCGATGCAAAGGCGGATAAGGTTTCACGCCTCCTCAGGAGAGGAGACGGATTCACGCCCTATGCAAAGGCGGATAAGTTTCACGCCTCCTCAGGAGAGGAGACGGATTCACGCCCAATGCAAAGGCGGATAAGTTTTCACGCCTCCTCAGGAGAGGAGACGGATTCACGCCCTTGCGAAAGGACGGATAAGGGTAATATTCACGTTTCTCTTCTGAAGAGAAACGGATTTCACGCCCTTGCTGAAGGACGGATAGGGAAGGTGGGATCGACGCTTCTCTACTAAAGAGGAGCGGATATTTGGGGACGGACCCCGAAAATAAAAGATAACTTTTATAAATTGACTGAAATTCAGCTTACTCGCTGAACTCAGTCTTATATATTTGAGAATTTGTCGCCGTGAAAAATTACAGCGGACAGAGAGGCGGCTGGTCACTCCGTGGGCTCACAGTCTCTGTCCGCAGGCGGGTTGCGTCGCGCTTTTAAGGGCTGGTTCGCCGCTCGCGTCGTCGCCGCCGATTTTTCCGTAAAAACTTCGAACGGGGCAAATGAGCGAGTCGGGAAAACGGAAAGTTTTCCCGTATTGGTGACGCAACCCTGAGAGAGAGAAAAGATGTGGCTTGGAGACAAGTGGGAGATTCCTCGAAAGAGGGAAACTGCCGCCTAGAAAAATTGAGCCCTTTTCTCTTTCTCTTACAATTTAGTCTTAATTGTTTATATTTTGACATTTTTGAACTTATATTATTATTGAACTTAAAATTTAAGACCGATTCATTTTTTGTGGTAAATGAATCGGACATATTTAAGATATATTGTTAACAATTATTATGTTCGTGTGTTAATTTTTAGATTTTGCTCTTTGCTAATTATTTAAGAATACTAGTGCGGTGGACCGCTTAACGTCGCGTGATGTTGCTTGGAAATATTTGTAACAAGACTATGGTTTTTATTGGAAATTATATTGTTGATTTAGAAAAGAGCAATATCTGTAACTTATAATTAACAAAAATAGAGATTGACAACACCAAATCTCTTTTCGGTTATCGATACTTATAATAGTTTTTCTTGTAATAGTTTTTTTATTGTGTTTTTACAACTTTTTGATGTTATGCACGTAGCTAACATTACAATTCGGTCTTATTGGTTATTATAATTATATTTCTGCTCATCCGCAGAGATGAGGCAATTATTATCTATGGGGGGTTAAATGGGCGGTGATTATATGAGTAAGAACGTTTACATGATTTGTACGCGTATGTAATATATTAATTACATAATGAAAATTGTGTCAGGCCGATATAGATTTATATATGTATTAGTGAATTTCTATATACATGCCTATTCGTAAATGTTCTTACGCATTTAGTATTAATATATTTAAAACCTAATTATTACGAACATGGCGAAGAAATGAAATAATATAAACGGAATGTTCTTAATAATATCCATTTAGGTGTGGGCGTCGGCAACTGATATGAACCGAAAGAAATTTTACTTTTGATTTCTTTGGCCGTGCAAAATTATTATGTAATTATTTAATATTTAGCTATTTCTTATTCGTAATGAGGGAGGATGTTTTTTGGAAGGACTTTACTCGTTTTAGGAATGTGACGGTTGGCTTTTCTCGCGCCGCTTTCCCTTTTTTTTTTTGGTGTACATAAAAAAAAAGGTTCGGCGTCGGAGGCGAGGGAGGCGCGCCGACTCTGGCTACCTGCCTTGGCGGCTCGTCGTCGGGGTGGTAATGTTTTTGAGTTAGACGTTACGTAAGACGTAACATCCTCAATGGTGAACGTTAAATAGAGTCTTGATATAATTTTTAATGAGTTATAAATATTTCTCCGAAACCAAAAGTTTATCTTTTAGAAAAGTTTTACATAATTAGTTTTTTTTAATTTCCTATAAAATCCCACATCCCTTAGTTGAAATATTTAGCTCTCTATTTAACGGTAAAATATCTTTTTTCCGAGACATACTTCTTATAATGAAAATCACTATACCAATATTTAGAGGAAATTAGAGCTTCCCTCACTGGGCGCTGTATTAGAGGCATCTACATTAGCAGAGCGAAACTTGACCGTGCATATAGAAAATCAAGATGCGCATAAAATTATTCCTATCTCGGATTTTAGAAAATTTAGAAAACTTATTTTTTACATTCAATGGTTAACTCTATTTTTATATTAATTAATGTACTCTACATATAGAACATAAAAAACACTACTCATGATTATTCTTCAAAGTTATGAACATTATTAACATTATTTATTTAATTAAACACCTGAGACTGCATTTCTAAGCGGTTTGTTAAAATAAAAATGTTGGATTTAATCAAATATATCTTAAAATATAGCTTGCTCACTGAAACTCCAATGACGCAAATATAAATAAATCTTAAAATTAATTTCAGGAGACATTTACAAATGCTCGCGCTCCAATAGCTCGGGTTTACAGAGTAAAATTATTGACAAAATTATTGACTGCTGCAAAATTGAAGCCTGTTCATTGGCTAAAATTATGTATACATATATGTGACTGAATTATAAATAACATATGAGTTTCATTAAATGAACAATTTTAGTTGCAAAATTATCAATAAATGATATGCACAATCACACAAACCGGTTTCAGGAGCTATAATTAGAATAGATTAATTACAACAATCAGTAACTTCATCAATTTTACCCTGTGTAGACGAGCTATCAGAGAGCATTAATTATTTCTAATTTTGCAATTAAGACACGACATAACATTTTTTTACTATTCGTTTTTTGAAACTCATATATGTTATTTATAATGCATTAAGAAAAATATGTAAACACAATTTCAACCAATGATTAGGATTCTCGTCTGGTTTAGATTTCAAATGAGGAATTTGAAGGCTAATTATTATTAAGGCTAAAATATTCTTTAAACATTTATTACTTATTTATATTAATTAGCTTATCTATTATTATACACGCATTGTTTCTAAAATAACATTTGTAATTACTTTTTAATAAAATTTTTGTTTTATATTGTTAATTTAGCCTATTTTGTGTATTTTAAGCGAATATAAAGCAAACAGTGCTAATAACTCCTTATTTTTAGCAGTTTTAATACTTGACCGAGAGTCAATGCTTCGAAGTTACTGACTGTTAACTTTTGTCTCATACTTTAGACCTATCGACCATACTTAAATACCTCAAATTCAATAGTTTACAATTAAAAAAATATAGTGTCTCTCAACCTCCGACAATCACTGATTATCACACTCGCATGACACTTCAGTCTCGTATCAACCTCCGCCCTGAATGATCGTTGACCCTCCCGCGTCTACGCCTCCCCCCCATTACGGGACCAAAACCCGATCCCCCTCCCCCTCGGGCAAGCAAAACGCAGTCGGATAACTCTGACTTCACCCGGATTTTCCACAAACGCAAAAAGCATGCGCGCGTTTCTAACACGCCACCTCCAACCCCTCCTAACAATGATTCGTCCTCCTGTTTAAACTCTTCCTTCCTAAACGAATCTGCGATTAGAGTTCATAAGAGTCGTGGAAACACCCCTCCCTATGGACATCTCTATCTGACTCTTCCTTTTACAAGTTTGCCCTTCCATTCGCTAAAAATCTCTCTATCACTTAGAATCCCCGCTATATGCGTATACAAGTAGCAATAGACGGAGAAGGCGGAAATTATAAAGAAATGCACCGCATATACGAAGCCGATAAAGCAATAGATAAGTTTGTGCGTGGATTATACCCGGAAGGATTGCAACTCGCTGTACAACAACAAAGACCGCACACTCTTCCCATAGCTTATCAACAAGCTATGTACGAGGAGCAAAGAAGAAGCGAGGACGAAAAACTTCGTGCTAGAAATCGCACCCATTTAACGTACGAATATTCGGATCAAAGGAGAGAGCGAGAGAAAAGAGACAGCCGATCTAAAGACAGACAAGCACGCTCAAGTGGATATCATCCAAGGGATAGATTTGACTCAGCATCACGAGAAAGATATCACAGCGACAAACAAGGAGACAGTCATTATCGGAGTGATTCACGAGGCCGGTACGAATCCCGCGATAAAACACCTCCAAGAGTGACCTTTGAAAAAGGTGATAAGCCCTCAAAGCCTACATGCTCACACTGTGGAATATATGGGCATGACAAATCTAATTGCTATCGATTGAAGAATTCCCAAAACCGAAATTTTCCAATGCCAGCCTCAAAACATCACTTGATGGACGAAACGGATCATCGATGGATGAAAGACGACCCTCCTCAATGTTATTGGAACGACACAGGGATGCAATCTACCCCTCCAATGGAAAACACTGGCATCTATGGCTTCAACTAACAGAAACAAAGGGACGATTACTAAAGTTTCTAGTAGACACCGGAGCGGGACTTTCAATAATAAAGGATTCCGTATTAGATAGAAAAACATGTAATCCGATTAGACAGCTAATACATGAACGAAAAACGATTCAAATCGTCGATGGACCACATATTATGTACGGACAATGCAGACTTAACACTTTTGGAAAAGATTTTATATATAATGTAGCCGCAGACTCATTTCCACTCGATGCTGACGGACTTTTGGGCAGAGATTGGTTGAAAAACTATCAAGCAGTAATAGATACTACAGAAGAGACAATAATTATTAGAGACAAACATAAGAATAATTTGAGATTTAGATTCAACGAAGAATTCACTCAACTGCCGCCTGGAATCAATATTCTAACGGTAAAAATTAATAAACCGGATGGAGATTACATCATCACGGATGATAAAAATTTAATTATACCTGCAATCTATCATGTAAAAAATGGAAAAACAAAGATAAGCTGTAGCAACCATTCGGATAAACAAATAAATATATGCACCGATCTACAAATTGAAAAGTTCGAAGAAAACATTTCAATATTAAATAATAACATTCCAAATAAACAACGAAAATTACTTTTACAACAATTATACTCTCGACATAGTAATGTATATGCAACCCGAGAAAGAGACGAATTCACAGTTGAAAATACGCGACTCTCACATCTACCGCAAGATCAAGCCAATGCCATCTTATCACTTGTCAAAGCTTACTCGGACATATTTCAACTAGAAGGAGATCCTGCACCTTCGCTCGATGACGTGTATCACCGTATAGATCTCACTACGTCGCAAGCGATCACTTCAAAACTGTATCGACACCCACTGTCATTGCACCGTGAGATCGATAAACAAATAGTAGATCTTGAAGAAAAAGGAGTAATAGTTAAATCCAACTCACCCTTTCTTTCGCCCGTATGGTGTGTACCAAAGAAGATGGACGCCTCAGGGATACAAAAGTACAGAGTAGTGATCGATTTTCGCAAACTAAACGAGTATACGCTTCAAGATAACTATCCGTTGCCCTCAATAGATGAAATTTTAGACCAATTAGGAGAAGCACGATATTTCAGCGCATTTGATCTCGCCAACGGATTTTATCAAGTACCGGTTTTACCTGCACATCGGGAACGAACGGCGTTTAGCACGCATAAAGGCCATTGGGAATTTAGACAAATGCCAATGGGACTCAAGAATGCACCCGCGACTTTCCAACGAATAATGAATCTAAAATTACAAGGACTGATTGGGACAATATGCTTTGTATATCTTGATGATATAATAGTTTATTCGAAGACATTTGAAGAACATTTACAAAATCTACAGACGTTATTTCAACGACTTAGAGAAACAAAATTGAAGTTACAACCCGATAAGTGTGAATATGTAAAAGCAGAATTAGAGTATCTCGGACACTTAATCACTGAAACCGGAGTTTTGCCAAATCCAAGCAAAGTAGAATGTATACGAAACTACAAACAGCCCAACAATCAAAAGGAAGTGCGACAGCTATTGGGCCTTTGCGGTTATTACAGGAAATTTATTAAGAATTGTGGCAAAATAATCATACCTCTTAATAAATTGATGTGTAAAGATCGCAAATTTGAATTCACAGATGAGTGCCAAGAAGCTTTTCAAATACTTAAAGAAAAATTAACTTCAGCGCCTATATTACGTTATCCGAACCTTGACGAATTATTCATACTTACAACTGATGCAAGTAACGAAGGACTCGGTGCAGTATTAAGCCAAGGAGACTACAAAAAGGGAAAGGACTTGCCATGTGCATTTGCATCACGAGCACTCAATGATGCAGAGAAAAATTATTCGACCACAGAAAAGGAGTTACTTGCAGCAGTCTGGGCTATACGACACTTCAGACACTTTTTATATGGAAAACCATTCGTCCTCATAACGGATCATGCACCTTTAGCCGGTTTAATTAAAACAAAGTCGCCAGAAATAGGTTCGAGAATATTCAAATTACTTCTCAAAATAGCAGACTTTCAACCAATGATCGAGTACAAGAAAGGAAAATTAAATACAAACGCAGATGCACTTAGCAGAGCATTCTATACTGACACTCACTGCAATATTACTTGGACACGAGACAGCTACCCGGGGTTCATCATCACAAGGGAAAAATGGGACTCGACACCTGCAACAAGATTACTAGACGAATCAGTTGAACAAGGAATCAAGGCGTTCGAGTTCAACGATGACTTTACACCACAGGAGATTGAAAATTTAGTTAGTCTTTTGAGAACAGCGGCAAAAACAAAAGGTATTAATAAATTATACATTAAAAGAAAACATCGCTGTCCGATATTACCCGCAGCATCTGAAGTTCAAAATCTCGATTCCTCCATTGGATCAAACACAACCACCGAACAGCCCGAAATTTACAATGAGCCCCCGTCACCAGCAAACAGCGTCAAAGACTCGGATTTACCTCTAGCACAACGACAACCTCGGGCACGTGGTACCTACTCAATAAGCTAAAATTTGACGAGACACTAGAGTTGAGAAAAATTGATCAAAAAACCTCTCAAAAGTTGATACAAAAATTCTCGGAAATAGCTAGGAAGACGAGGCGGCCAACTCTTTATATCAAAAGCACTGAGCGACAACACGTAAGCAATGGGGCCACCCAAAAAATATTATTGGGTAGAGCGCATGGCGAAACACATTGGAAACAAGATAAAATGACTATCGAACTTCGAAAATACTGCTGGGAAACGAAGACTCAAGATATTAAGAATTGGATTGATTCGTGCGAAAATTGTCGTAACGAAGAAACAAAAAAAACGATTCAGAGCCCCAGGCACACTTTTCGATGCACCTTCAGATGTAAATGAAATTTGGTATATCGATCACGCGCAACCACGCAACTATTTGTATTTATTCATAATTGAAGCTTTATCAAGATACGTAAAGGTGATTATTTTGAATAGATTCGATGAAAGCACGAATGTTTTGTGAATGGGGAACACCCAAGAAAATAATTTCAGATAACGGTCAAACATTTCACTCAAAGTCATTCCAAAAATTATTAGAGCAATACGGAGTATGTCATTATCCCGTCACGCCTTTACACCCTCAATCAAATGGAATTTGCGAAAGGGTCATCGGTACACTCAAAGACAAAGTCACTCGAGCATTAGAAAATAATCGATCGCACATACCTGTAGTCATGACCTACAATAATACAATACATCCAAGCACAGGATTCTCACCATACGAACTCTTCTATGCGCGCACACCACAAGAAATCACGACTGGACCTTTGTTAAGAGATATTATCGAAGGAAGATTTAATAAAGTTGCTCGAGATAAGCTTACAGCAAAAGCAAAGATCAACGAAAACAAAGAGAAAAACAAAAAGTTAGTAGACTCACGACAATCCTTAAAATTTAGACCAGAGCTACAGCAACAGGTAATGTTCAAGCTAGGAAATGAATATCAAGGACCGGCAACTATACTCACAATCAATCGTAATGCTAATACTGCACAAATATTGTATAATAACGCTATATTCAGACGACACTTCAATCAATTAAAACCACTGCCTGATGTATTCATTACAGATGAAGGAACTCTTCATGTTACTCGCCATAATTGTCAGTGCCCAAGGGAAGATTAACATCGTGCATCAGTCTATACCATTGTTGAGACAAAGCTTCGGTACCGCCTATCTGTATGAAGATACTTGGACTATAGTCAACCATATAAACCTATCTGCACTTTTAGAAAACGGAAAAGAAATCGATCAGCGCTTAAACCGCATAGTCGACACCTGTACATATGCCTTATGTCAAGCGAAGGTTTTCATCACACATCAAAAACGCAGAATAAATAATCTCATGCAGAGAACGATGCTCTTTCAACCACATAGCACAGAATCCGACAACAGACAGAAGAGAGGCTTATTTAATTTTATTGGATCAGCTAGTAAATTCCTTTTCGGGACGATGGACGTAAATGACGCAGATTACTATAACCAAGAAATAGATAAACTATACAAGCACACAGGCAAAGCTTTAGTGGCAGTCAAAAATCAGACTATATTTATGCAAGAAACTCTCGATCATTTCTCGAAAGAATTCCAGACGTTTAAAAAGAATGAAGATGAATTGATGACTTGGAATTTGCACGCTAGATCCGCATTGAAGGATTATCAGGCAAACGCAATTACATATGTCACTTGAAGAAATCGATGTCTCAATAGAAGAATATGAAAACTATATGACAGAATTATTCACAGCTATAAATATAACCAGGAACGGTATATTATCGCCAGTACTTATGAAGCCAGAAACACTTATGCAGGGTTTACAAGAAGCATATCAACAAAATTTATATATTGATATACTTCTACCATGTAATATTTGTTTATTTAATACAGATTTATTTATTATACAAAGTCGAAAATACAAATCGTTTGCAAACCATCATCGGCAGTTTATTACAAGTGCATCGGAGTCTCGCTAGATCGGCTTTTCGAGGAGGCGCTATTATTCTTTGGTGTTAGACTCCCTGTTCTGGTTTTACCTCGTATAGATGAGGGCTGAGGCACGTACGTATCGGCGTGGCGCTCGCTTGGGAGGTGCGCTGGCTGGTCACTGCATTTGGGTTGCATTAGTGCGATGTATTGCGTGTATGCCCTCGCCTGGTGGTGATGGCTCATCGGAGGAGTCAGGAGGGCCCCTTCCTTCTTCGCTCCGTGGCGAGGCAGCTCAGCGGTTCCCACTCCGTTGATTATAGTGAGAGAGCCGGAGTGATGTTTCTCGAGCTTGAGTCTCTGGCGTTCTGCCGACTCTCGATTACGAGCGCGACGGCCGTGATTATTTCGCGATCGCCGAATATGCGCGCCGCAGGATGCGCACTTACGCCGATAGACACCTATGGTACTTATGTGTATCGTTACATGCCCCCCCTTTTTTGGGTAACATGGTCGAATCTATGATTCTCGCTACACAAAAAGAGTCTAAGATCGCAAAATATAAAAAGCCGTTGTCTCTGCCAATACTGGGTAATGTTCGTCGTCAACAGTCATGGTTACAGACCAAAATACATGATCGCCAACTGGCTGCGCTCCCAGTGTATTTCGCAAATAAGTTTTTTACCAACCCAAGTCTACAGATATTCTCTTTTTTTTTCTTGACGACTTCCACATATGATTAGTTATAAAATCTAACTATCGAAAACTTAAAACTAAACATTACAAACTATATTAAATACTAATGAACACATTGAATTAAAATTAACACAATAGATTAACTACTAATAAATACAGTAAACGCACGCTCTATATTTACAACTTATTATTTATCTCGTTCTTTAAGATCGTTACAAATTCAAATAATGTCAATTGAAGATTGCAGGTACGGACGTAAATTTGCCCTATTATATGTACCGATTTCGATATTATCGTGAATATCACTTAAAACAAAAGCGTTGTTGCCTAAAATACTTTTAATTTTATATGGTCCTTCGAACAAATGGAAGAACTTTTTAGTTGTCTTGTCTAGTGCATTGGAAAGGTGACGTACTCGTAATAATACTAAATCATCAATTTTTAAAATTACGTTTGAGCAAGAACGTTGTTGTTTTCGTCTTCTTTCAAAGCTCTTAAGCATGTTTTCCTTAGCTAAAGTTATCATGTATTCATGTAGTGCATGTTTCGACTCGGGGAATTTAATAAATTTTTGAATTTCATCGTTTATTGACCTGCCGAAGTGCAGTTCTTGAGGAGTATATCCTGTACTTTGGTGCGTTGTTATGTTGAACATTTCTTCTATTTGAGGTAAAAATTGTACCCAATTCGTGTGTTTATCTGAGCAAAGAGTTCTAAACATTCTTCCCAATTCTCGCATTACGCGCTCTGTTGGATTAGATTCCGGATGACGTATAGAGCTGTAAATTACTTTAATACCTTCGCTCTCTAGGCGCGTTTTCCAAACAGGCGACGTAAACTGGGTGCCGTTATCACTTAGTATGCGTTTAGGTTTGCCGCAGTGAGGGATGTACTTGTCGAAAATCTTTTTAAGGGTCGCTTGTGTAGTTGCTTTTTTCATTGGAAACAGACACACATATTTTGAAAAAGCATCAAGCATTACGAAAATATATTGCATTCCCGCACGGCCTGTTGGGAGCGGTCCATAATAATCGACTGTTACTAGATCGCGTGGCTCTTCAGATTTTACTAGGTTAAACTCCCCCTCCATAGCAATGTTCAGATATTTGACTCGCTGACAAAGGTCGCACGTTGCTATATTATGTTTAATATGTCCATGCATTCCCCTCCAATAAAAGAATCTCCTCATGTACTCGTATGTTTTAAATACACCTGGATGTCCTATTTTTGTATGTATTTTGTGTATGAGGCGTTTTTTAATACTATCGGGTATTACTATGCGCCATATTTCGGAGTGACGTTCTCTATGGAAAAAGAGTTCATTATATATTTGGTATAATTCACAGTTTTGTTTACTCTTGCATTTTTCTATTTCAACTAAAACTTTTGGATCTTGAGCTTGTAATTTAGCTAAATTTTTATATTCGTTAATCATCGTAGAATTTTTTATAATACTTTTCACGCATTCTAACTTAGGATAATTTTTATTTCTATCGAGAATTGGGAGATTATGTTGTAGTGCATATAACATTAACATTGTATTTTGTTCTTCTTCTCTAAATTTTCCCTCTGGATGACGACTAAAAAAGTCTGCAACAATATTTTCCGATCCTCGACAATAATATACATCGTAAGTATATTGCTGTAGTAGTAGATTCCATCTGCATAAACGCGGGCTTTGGAACGTCGTAGTATTAAGAAATGTAAGGCCTTTATGATCTGTTATTATATTAAATCGCGAACCTATCAAGTACACCCGAAATTTTGTTATTGAGTAGACAATGGCAAGGAGTTCTCTTTCCGTTACTGTATATCGAGATTCTTGGGCTGAGAGGCAGCGACTAGCAACTGCTATAATATACGAATTACCGTCAGTGTCTTTCTGCGATAGTATTCCGCTTATACCGCGGTCACTCGCATCTGTCTGAACATAAAATTTAGCATTCGGGATAATGTGATGAAGAGAGACACATCTTAAAAAATTATTTTTTAGATTAATAAAAGCTTCGGAATGAACTTTTGTCCACTCCCAGGTAGATTCTTTTTGAAGAAGCCTTCTAAAAGGATCTATGAAATTGCTATGATTTATGCTGAATTGGCGATAATAGTTACATACTCCCAAAAATTTCTGTAGTTGCTTAACATTTTTAGGTTCTTCGAAGTCAGTAATATTTTTTAATTTATTTGGATCGGGAGTAATTCCCGTCGACGTTAATTGGAAGCCCAAAAATAAGGTTTTTTCTTGAAAAAATTCACATTTCTCAAATCTTAACGTAAGATTTCTATCTAATAAATTTTGAAACAATTTTTCTAATAATTCAATATGCTTTGAAAATGTATCTGTACCAAGCAGCAAATCGTCTATATATATAGCAGTATCGGCATCTTCATCTAATGATAGTCTTAGAGCGCGCATAAACGCGGCTCCGGCTGTCTTAAGACCGAAAGGGACTCGTCGAAACTGATACATTTTCGATTCGAATAGAAACGCAGTATAAGGTTGCGATTCTTCATGAAGAGCTATCTGCCAATATCCATGGCTTAAATCCATTTTTGAAAACATCTTAGAACCGAAAAATTTTTGCATCACTTCGTTTATTAACGGTGGAGACTCATGATCGTCTTCGATTTGTGTATTAAGATGCCTTGCATCTAAACAAATTCGAATTTTTCCATTATCCTTACGTACAATCCTTAATGGATTACAATACGGGCTATTTGCTCGTTCTATAATACCCTCGTTTAACATTTCGTTAATTTCTTTACGCGCTGCCTCACGCCATGCTAAAGGAACGGGGTATGACTTCTTCACAATTGGATTAGTTTTCTTCATTTTGATATAGTGTATATACCCTTTAGCACATCCAATCTTATCTCGAAATATAGGCTTAAACTTTTCAAATAACTGTATAACTTGTTCCTTTTGTTGACTATTCAGTATTATGAATTTACACGCCGCCTCTCGAAATTGATCAGACAAATTAATTCGTACACCACCTTCGGCATTTAAATTAAAACACCTTATTTCCGAGTTTATTATTTCATTCCCAGACAGAATTTTATTTTCCATGTCCATAATTTCGTCGTATTTATTTTTATCATCTGCACTATCGTTATTTTCTCGTATGTTACGTCTTTTATTTAGACTCTGAACTTCATCGCATGACGCGTTATTTATACTAACTTCTCGACTTCCATAGCCCCGTACATTATTTTCATTTTCATTTTCTTTTACATCTAGAATAAGTTCTAATTGCTCTTTTTCTCTTTTAAAATTTACTTCACTTGAAATCCATTCGGTGACCTGATTTTTATTAAGTAAATGTACGTAAGTAGTATTTTTATCCTCGATGCAAATTATTCTGTCTGACTCATCTCGACGGAATAATACTGAATACTCTTTTAAACACATTTTATTTATTGTAATTAACCCTAAGTCATAATTTAAAATTAAGCCATTTTTCCAATGCCAATCGTTGCCTAAAATGATATCCGTCGATAAGTGAGGAATAACTAAAAATGTATAAGTATTTCTTACGTTTTCAATTTGATACGATAAATATATTTGATTTTTTATTACTGTAGATTTTTTGCCGACCGCTGTTAATACCATAAGATTCGATACTGGTAGTTCTTCGATCCGTATGCCTTGCTTTATTTTATTATAAAAATTTTCACTTACACAGGTTACTTGACTACCTGAGTCGATCATTGCCCATACTTTTTGGTTATTTATCGTTAATAAAATATATGGATTTTTAACAGGCGGATTAAAGTTACACAAATCATTATTGTTTTTATTTTTTATGTCAAAATCTAGATCCTGTAAAAAATCGAATTCTCCACGACGCGTTGTCGGACCACACATCAACGCGTCTGCTCTGCGTTTAAATGTTGCGATACAGTATTTCCCTGTGGGTTTTGAATATCAACACTTACAGGGTTATTTGAAGGAGGCGCGTTCAGAGGCTACTGGTAACGGGTATTTAAATTATAATACTCAGCCTCATTATTGCGTAGGTAAGAATTATTCGTCGGTATACTTGAATATTGATAGTCTTGTCGACTGTACTTGTTGTGATTTTGGTACCTTGAATTATTTTGATATTGTCGATTACAATTTGATTGATATTGATATGATGGATAATTATTACGCCGATATGCCGACTTTCCAAACCCAAAATTTCGTTGTGTACTTAGATTTTGAATACGAGTCGTGTTTTGTTGATATGGATTATTCGCAGGACCGTTAACACGACGCTTTTCTTTTTCCTGCTCTGTTTGAATAACGTCTAGTTGAGCAAGTGCTTGTCCTACAGCATGCGTATCGTTTAGATTTACTGTTGCTAATGATTTTTTTATGTAATGCGGGAGTTGTTGAATAATCTCATAATTTATTTCAAATTCGGATAATTTAGGGATAAAATGACTCGCTTCTTTTAATTGTTTAAAATAGTACATTTGTAAATTACCTTCATTAATTTTATAACGTTTTTCTCTCCATCTATTTTTAATTTTAGCTTGAATCGGTACTGAATAAAATTCCCCGAGAAACTGTTCACGAAATATGATGTAATCTTTAAATTCTCCCTTATATTTAATCCAAAACTTCGCTCTACCTTCCAAAGCACTCTCTACGACAACTAATTTTTGATCTTCTCTAATACCTTTTAATCTAAAAAATCGCTCAATGTCGTTTAAAAATTCTATCGGGTTATTATCATTTTCATTTGAGAATTTCGGAGATTTCAATTCTATATTATTTATATTAAAATGATTTACAACTTGACCGATACTTGCATTCGTCGTCTCCCCTGCATTCGTTTGCTGTTCACGCTGCTGCTGTTGTAGATTGTCAGATTCGTTTTGTCGCTGTTCCAAAGATGTTCTCAATTGTTCTAACTCTCGTTGCTGGCGCTCAATCGTTGCGCGCATCTCCTCCATTTGAGCTTGGGGATTTTCATCAAATCCCTCGGGTAATACCAGCATTTTCGGGGTTATTGAACGCGTAGATGTTTTATTTAAAAATTTATAATTATTAAACCTTTGTATCGATCTTCTACCTGATTTGGTTATTACAACGATTTTCTTTTCTTCCATGCAATGAGTTCACGAATTAATTTAATTCGTACCCAATTTGTCGGGCGCCAATGTAATATTTGTTTATTTAATACAGATTTATTTATTATACAAAGTCGAAAATACAAATCGTTTGCAAACCATCATCGGCAGTTTATTACAAGTGCATCGGAGTCTCGCTAGATCGGCTTTTCGAGGAGGCGCTATTATTCTTTGGTGTTAGACTCCCTGTTCTGGTTTTACCTCGTATAGATGAGGGCTGAGGCACGTACGTATCGGCGTGGCGCTCGCTTGGGAGGTGCGCTGGCTGGTCACTGCATTTGGGTTGCATTAGTGCGATGTATTGCGTGTATGCCCTCGCCTGGTGGTGATGGCTCATCGGAGGAGTCAGGAGGGCCCCTTCCTTCTTCGCTCCGTGGCGAGGCAGCTCAGCGGTTCCCACTCCGTTGATTATAGTGAGAGAGCCGGAGTGATGTTTCTCGAGCTTGAGTCTCTGGCGTTCTGCCGACTCTCGATTACGAGCGCGACGGCCGTGATTATTTCGCGATCGCCGAATATGCGCGCCGCAGGATGCGCACTTACGCCGATAGACACCTATGGTACTTATGTGTATCGTTACAACCACCTCATATAAATAACTATTTTTCCATCATACAGTCCATGACCTTCTCGTCATACATATCCAAATCAGGACTTACTATAGTCACGAGATATCCAATTGCGCACGCAGAGCCATACGAAATAATAAAACTACAAGCTTTACCCTTTGAAAGTAGCGTAAATGTGCTTGGACTTCTCGAAATCACGCAGCAATATATACTCATATCCAAAGACAATACTAAATATACAACCATCGACAGCATAAACACCTACTCACACAACGATCAAGGAAGACTTTGCAAGATTCAATTATTTCCAAAACGCCTAGGATCATTGGATAACTGCGAAAGACTGCTTCTAAGTGACGCAACAAAATGCCCACCAAAATATTTCGCATTATCACAACACTTTATACAAAGGTTAAATAATACAAGCTTTTACATATTGCCTACCAGTGAATTGCAACTCAGCCTTTTCTGTTACTCCTACGTGAGGGACTTGCGAATAGAGCAACCAACAATCATACAATTATCTGATGGATGTTTTCTTACTAACGTTGACTACAGACTAGAAATAACTCGTGACGTACGTATCTTTACAGAAATATACCCAAAAATAGACATTCCATCGCCCCCTAAGAATACCTCATTTGTGATCCCTACATTAACCTTACAGACACACCATTTAGAAAATCTACACACAAAAGCAGCAAACTTGAAACAAATAGAATACGAGCTTGAAATATTGTCTAACCAACAACACAATCACTCTTATATCACTACTGCTATAGACTACTTACATTACGCCGGATATATAGCACTTGCATTGATAGCAGTTGTTATTGGCTATAAAATAAAATTATTTAGCACCATAGCTACGCTTATAGAATACATTTTTATAAGATCAACGAGATATTGTTGTTGTCATAATCGTGCAACTACTTCAAACGTAGTTACGTATACCCACTGTGCCAATGTTAATACCGCCGGTACTTCAATTGATACAGACACTACTCACGTGCCTTCAGCACCATTAGAGAAACCAGCTCTATCACAGTGCACTAGCATAATTCCGCCACAATACTCGAACATACCTCCACCGCAATACGAAAATATGTTGTAAAATTCTCGAGGACGAGAATTATCCGAAGGAAGGGATTGTCAAGTAGAATAATCTTATTTGTAGCCATTTCTCATGTAGGCATGTAAGTCATCTCCCAAGATAGTGTCAAGTAAAATATTCTCATTAGGAGCTGTTTCTCACGCCGATATGTGAGTTATCTCCCAGGATAGGTCATGCGAGCGACTCTTATACACATACACAACGCATAGAATTTCGGTCTGTCACACAGATATCTAAGTTACTTCTTGCAAACTAATCTTATATAAAAAGATAAAACAGCATACAGATAGCACTAGATAATAAGAGCTGCGATGCCTATAAATACGTGAGCCTATAAGGGACCAGCGGTTCAGTAATATAGTTAAATTCATCGTGTAAGGACATCTCTCAGGAGCTCTGTCACTATATTGCAATAAAGATCAGACGAATATATCTTTGTCCAATATTCATTTTCTGCCTTCCTTGACGCCAAGATTCCTGCAAGTACTCACACGCGCCTTCAACTCGACCATTTGCTACCATCGCGTGAAATACTCATCTCGAATAGATGACAATGATTACTAGTCTTAGAAATTACTATGCAACATCAAAAGATGGAACTTCTTTTTGTTGCTTGCATAATACTTATTTTCTTATTTAAAGATGAGTGAAAAACATTTACAAATGTGCAGATCTGTCTACCGTACATAAATCCTTGTACCTTGTACACATATACAGCCTGTTTTTAACTTAGTTGTTTCTAGCTACTTCACTGGATGAACATCTTTCTTATCGGTCGCAAAACTGTCAAAAGCCGCTCTGTGAAGATACAGGTATTTAAAAAATAGCAAATATCTAGCCCACGTGATCGAAAAGCGCGGCTTCTCTCGTCGCAGCACAGTGAATATGAGTAAAGAAAACAGAAATCAATGGTACCATCAATTAAAATAACGAAGGCTAATGCAATGTTATCCACGATCGCCATCGCAATTTCGTTTGTCTTCGCCCAAGTGTTATTATGTCGGGCCGTAGTGTCGTGGCGAAAGGAACGTGACCGGTCTGCGGCCCGACTCCTAAGACCTCTCATTCCTCCATATCCGCTTCGCAGTCACTCTTCCTTCGTGCCTACTTGTCGACAATTTCGGCAATTCCTGGATGGGCTTGGGTCTAAGTCTGCTGCTCACCTTGCGACCCCGACCACTTCTTCGTATTCTTTTCAATTGACTGTTACCTCTACTCTTATTTTTAAACGCCCAGCTGTATGTATATCAGGTATGAATGTTACGATACAAATATCTCGATAGGAAACATTTTTTTGTTTAGATGCTATAACAACTGTCAAGCATATTTAGTATACATCAAATCATTGAATAAACAATATCAAATTTTTTCTTTGTATTAAGAATATCGAAGTTTGTACCATAAAGTGGTAATTTGCAAAAAGCATTAATTTTTTGCTTTTATTTGAAGAAAAGTGCTACGAAATTGCATCAAATACTTGCAGGTATGATGGTGATAGTACTCTATTACAAGCAATATGCAAAAGATGAGTTCAACGGTTGAGAAATAATAATGTTGATGTAAGGAATGAAAAACGTAGAAGCTAAAAAAAAGCCAAACCAAAAAAGTTTAAAGACGCCGAATTACAAATCGATACTGGATAAAGATGATACTTTGTGTCAAAAGCAAATAGCAGAAATGTTAAATCTTACACAATAAACAATTTATTACTGTTCAAAAAGTATTGAAAAGATCCAAAAATGTGGAAATTGGATCAAAGACACGAAAGAAAATCAATTTTGCATTGAATTATTACTGGCGATGAAAAGTGGATCTATTTCAAAAATCCTAAACAGAAGAAATCATGGGTTAATCCAGAACAACCTTCAACATTGACTGCAAAACCAGATCGATTCGACAAGAAGATAATACTGTGTTTTTGGTGAGACAAGAGTAGCATGGTATATTACGAGTTGTTAAAACCTAGTAAAACAATTAATACTGATCGCTACTAACAACAAATGATCGATTTGAATTACGGTAAAGTAATTTTGCTCGGAAGTGCTACCCCACCAACCATATTAACCAAATTTGGCTCCTTTCGACTACTATTTGTCTTCATTAATGGTCCATGCATTGACTGAGCAGCACTTCCTGACGAGGCAGTCGAAAATTGAGTGTCTGATTCATTTTCTTTAAAATACAAAGAATTCTATTGACGTTGTATCCACAAATTGCCAGAAAAATGGTCAAAATGTGGAGAAGACAATAGGCAATATTTTGTATAAAATGTTTTTCATTTTCCCATTCAAATTAATATTTTATTTTCACAAAAAAATGCTCACTTACTATATATATATATACCTAGTATATATATAATAAATAAATGGATGAAAATATTTACTATAATCTTAACTATAATAAGAATATATGAACGCACTGAAGCTTGCACTTAACTACTGTACACAACAAAGCGCATATCACTATTATCTAGAGTAAGCAAATTCCGTTAGCTTATGAAAACTAATTCGACCAAGAGTGATTTATTTAAAACTTTTGAGTAGTTTACTTTTCTACCAGGGTTATTATATATTAGATATTATGAAATCTAAAACCTCTTGCTAACTTCTCGACTAAATCCTCACCCTTATTATAACGACCTCTACAAACTCCATTGTTGTTCAACCGGACTTACTTTGAATTTTCATTTTATTTTAACTCAAGGTTTTTATTGTCTACTTACTTTACACTCTTTAAAAAATTGTCATAAACAATAAACTGAATTCAACTTTGTCTTTCAGTGACAATAGATTTTAAACAGTTTAATATAAGATTAATGTTTAAATGTTTATTCTTTTAAAAAAGACTATGAATACACAGATAAAATAACTTCATAGGAGCAATACAAATTTTTTCCATAGAATAATATATGATGAATAAATATTTCTGTGATGAAAAAATGGTTAAAAAATGTATAATTGTTTCATAATAAAATGTTCTTTTAATCTGAAGGAATCTTTTATCTTTATTTTGGTATTAAAAAAAACATTTTTGATAAATTTACATTGACCCTGAAAATAGTAAAAAAATTCCACCTTCCGTACATAAGTCAGTTATTATAATTCGATTTATTGGATTTATTTTTTATTTGAAAAGCAAACATATTATTTTACAAAGAAAACGATTTGGTAGCAAAAAATAGATATTCGATACCATAAAATGTGCGTGAAAGTACTATCTATAGTATCAAAAATACTAAGTCTAAACTGTAGAAACAATCCTAATAAACTAAATGAACTAAACGAAATCGAACAAAGACGAACAGAGTTAAGTGAGAACAATATTAAAATAAATTATCACTCATTAGCTATATGCTCTCAAATGGAAGAATGTCGATGTATATTCGAATTATTCAAATTAATTCTTCTTTTTTTAATTAACATTTTCAATCTTTGAAACAAACCAAATAGAGGTTGAAAAAATGTTTCCTTAAACTAATATGTAGACTAAAGCTATTATGTCCACTAGTACCTACAGTTTAGAAAAAATCATTATTCTTTCATCAAACATAAAAAAACCTATTTGTATAATGAAATTCGAAAAAAGGTTATAAATTTTATGGTTTTATAGAATTTTTAACAATCTTTTAGCTAAATATTTATTGACTTTTGATATCTTCATAAATTATTATGTAACAAAGTGCTTAAAAATGATAGGGTCCTAAAATAAAATTTGCTGTCAACATCAATTTGATATCTTACATCAAAAGTTGCGCATGTCCAAACTATATTTTTGGGTTAAGCTCTATGCATGGGTCTCGGCATAAGCTAGAAAGCAAGTGTCTGCTATAGCTGCTTTCTAAACTGATAGTTACTAAATATTTGAAATTACCTCCTACAACTTACACAGAATGTTTCATTGTTAATTTTTTTTTTTTTTTTTTTTTTATTTATTAGGCTCTCAAATCTCAGAAGAGATTTATACGCCGGACATTATAATATACATATCACATTGGTTATAATTGAATGTTACAAATATCTAAAAACTTAATAATATGAACGCACGCAGATACATTTGGTTTGGCGAGAATCATGGACATTTTCATAGGTAGCTGTAATTTTAAGCGCAACAGTTTATTCAACATCTTTTGTCTGTGTTTGTTTAATAGTTTGTTTCATTGTTAATTCATTGCTAACTTTTAAACAATCAACTACTTATTTTAAGATACTTTGCCAAATTGTAATGCTCTGAACAAATTCGATTGATAGAGATAATATTTCTCAAGTTAAATTTTTATTGTATAACTAAAGACAATTATTATTATTATTATTCCTTACAAAAGACAAAACTTTTGAAGCGCTATATAACTATTCATTGATTCTATTAGCTTTAACAGACGAAGTTGTTCAGCAAACATTTACCTTCACGGGGAGTCTAATAATTAGTAAGTGTTTGCACAATCATTTTCTACTCGCCTAAATAAACAACATGCCTTTGCGTGTGTGAGCTTTTAATTTTCGTTCCCTAACTCTGGACTCTGCGGGTGCGAGTCTTGGTGCAAGTCGTATACACCTACCGACAACAGCGAATATAATACAAGATACTCGCTTGGAGAACATAACTAGATTACACTATGGTATATGAAATTTTTGCATTTACAATTTTTTCGACACAAATTTATTGTGTACTTTGATAGACAAATGATTATTTTAATGCTATTCTCCGAGTTTCAAGTATCGAAATTTAAAGCGTCAAAGCGCATTGTAGTTTGGAAGCATTATAATCATAGCCGTCACAATTTCTTTGAGTGTGGCGGGCTGATGCCGAGAACTCAATATGCGATTGTATTCATCTCTTGAAAGGACGAGTAATCGGACCGCGGAGATTGCGGTGCGCATTAAAAAAACTCATCTCGAGAGGGGGATTGGCCACGGAAGCCCGAAAACTGTCCGGAGTAAAGGAGATGCCCGGACCATGCCTTCAGAAATCAATTACGCCGCAGCTGTCCCTCTGTTCGCGTGGCGCATTCCAGCCCTTTCCCCGGATTGTACCTCGTCCACCACGCCGCCACTGCCTTTGGGCCCCGCGTGCAGATAATAACTCTTTTAGAGGAGCGACCAAAGAGAACATTTATCGCCGCGTTTGATTAAAGCTCCACCGAGGATATGCATGCCTGACACCGCTTTCACCTCTCTGTTTTGTTGTAGTGTCCACGAAACCTTGGGTATTCTGGTGGAGTGCGTCAATGTGGAAGCAATCGATTATCTGCTTTAAAATACGATGAACGAATCGGCAAGGAGCTAGGGATTTATCTGCTTAGGAATTGAGAATCATCATATGCATTCACGATATGCGAAGCCTCGTGTACCTGGTGCATTTAGTCCAGCAATTAAAAATTAAAATACCAAGGATGATTTATTACTAATTATACGTTATTTATACGAAATTATAATAATTAAAATTGAATTACAGTATGTATATTCGCGTGAGGCTCCACGTAAATTATAATTAAAACATACGCTCGCGCGAAGATGCGTGCACTATTGGAATAATGCCTGTAATAATCTCCTACTGCCAGGAGCGAGGAAAACTAAGCAACAAAATGTCCTTTGTATGTTGTAAATAATAGAATTTTTCAGCACGCAATTATACATTTTTGCAATTTCCTGACAGCACAAATTTTATTTCAAACTTCCACTGAACTGAATCAAGCTGAATACATATCTTGAGGATCCATATGGCATTTCTATACGACGACGCTTTGAAAGTTTCTTCCATTCTTCGTTTCGATCTATGCATCGGCATACACAATTTAGTTAAAAAGACACTGAACAAAAGCTGACATTTTTTCCCTTTGAGCAGTTTTATTTCAACAGCGCGATGTTCAGAATGCGCTACATACACATACTAAATAACTGCGTTTTCCAGGATAAAAGAATGAGTATTTTTTTGCAAACGTCGCAAAAGACGGCGATCTTCCTGCGGCCAACCTCTCACCTGGTGACTTCTCAAAAGCAATTAACCTCGAGATAATAAAAGACGCACGGCCCTCGTAATACTCGTGGCATATATCGAATAACGGAACGCTCTCATTCCTCTCTCTCTCTCTCTCTCTCTCTTTCTCTCTCTCTCTCTTCTCCTCCCGCAAACTCTTGGAATCGTAAATAAGAAAGTATCAGGCCAAATATTTTGGCATGATTACAACCACCGCCCTGGAATATTACCGTGGCCGTGCCTCTGTACTTATGGCCCGCCCCGCGATATACGCGACCGCCTTGCGTATTTATCGCATTCGCGCTCTGCACGCGACCTATTATCTCCCGTCAAGTGGGTCAATTTTTTTCTCCGAGTCAATTTCGCCGCGATTCGTTACTAAATAAGTCCTACTGCATCACGTATTTATACGCTTCGTGCCGCCTCGGGGTCCAACCTCAAATCCCGTACTTATAGGGGAGCCATATTGTAACTCTTCGTGCGACATTAAGTGTCACCTTGCAAACATTATTGTGTATCTCTGAGATGTCGCCAGTTGCTTTCATAAACGACTCGTCATTCATCTTTGATGTAGCTTAGATTTGATTTTAAAATAAACTGAAAACAAAAGATAAATACTAATACGTTATTTGTGTATTCTTTGTTTATGCTCTGTAACTGCACGGTATACTTTGTAGACTTTCCTCGAGACTTTCGTATCACGTTCTGTTTTCGAATATCCTTCAAAACATTT
Organism: Sycophaga agraensis; assembly: GCA_018906755.1. Classification (NCBI taxonomy): domain Eukaryota; kingdom Metazoa; phylum Arthropoda; class Insecta; order Hymenoptera; family Pteromalidae; genus Sycophaga; species Sycophaga agraensis. The sequence goes on from JACCIE010000035.1 coordinate 339,370, forward strand.
TTAAAGAAACATTTCCTAAATACTCGCGTATTTAAATGTTGAGAATACGGAAATGAAACTTAAATTGCTGTTTATATCATCTTGTATGCTTAATTATACGTTAAGTTTTTACATTTGCATAAATGTTTTCCATAAATACGATCTAGTTCTTTAATAAATTATATTTGCGGAAGGATCATTTCTTACTTATGTTAATTTACTCTTATACCATTTATTGCATTGATTTGGAAATGTAAGTATGACCGTGAAAGGATAAATTTTTAAAAGTGGAAAAGAGATTTGATTTCATTTATGATTTATTTAAGACATGAGGAATAATTCTATATAGTTTTGGTTATGAAAGCAAGTTGATAAACGATAATTTTACAGTGATAATAATTATTAGCATAAGAAAGTTTCAATAGAGATACAGGGTAAATTAAAGAGCAAACAGGGAATTTTACAAAATTAAGTTAAGAAAAATTTTAATACAGCGAAATAAGCTTGGGAATAGCTATAGTAACTGAAATTAGACAAGCTGACAAATTTAGACTATAAAATTACTTTATAATTATACGCGTTATGTATAATCAGGCGAAGATAGTGTGATCGATGGCAGCGGTCGGTGCTATTTTAAAATTTTTGATATTTAATGAGATAAAACTGTTGATCAAAGAGAAGCTAAAACCAATGTATGATTTTCCAAAACTGTTTTTAATTTGAAAATTTAATTTGATTAAAAATTTTTCATTTCATAATAAAATAATTTTTGCAAAATGATTCAAATTTTATAAAATATAAATTTTCCTAATTATCAAGTATTCGCATAAATCATGCAGCGTTAAACCGCTTCAGTTAATTTTAACGATAATGCTACGATAACTACTTAGATATTTGAATCAACCTTATTATTCAATATAAAATGCAAGTATTGAAATACCAGTATTGTCATGTTTTATTGTAAAGCTCATCTTTAACGCTAAAAATACATACTCTTATATTATAATAATATAATAATTTATTTATAATTATTGTATAAATAAATACTACTATATTTTTATCATTTTCGGTACAAAAAACTATTTCAATACATTATATTTTTTCAATATTAAAAACACGATCCTTGAATAAGTAATCAAATACGTATACACATATATAATGCAAAATAAATGATATATTTTTGAACTATTTTTAAAAACAAATTTTTGAAGAATTTAATGTTTTTATATCAAAGATCTATATCTATACGTTCAATTTATCATCACTCTAGATAATTGAAAGTTGTATACATCACAAAACTGAATCGTTTCTAAATACAGTGGTAGAAATGATATATATAACTGAATATTTTCACTTTAAAATTAAGGTTAACTAGAAAAGATAGTCAAAAGTGTATTACCAAATCAGGCATTAATGTAAATAATAGTACACGTTATTAAAAATTATATTTAGCTCTCATTTAAAATTCATGCTATGTATACAACTAAATAATGCAAGTCAATTTGAATAGATAAATCCAAATTATTCGTGAGTGTAAAATTAATATTAACAGTTATAAGAATAGAGTTCACATAAAACTATTTAGTATTAGTAATTCGAATATTTATAATTAAATTTTTTTTAAGTAAGAAATATATTTATCACTATATTGTACATTGTAAATTAATAAAACTTGCAACTAATAACTAAAAGAACAATTATGATCAACGATGCAATTAAATAATACAATTGAAATAATAATTATCATATATATTAACGTCTATGAAAAAGTAATTTTTTAATTTTTACTGTATTATAGCGTATAAAAGAAAGCACACAATAATCGATTAATGTAAAAAGTATATGCTAGTACATATTTTAAAGAAAGTTTTAGATTACAATTTATAGTAAAGAAGGTGGTAGTTCTAAATTTATATTTTTTATAAGAATTTTTAATGACTGACAATATAATAAATAGTTAATACAACTAGTTACAAATAATAAGCATTGTGAAATCCTTATTAAAATCATTACCAATAGTAAAATAGAAAAACGGGCTAGATACATTAGTTCAAAATTTTAAGATATTCTCAAATTCTTGGATCACATACGAGATCACTATCTTCTATAGTGTATAAAATGAAGAATGTTTAAAATGCATAGAACTCAATACCGGAACATTTCAGCAGCTTCCCGATTTGCACAAAGCAAAATAATTTCATCATGTAATAGAGTCGATCATTGTATTAAAAATTGTATTAGCTTCTGGATAAGCAATCACGTAAAGAGGAGATAGCAAAAGCGAAAACTAAGATCACATATCCTTGTAACGGTCGATAACCGAACATAAACGGTAGAAGCGCGTCCCGCGGTCAAGCCAAGAAGCAAGGTGTCGGGACGACTGCCGAATGAGGAGAGTTGCGCGCACGAAGGCAGAAGAGATCTAGCGGCGAAGCGGCGCGGACAGACGAAGCCCGCTCCCGGATTCCGGCCGGCCAGCACCACGCAGTCCTTGGCCAAGGCAAGACTCAACCCTACTGCCGATGGTGATAGAAAACTGAGATCACAACAACGGGGAAGGAGGAAGGTTGCTGGCGACGGTACCGAGTATCCGGGCGATAGCCCAGCTCGTCTACTACTACACTACCATGAGCCAAAGGGTACCTGCAAGAGTCCGCTAGCGAGGGCGAACCAAAGGGCTACGGAACGAGCTGAGAGGTGGACGCGCGCCCGTAAGTTGCCGCAACGAAAGAGCGAAGAAGCGCGCTGGAGAAGAGGCTCGACAACTACTCCCGAGCCGCGAGACCAGCGCAAGAATGACGGTAAAATTTATAACGGACGGAATGATGTGTGTGAGAATCGCAATGCTCGGCGAAAGCAAATAAATACGGGTTGTATGCACGAATGTTTAGCGCGCGCGGACGAAATGTATAATAAAAATTATAATAAATGAAATAATAGAGATTGTGCGCTTCTTCACCTGTTTCTTATAATCACAATTTGTTGGATAGGTAAGAGGAGAACTCACATCCTAATACACTGACATTAATTCATACATATACACTTACGCTTCTTTATAATTTTGCATTGCCTCCCTTTCAACAAGATCTGTGAAAAATTAAACAAAACCTTAACAATAAAATATAACACAACGATTTTAAATGTACCAAAATACCTTCTTCAAAATTGTTACATACTATTTAAATATTTGCCTTCTTCGATATTAACAATTTTAAATAATTTTAAAAATAAATTAATTTTAATTAAATACTTTTTCTGGTTAATTTTTTATTTATTTTTACTAAATTTTTTATATAATCGTCTGAAGATTTCGAACGATGCATTATTCAAGTTGGCAGCTTTTTAGACATTAATTTAGTTGTCACTAATTATTCCAAAAATCAATCTTGTATAAGAATTTATATTTTTAGTGTACTAAAGTTTTTATTATACGCACATAAAAAAGCGGTAAGTGTCTATGTTAGACAAGTGATGAGATGATTAATTGACATTATGTTCAGAAGCGGCGCAGTGTCTTGTTTGTCATTCTTCATAGAGGAGAACGTAATATCAATAAGCTTATAGTGTACAGTAGCAAGGATTGTGTAAAAAACACAATATAATCGTCAACGTTTCGAGTTCATTGAAAGCGAAACCTTGACCCCCCTAACCTTGACCCCCTGTAAACATGTCCATTATCTCAATTTAGGTTCTTCCTGGACAACTAGTATTTAGCAAATCATGATATTTCGTGTGTTGTACATGGCGGACGAATTTATGTTCGGATCATTTTAGAGCAATCTACTTAATTCAATGCGGGGTACTAGACTACTAGTTTAAAAAGACGAATAAAGTAGGATCCTGTAAGCCTGCAGCTTATCCCGACTTTCCTGCTCATCCTTCGCCTTCCTCAATTCATTCGCTTTTCCGTCGTTACAGCTATATTGCTACCATTCTAGGATGCCCTCCAAACCAACAGCATGGTAGTAATCAAAAGGGAACTAAAAGGAATTTAAAAGAAATTATTTGGAATTACAATAAAAATCAAAGACTTTTGTGGTGATACTGTTAAAATATAAGTAAATTTAATTCAGAAACATAGTGTATATTCATATATAGAAAGACGAGTCGAATATACACTACATGTATACTTCACTTACATAGCTCGTGTGTTGAATGTGTGTACGAAAGGTACAATAAGAAGGAGAATCAGAGTCGTAAGTCTTGAGGCAGATTCTCTCGAACGCTAGTAGAAGAAGATTGTCTCTGGCTTATAATAGTGAAGGAAGTAAATACGAAAGAAATACATTCTTGTGTTATAATCATTTTTTTCAATCTTTTTTCCTAACAGATGCAAAGACAGACTTCAAACACTGGACAAGTGACTATATCAATATAACAGAATTAAATTTAAGCTAATTACTTTATTACTTTTAAAAGGAATAAATAAAACACAAAACTCTATTTTCTTTAATTTGAGATCTTAATTCTCAGTTATTGGTATCTATTGAGAGTATCTTTTTAATTTATTTCGCTTGCTAACTCACAATTATCTTACGAACATAATTATTATGCATTATTTTGCATCAATCAGCATTTTTGATAATTATAGATAGATTGACTTAAATAACAATTATTCCGCTCGACAATGACGTTTGTCTGAATAGTAAAGTAATATCAAGAGCAATATATTTGTTCGGAAAAATTTAATTTAGTCTCCTTTCTACCATGAGATTCTGAATTCCTAGCAATCTATGCGAAAAATCAGGCGGGAATGACTGTCCGCACGCGTGTGCAACGGGTACGACAGAGCGCAACGAACTTAATTAAAACGCGGTCGACTTCTGATTGTAGTCCTTGTGCCACAGAACCAGGGGGAAGACAGCAGAGTGTCTCTACGCGCACTCGAGGGATATAGCTGCCGGGGGAAAGGGAGTATTAATCGGTCGACTTTTCAAATAGCCGTTTCTTCTCTGATTGTAATTGCAACCTCGGGTGCGGTTGTATAATTCATGATAGTCATACCGGCTGCCGCGCGATAAAGTGTACAAAACATCCTTATGCGCTGTTGAGGTTTGACAGAAAAAATGGAACGCTTATTACTTGATTTATCCATTCACTTCGAAAAGACCTTCGGTGTAGCACTGTGTTATCTTGTGACTGAGTACACGCCGCGCTGGACACACTCGTTCAATTTTCAAAATATGATTAAGCAGTTCATGAAACTGCTTACGACACGGATCGGTTAAGCGAAGTCGGCTTCGGAAATTCTGCACACGATGCAGGCTCATCGGGCAGGCGAAGGTCAACTTGACTGCTTCTCCAAGGAGCACCCAACAATTCTGATTATGCCGTAGTCGTCGCACCCTATTCGCGTCATGTGGAGACGATCAATTCAATTAACCCGTAAACATTCAATAATTAAGATTGGCAGTTCCGTATGTTATAAATCTTTTGAGGAGAGAGAGCACAATAGCACCGCACAAAAAGCAGTTGCATCGGAATTCGAAACCTTGTCTAACTCCATATATTATAAGCTACTGAAACATTATGCATTTAATGGCAGTGTGTGCGTCACTGAACAAAAATTACTTTATTTTTCGACTCTTAAGTCATTATTTTTAATTAATATATTCTTAAGTTATATGATGTGATTATTTTGAACATTTACACCTATAACAATGAATTCAGTTTTTACAAACCTTGGAAACCTTTTAATTATAGTATTTGTATACATATAAATAACATGGAATTCGTAGTTCCAGGATAGTGCGCTATTAATAACAAAACCGTCATTGCACTCGGTATTGCACCATTATTAGAAGAATTTTCTATATATACAGATTAATTAACAGAATAAATAAAATTTTTAATTAACATATAAAAAGAAAGTTTTAAATCAAAAAAATTAGTTAATGTAAAAAACTTTGCTGTATTGTACCTTTAGAGAAATATACAAGATAAGAGATATTATACTAGGTCAAACTAATGCATCCACTGCAATTCAAAATTTTTTTATCAAGCGAATTTATGAAATGTATGCTCAGTGCTACTTCACCTGCTAAATAGCTAACCTAGACTGTGTGCTTTTTATTATTTAATATGAAGTATTAATTGAATATCTATGACGGATAATTCATTTTACAATTTACCCTCTCGCACACAATTTTACATTGCAGGCACAAATCAAAATGCTTTGTAAACTTGTATCGAAAGAAAGAAAGACTCCACCGTGCGAAATTCGCCCAAGGAGAGCCACGCCCATACTAATTCCATCACCCGCGAACACAAAACACAACAGCCGGACGTGCGCGCGCTCCGATGCCTTTAATTGGGCGCCGGAGCATGTATACTTGCCTCGCGGGTGCTGTCGCCCGCTAACGAAGCGGGAAAGGCCTGACAAGCTCACCTTTAGAGTTATCGTTGGGGGTGGCCGGAAATTGCTTCTAGGTCAAGGACCGATTTCGTGGGATTTTATTCCGTCTTTAGTGCTGCAGTCTCTTAGACTTATATCACCAAGAAGCCAGTACTGTTCAGCTGCATGATCGTTTTTTTCTCTGTAAATGAAGATTGATATTTATTGCTTAAGAATAAGCTTTGTATTTTCTTGTTGAAATACATGATTACAAGTATAATCTTGTTCTACGTAATACTACTGAAAAGATACAATGACGATAATAAAGTGTCCCTGAGCTTGACATCCGTGGAATTGAATAAAATAATACTAAATTACAGTTGGTTGTTAACTATATTTTGTTTGATAAACACTCAATTTTTTGGAATATTTGATAGCACAATTGAGGATTTAAAGTTATACACAGATTACAAAAGTTATACAAGTAAGGTTTTTTAAATCATTATAGAATAATATAAGAATGCAACATATGTTCATTTAAATGTTAAATATTAAAATTTTTTGACTCATATGAAAACCATGGAAGGCAAACATTTAGAATATAGGAATAGTAATTATCAAATAACCCATCAATTGTAATGGAAGTAAAATTATAGCTATTTATAAGATAACGTTGTTATACGTAAAATATAGTTTTAAGACATTTCTATAACGCTTTTTAGATGTATATTAAAAGGTAAAAAATTAAATTTTTATTGAATGAATTGGGTTTACAATTAGTTTTAATAATTCAATGATATTTCCGTATTCAAATAATGAGTCAAATAGATTTGGAAGGGTTGGTTAATTTTATCTGAATCAATAAAACCGGAAGTGCTTTTGTCTAATATTATAATATACAATCGCATATAATGGCCACATGACATTTTTTCCACCTCAAACAATTATGAGATGTACACACAAATAGACTTACATACAAAGGCGTAATGAATTTTAGATACATTCATAAGATCACAAAAATAATTCTAATTAAATAGTTTTTAAATAATATTAATATTAAAATTAGTAGCACAGTTACAAGCACAGTTATTAAATAAGTTTGATAAGATATTAAAACATATATTCAAACGTATTCTTTTAACATTGAACACATAATTTAATTTTTGTTTTCAAAATTATAATTTTTTAGAGTAACATGATATTTTCTCGTTAAATCGTAAAAGAGAAATTAAAACATACGAGCAGTATATAGTCTAATGTTTTCTTACACTATATAAGCTTCATGCAAGTGAATATGTAAACTATGCATAAATTATTAACTCGTATATTTGTAGCAGAAAGCCAATTTTCATATCATCTAACTTTGTTTCAAAAATAAACAAAACGCTGTATGGCAGCTTTCAAAGAAATAAACAAACTATCACCTGCCAGTTTTTTGGAATTTTCTCGCAGTGATACTCTGAAAACCCTAACGAAAAAACGTATAATACTTTCGTCTTGGTCGTCGAAAAGCTCGACGCGCTAAAATCGCATCGATCATTAGGAATGAGGGCCGATTAATATTAATTCACACTCACGAAGTAGGAAATGTCCCGGCGAGTCGGAAATCCCGAGCCTCACCGGAAAATGGAAGATTCACGTGCGCTCCCGTTTATTTATACGGGGTTTTGTGCCGCGGAAGCTGTCGGACGCCTAGCGCGAAATCCTCGCTTATACGTGTCTGGCTCACCACTTTTTCCGATAAGGCAATCATTGGATATGCGGAGATATAATGAATTCGTCTTCAAGGCACGCGGCCATCTCTTACTCGTAAAAGGCGAAGAAATTTTTCCGAAGCGACGACACCACGAGGAGGACAAATAAAAAATTATATAGGTTTCCGATGTAGTTAGAGTGCATGTATAGACGAATAAAATGCATAAGCAGACAGGTGGAAGATTTTTCTTTCAGAATAAATATATGTTCAAAAAGTATGCATGGTACGCAGTAGTGAAAAATATTTATATTGAATGAATTTTTAAGGGATTTGTTCCATTAAAAAATAAATTATTGTAAAATTAATTGTTCACTGTTTGTTAAAAGCATCAAATCCTTTTCTCGATTTTCTAATATTTGTTTAAAATTTATTATGTTCTATTAGTTTCTTCATTTATGGTGGCTATACTAAATGAATATTATTTTTTATGAAATTTTTATTAATTTTTCATTCGCTTACATTCTCTCACTATAATTGCGTCAATCGTGCGTCCAAGTATTTTATTTGTAGCTCTGTTGCAATTCAGAAATAAAACTTCTGGGTGAAGCGTCGAAGGTTTTGTCAATGCACTTCTTCGAATAAAGCATCACTTTTTAACATTTAACACTTAGTTTCTCATTAAGGAGACCACATTAATGGATACTTTAAGAGCGCGTCTGATCATATCGAGCCATTTTCTACTTGACTGCGTGTAAGCCCGCACATGCTGCAGTTCGAACCGACAATTGATATATTACACTTACTTGGCACTCAAGGAACTGGATTTGCACTCAACTGATCGCACGCCCTAAGCGTCGAAAGGATAAACGAAGCTTTCTCCAGCGTGCATCCGGTACTCTGCAGCCAAAATTGCATCCTGGCGCCCTCTTGTTTTTCGGTTACTGCGGATACCACATTTCCTTTAGCCCCGCAACTGTAACTCACGATTGAAAAACTTAGTCGAGCACTCGTTAAGAGGAGGAAAACACTCTGGCTGCGCTTTATTACTGGGGATGATCTGATCTTAGACAGATATAACACGCAAAGCAATACAATAGTTATATCTATAAAAACTGGCTTTACACAAGAAGAAATTATAAATAAGTTTAAGATTCTGGAAAGAAACGTTGAGACTCTGCAATGAAAGATAACAAACGACGTGAGAGGACAGAATTGCTTATTTAGAATGCAAGACACGCAGTGTAACGATTGCGCAATCCATACTGCAAAAATTAGACTTTTCCAGGTCTCTTGTAATGTTATTGTTTACTCCTATAGCATCTAACAACTTACGGGAAGTATAGACAATACGATGCAATTCAATTATCGTAGCAACAGAGGATCTATATAAAGTCGCTGATAAGCTAACCGGTACAGAAGATAAAAACGTCTTCGATGCTATAGATAATGATACCATAGAAGCGAAGATTAGAGAGGAGGTAGCAAAAGGACTATAATTAATCAAAGGATCTTTGCAACAGGGGAAGACAAGAATTTAGGTGCAATCAATTTATGGCAAGACTAGTAGGCGGATAAAACCGATAAGTGTGATGTGGGTTGAGCAAAGGCCGTGGCCGGGAAGATGTTGCACGGCTTTCCGCGTCACCCATGGGGTACCGTGCGAGGCACGCGTTCCCGTTGTTTTACATGGCGGGGATCCCCAGGAGGCCTACACCATGCCCCACACACCTGCCCTCTGGCACCTTGGGCGCCCAAGCATATCTCGCCGAGGGCGCAATGTGTGGAGAGAAGGAGTATGATTGGAGTAAGGTTAAACGGAGAAGCCGCTTTCTTGGTGTTACCATAATGATAATATACAAAGCAATTTGACAGTATGTTTACACGTTACTTGTTTTCCTTTTGATACGTCTTTAGTATCTCGTCAATAACGTTTCGTTTTACAAGGACCTCGTACAGACTGGTGTACTTTTGGTTAGGAGACATGAATGAACGAGACGAGGGGTCATTCTCTATCCAAAAATACTCTTTCGCTGGGCGCCGGCGCGGCGACGACCAGCGGGCCACCGGGGCATTCAACAAGTGCCGCCCGCGGGTCGCGGCCGCCTCGGCGCCGCGCGCACCTACGTGCGTTGATACACAGAACGCCTCTAAGGAGAGAGAAGCCTAGCCCGGGATATTTACCGCCGCCAGTAAATACTTCTCTGAAGGCCGCCACCGCCGCCTCCTAGGGACCTGGGGGCTGCCGCCGACTGCTCCTGACTCAGCTTCCTCCTTGCTCCGCTGCCGCCGGGACTCGTGTGTGCCCAGACCGCCCCACCGCTCCCTTATATCCCGGAGATTATTGATCGACGCCGGCGCGGCGCGCGCACATCGCCACCGTCGCCGGCGCCGAGCGACTCCTGCCGATCGATCGCTGCCCGGACGCCCAAAAGCCCGTCCGAGGGGACGAGCCTCCGAGCGCACCTGCTCCATCGGCCATCGATCTCCCACCCTTTCGAACATGCACCAATTTTTCCTCATAGCTACCAAAGGATCATCACCTGGTTTGTTATGCAACCAAGGAGGTTTTTTTGCTTTTCTACTGTAACGGACCCTATATGCCCCATACCGACATCCTCACTCTAGCGACACATGTCTTTACCCTTCCATGCTTGAATATTAACTGCTTCTGGAGGTCAACCTGATAATTAAGTGAGCTTAAATCAACAAAGTAAACCTACGAATATTATAAAAATGATTAACAATCGTTATGATACCTTGTATTAAGATAACCAATGTGCATACGTATTTGCAAATATATATTTATTTCACAATTAAGAGTTCAAACAGCTTATCTACCTCCTTGAAATCAACATAAAAAGCTAAAAAGCTAGTCATAAATCCTTTAAGGATTCTACTAAGCTTATATTAAAAGTACGCCCCGATTTCGTGAATTATTCCAGGAATCTCTTATCAATGGGCGTGACGATTTTCAGGGGAGACTACTCACGCACAAGAGATCTCTCGGATCGCAGCTGAGTTGGCCAGTAGAGATTTGATCGGAAAGCGGCTGCGACGACCGGCGAATTCGATCCAATTAGCTAAAGTTTCGTCCATCTCGTCAGCGCCGCGGCCTTCGCCCAGAAGCTATAGGTATGCACAGTGTCCCATTGTTCGAGCGTCGAGACAAGATGACCGCAGGGATTTCGATCGACAAACTTCCCCGTTGGAAATCACTTGCCAATATCACTATCTCTCACCGTGTTTTTATTGAATAGCCCTCGGCTCTCATCAATAGGCCTCCTTTGATGTTCCCACTGCCTTTCAGGAACATTGCCACTCTTTTATTGTTTTCGATTATTCTACAAACGCCGGCTTTGCCTTAGAATATTCATCCTTTTCAGTATTTTTTTTAAACACTATTCTATATTCTCATTTGCTACTCTACCATTGTACGTAGACTAATAGATTATCTATTAATTTTCAAATTAATTGAAAAGAATGAATTTCCTACTTTTATACAACTTCACAATAAATTTGTAGATTTTTTATCTTTAACATTTTTAAATTCATTTAATGAGTATGTTTATCTTTAATAACCTATATTTACACGAGATTTATTTAAGCTACATTTATATAATTCTCTCTGAAATATATAATCCAGTTCTACTTAAGAGAGTAATATATTATTAGTAATAGCAAGTAAAGAAATTTAAAAATTCATAATTTTCTAAGTTTGAAGTAGTAATTATTAAAGAATTAACCCTGAACAATACTTTTCATTATTTAATACTTAATTACTTATGTACATTTTTACACAGATTATTTCTAATTCATGTCGAATAATAAGTACGAAAACGTTTAATACTTCTACAAATCAATGTAAATAAATGTAAATGAATATCTAACTTATAGTTAATTTTCATTTAATCTTTAAAATGCATAAGAGTTTGAAAGTAAAAACACGTACTATACTTGTTACCAATTTTTAAATTATTTTAACGAATTTCTGAATCTATTAGAAGAGACTGAGCCAAATGTATCCTTCCAAAACTACTCCCAGACGTAATAATCGAAATTGCTCAGGTTTGGAAATACACGTGCGATCCACGTATACCGTCTGCGTTTATAATTTAAGACTTCGAGGCGTGGTGTTGCGCGAGACCTTGAGGAAGTTAGCAAAACCAATTTCAATGGCGGAGGAGTAGCTTGACGTCGTGCAACGAAAAGCCTGGCGGTAATTGTCACTCGTGGCATGGGCAAACGTCGAAAGGGCCGCGCGGAGTGACGCACGGGCGCGCCAGGGCCGTGTAACCTTTACGAGCGGTAACTTTTCCATCTGGCAATTTATCGAGCCGCGCACCGTAACTCGGTTACGCGCAGCGGCGGAAGCTGGCGTTTTTCGCCCCGCGGCCGCCAGTTTGCCCAACTCGTCAAGAACAAAGTCAAACAGTCGGACTTTAGAGCCGGAGTCGCGTGAGCCAAGGATCCTCGCGTGAACCGGGACTGTAATAACTCACGAAGAAGAGGCCTCAAGCCAGGAATAGCTTGCCTGGCGGGATGTTTATGCACGGGGGAAACCCGAGATGAGCCAACGAGGGTGTCCCGGCCGACTAATTATTTTCTGGCCCGTTTAATCCCCGCTTGTTCTTTAACTTCACACCCACGCGGTCCAAGAGACCTAACGCGCTATACCACGTCTTTTCACTTAGATTCCTGCTTGGATTCGTAATTGAATCCAGCGTTGAGACACGTTAGACCGATAATACTTAGAAGTATCTCGAGCTAGCTTGTATTTTGCTGTATTAGCCATATATCAACGCCACGCCCCGAATTTGACAGACTTGCGGGAATTGGAGCGAGGGACAATGCTCCCTCCGAGGACGATCGCCCTATGCGATGCGCGTCAAACGCGCGCTCCGCAAACAAACGTCCAATTCGCCTATAATAAGAATGGTCGTACGGGACCCGCATTTTACGGCATATCAACAATCATTTTCGATTGTTCCCCAGGCTGACTCATTCTTTGTATGTTGGCATTGCCCACGTAGTGCTCGGTATTCACTTGGGTGGTTTTTCACGTATGCGTCATGGCTCGTTTTTGTTTTTTCTCGCACGCGATGCGCGGATCATTTGCAAGTTTTCGGTGTATATAGGGCCAAAAAATCAACGATGCGTGAATCACGGCATCTCACCGACGTTAATCACCCGCGGACCTCGAGGACTTTAACGCCGCGTTCGACAGCTTATCGTTAAGCCCGTATTTCTTACCAGCTTTTAGAATTAAATGTCGAGCGATCAAACATTTGCGAATTACGAATAAATATATACACCTTTTGATGTGCAATTGAAGAAATTATTCAATTACGCATGGAATGCCTTACATAATTAAAATACGCCACGAAGACCTTATTAGGTCACATTTTGACGTCCAGTGTGTACCGCAATCTTAGCCCTAATCGACGTCACACGCATACATGAATGATGGGTCAATATATTTAATGCGTTCGGATGTATATCATATATCGGGCTACCATAGATTGGGTTGTCGCTCAAACCAAACATCTGTACCATCTTTGTCTTGTTCACTATACCCGCGTCAATAGGCAGTGACAAACTATTTCAGTGACGTACCGTCATTATAATTATATTTATAATTATAATTATAATTATAATATTGTCATTATAAGCAATCAAGATCAGGAAGTATTATGTTATCGCTATGTGAGAAAAGAGACGAGGACAAAGTTATGAGGATTCATGAACCCGAAATTTCACAAATTACAATTCATTTTTTAAAAAATTGTCGCAATGCTTAATTTAATTATTATTTAATATATTGATCTAAAATTTGGAATCTTTTGAATACTTTTTAGTATACTACTATAGATTTTGTGTTAAGTATCAATTATAGACGAGCTTTTCAATAGAGCTTTATCAAAACTAATTTTCAACCGCATTCAAGTTCAAAAAAAAAGTAAAAAACGTTTTATTTTTATAATATTTATGTTCTATTTTATGTACTTTACTGTATAATCTAAGGTATAATCATAGACAATATCTACCAGAACTGAATTGCGACCGAGATCGCGATTTGTATCGACGAACAATAATATTCCAACGACTTGTCGAACATCTCCCCAGGACATTACCCCGTATACGAATGAAATGCAATCAGGAAACCACGAGGATCGAAGAATGATAGATGTAATCCCAGGTCGAAACATTTAACCAACCATTCATCTCAAGATTCGACCCTTAAAGACAACATGTGCAAGCACATGTGGTGCTTATGTATCTTCATATCAATTCCGGTAGCATATTATTGCCGTCTGTTTACGTGAGTTAAGCGGCCCGCAGACGATCAAGCAAATGGCCAACGAGGTGTGGGCGAGACGGGCCACTCTGGTGAGAAATACAATTGCATTCAATTATCGAGAGTGTGTATAATGATTCAATCCACGCTGTTACGATTGGTGATATTCGCGTAAGGCTAAGTCAAGGACAGATTGCAATTCTTAACAGGTTGAATTCGAATTCATAAAACTTGGTAGAAAAGGAGAACAAAATAACTTAGAAAGTTTTCAAATACATATATATTCATTGTCAACCCAAAAACAATATTTGAATACTTTACTAATAATATAAATGAATAAATTGTAATATATAGATTATATGAGAGATTATTTTCGACTTTTAAACTTCAAATAGCATGCAGGGATTCGGTTCTCGATTATCGTCTCGAAACTTTAACAAATTTAACAAAGAAATAAGATTACACTGATAACTGAACCTTGTAGTACTCCATTTTCTAGTTTCCAGGTTTCAGAGTATATATTGTTAATTCTTACTTGTATATATCTATTCAAAATAAATAGGTTATATCACTGGTGCCATAATAACAGGTTGATGCAACTATTTTTTATATTTGATTGGTTGAAATGAGTTGGTGCATTATTATTCAGAAGGATCTAGTTTATGTTATACAGAAACTCTTCCGAGACTAAAATGAAAGGCCGTGATAGTTGTGAGTTAAATTAAATGTGAATTAAATGTTCTAAAGATCGAACACTCATTTCATATTTATTATTTAGATAAATATTGCAAGTCATTATTATTGTGTTTTGATACGTAGTTTTAACGACTATCGCCTCTATATCAGTGTTCAAATTGACTTATTGTGCACACTGGTAGAAAATTCGGCATATGTTATGATGGATGGCTCATAAATATGACCGTACAATTTCAATCATGAGCAGATAATGCATCATAGTAATGCCCAAGGCTCGGCAATACAAACGATACCACCCCCAACATAACCTTAATGGCACTGAACGAAATTTTGTACACTATAGTATACAAAGTAAATTAGAAAAAATATATGGTAATGCATACCAATAGCTACATAACTCAAAAACTAAACATAACAGAATTTTTTTAAAAAATTATTATAGAATTAAATTGTTTATTAAAAAATGAAATTAATTTTAATAATATGAATAAAGTTAAATTAAAAATTTTTGTTTGCTGTTGCCTAACAAGAGCATTTTTAAAATACATTTTTAGCCATGTATCTTGCATTGGAAAATATTGGCCTTGATATAAAATTTTAATTCAATAAAATGATTAAAATTATTCAATGGAATCATACCCATTGATAATAACCATCGATATAACTTAAAAATTAAGTAATTGTAATATCAACGCTAACATAAAAATAAAATACTTCTAAAGTAGAAATGACCTACATAAAAAAATAAACAAATTAATACTAAATTAATAAATAAAATTAGATTAAAAGAAAACTCAATAAAACTTGATTCACAAATATAAAATTGTCGAATACAAATATTTTACAATGTATGCTGCTCCAATCATTCTAAAAAAATTAGAAAATAATGATTTATATAATCACTTTCTACTGTATACAATGGCATGCGTACTTATTTTATTATATACTTATTTATTTTTCTTATTTATTTAAATTATTAATTAATTAACTAATTAATTACATATTGAATTGTTTATTTATTTAATTTAGGTAATTAATTACTCTCCTTTTATCCTAAATTCACGTAATATATTAATGTTTACAAACCAAATTTGAGATTGACTTCGTAGATTCATCTGCTTTACTTCAGCATAACACTGGGCATTTTTTGTCCATAATTATGTCGCCAGGTGGCGAAAATTATGGCGAAATTTACGCATTATATAGAGCATCAAATAATTAACCAGCATAATATTCAGCATATTATGATCATTTTATGATCTTCAGTTCTATATAAACTATTTTTTATTAATATTGCAATACCTCCAGTTGCACAAATGCAATGAAGCTTGTTTTTGTTAAATCAAGAAAAGGAATTTAGTTTGATTAGTTGATCATTTTTAAGATTAGTTTCTTGGAGACATACAATATCAGCTTACTCGGTTTTAGTAAGGTTTTTGAGAAATTCTCGTTGATTTTTTAAACTATTTAAATTCCACTGAATTATCTTTGTCATAGTGTTATCGATATGTGATTGTTAAATTATTTGTAAATACAATTGTTATTCACTATCAGAGTTATTTGGCGTGGGCTCCGAAGTAATGTTCACTGATGGTTTATTAATACTTTTTATCAACGTAGTACATCTATGTTTAATGCTTGAGTTACGAACGTTAGGATATATATCTTTCTTGAGAAATTTTTTCAAGTCCTGAAGATCGTTACAGTATTATCCTATTGAGTTTTTTGATTCTTTGCGAATTTTCTAATAAACTTTTAAAATGTATGTAGTTTAGCAGTGTTCCAGTTTTATTTAGGTAATTTTTGTTTGACAAGAGCTTAGTATCTAACTCGTCTGAATAGTTCTCATTTGCAGTTTTAAATTTTTTCATTACTGATTTCTTTTGCATTTTTTGTTTAAAGTTATCACTATCTTTAATGCTTGTATTTACATTTTCTTGAGAGAGGGATAACTTTGTATCGATTTTAATTTCTTTTTAACGTGTCATTGGATCTTCTTTGCGAATGAGTTCGCTTATTGATTTCAAACGGCGATATAAAAGGGATATTTGGAAGTTTGCATGCAGTGCTATTATTTATAGCTTTACTTAGGTTCGGATAAACAGTTACATTATTATCTCGTATGATGTCACTATCATTAGAGGAGCATTTATTGATTGTTGTGCTTTTATTTAAAGTGTTGAGTTGAGAACTAGTTCTAGAGCAATATTTAGCTAAATGTCTTTCTATATTACAGACGAAGAATTTAGTCTATTTGTTGGTTGCAAAAATGAAAGTCTGTTTCATTAAAAATGATTTTAAATAGTTCCGGAATTTTAGATTTATCTTTCGGTTTGAGGTATACCTGCTTTCTATGGCTTACGACGTAACTATATAGCTTTCCTTTGCAATAGATGCTTTAAGAGTAGATACCGATGATACTCATTTAATTGTTTAATTGTTCCAGTACTTGTTCTATTCTGTAATTTGGAATCTTCAGAAATACATTAAAAAAAATATTCGTTTATTTTTTAAACGAATCTAATAGTTATTGTTTTGTTCTGAATTTGTATGTTTTCATATTTTTCTGATAAGTTGATCACTAAGCTTTCCTTGGCTAAATGAATAATCACTCGATTATTTGATATTCTCAATGCGTACACGACACTAGCAGGTTCTAATATTTCACCAATGACATCTGTATAATCGGTGAGATTCAGACCGTCAACACAATCAAGAATGATGGCTTAGTCTTCAGCTTGGTCTCTCCTTAGATGCACCTGAGTAATAATTGCATAACTAATTAGTGATTAGATGACAAAAGTAAGAATATTTTTGTTGGCAGCTTAAGATATTGAAAAATCAGTCATTTTCATATTAGTTTAAATATCTGAAGATATTTTGCACTCGCGGAAGTGAAAATTACGGGGATAGGTTCCGTATTATTACTTAAGTCTTACTCGATCTACGTATCGCTTGTAAACACGTGTGATTACTACGAGTTCCTAATGAAGACTGTATTTTTATTTATTTAGTCTACTTCTATGTTTTTCATAGCAGAAAACAGTAGGAATAAAAGAATAATTTATCATAATAATTTTGATATATATTAAAATCCGTTGTATTAAATAGATCATTTTGCATTTTGAGAACCAGTTGCTAGATTTTATTTCAATAATTTTAATAAGGATGGGAGAATCGAGACAAACTAAAGTTCTCTAATCATTTAATGCCGATGATAGCAAGATTACTTGTCATTTTCTTAGCTTCCCATAATTGGCATATTCAACATGTTAATAGTAAAATTCTTACTTTGATTTAAAAAAGGGACTTAATTATATATTTTATAGTAGTATACTCGTTTTTCTCTTATACTGCTTACTTGTAACCAAAAAAATTTGCAATTAAAAACAATTAAAATTTTCATACTTCAATATCTACTCAAAGTCTGTAGGCATACTAATACATTAATTCTTTAAAGTTTTGACCGGTCAGTTGACTAATCTTAAGACTTTCTAATTCTTATTTAAATTAAAATTTTAAAAGCTTCAAATTTTTTAATCTTTTATATATTTATTAACTCCATTATCCGCATTATCTTATGAGCTTGTACATTTCATTTGGTAACTACTTTTACTACAGAAAACTATAATTATCGAGCATCGGTAATCGACATTGTGATACGTAACGCATTGACATAAGGACTAAAATATAGAGAGGACTGAGACAATCAAACTACTGCAAATGCCTAAGTAACATAAATTTCATCCTTTTCGAATTTTGACAGAGATGATACTGTTTACTCTAAGACATTTTTTAGCTTATCTATTTCCTCGTATTTCCGGAGCAAGAATATCTAACTTATCGACTTTTTTATTTTTCATGCCGAATAGACAATGCGATATAATTTATATATGTTAATAAATTGATAAATTATTATTTCACTCCTGGTGCTTATAAAATAAAGTTGTTAAAATATTTAAATATTTATATTTTCGTATAGAACAAACTCTTAGGATTTATGGAAGATTTCAATTAGAATACATATTTTTTTTATAATTTCGATAAAAATACATACATTTATATTTAAAGAGTCGGTTAGTTGAGATTGAACTGTTATCGTTTTTATCGATGTAAATGATAAAGAAAACACTTCTTAAACTGACAATAGTGGCGTTGCTAGCGTACTACTGACTCTCTGCTGTAACTCACTGTCGGAGTTGTTCATCTACAGTTTTCAATTTCATGACAGGTACTATGATTATCAATCGAATAACCTTAATATGGTTAAACTTTTATCGTGATATTTTGAAAATCTATTGAGTTTTTAAAAGAGTTATTGTTTTACTGTCTTGTATTATTAATTAGTAATTAATAATTTATTCAACTTATTTGGAGGAACTAATTTATGAAATTAAATCTTTTTTATAGTTAATGTTTTGAGATTGAATAATGTCTATGGTAAATTTAGTTATAGCTAGAAGTATTTCAACGACTAGTTGCCACTATGGTAAACGTAACTTTAGAAAATTCGAATTGATTAATAAACGTGGCTCCAAACTGTTTAAAAAACGGCAAGCTGAAAATCCAGACCCACTTTATCCTATTGACAGTAAGTTATTTAAAGATACTATAACTATAGTAAGATACTATACTATAACTAGATATAAATTTATATGTTATTCTTGTAATTTAAATAATAAACCATTTTTAAAAATAATTATTTTTAAAAACTTATAGAGCGTGGAGTTAGGGACACAGGATATAAAATTGGGAATACATTT
This sequence comes from Sycophaga agraensis, assembly GCA_018906755.1. NCBI lineage: Eukaryota > Metazoa > Arthropoda > Insecta > Hymenoptera > Pteromalidae > Sycophaga > Sycophaga agraensis. The sequence continues at coordinate 359,133 of JACCIE010000035.1, forward strand.
ATAGAAATTCCTGAAATGATTCCAGAGCTCATTGTGCCAGATTTAGAAGGATTTAACTTAAAACCATATGTTTCATACAGATCACTAAATGTTGCTCAATCAGAATTTACACCACAAGAATTGTTCGATGCTGTTTATGCACCAAAAATAAAAGATGATTATGAAAAAGGCCTATTAGATACAGATGGTAATCCACTGAATCCCAGTCTGGCAGAAAAACAAACTCCAGAAGAAGCGAGAGCATTAGCTAGTAAACCTGGGTCAGATATATTTACTACTCAACCAGAGCCACTGGGTACATTTTTCCCTGAAAATCTAAGATAATCTACAGAACTCAATGTACAGTAATAAATTTTGTAATAAGACTTTTAAAATATAATTATCTATTTATAAAAATTTTAAACTAAATTTAAATTAGTTATGTATTATTAAAAGCAAGTAAAAACCAATTCTGTTTTTAAAAAACTATTATAACTCGTTTGTCGATTATCTCCAATTGCCAAATTATCTCTAACTGTCAAATACATTATCTGATCATTATATAATAGTTTCATATTGTTTTCTAGATAAAAAATTAATAAAAATTAAATAATTGTGTTTTGATGAAAAGAATTATAGTGTAAAAACGGTAGTATGGTATGTGTAGAAAATATTTTTTCAATTTTTAGTCTATTTAGTTTTATATAGTTTTATTTAATATATTCTATTCCACTTTGCAATACATCGTTGATGATATTTGACTTATAAATAAATTACAACTGTTATCCATCACTAATCGCATTAATAGAGATCACGGCTTTATGAATTTACAAACCATTTCTGAAATTAGTTATCGTCACTTCATATGGATCAATTGCGAATAATATCATACTGTGAGCGAACGCGCATAATTTTTATACTTCATTATTTACCATTTCAGGTATCACATGGCATATATATATAGTCAATCTAAAAAATGCATCTGCAACTATTGACTACCAAGTTAAAGTCTCGTAGTGATGATAAGAGAATAAGCCTGTTATCACATTTATGTATAATTATATTGTCGTACAACAAAATTCGATTTCGTTCGAAAATCGTATAATGAATCAAACGTAACGATTAGTACAGTGTATTCGTTCTGTGAATCCAGTTAAAAACGCTTGTGTAAACATACAGGTAGATAAAAAGTGTGGGTCTCATTTATTGCTGTTAAATTAACAGGCAATTATATAAAACATCGACTTTTGCATCTCCTTCTTAATGACCTTATCAAAACGTAATATTTAATGAAGTCACAAAATTACTTAGGAATATTTTACACTATTAAAAAACCTATTCAAAAATAAATTATACTCTACGGTTCTTAAATATAGTTTTTTTCATTCTTTATAAAGAATTGTAAGCATATTTGAAAAAATAATTGATCACTTAATATATGATTAATTAATTTTTTTACTTTTATCATAAGTGAAAATGTGACTCCAGTAATTAGACTAAACATTAAAACTATTGGCTCACTTATCAAAAGATTCTTGAGCAAAATTTGATTGTTTTTTCATTCCATAAGTCTTTCACTTTGTTTATAATTCGATTTCTTTATATCGTAAGTCATTTAAACACGATCATGTTAATATAAAGAAATAATGGAGATAAATTAAAACTGCATATTTTTATTACAATAATTCATTGGTGTGCGCAGCCTATATATTGCTTTCTAATAATTATAATAAATAACTCTCAATCTAATGATTAAGAAGGGCGATGCACTTCGTTCAAAGCTTGCAAAAAGTTCCCTGCGATTCTATATTGTCTGTAGTCCTTGTAAGACGGATTCTTAAAACTCCTGAGATAATTTATGACTTTGAAATCAAATTTTAATCTTTTTTATTTAAATGATAACAATTTTTGTAATAGTAAACAAACTGTGAATACAAACTCATTCATTTTAATTAAATTAAATTGTTATAAATAAGAGATATAAACTTTGTAGTTTTGTTACATTATAGTTATGTGATCTAATTGATTACTGAGGAAGCTTTCTTGGAAGCTAGTTTCTATTATACATATATTTAAACCTTTCTCTACAATATTTGCCTCAATTAATTTGGGCAATTAAACTGTTTAATCATTGAGAACAATGGAAAAAGTAGAGTTTTCTCATTATGAATCGTAAAGTACTCTATGATTTGGAAATTGCAACCTTACTTGACTATAATTCTTTTACAGTAGCTTGTACGTAGAACCTGATCTATAGACTGGTTGTACTATATAATTATACTGTCAATTAAACGTACAAGATTAAGTGATATTATAGTTAACGGTAGATCAGCAAGTATTATAAGCAGCTCTAAGGAGCTGCAACGAATCCTATAATCGATAAATATTATCGATTAGAGTTGAAAAAGGTAAACACTACGATTAACAGAAATACCTAGGATGCCGCTGATCATATAGTTCATTGTGATGCATTGTATAAAAAGATCGATGCTCTCGTCATACCTTCATTGACGTATTTTTTTTGTAAAGCCTCTTATTATATAACAATTGAACATCCTTTATACCTAATGCACGTTTTTCATTCCTTCGCCTGTGTAGATGCAAGTGTATTGATGCAATTAGCTCACCGAGATATGAAACATGAAGATTGTTGCGGGTGCCTAAGTCTTACCAATATACAGCCTTTAAGCAAAAGCAGCACGGAGTGCATCGCCTTCCTGCACGCTTACGATAAACCTTTAATGGATGTATTCGTTTTTATACGTATGTTACTTCGTTTCATAAACGAATATAATAATATGCACCTACATTTTACCGTCAATCACTTTCTATATAATTTTCTATATACCGTGCGTATAGAGTATAAATCAGCCAATGTACAAGTGGAAGATTGCATAAGTATATATATATATATATATGTGTGTATGTATAGTCGCGACCGCGGTGATATTCACCAGCCGCACACTTTGATAAAATCTTTTAATCGCCCTATCAATCGAACAATCTCTAAAATGCTTTCGTGGATTAAGTGAGCGGAAGAAGCCCTTACATGCGGTGCAATGCAGATCCTGCAGGCAGTGCTCGCAATGGGTAAACGCGCGTCGTGCAGTACGCTCAGTATTTTAATAATTAACAGCTTTTTAACCAATCAGTAATATCCTAGCAAGAAAAAAGGTACTAAGGAAAATCTAACCGATTAACTCGATTAAACATTTGGAATACGTGGAGTATGTGCTTGAACAATTATGTTCAAGTTTAAAAAAGAAATATGCATAATGAAGTATGTTTAAAAAGTATTTTTTCTGCAATTAATTCAAGAACGTTAATAAACAATTAAAAACCTACGAGTGTGAAAATAATGCACAACTGAATCTCTGTCCAACACGATACATTTAAACATTTAATTTCGTCCCTATGGGACAATAAAATTAATCAATGAAATTTCATTTTGCCTCGTTTCTGTTGACATAGGCCCTCATTGGTATTCCATGGCGCGAAAAATCAGTATCCCGCGAGCAATCGCTTCGGTAATCTCCGCTTGAATAGCTGCAAGCGTATTTTTGTCGCGCACCGATGGAAATTCGCGATTTACGCTGCCATGCCGTTCTCACGTGGCCTGCGCCTGCCCACGCACACAAAAAGTGCAAATTTAGACGAAGGCGACCTCGAACGCTTCATGTAATTATATCGAAATGTATAATGAAAATACTATATGCACAAGTGCTCTATTAACGAGTCAACGCAGTCGACGATTTTAGCGCGTCGACCTGCCCTTATTGTCCATTGAACGAGAAAATTTAAGGAATACGTCAGCACATACAGTCGGTCGAGTACGGGACCTCGTCGCGGAGCGAAAGTTCAAAGTATCCAAATCAGTGATGAATCGGCTAAACTGATTTTCTAAAATACCACATTGTTCGTGCAAGAAGTGCGTATAGTCACTTACGAAAGAACTCGTCCTATAACAATTTTAAGTAACAATACGGTCATTATTAAATTTCACACTTATAGTTTATTCTTTGAATTTTCTATCGCCAAAACTCGCTATTTTACAGTAAACATTTACTAGCCAACACAGTTGATAAAATTCTCAAATGAAAAATTTTTTGTCTCTATCCGTAAACTGATCGAGTTTGTTTTAGTTAGTATTGATTGACTTTGTTTTGAAATTTGTGTAGGAGTATTCGAAATAGTAAATTATAAGAACAAATTTAATCAAGATTTTTTTACTCTATACCTCATAAGAAAGCCATGACTGATATGGCTATGCCACAGATGGTTTTATGTTGAATAATTAACAGTACATTGTAAAATATAAAGACGTATTTTGAAGTGATTGAACATCGTTTATAGAACTATAGTACGTATAAACCATCACAACACTATATGGTGAAAGATCTTTCGCAATTTTGGTTATCGTATACAAGCTTAGAACATGTAAACGCTTGCAAAATACTCACATATATGTTCGACATTAACTATTTAAAATTAAGATTCTAAGTAACTCGAGATAAACAAACTTACTAGAAGTTGTATGCAGAAAAAATCACTTGACCAGTTTTACAAATAAGTATACAGGTAAAGATCATTCTACGAAGAAATCGAGCAAGAAAACACGGGAGTCCAAATCTTAACTAATGATGATCGCACAAACTTGGATAATAAAAGATAATGATTGATAATTAGCCATAGACGATGAGCTTGACTTTACGGCAATCATTCGTACGTTAATAGCTAGCTTCGATGATCGGTATTAGTGCAGAGATCAGTCGCCGAATGGCTTAAAAATCACCGAAGAACAGCTCCAGAGATCCATTCGCTTACTCCGCACGATGTATAATAATTAATAATTTTACAGTCGTATTCGCAAGCGATCGCACATTCATCGAACGGTTAGAAGCCCTATAGAAGTAGGTGGGACGAACAATCGCGTGCCAATAGATGCATTCTCATTTTTAACACCTGCACAACTGTGCGTACTGTTGTCATTATACGTAATTAATATGCAAGTAATTGAGTCGCTCGCTTGTACGTACTATAATAAAACTGCATATAATTATATTTCGTTTCTCTTACAGTCCTTCCGAATCTTGTTATTGATATATCATCAGTCGCTTTATAATTAAGGCGTACGTGCTACCACAAGACACTGAACTACCTTCTTATACGCTTTATCTAGTGAATATAATAATTTTTTTTTCGAGTTTTCTTTTCAGCTCAATATATTTTTTTATCATTTAACCTTCCCTCTGTGTGAAAGCTGCGCAATAATACAAGTTATTAAAAGCTTGAGCATTGCTTTCAAAGTGAAATGTGTCGTGGTAATATGAATTCACTGTCAACAGTCGACTCAAAGAAAACTTTTAAATATTCTTCCCTCTCTTAAACGAAAGAATAATGCGCTGGAAACATGTATATACAATGTCGTCGCGACGATTACAATCAAGTATCGATTTCTATTTATTGGCATTCAAAGTAAAAATAGCTTTACACTGATATGCATCTTTAAGATAACCTTTAGCGGTTCTCTTGACAAAATTGACTTACAAAAGTTTGCAGAGAATATACATATACAAAGTGCAATAAGTAAACATTGTACTCGCGAAATATAATCAAAGAGTGCACCAGTCGCTAAAAACCGTTTTGTCGAACCTCGCGTAAAAGGAATATCTAAAAGTTGATTGATTACAATATCTACGTACAAATATCAGTCGCGTAGCAGTTTTTTAAAATCTGCTACGTTTCATAATAGACATTTTATCATTGATTCATGGCTAAACATCTTACGAGCAAGCTCTACTGCTGCAAACCCATCTATACTTGCAAAGCACGATATCTTGAATGCATTTTTTTTACTCTTGCTGAAATCGATCACGGGAAATATTTTAATAACGATTCATACAAGTGGGAAACTACACAAATTAAAAATATATGTCAATAAAATGATTGCATAAGGAGCTATTGGGATGTGACATTATCTGTACAATAGATAACCAACGTGGCCTAAAAAGATCGACATATGACATTGAGAATTATGGAGATCAAGTGAACTTTTATTATTAACATTATTTGATAAACATACAGAAATTGTAAAGTTGAACATAATTAAACTAATGATATTATATAGATATATTCTAAAAAATTAGAATTTTTTAAATATCTATCATGGCATGTACTTTTAATAAAATATGAATCTAGATGTACTCTTTACATAATACTGACAATTATACCAATATTGCAGCAACCTCGTTTAATAAATATATTACTTACTAACAACATAATCTACATCACTGTTTATCGTGCTCAATATTCACATTATAATAACATAGATTAACTTAACTTAATGAATTTAAAATATATAATTGCAACAATATTGTCGAAATCTTGTTAAATACAGTATTAATTTTTAATATTTATCCAACTTTGCTGCAATATTGTGAGGATTGGAGATCATTGTTAAACATTACAGGATGCTTGTTACATTATGCTAATGTCACTTCAATATTATTATAAAATTTTCGGTACTATATGCGATTCCTTTGCTTCAAATGCTTCAAATAGTCTCCCTAAAATTTAAAGAAATTATACGAGTAAGTGTCTGCATTGCGAATCAGTTTATATTCTTAAAAAAAGCAGACTGTCGTCCAATTCAGATGCACATAAACTTTATTATTATCTATTATCAATTCATTAAATCGCAAAAAATACATATCAGATATTATATGTACAAATGAAAAATATTATAAATGTTAATTGAAAAAATTTGATGTTAGAAGTAATAACTATTATTTTACTTAATTTTAAGAATGGTATACTTAATCAACAATATTGATTTTATATAATATAGACTGACTAATTCTAAAATTGCATGCAAATAGTATCGGAGCGATGAGATTCGAAATGTATATGTAATTTAGCAGACGGGTTATACGTTCAGCTCTCTTTTTAAATGTATGCCTGATTAAAATTGAAAAGATGTTTTAAAGCTTCTAATTTCTTTACATAAATTTACGGAGTATTATTCTTTTCGCGTTATAGGCCTGCGGTTGCATTATCTCCACAACTATTGGAAAATATATAATAATAAGGTAAGTGACTGCTCACTTGGTCTCTGAAAGTCTCAATGCATTATTTGCACATATGTCTATGTTGCGCCTGTTGATCATGCAGTTATCCAGGTGGTGGCTCCTTGGCGTGAAGCTTCAATGCATCTCAGTTTTGGTAGCACGCGCCGTGTCACGACTTCTAGATACATCTGGAGTAATATTGTCTGACTGAAAGCTATGTGTATCTACATTAAATGCATTAACGGTGAACGAGCGCCGATAGTCTCCCTCGGAGTCTCCGTTGCAGCGGGTATCCCGCGGGATGAGGACCGCATCCTCGCGGGCTCGCTCAGGGACGCATGGCGAGGGTCCGCTTGGTGCCAGAGCCGTTGGGGAGGCCGTTGCCGTTAAGAAGGCCGTTGCAGGGCCTGAGGAGGCGCGGGCCGGCCCCCAAATCTCCCAGTCATTCCATCGGGTCCGCCCCACTGTTCTCGAAGATGGTCGAATGGGGGCTGCCGTTCGTCGGCCAGAGGAAGTCACCCACGCTGCCAGGCGGCAAGTAGGACGCTCCGCCACCCAGGCCCGCCACCTGTTCGGGCGCAAACGTTCAGTGGTTTGCGTGTCAAGCGGCCGCCGCGCCCAGCGTTTTGATCTCCTTTTTCCGAGGGTTCTTTTTTAACTTACTGTAAAGGGCGGCTTACCTTACTGTCACTATCGTAGCCCATCAAGGCCAACCAAGAGTGTTCAATACTATTGAAGGATTCGTCGAATGTCAATCTGTATGTGTGCACTCAACTAAACCCTCACATTCAAATGGATCCAGTATTTCTAACACAGCTCCAATGTTAATGCTATTTAATAATAAATAATCGTTTATTTTAAAAAAAAGCAGCAGCTTTTTTAGATGTGCGTGTTACGGATACTTTTAAAAAGGTAAAAACTTTTTTTTAAATTTGGCAAAAGTCTTAAAACTTAACTTTTTAAGTTTTAATTAATTAGAGAGAAACGTTTCCATTAGATTTGTGACGGGAATGAGATAATTTTAACTATTTTTTATTAAATAAAAGTATATATAATTTATTATAAATAAACTATTTTTAATTATTAAATAGCACTATAGTATTTCTCTAATATTGGTGACAGTTTTGACAATGGTTTTAGAAATGTATTGGATTGTGCCTTCCAGAGTTATACATTGACGCTATATTAGAAACACTGGATTCTTTTTTATATGAGTTTTTCGCGTTTTATTCAGTTTCGTCAAATATTTCGTTTCTATATATATTCACAACTTACCGATGAACGACTGAGCTATATTCAAGGTATACTTCATATTTCATACAAACATTTATTTTTTCTAAAGAACGTCTACCGTACTGCTTACTGGGTAAAGCACTTGATTATAAAAAACAGCAAATAGTGTATAATATACTAAAAACTATGTACAAACAGTAAAAAACCAGTAGAATAATAAGTAGATAAAAAAATTATCAGCATGCAAGATGCAGTACAAAATACTTTTTTTATTTGGGTTGACCTTTACATAGTGGCAATAAATAAAGTACTCGATGGATTCAACGAAAAATAATCATTTATTTAAATCAAATATCTTTTAGGAACATAATGCAGGTACTAGAACTATGCAATAATTTTATAATCAGTATAAAACACGCGGGTAGCTCGTTCACCAGACGCATTCACTCGCTTCCTATATACTCGTTTTTTTTCAATACCTTTGGTAAATATATAAATATTATACATTATCCTTAGAACGATTCTTCTTAAAAATATTCTGAGATACTTTACCAAGTGAAAAAAAATCAAAGTGATTCTATAAATAATTGGATGTTAATTGAATCAATTTGTGAAGATTAGTTGTTAATACGGCTCAAGCTCGTGTGTCATTTACTATACCCATTTTTAATATTACGCTGGAAACTTTATTCTAAATCTCAGAAACTCTTTCAAAAATATAGAAACAGAAGAAACATAAGCTAAAATAAGACAAAATTACATAAACAAAGCTAAGTCTTCGATCACAGTACAAAAACTTGAGACAAAAATATATATATACATATATGTATATATATTTAGCAAACGTTACGCATGCTCTTCTTATTCGATAGTTTATCTAATGTTTAAATATTGCTATGTGCTTTTTTCGCAGTTTCAAATACTTGATCGCTTTCTTAATGCTAAATACTAAATAAATGAAATGCTTGCGTGTGCGTGAATGAGTATCAATGAAATGTACTGTGAACTGTCAAAGTATGGAGGAGGTAACGAATTTTATTCTATAGTGATAGAGATAAATGATAACCCGAATGATAATTGATCGCGCTTACGGTATTTGATACTTGAATACAAAAAACTCTTCGCGCGTGATCGGTTGATTATTTATATACATGTGAACGGAATGAGACTCGTTGCAATGGGTTCCCTAATAACGAATTTAAGAACGCTATATATAACGCATTTCTCGCCATAGTACGGATTCCGGGGCATCGAGAACAATAAATACACATTATAATGTTCTTTTCTCAAAAGTATCTATAATATATATATGTACAATTATGAAGTCAATCAAGCGCGAGCGATTGTTTTCACTGCACTGGAGGTGGGAAGAAAATCAAGAAGACGACTCAAATCGCCGTATTCCACAAGCTGCACTGTTTTAAGTATTATTATTTATATCATACGCCAGGTTGCACGCAAACTTTATCACTATAGAATAGCATTCCAAGAATGTTTGCGCCATAGCTGCTTCCCCCGAAATTGTTCACTGCAAGGCGCGTCTCTCGGCGACTGCGAGCGAGGCTCACTTCCTCGGCCGACCGAATCGCAATATACAAATAGGCTGCGTGCGCACGCGACGATTCCGCGTGTGTGTGCCACAATCGCAAAGTAGAAGTCCGAAGGGGCCGGCGAGGAGCAGCGGATGCAGTAGACGCAGTGACAGCAGCGGCAGCAACGGTCGTGTGTGATAGTGTGTGTGTCGGCGTGTGTCGGAGCCAAGGCGGGGGCCTCGGGGGTGGCTATCTAGGTGGTTACCTGCTGGCTCCAAAGGAGGCTGCGCTCGGCCAACTGGCAGTCGGCGGCGAGCCTCGAGGGCAGGCTCTTCCAGCGCTCCTCTTCGCGGGCGGTGCCCTGGGCGAAGTCGTCCTCAAAGCGCGCTTGGTGCTGGAGGCGCGCGAGGTGGTGATTGTGGGGCGAGGCGGCCACGCCCTGGCCCAGAAGAGGCACCATCTGGGCGCGCTGAGCAAGCTTGTAGCTGTCCTGGCGCGCGAGATGCTCGGCCGGCCCGGAGCCAGGGACGCCGAGGCGCGCCGACGAGGAGGAGGAGGAACTCGTCCCCGAGCCGTTGTTGAGGGCCGTCGGGCTGCCCCCACCACTGCGATGCCTGTGGAAGAGGCTGCGCTTCTGCTGTAGCACGCGCTGCTGGACCATCAGCTGGAGCTGGGTGTCCGAGTCGACGCTGCGAAGCTTGAACTGGGGCGAGGCCGGGGGCGGGCGCAGGTGTAGGAGGTCCAGGTGGCCGCGCGCCTTTCCTGAGTCTGCAAGTGGACAGCCGCGTTAGAGCCGGGGCTCCGGGTGGGGCCGCCTGCATTAGGGGAGCCTCGCACCTTGGATGCTACGCTGCTTGCCGCCCTGGCCCTGCTGCTGCGGCGCCTGCTGCTGGGGAAAGAGCGGCCTGGGCCCGGCGTCGGAGGCGCGCCGGCTCTGACCCTGGCTCCGACCCCTGGGGCTCTGGGCCCCGGGCGGCGTACATGAGGGCAGGCTGCTCGTGAAGCCATTAACCGCGTAGTCGGCCGCGCAGCCTGAATCGAAGCTCGACTCGAAGAACTCTAAGGTCAGGCTTCCATTGCTGTCCCCATTGTAGAGGCCCCGGCCGTTGGCCTGGTGCAGCAGAAGGCCGGCTGCAGCGCCGGGGCCGCCCTCCAGGACCGGCGAGCTCGACTCGTTAAAGTGCTGTTGTTGGTAGTCGCTCAGCCGCCGGTTTACCAGTTGGCTGTCGATACGCTGGCTGATGTCGCGGTCCAGGCCCAGCCGGTGCTCCTCCAATTTGATCTGCGCATCCCGCAGCTCGTCCCCGGAAGGCACCTCCTCAAGGTCGCCCTCGGCGCTGCAGCAGCCCTCGTCCGTCGACGAGCTCGTCGAGCTGAACCGTTTACCGCTCCGACACAGCTCCTCGCGGCCCCTGCAATCCACGCCGCGCACCGGTTAATATCTACCCACCATGCCACTCATTGTATCCACAATCCCACTGCATTGAGAGCACGTTAAGTTTTTTTCTCTAAGCAAAGCCTTCAATGGCCTCGTTAATTCCTAAACTCCAAGCCGCTAATACAAAATATTAGAATAGTATACAGGTTTGTATATTATACAAAAGCAACATTGGCAATTTTAACAATACCCTTCTGCTTAGCCAGTTGCTATTAGACATTTTTTGCTTTTTCAACAAACATAAGACAATTTATAGATCAACAATTTTTCAAAAGATATGTTGCTACTTTCACGATTAGAAATAATCGAAATCATTATCGTAACGACGCAATACAAAAATAGCTTTTGCGGAAAAACAACAATTTAAGGTGGGTATTTAAACTTGACATGCTCCCTTCAAATGCGAATATCAACATTGTATTGAAAATACTAGATTGAAAATCAATGATTCTTGAAAGATATATGTGGTTAATACATAAATATCTTGCATTATCAAACATTCAATGTTCGTTTAGCAGATGCTTTAATGAAATTATTATGTTAAATACAGAAAATTATTACCAATCGATCATTGTGAGACGTATATTGATGAGTTGTTATGATATTTACTGTATAGCGCCAAACTCAACAGAGAGTTAGAGAACAGAAGCGATTATATTTGGATTATCTATTATGGGAATAGATGAGGTAATGTAAAAAATTTCGCGTAATGAATTGAAACGTTTAAAATGTTTGTACATTAAAAACGTGAAATCGCCATTTATCTAAAAAGAATATTGTTGAGATCAAATGCGCAAAGCTTTAGATTTATTTTAAATGATAATTTTCATCTGAACTATAACAGATGGCCAACTGAACAACAATGTCTTTACGATTTATTTACAAAATATAAATTAAAAATCATGGTTAGAGATTCTCTGGAGTTTAATTGATGTCTTGACAATCATTTCTTTGACATTAATGAATTAATACTAAATAAAAATATTTAGAAACTTCAAGGATCTAGAACATGAGATTTGGAAATATCGTACATGAAATTATGCCAGCAGACCATTGAAATCCCAAAAAGCTATAATTGTAAATAAATACTGTAGATAAAAATTTGATGAACAGTTTGGAAATCCTTTGAGATAATATTTATCATTAATTATTTTAGTAGGATTTGTTTAAATTGATTTTATGCATTCCAGCATGTTATTTTACTCAACAGACAACATAAATAAACAGTGTTAGTAAAGTTAGTTTTAAAGCCGGCACACATTGTTATTTTCAATTCATCCAATTTTTACCACATGAGAAATAAAATAAAAGTATAAAATGTATAGGAATTCGTAAAACAAGATATCGATACTGTATAGTCGTTCAAGCAGGAGACTCAAATAGAACGTATCAAGAGACTCGCAAGACAGGTATAAGTCTCGGTATAAGTACTTATGTAAGGCCCCATATTAACGTATGCGAAAGAAAAAAACTTATAGGTATATACATTAAGATAAATACAGGTGACAGGCGAAAAAATGAAGATGAGAAATATAAGGAACAAGCAGGATTTTCGCTTCAAGTCAAAGAGTTTACCAAAAAACTGAAAGGGACAGCCGCGATCATCTGGAAATCCGACCTGTTACTCGTTTAAATTCTGTCACCTCCTCATTAAACATCGGGTCTCGGCGCTACCTGATCAACCTCCAACTAAGCTATCACTGCAAATAAAAAACCAGAACAAAAAAGATTAAAAATAAAACTTCATCGGCCTTTCTCTCTTTCTCTCTCGCTCTCTCTTTCTCTTCCTCTTTCTCTTCATTCCATCTTTTATTGTATTTGGTTTATTCGTGTTTTTTTATTAATGACGATGGCGATACTTGATCCCACGATGAATGGCAGGCGGAAGCGGAAGATACGATAGAGGCGAGTTTGGTACTTTTGTTTGATTTAGTTTGGTTTTTAGTAGTGTCACGGGAGATGGTCAGTTGTGTGTTGGTGCAGGTATGTAGTTGGGGTTGTGTTACAGTTTTGTAGTGCGCTCTTTGAAAACAGACAAATATCGTGTTAGTGTGATTAATTAATTGGTGATCGGTGTAATGAGAGGAATGTATTAATTACAAATTTTTATGTCAAGTAAGTGCGGGATTTAAATGACTGTGTAGGCATGTGAAGAGGGCTGCAGTGTTTAAGCACACGTCTAATGCAATGACTTAGAGTCTCGAGAACAGTTTTTAAATCATACATTTCAAAATAAGTACAAAATATAAAATTTAAACTGTTCTCGAACGCTATTGAGTACTGCTGTTATGCAATTGTGTGAGACGAAAATTTAAGCGTAGACATACCTTGATTTGAACTTCTCGTCCTTCGTTCGGCTTCGATGTTGTTTCAGTCTTTCGAGAAGTAAGAAATAAATGGCAGCGTGATGGTCGTAACTATTGTTTCTTAAAGACTGGAAATACGAACAAAAATACTGTTTTGACTGCAATACTGGAGCTACATCGAGCTACATAGTGCCCGTTAATTACATAAACACGTATCAATTTTTTATAATTTTATAAACGTGAAAATTTGAAGCTTCAAGAATACTGGAAACCATCGAGAGTCTATCGAAATAAGTTGATAAAAAATACTGCATCTACACCACAAAGTAAAGTGCAAGAAAATACACACATAAACAAGACCGATAAACGTATTTTATTTTATTACGTCTGATGATTTATCCTCGGATTTATCTCCTACAATATAAGCTATTGTTTTGTCATAATGCTATTTTTTAGTAGAAGTATAATGTAAGAGCCTATACAACAGTAAAAATGAGTAAAAAAAGGAATCCAACGATATTCAGTTACAATGCTAGTCTTATCCGTAATTAAATCAGTGTTACGCGCTTGTCTGGCGGGACAATCTGCCGATTCCACGCGCAGATAATTATCTGCGGAGCAGCACCTATGACGATAGTGCGCTCAAGAGCGGCGCGCACGTCACTGGCACACTGCGCGCGCGGTAAATAACAGCGAGCGGCCGCTCGACTGCGTGCGTCTTGTGATAATGGGCTCACCTCTCGTGTACGAGCAATGTCGATCTTGAGGCTGTGCATGAGCCTAAGTATCTGCTCGTTGGGCTCCTGGAGGGAGGGTGAGATGGTCGGGACGACCGTGCGGATCGAGTACATGATGCTGGCTATCCAGGGGTGCCACTTGATCTGCGGAATGGTGTACCGCTTGTCCGGCTCCAGCACCAGCATCTTCCGTATGAGGCTCTCGCACTCTGCAAGGTCAAGCATCTCGTCACGCTCGCCGTACGCATCCAGCCTCGGCGAGCGCGTGGATAGTGCACGCGAGTGCCCAGTGAGCGGACATTGCCCGATTCCAGGAGACTCGAGACCTGGCCTTTGCCGCGGCTTTATGGTGATTTTGTCATCGCCAGGGGCACCATCGAATCGGATTTTAACGTCAGTATATGGACGCGAGCGCGTGCATCGCGCGATGAATAACGATGCGCGTTCTGATTGCGAGGACGCCTGCTTGCATTCCCAACAAGCTGCACGCGCTTCGCTTTAAATATTCATGGAGATTTGAAGGTATTGTAAGATCGAGCCTTTTTGTTTTTGAATGCAAGCTGCCGCCAATTAGCCACTGAGTAATTGTTGAACAACAGTAATGAATAATTAGTCCAAGGGGAATCATCGAGTCAGTTGGCCAGCGACGAATGAAAAAGCAATGTTCAATTATCTAAGAACGCACGTCGGAGCGTATAACGAGCCTCTACTAATGATTCCGATAGTGTTTCATACCAACGATATAAATGACGTAACAAAAATATTAAGGATCGTAAAAAGCACACGATTTACGATGCATAATTAAAATAGCGCGGCTAGCTCGGCGTTGTAAAATACGATGTAAAGTTACCAGTTAAATACAAAGACTAACACCGTATTCGTTAACGCGAGTAAATTTTCTCGATAATGCACCGACTCGCCGTGATAGGTCCGATTCACGCGCGATGCAACGGCGCGCATCTGCCGTGGACACGAGGTCCACGTAACGATGGTTCCGGGAAGGGCAAGTTCACGGGCGGGGGCATGCGCTCCCTGGGCGACGGTTGGATTCTGGGAAAGAAAGGAGCTGCTCACCTCTGCTGACGAAGCACGGGATGCGGAAGTTGCCGCTGAGGACGCGGTCCCTGAGCGACTGGAGGGTCGAGCCGTCGAAGGGCAGGGCGCCGCAGACAAGGACGTAGAGGACGACCCCGAGGCTCTGCAACGAGGAGCAGCCTGTAGCGCGTGGGCGGCCGACTCTAATTATAGCGGCGCGCCGGCAACGTGACTCACGCTGACGCCCGCTGCTCCGCGGAACTTTCCCGGCGTCACCGATCCCCGCGGTTTTGGGCCTTATCGCCGCCGAGCGAAAAATACATTGACGCAGTAGCCCCGCGTGATTATCTCGCGGCCCGACATACGCGCCGATTTGACAACGACTGCTGCCCGAGTGCTTTCATCCGATTATGTCGGCGAGATAGTCCCCCACTTTGCTCCGCCGCTCGGGAAGAGCTTTATCCGCGCGACTCGCTCTAATCTTTGTCAATATTTTGCTCGCTGCTTGCCGGGCGCGTGCACTCTATCTTTGTTGTCCTACCCGTCCTCATCGGCTCTTTGTCCGGTGCTCCTCTCCGCGGAATGAAAGCGCGGCAGTTGCCCCTTGCCCAATGCCGTCCACCGCACCGGCGCGGCAGGTCAATTTCAAGGCGCCTGCCGGAGTGAAGGGCAAAGTGCGCGCGCCAATCCAAGAGGTGTATCGACTCGACCGACTAGCTTTACACTCGTTCGCATTACTCTTTCAACATTTGTTACCAAAAATACATTTTTATTAAAAGTTTCAAATTATTGACTTGAAAACATGATCCAGTGCTTCTAATTGAGACACGCCAAATGTTAGGAATCTCTGAACTCATTGTATTATGCGATATATTATTTTATTTTTAATTATCCCTTTGGCGTTTGGCTGGAATGGCTCAAAGGATTGGCGCGTCAAAGCTTAAAATGTGGATATTTGTGGACTGTGCTAGCTCGCCCGCTGATCATTATGTCCTAGTTTTTCTATTTTGTGTTCTGTTCAAATTGCAGAGCATTTAATTTTTATAACTTTCATTCTTGTTTTGCATCATTTAAATTTTATATTGGAATCAATAAAAACGGAAGTTGTAACTCACAAGTACATTGAATTAATAACGCATTTTAAAATTCCATGCTTAAAAATCAATTGAGCGGTTCAAACCAAAGACACGGTAAACAAACAATTTTGAAAATGAACATGTCAGGATAAAATAAGCCTTTATGCAGACTAGTTAAGTCCACCCAATCCGAGTATATTTTTTATTTGTCTTCTTCGATAAAATAATTCAAATTTAGAATATCAAATTAATATTTTTTATCGCGCAAAGCTCCCTTACCGCTCGGAGATACGAGGAGCATGAGGCGGTGCAGTGACTAAGTTCGACTTTGGAGTTTGACAATACATCGGCTTAGCGATAGATTGTCAGCGCGGTTATCGACGCCCAAGCTTACCCAGACGTCAATCTCGGGGCCGGCGTAGTGCTTGCCGCGGAAGACCTCCGGGGCGGCGTAGGGCGGGCTACCGCACCAGGTGCTCAGCCGCTCGCCCGGAGCGAACCGGTTGCTGAATCCGAAGTCCGCGATCTTCACATTCATCTGGCCGTCGAGGAGGAGATTCTCGGCCTTGAGGTCCCGGTGGGCGACGCCTGTCGCGTGGCAGTACTCAACCGCGGAGAGGATCTGGGCGAAGGTCGCCCGCGCCCTCGGCTCCCTCATCCGCCCGTACCGCGCGATGTAGTCGAAGATCTCGCCTCTGCTGGCGTACTCGCACACCTGCAACCATACGCCATCCTCTAAGTGCCCGCGAGGCAACAATATCCGAGGCTCACTTGGGGCTCGATCGATAACTCGGCGATTGCCTTGTAAATAATCCAAGCAATATGCGCTTACCGCCCGATCGATCCGCAAGCTCCTGCTCAAAGTTTTTCCTTTTTCTCCCTTTCGTACAATTTCCAAGCACTCGCTATTACTGGGAAATTAACCGTGCATCAATAAGGCGCTAATTGCCCACTGGCAAATTCCCGAAAGCGTTCCTTGCTATTGCAAAACGCCTCGGCGTACCTCCCGGTAATTGGATCGCCGTTGTTCGGATATTTTAATACATTCATGGACCAAATTCCATGCTCAAAAGCATTCACAGCGGGTTAAAACGCTTTTTTACAATGCGCTTGAACGCGGTTATAATTTTAGCAGGTTTACAGCGGAATGGATACTATTTAAACAAAATGCGATACGAATCGATTAGTATCAAAGTAATAGATTATTTTTCAAATATTTTAGAAACATTTCTATCATAATTAAACTTAAAGTTCAACTGTTGCCAAGTACTCTTAAAAAATTGTCAAGATGCGTTAAAATATTAAATATGTACAAACTACTTTGCTTGGAAAATCATAATTCATGCGGATTTTATACGAAAACGGAGCTAAAAATTTAATTTTAAATATTTTATTCAAAAAAATATGCACAGTTCGTGAATCGACTATTTTTTCGAGCAAAATGCTTTGCATAACTGAATTTTTAGCGTAACTTAGCAATTTTTTTAAAGCTCTCGTAAACGTTGTACTTTCCAAAACAATAACAGGCTGCATTTTGATAAAAAGTGTGCAAAGCTAACATTTATAAATCAGGTGTCTCAGCACTAATGACTCGTTAAATTTTCTTTGTTTAAATGACGTGATTGTTGCCGACTGTAAAACTGTTTAGAAGCATTAAAAATCAATAATCAACCTTTAATTCGCACAACTTTTAATAAAACATTTTGAAAAATGAATAAATCAAAATATTCAAATTCACTTAGATAGAAAACGGAGCGGATCAATACATACGGAAGAAGACTCACCATGTAAAGCATGTTCTTGGTCTCCATCACCTGATAGAGCTTGACAATGTGGGGGTGCTCCAGCTGCTTCATGATCTCGACCTCGCGGTAGACCTTCTCGAGGTCGGTCGGGTCCAACTGGCTCTTATCAATTATCTTAATGGCCACCTGGCGGACAGAGGCAAGGGATAGAATGACATAGCACGCGGTCGGAATACGCTACTCGGCCCGGGGAACGAATTGTCCCAGTGTCGAATCGGGGCCGCGCTCGAAGCGATGAGGCAATTCTGGTAATGCCTCGGAGCGGCGCATTGTCCCTGCGAACCTCGCGCCCCCGATCCAATTGCGCGCAAGCTTTTTACCAACTCGGTTACACATCCTCCGGACTCCCAAAGTCGAACGTTGGCTGCGATCGGACGTGGCGCTGTTGAGCGAACGCAACTCTATCATCGGTCGTTTGCATAATTGGCAGCGCAAGAAACCGAACGGCAAATAATTAAGCCGTCCCGTCGCGGCCGCGGTACGATAGAGCTTTTTCCACCATTGCAAAACGATTGGAGGGAGGAGGCGGGACGCGAGGCACGCGCCGCTGCACTAGCCGCCGACGTTTACGCAATCGACAATAGCCTGCAATCGCCTGGTAGGAGCGAAAGCCAACACGACCGCGGCGACTCTGCATACAATTAAAGCTCCCTTAAAATTAACCGTTAACTAAATAATAGTAATGGTTAAGTAACTTTGATGGTAAACTATATGTGGTAGTTTCAAATTATATCTTCTCCAATTATGTAAACTAATAATGTTGTGATGCAAAGATTTCCGAGCATTTCATTGTATCATAAATATTTTTATATTTCTTACAATGTATATTGTATATTTGCCGCTATTATTAATACAGTTATGAAATTTTAAAAAAAATTTTTTCTTCAATATGTTGTTATGTTAATGTACACTTTAAAAAATTTATAGTTTCTCATAATGACAATTGTTACTTTTTCTAAATATAATTATGTCATCTAAAAATATATTTAGTAGTACATACGTTTGTATTATTAGGTTATCTTTAATTTCAGTTATTAATATTAATACGATTCTTATTATAATTTGATTCGTTTACACGTAAGTATACTCGAACTTCAATTAAAAATGCATATTTATCATTTCAATGTTTCATGTTATCTTGATGAATTAACATTTGATGTCGGGTATTAATTATACTATTCAAAACTACACACGTGTCCGATGATGCGATACGATGCGATAGTTTGCTCTAGATATCGACGAAATTGTACGTCTATATTCGTCTACCTTGCTCTGTAAGGGATTCTACTGCTATCGCTCAGTTTATCTTTAGCTGAATTCGCGTCAATGCAGGAAGTGCTATCAAAAGATTGATCTTGTCGTTAGACAATTAACACAGGCGCGTCCGACGGCTGAGCCCAAGCGCAATGCAACGAGACAGCGAGGGCCCGCTAGAAGGGCCCTTGGGAGCCCTTATTAGGCGCGCCGATAGGCCTCGCGGATCCTCCGCCTGGTTACTCTTTTTCGCTTCCGGCCACGACGAGGGAGGCGCGACCTCGGGCGCGACGCAGATACAGCGGGGCCGTAGGGAAGGAGTCCAAGGTCTCCTGCCGGCGGTTCGACGGCCGCTGGGACCTCGGGCGTCGACCGGAGGAATGTGGGGGCGCGCTATGGCGAGAGACTCACCTCGGTCTTTGTGATCCGGTGCCTGGCCAGCTTGACCACGGCGAAGTTGCCCTTGCCGATAGTCCTCTCGATGTCGTAGAAGCCCACGCGGATCTGCTTCTTGCCCTGGGCCGCTCCGGCCTCCATCCTGCCCAGCTCATAAATCCCTGGGGCCGGACTGGGGGGCAGTGGGTAGCCGTTCTCTCGGCGCGTCTCTCGGTCTCTCGGCTCAGACGTCGGCTGCGAACCAACCGGCACCAAATTTTACTCTCCGATTTCCCGAACGCAAGCCGAGGATGCCATGGGTTCGAGGGGTCAACGAGCCACCTCCGCCCGGCTGTTAATCCGGATCGTTATCACGGCGCGCGCGCGGGCCGATCCATCAAATGCTCGTGGGCGCGAGTATTAGAAGTCGCGTTGACGTACACTTATCGAAGGCCAGAGTTGAGGATCGACCGGCGTGACGGCCCGCGGCTCCGCTATTTATAACCTAATGAGAGAATACGCCAATCGGAGAATTTATTTATAATCCATTTTCTCGAAAATGGACGGCGGGGGCATCGGGGGCGCGGGGGCTGCGCACCCCCCGGCTATAGGCGCACGCGACCCTTGAGCAGCGCGTTGTTATAGCCGCCTCGTCCGCGGTTTATTAATGCGCCTCCCATTAGAGCCCGCGCGCGCTGCTGTTCGGCTCTTGGCGCGCGATCATCCCCGGCTTGGCTTAATCGGCCGCTGCTGCGGGGGCAGATCTCGCGGGAGTCGCCAGCTCCCACTCCCCCGCCCCCTGCGGCCCGCTATCGACTCGGCCCGTCCCCTCCACGACCGCCCATGGCCGCCCCACAGCCGCCCCGGGTGAGACGTTCCGGTGCGAGTACGCGCGTGCTCGGGAGCCGCCCTCGGAGGCGCGGGCCTCCAGGAAGTCTAAGAAGCCGCGCGCTGGACTGCGGCTAGTCAGGATCGTCGAGCGGCCCCCGTCGCGACGAGCGATTTTCCCGCGAAGGAGGCTCAAGCGAGGGCTCAAGCGCCGCCGCGGGGCCGCTGCTGAGGCCGTCCGGGCTCGGGTCCGGGCGCCCGTCAGGAGGGCATCGATCCACCCGGATCGGCCGCGCTGGCCGGGGTGCAACGACCGGGGCGTGGCGGGATGCTGGGCCGCAGTACCTCGAGGCGGCGCGGCTCCCGCGGCGCTCGGCGCTCCCATGGGCCGGCTCAGGACGTCGGCGGGCCCCTCGGGCCATACGGGGGCATAGCACTGGCGCGCGCGAGACTCGCGGGCGGACCTGGGGCCGCGGCGGCGGTTCGATACCGACTGCCTCCCGGCGCCGGCCATCTTGGAGCGCCCGCGCGCCCGCCGACCCGTGGAGGGGGGCCGAGCCGCCGCCGCCGCCGCCTCTGACGCGCGCGCCGCGCCGGATCATGACCGCGAGCTTGCGTACGCGCGCCGAGGACGCGAACGCCGTGGGGGACGCCAGAGAGCACGACGCCCGCCACCCCCGGGCCTCGGCACTGCCGACGTGCTCGCGCCCTCGCCCTTAGTGCACCCCGACAATCTCGAGCTCTCATAAGCCTGCTGCCTAGTTCACTAGTCCTTGGAATTCGTTGTACATCTTGAAAATGTTCGTTATTTATTGAGGATCAGTGTCCGGGCTGTTCAAATTTCCCTTTTAATCGTCAGATCCTGCTTCATATTGAAATTTTTTCAATGAACGATTATAAAATAATTTCATTGTCACAAGTTCCTAAAACACCCGTGTAAAAAAATTTACTTTATATTAAATTTTAAGCTATATTTCATCGAGATTACCTTGGTATAGAAAATCGAGGAAAATCTCGAAGTAAGCACTAGTCGTTCAAATGCATAAGGAAACTAATGTGCAGTATGTACAGGTACAATTTTAATAAAATTGGAAATAGGAGGCCAAAAACGAGTTCATAGCCTATAAATTCTACTGATAAAACCACTAAAATAACTCGTAAACACTTTTATCGAGGGATTTCAGAATTAATTATTAATTTTTCAGGCTCGACTCGTCAACTCGCCATCTAAAATCGAATTAGTGTAGGCACGCAAAGATGACTGTTTCGGATTGGTTACAAATGCACTGGAGACTTGGTGAAAATTACGGAGCACGCAGTAAACTTTATACTAACGATACAGTGTATATGGACTAATTTACACGAGTGTGGTTCACTTATCACCGACTCGACTCTCAGCAATAGAGTCGCCGGCGGTACGCAAAGCGCTATATACATTCCCGTTTCCGTTCGGTTTGCGTGTAAAGTACCTAATCGGCCCGCGGCACATTGCCCACCTTGCATTTGACGCTGTTGCGCGTGCATTTGTGCGGGGGCGATCGATCCGCGAACGATCCAAGTCTTGCTCGATCGCTTGTAAAAAGTGACAACGGCGCGCCCTTATGTAACGGCCTTTTGTCCGCGTCAGCGGCACTCCTTGTACCCACGTCACCCGCGCTCCTTATACCAGCATATATCTCCAGGACTTTGACGCCCCGAACCCCTCGGACGTTTTTCCAACTTGCACTGTTCGCGCTATGCGTTGGCCCGATTAACCCCACCGAATTCGCGCACGGGTCCTGTTGCATAGGCGTCCTAACGCGGATGCCTATGCCAGCGAATCACTTGCAAGCGGCTACTTAGCTGTGCCGAAACGAGTTTTCAAACAAGTACCAGACAAGAGGGATCGATTTTTTAATGAAACGACATTCATTTCACTAGAACTCGAAGCCTCGTGTTCTTCGAGCAAAATTTACCACTCATGTAGTTGATATCATGTTAATGGGTTAGGAATCAAAAACATCAAATTAACCTGTAAATATAAAAAATCAATGAGATCATTTCCACAGGTACCAATCTCACACATAACTATGGTATATTGTGCACGTATTTATCAGCCATCATTTTATTCATAGGAATTCAAAGACATTATTACAGTCATCAACTGGTCTACATTTCTGCCAGAAAAGTAAGTAAGATATATTTCTTGCATAGATTAAAATATACCATTGCAAATATACAAACATTTGAAACAATGAGACTTTTTCTCAGTTTGTATTTGATTACATCGCATGGAGCGGTTGCTTTGGCACTAATTACATTATCAGTGCGTAATGTACGTAATACTCGTGATCGCGACCATTTGGCTGCGGTCGGATTTCACCTGGTGTGCATAAGTTAATCAATAATTGATTACACCAACTCTAGTATTGAGATCGATTAAGAAAATATTTGAAATGTCGCTCCTGATAATATCAATCAATGAGAAAAAAATATCAGCAATCGTCGTTCCAGACCAATAGATTAACTATACTAACGTCATATAATTAATCAGTTTCTTTATTGCGACTGACAAGCGAATTAGTTTCTTTATTCAGACCTCAAAAACATAGCCTACTTTAACAGTGTGGTCGACATTTATCTAGAAAATCGCTAAAATAGATAGATGATATCTCGAGTGATATCTTGCTTTTTGTCGTCTTTTTATAAAGCGAAGATTACTCTCAATTAAGTACGTCATTAAAATTGTTTGTGAAATTTCTTAGTAAAGGTGAAACAAAATTTATCATGAGAAGATATGTTTGATATTTGCTCAACGTTTGCAAAACCATAGAATGTAAAGCGGTAGAACTCTGTCGTTTCAACCGGTCCCTTGTATATGCATTCGGTATTATTACGGTCTCAGCTCTGACGTCAATCGGTGTGCACGATCGGATTGTTTTTCTTTTTCCTTCTTTTAATTTATGATGAAAATCATCTCTTTAGAACGTTTCAACCTGTCTTCCGCATAATTTATATCCCCCATTGCCAAGTACTTTCTTTGCATTTTATTCGCGTAGGTAATACGTTTTAATACTAATACTAATTATAATAAATAGATGAAATTGAAATGTCACTTTGAGATTAAGTGACATACAGAATCCAATGTAATGATACAAAATATTTAAATAACGAAAAGCATTTTAGCGATTCATGTGCAATGAAAAGTCAATAATTGTTAGCTCGTACTGTTCATTGAATTGATAAATAACTAAAGTTATTCTTTATCAACATTGAAAGTTGACCTTTTGAGATAAAATTATATTTCAATAATATCATATACCTGCTCCGCTATAAAAATACTTTCAAGTGTGTATAAATGTAATGCACAAATTTTTTTTGTTGACGTTATTTTCTGAGAAGTAGCTCGGCAAGAGAATGATTATTTAATCTTTTCATTAAATTGCTATTGTCAAAGGCGAGTATACAGAAATTAGCCGGACCGGAACAAACAGATTGCATAATAAGCAGTTTTTTGCTAGTGCTCCATTATTGCGTGGGATCCTTACGACCAAGTTTAAAATTACAAGGGTTTTATATTTTGCCACCCGTGCAAAAGTTGTCCGTATGTGCAGGCTCACTGTATATGATAAATGGGGAAAAATGACAAATGCAAAAGATAAAATTTTGACGTGTGCATTAGTCGAGCTTTATCGCGCGTCATCTTTGTTAATCTGTTTATCAATCAAGTAGAGTAATGCTTTTTTTAGATAAGGAATTATAACCTCGAGATTATTTGTATCGGCGTAGAAAATGAATTTTACACTAGCTGCACTCATCTTTTAACGAAATAAGTCTCTTGCGTTGATTAGGTCGAGAGATTCAGTGATGTAGCCGAGCTATCCATCTTATTTCTAGGCAATTTATCTCATTAGCTAATTTATGAGTTTGGATTCGCTGGGAGGTAATTCTATTTGCCTTCGATGGCGGATTATCCAGGAAATACCATTTTGCGGAATTAGACCCACGCAGAAAGTAGGATAATGAAAGAAAAGAGAAATCAGAGAAGGCTGCACTGGAGTTGTAGAGCTTATATGTGGCATGCGCTCCCAGTTCATGTTTTGGATTCGCACTCGCATGAAGACACAAGTGTTAAACGTTGAATCAAACAAACGCAGTCTTAAACCATACGCGATTTCACGCAGGATTTTAGTATTAGCGAGTTATTAGACAGTTATAGGTACAGACAAGAACTTGTTTGGAAAGATCACGGGTTTCCCAAAAGAGTCAAACTTTGCCCTGGTTCCTTTTCTCTTTCCTCTTGCAAACTAGTTCTGCGCAACTGACTGTGACCTGAGCCGTGAGACCTCCGGTCGAATTAAAAACAGACCGGCCCTCCTCTGATAATCAGAGGGCACAAATATAAAGCTCAATCAGGTAGTGCATATTTTTTAATAATATATAAAAAAGTAAAGTCAGATGATAACAGACCTAAAACAAAGCTCTAACTTCTAACCAATATCTAGCTACATTTGCATCGTAAGCTGAATATGTAAAGCTCGATAAAAAATCGACAACTGACTAGGTAAAACGATTATACATATATAGAACAATAGCTGATACAAGACGTGCGGCAAATCGAAGTAGGAACTGTCAACAGGACTAAAAATGAAAAGTAAAGCGAATAGAATAAAAAAGATTACTCTAAGTGCATAAGCAGCCTGAATAGAACGCGAAAAGAAATATAAGTTGTAGCCACATTTTTCCATTAATTTGTAAAAGTAATAGTTACGCTTAAAAAGGTAGAAATTTCCTCGTCAAAAATATCTACTACTTTCAAACAAAAGTTTTCACCTTTTTTGTAAAAGTAACTATATACTACCATTTGTTTTCAGCTAGTGGCTACTCGCGAAGAAGCAGTAACTACAGTTTTTTTTTCAAGGTTAGGTATAGCACTCGAGGGCTCAGGTACGGACCCCGAAACGCGAATGATTTGAGCAGGTGAACCGCGTGAAAAGCATCCCCAGCTGCCGATGAACTTGGACAAGCGGGCGGGGACCAAAAAACTTACGCGGCTCGCTCGGCGCGCGCCGCGGCGGGCGGCGCGGTGGGATCCGGGGTGGGGACGCCGAGGTCTCCGGAGATCGATTTGGCCCTGCGGGCAATCGTCGCGGCGGCTACTGACGTCAGAGCGGCGCGCTCTTCTTGGCGCGCGCGCGCGCCAGGCGCTAATTGCCGGCGCGCGCCGCCCCCGCCGCCCGAGATAAGCGGCTCTCGCGCGCGTGCGTCACGGCGGCGATACATGCTCGCGACGGAGCGCGCGCGGCATGCCAGGGAAGCCCCGTTCCTCCCGGGCGCTGCGAGGGGCTCGATTGAGATCGGAGGCAGGTGCAGGATTGCGCGGGGATCGATCGCTGAGCGTAGGTTAGGCTGGATGGTCCGCCAGGTTGACAAAGGCGGCCTTCGTATCAACCAGACTTATCAAAAGAGTAGTTAGCGACTACTGTGGAGTTTACGACTGTGTGGATTTCTGGGTACGACTCTCGGTGTCTCTCTCTCTTCCTTATTATCTTTCAAAATCTAATTCTTTCATTTCTTGTACCATTTATTTCCGTTGCTTTTGAAAGTGGATTTAAGTGGTCTTATCAACAAAAAAGTCTTGTGTTCAAATTTAATCCAGTTCGTTAAAAAAGCGCAAAAAAGTATCACAACAAATTCGAGCGTAGATAATTATTTCATCCAACTGTACTGGTATATCAGAAGCCGGGATTGGACAAAGGGGCGATCTTCCAATCTACTCTTTAATGTACATTCAGAGTTGTATATGATATATCTTATTAGATTAATTGAGGCATTAATATAAATAATAAATTTATAAAATAGCTACTCATGTCAGGCAGAATATTACAATTGAGTTAAACGTATGTTTAAACAAAACTTTTTTCCTAGAAGACTAATAAAACAAGCGCTGTAAATTCTTATACATGATATATACATACGCATGAATTCATTGAATTTTTATGTCAAACAATCCGTGATGAAATGTGCGTTCATAAATTATTAATTATTAGTCAAGAGGTACAGATGGAACAAGCTTAATCATTGGAGGTTGTAAAAATGGATCAAAATTTTAAGATATATTATTATATAATATAAGATTCATAATCGTATATCATGATATAACTCTCAGCTTACATTTTCGAATTGATTTTAATGTGAATTTGGAATACACTCGTTGCGCTCTTGTACTTTATTAATTAAAAATAAAATGTCATTTCATATTTGGAATGCAAAGTACATCTATTCGCAATGATCGAGACGATGTCACACGGCTCCTTACCATGAGGAAGAGGTACCGAGTGAATCGAAGATATCGCACAAGCCATGGCATGCAGTATGAATTCTAACCGATTCCTAGGCAAGAAGCGAGTGTCTTGTGTGGACTCTGACACGCCGACAGGACTGTGCCGCACGCGCCTCGGAAACGAAGCCGAAACTGCCGACGCGAAGCGCCTAATTAATCCCCCCCCCCTCACCCATACGGCATCAGGGGAGTGCGCGTCGAAGGCCTCGCTTTCATCTCGTCCAACGCCCCCGCGAGACCCAGCTATCCGGGACTAGGGAGGATCCAGCGACGGCTTTGCACGCGCTTCATTCGGCTGCTCCCAGCGCGCCTCCGATACAAGGGCTGACGACGCGCCGCCGCGTGTCTCGAGTGGCCCCCGGAGCGAATCAATGCCTCCTGTGCTTATCGGCGAGATCGCAGCCTCTGCGCCAAGGCCTTCGCTGAGATAGCCGAGGAGTGCTCCCCGCGATGCGCCGCGTGCGACTATCTATTTTTTCCGTTCCTATTCGTGGAATATGCGCCTGAACGCTGTACTGTGATTCTATCGTCGAAATCTCAAAGTCGTAGAATGGAATCAAGAGAATAGCTTCAAGTATAAATAAAAATGTTAACCTTATTTGTTCGTTTGTAAAAATAACTATATACGGAATATATCTATTAAATATACGCCTGGTAAAAATCTTCAGCATTCTCTAGTCATAATTTTTGTAAAAATTATGGTTGAATTTTTGCCTTAACACTTAAATTTTAGATATCAAAAAATGTGAATCTATTGTATGTAGTAATCTTGAGTTTTAATGTTTAATAATGATTTGATGCGATTTTCATTATACATTTACACTTTTGTTTCCATTATTTAAGGCTCTACTTGATTAACATGATCACCGTAAAACTGATCAATGTTTTACTATAGGGACTTGTTTAAAATATTATAAGCTATGACAGATTTTAAATGAGAGTGGTTGAACGTGCGTCGTTCAGACAACTATAATACAGAGAAAACATAGCCGTCGTGAAAAATAAAGTTGTAAATTAAATAGTTGTAAATTGTGAATGACGCTTTGATACTTTATAATCCAGTAAAAAGTTCCATTATTTCTCGTATTTTTTCTAGTGTTTTCGCTTAAAAAATCCCTGCATATTATACAGTATTAATAATACTTCCTTCCTTCATTTATATACTTACGTATTCGCACAATAGGTTGAGTATAATATAAAAATTACTTAATACAGTAATTGTGTTAGGTACTTTTTAATGATTATTCTTTTTAATAGAATTAAAATTATTTTTTTATTCATATTCAGTTACCTATTTGTAATATTTTTGGATTGAAATACTAAGGACTATTGATAGATTATTTTTATTATATGTATGTAATTTATTTTTGAAATCTTATCAAATTATAATAAAAAGAAATAAAAGAACACTCTTTGATAAATAACAATTGTTTTTCAATTGTTCATAAAATTTTTAAAAAATACAGCACAAATATAAGAAACTATCTTGATGGAGTCCAAGTACGAATTTTTAGTAAAATTTTTCATTTATTAATTTCATTTAAAGGAGGTTAATTTTAATATTATTAATCTTTATCGTTAAAAATAAAAATTATCTGTATAAAAACGTGCGTGTTTTAATTACGTGCTGTTTGTTTTAATGTATGATAATGAGTTTTCGATGCTTTTTATTGCATTTACAGCTTAATTGCATTGATTCAAGGTTCAATTTTATTAACATGTTAACCTCCAAAATAAGTTGATATTCAAATATCCGGAGCCATTATATTATCTTATCAAAGTATTAAATTAAAAAATTTAGTTTTCCTAGCTTTTTATTCAAAATATTAATTAGATTTAGTATGTTAAACTATTCGATTTTAAATATATTCTATACATTCAAAATAACCTTTAAATAGACATGCTATAGTACAAGTAGCAGTAGTACAATATTTTTCTCTATGTTTAAACTACTTTTCTAACTTCTATGTTTAATTTCATCAATAATATATATCTTAATGATATTTATGTAACACCTGTACTGCATTTAGAAATGAGTCAATTGCGATTATTAATCTTTTATTGTATAGATATGTATATGTACGTTTAGTCGTATACCATAGTGTAATATGTACCTCTACTCAGGTACGCATCGCCCTCGTTCTGCGTTCGTGCCGTTTATATGCGTTACGCTGATATTATTGCCGGACACGTGTACATCAGCTACAACAGCATAATTAATCTTTGAACCATAGCCTCCCTTGCATTGTTCTCAAAACGTTTCAAGTCCTTCTCGTGTATTACCGAATATCGTACCGAATAGTACAGCTATGTTGTAAAATTTACTTTTTATACTATTCATGCATCAGAGAAATTGTGTAACAATTTGAGTTAATTACGAAGTTAATTGACAGTTTTCCTAGAAAAATGAGAAATACTGACACAGTTACGACCTACCTATAACCAATTAACCAATTCGTAGATTTTGTCGACAGGATTGACTAAAATGAAACAAAGATATTCAAGCCACCAACAAACGAAAAGCAGGTAACATTTGAAGTTCAAATGAATCAACTCGTCAATGAAACTGAATTTATTGTACTATACTCATAGACTTCGACTATATAAATCCCTTAAATATATTTATATATATTATTTATAAATGTAGTTTATAAAAATAGTTTTATATTGGCACTATTCTACAATACATCAATCTAACAATTATAATGCGTAATTTTATAGTTATTTTTAGATTAAATAATATAATATTATAATTCAATTGTGAATATTATAAGCAGTACATTACAACATTACGTTCCCTATGTAAAATGTAAAGTATCTGAGTATAGAGAAATGGTACTTTATTTTATTTTATTGGTTATGAAAAATATGTTTAAATTATCATTGGGCAAATTATCATACTTACTCGGTTGCTTAGCACATAGAATCATATAAAAAGCAAATAATTAATAATTTTTTAATGAAAATTATATTATGATTTTTACAATGAATTAACTTAAATTTTAATATTTACTTTAAATAAATACGTTTTTATACAAAAATACAAATACTACAAATCTTTTCTCTTACAAAGTCTTTCCAAAACAGATACATGAAAAAATATATGTGCTTTATATTTTCTGTACATCGAGGATTGTATACTGTTTCCGTTTTCATTTCGCTCATTGTCTGAGCGTAATATAGTATATGTTATTCTTAATACAAGTAATTTATTGATTTTTTCATTATTGTTATCCGTTTTTGACGTGGAAGAGTCTTAGCCTTGCTCGTGATTTTCATTGTCTTTTCGATCATCTTGAAAAGGCTTAAAACACTCAAAAGCTTGTACACGTAATAAGCCATAGACAAGCATCTTTTTGAACAATTGATTGCTCTATTGTTACGCCAGTCTCTTTATGCAAGATCCCCAACGCGATTATGCGAATACAATGCTCGCTTCTCACGTGGTAAGAAACTTCAGAGGTTGTTTACCGAAAGCCAGGAAACCAAGGATTCCTATCCTATGATCGCCGCGCCGCCCCAATGTACCGTACGGCTTCAAACTAACGCCACAATATAATTTTTAATATTTACTGCAGAGATATCCTTAGCAACGATATGAGCGTTCTACATATGAAAGGTCTTGCCCTCGTTCAACAAATTAGATCATATCGACATATATGAACGCGTCAATGAATTTCTCTGCTATCATCTTTCCAAGAGCATAGCAGCTTTTTATCAACCAGGAAAAATTTGAGAGACGAATGTTACAATCAAGTTCATAATTGTAAATTTCGATTGGATGCATAACGAGGTTCAGGCACACATTCTCTTGTTTTGGTTTCGTACAGGTGTTCGTGTTGGCTTGATCCAGATATACATATCCATGCCGAATTATGGAAATCTATTTTATCCACATTAATTAATTAACGACAAATAAGTTCTATTAAAACATTAAAATAAATTCTAGTAGATCTTACAATTAACCTTATCCAAACTTTTTTATAATACAAAGTTTATGAAAAATAAATTAATCTTTTATGTAAGGAACTATTTAACGCAGAAGATTTAAAATTTAAATTAATAAAAACGGAATTGCTATTAAATTCGATATTTTCGATGTTTGTTTTTTTTGGCTATACACTTAATTTTAAATAGTTATTCGTTTCTAGACTTTTAACTTGTTCGTAAATGTTTATATTCTCTAATTGCATAGTGAAAATTTGTGGGAAAGTCAATAACGAATTTAGCGAAATGGAGTCTGTAAACGAGTAGGGCAATTTGTAATCGAGTG
The DNA here is from genome assembly GCA_018906755.1 of Sycophaga agraensis. Classification (NCBI taxonomy): domain Eukaryota; kingdom Metazoa; phylum Arthropoda; class Insecta; order Hymenoptera; family Pteromalidae; genus Sycophaga; species Sycophaga agraensis. Next base: position 390,393 of record JACCIE010000035.1, read on the forward strand.
AGTGAGTGGTAACGCGAATTTCCGCTTGGCTGCGGCTGGCCGCAAACATAACGCGACAATCGGAGCGGCGAGTCCTCGGTCTCGATAGGGGCTCCGCGTGCGCACGTGGATCAAACGACGCGCGTGTGCGCTTAGCCTTTTACAATCGCCACGCGGGTCGGCGCGCTTTGCGGAAGATAGGCGTTGCGTAACGGGTAGAACGGGGCGGGGCGGGCGCGGTGCAAGTGCGACGGTGAGTTACGAGCGCGGCTCCGAAAATATCGCAACGCGCGCGGTAGCTCGCGAGTGCGCCCCGCACCGAGTGACAAAGCAAGCTGCATTTGCATTGTTTGCGCAGCCGCACGGAAAGGAAGAAACGCGTGCGCGCATTACGCGAGCAAGAGGTTGGGAAAGGCGGGCGGCGCGGGAGGAGGGAGCGAACGAAGCACGCGGAGTCCTTCGGAGGAGACGAGATAAGCGGCTCGATCACGGAATGGATGACGCGTGCGTTTATTGCTTTATTGTGAGCCCCGCGTAGAGCAAAGTCGAGGAGGAACGCGATATCGCTATCTTCATTGGCGGTGATAAAATTGGCATTGCACGCTGGAGACAGCCGGCTCAACTGTGGGCGTAACGCTCTGATTAAACTCGTGTAGACAAGTGTAGAGCGTAGCAGTATTCTTAAGTGCGCTCGTGGGACTTTTAAAGAGAAAGCCAGTGAGCTCCCGTCAATATTTGCATTCCTCTAGTTTGACGCTCCTTGGAAGTACCACGAGTCGCTCCAGAGTTTTTCAGCAATGTCGATCGAGGGAGACAACGGCGAACTGACTCGATCTAAAAATATTTGGGCGGATTCCGAAGAGCCGCTCGCGCCCGAGATCGCTTTTAAATAAAGAACTTAAGTGCCGTCCAGCGACAAATTAATGATTCTCTGACCGAGTGCGAGCAGGTGGTCTAGTGCGGCGCTTACATTCGGAACAGGAGGAGGAAGCCGCACGGGCTCAATACGAGGCGTCGCGAAGAGGAAGCCTGGGGAATCCTCAGCGTTCGCGGGCGGCGCCATCGACAGCGGCCTGACGTCGGGCGGCGCTCGAAGCAGTCGAGTACAGTTGCGCCAAGGGCCGCACCCTCGCGCCGACCTTGGCTCTTTGTCCGCCGCGGGCGAGAATAGCCCGGGGTCCGGCTTATCTCCAAAGGCCGGGGCGAGCGCGACAGCCAGCAAAGGCCGGTGACGGCCGTCCAGGCATGCCGCGATGACGCAAAGCCCAAGCCGGCCGTTGACGCACGGCGCCGAGCTTCCGTCCGATCGCCTTTCCGACAACGCCTTTTTCCCCGCGACTGCGCCTGCAAAGCCCGGGGGTGTAACTGCCGACGGTCGGAGAGACGCCCGGGTCTCGGGGACAGGGGACGAGGCTGAACGAAGAGTCGATACCTATAGGAATCCCGCTGCCCGACAGTCCGTCCGTTGTCTCGCGCACTCGCGAGGTCTCCAAGTGGCCACGCGAGTCAGCGCCGAACGCTATTCTTGGTAACGTTGAGTCCCTGGAGCCGGGCTCAGGCCGACTCTGTCGCCGAAAAAAGGAACGGAACACAATCGTGCGACCGATAGTGAGTAAGTGCCCGCGACGTTGCTGTCGAGGTTCCTGCACTCGACCGCTTTACGAGAAAAGACTTTTTCTGCGCGTCACCTTGCGTACTATCGGTGCCTCGTCCATAATTATCACTTGTAATCTTTATTTATCTATTTGCACTTGTTAGGTAGGCTAAGTAATAATTGATTACTTTTAAGATTTTCCATCGAACACCACTCAATTACAATAGCACAGGATGGTTTTGGTTAAAAATTAAGCTGTTGACGGTATTATTCCGCCGTCAGCACATTAATAAATGGATATTTGTTTAAAATATCGGTTCGATATCAGTTGAATTACAATAAGGCCATACGAATGCTATACCATATATAGGGATTTTTGCATGAAAAACTATAAACGAACCATACCTGCACAATTCGTTTGCAGAATTTTCTTTCGTCCTGGTGCATTAGCTTGAGAAAAGTGTTCTTTACTATGAAATATTAAGAAATATTACATTGGTTGAATTTAAATGCGTACTTGTAAATATTTATTGAAGAATAGAACAGATAAGTCAAGAAATCTTTTGTATTAACTCTCTAACTGATTTTGAATTGATCAATTATAATTATTCAGTGATTAAATATAATAAGTAGTTGCTCTTAGTTTCATTCAAGGTTTGATTGAAAGAAAAATTGTTCTGTTATATAGATCAAAATCATCAACAGCTTTTCGATGTTCATCAATAAAGTTGAAATTCTAGGCTTAGAAATAGTATCTTGGCGCAGATATTCTTGCCAGCTAAGAAAGATGCATAAAACAGATATTCAAGTCTCGAGCCTACTACGTATCGAATGAATACAGTCAAGGCTTGGTTAAACTCTGTATGAGGTCAGTATTATCTGGGCATTAGGTGGTCGGTAAAAGTGATTATCTACCGGCATGAAGCGCAGGCGCAACTCATGCACACGTGTGCATATGGGAGACTAATCGTCTATGGAGTCGTCGATACAAATCATCTCGCGTGGAAATGCAAAATTGCCTCGGGCGACGGTGCCTCCCGGGCCCGGGCACGAATTCAGGGGAACCCTCGGGGCCTACCCAGCCTTTTGCGTCAATCGGCCTGTTTCCGAGGGTCGGGATGACCGGCGTGACGCACGGCCCGCTTGACGTCAATAATGACTCGAACAACGGGCCCGACAGAGGGTCCACTGATAGAGCCATGCCGAGTTAGAGCCGAATATTCGGGAACGGAGCCGAATATAACGCAGCCTCCACGCGGCTACTTTCTACTATTATCACCGCATCCTACGTGCCGAACCTCGTATACTCTCCCCTTTACCACGCAGTAGCTATGTCGATCGGCCTCGTCTTCTTATCGGCCCGAGATGCTCTTCGTGCAAGGCCGCATCTTGCCCCCCTCGTCTCATGCATCGTGCGCGCGGATCGAAGCGTCAACATGGCCTTTGCATTCGTTCCCCCGTGAAGAACACGAAAAATTGCATGACCAACGCTTGTGTAACCAGGAGAACGCTATCGAATTTACGGGGCTTATTGATTAGAACGTTGCGCGAGTCTAATGGTCCTACAAGTGAGCTGTTTTCGTGTACGGTTCTATTGATAATGCAATAGAGCTGCAGTTACATTCTCTCGCAGCTTTTGTTTCGCCATACATTTCGCTTCTCAATGCCTCTCACATGCCATTAATATCGTTTCTAATATGCCTTACAGACATACAGATAGACTTATACGCCTCGAAAAAGTAAGATTCTATTAATATACACCTTTTTTCAATGACAATTTATTTCTATTATAGTTTCCGGTGTTTAATTGCTAATTATTATTTTATGACGCACGCGCAAGTTTGAGCGAAGGAAAAAAAATATTTTTTAACACCATTTTCTGTGCAAAATACAATTTTCATTGTGTCATTCACTAACTCTAGATTACATTATTGCTTATATTATAAAATTGATAATTAACGTTAATTATAGATGTTTCGTCACTCGGAAAAATAAAAACTTATGATTCATATGTCAATTGTTATTGTTTGTTGTGATTTACAGCTTTTGTTGCTAATTTCGAAGTTGTTTAAAAAATTAGTGACCCTACTCCAGGTATAATAATAATAACAAACCATTCAAAGAAAATTCACTTACACTTTTACCGAATAATTGTAATCTTGTACATTAAAATGTAAAAATTATAAAAAATACTAAATACTTTTAAATTATTAAAATACTTATCACTTTGTAGTAATGCTTTAAATAAGAATTGATTTTGTAAAAAGGTATATTTTATTATACGTTGTTCAATGCATAAAGCTATAGCTACATACAAATTAGTTTAAAGCAATGAAATGTTTTTACTAAAATCTTATATGACTATGGATACTACATCCATTTACAATATAATATGAATGTTAAAGCAAAGTATTTCTATGGTAATTTTTAAATATATACCTGTATCCACGTATTTATAATATTGTAGGAGCTTTAATGCAAAACACTCTCGCAGAATACGATCCATAACTTCACCCACGATCTATTACAGTTCTAAAGTCTACATTCTGTGATCTCGCGCGCTCAACATTAGTAGTTAAACAAGAGCGCATAAGCAATACAACAAAGCGACTTTCTAAGCCTTACGTAAGGATTTAGCGTGCACGAAACCTTTCCGCCCAATGATATCTGGCGTTAAAGCTGGTAATAATCGCGGGCCGTAACGTTAGATAGACTGGCAAGGCGCGACTCCTCGTGAGAACCGCGTGAAAATAATCAGCAGCATATATAGAAGAGTCGCTGGTTGCGCACGTGCGTGACGCGCGCGCGTCAACCGAGCGCCGGCGATGTATTTTTAAGATCGGCGCGCGCGTTGTATATTTCGGGCGCGCACATCCTTTTATCCCTTGCTTGCGTTGAATGTTGTGATCGAGCACTGGTCGATTATCAATTTAATATTACTAATTAGAATATTGAAATTTCAAAAATCACCTTTAAAGGATAACTAAAGGATAACTAATTTTATAGTAAACAATTTTTTATAAGAATATATTTGTGGTTTCCGATAAGTAAAAATTATTTAATTGAGAACGATAATACAATAAGACTTTAAATTGAATTAGACATTAAATACATCGTTATTTTAATATGATTGTCTACAGTACCTAAAACTATTGAAGTTTTTTCTTATCGTAAAATTTTCTTATCATTGTTACTTTTAATGATGGTTTTCTATAAATTTTACAAATGCTACCTCTACAATGTACTGTATGAACCTAGCTTAATAGTATTAATTAAAGTTGATTAAGGTACAAATTATTATTAAGTTATTAGTGAGGTACAAATATTGCAAAGACGAATGTTCTCAAAACCTTTAAACGAGTTTTTTGAAAATGGTATTTTACAAACTTGCTGTTGTTGTAATTCAAAACGTTATTTTTAAATAATTATTATATATTAACTTCTTAAATTCTATCTTTATTTTTTAATCTTATTTGACTGATTTGCAACTTTTCATTTTCTTCATTTACTTATCTGTACTTCACAATATAGATTTTTCCTTATAAAATGTAACGCAAATGGTTCACGTTTTTTACTTTTCTTCAGGTCGGACGGAAGCGGCAATTACTGAATCAGTTTGAAAATTCTCGTAATTTTTGTAACACTGAAAAAAATATTCGAAAGCACTTTCTTCTTTAGATTTTTTTACTAAAATTTCGGATGATTTCTTTAATTGTATATAAATCGAGATATAAATACATTCTTTGTGAGCTAACACATCGAAACATTATTTCTTTCCAAAAAGATGCCTGAAATTTTCATATTTTACAGGAGTTCACAATCACACTCCTCTCTTGACTCGTATTCTCTCTTAAGCTAAATAAATTTTATAAGCTTATATCGTTTTTAACTAGCCGCTTGCTTGTACCCTTGTAGCCTTATTTGAGCACCCTCTCCACTCATCCTGTCCTTTTTAACAACGAAAGATTTCCTGAGTAGTTTATTCTTAAAACTTCTTATTTACAAGTAGATTATTTTGAATTACAATAGAGCCTAAAATTGTGTGTTTTATTTATTCTAATATTATAATCAAAGTATTATGTATCAATTTTAGAAATTTGTAAGATCAATTTTTATGTTCGATATCACAAATCAAGAACATAGTAAATGTCTTGCCATTCAGTAGTGTTACGTACAGTGCTTAAAATATACCATTCTTATTCCCCATTAATTAAATTATAATATGTTTACTTGATCTACACATATTTGTTTTTCAATAAACACAAATATTTGCTCTTAAAATGGTAATTCATTTTAAATTTTGACTCGTAAAATACAATGAACATGTTCCAAATATAAGGCTATTAATTATATATACTGTAAATTATTATTATATATATAAAAATTAAAAAAAAACAGCTCTTTAAAATCTGTATGTACAGCCATTCACATAGGTCTATTTGTTCAATTACTGCAGATGAATTATCTACTTTTTCACACGTTTTCTTTATAATACATATGTACGTTTTGGCAGCTCGTAGTAGTCTAATTTGTAAATTACCGTAATTCTTACTAAACAATTTCTTCTCACATATTTTGAAAGTATATAAATATACATTTACGCATACAGATGAGGGCAGCCATTTTCGTCGACGAGTTACTGCACTGCCATTTCAGCCCATCTTTCGTGCGATTATGCCTCATGACGCAGGCGCGCAGCAGCGACTCCTTTCCCCTTGACGTCCCGTTTGACGTCTTTGCGCATCAGGGCTTTATAGCCGCGAAACAAAGAAAGGCTTGTAGAGAACGTTTGGCGCAGAACGAGGCGCAGAACTCGAGCGACACGACGCCCGCGTAATAATTGCCATTCTATGGAGGGGCAATCTGTCAGTTCTCGTGTTCAGATGGTATAGTCTGGAAAATCGTAATCTGCAGCGACTGTGAAATAATTGTGAAAGCAGTCGCGTGATAATGTATTGTATTCTCAAACAAGTTATGTTGTGAACTATATTACTTTTTTTCAAATACTTACTTGAACTTATAATTTGTACTTAAATTTATAATTTTAACTTAATTATGAGAGAGTTGATTATGTAGTTCCTCGGATAACTCAATGATTTTAATAATTCTATTTATAACTTTTCTACTTTTGAAAGGCAATATTTTAAGAAATGTCTTTAATTTTAATCTATATCGAGTCATAAAGTATCATTTTAGCGCCAAATGGTTTACCACTGCCGCTACCGCAGTTATTTTATGAAAACTAAAAATCAAATATGAATAACTAAACTAATATGTGAATAACTAAAATTTTTTACCGAATTCGTAAAGATTTTAGATCTTAGTTCTTCTTAGATCTTCTTCGTTTTTTGCAAAGTATTGATTGAACCCTACCCGAAGCAGAACTGTCTGCAAAGCCGGTATGTATAAGTGTAGATTAAAATGTAATATGGAATTTCCTAAACTAAAATTAAAAAATTATTCCGTACAAAAAAGAACTAAGTTAATAAAGTACAACTATATAACTATGTGTTAATTATGATAAAGATCAAGCCTCCGATCTCGTGGAATACACAAAGTACAAGGGCGAGGCCTTTTGTACCTCGTACTGGCGACACAAAAAGAATCAACGACCCTTTTGGAGACCACTAAAAATTCTAATGGTATATGTACCTCGTCGCGAGGGGAAACTCCGGCGGCTGCGGCGAGCACTCGACTCATAAAACAGTCCGTCGCTCCGACCCGTGCCACTTGCACTACACTGAACTGAGCCACTCGAAATAAACACGGCGCCGCCAACTCTACGCTTGCTGCTCAATGACGAGGTTCCGGTCCGTTTTTATTTCCGCGCGAATATACCCCGAACGATTTGTCCGCGCTCAGAACCTTTTCTCGACCTTTTTCCATCGGCTTGTGGCGCGAAAGACAATTTTCTGCTTGTACGCTGTTACTCGAATCTTGCAACTGTATCTTTTTTAATATAGAAGCGACTAAAGTCCGCTTGGTTCTCGCGTTATCTGATAAGCCTGCTTCGCTCGCCGATTAATGAAAAACACGGCACCTCGAGTCGGCGTCCATGTGATTGGCACCCTTACCTTTGAATATAACACGTTTTTCCGAGACTTTTTCTTGGTACTTTGATAAGCTGCAATCATAAAACTTCCATGTCGTACTTAGAGTTATGCCCAAGAACAAATATGCCGTACTGCATGAGCAATGGAACTCTGTAAAATATACGGTAAAATCTACAATTTCAGACAATTCACTTATACATAATCTCCAATAAAATTCGCCCAAAATGATGTTTGTTACCTAAGAATATTTAATTATAAGAGTGAAAGGAAATTTATTAATATACGGTGCATCCAAAAATATACAGATGCATTATCCTGTAATGATTGTAACTATTTTTAACACTGTCACAACTCGAACATGACAAGAACGTAACATTCAGATGATATAACAAAATTTACCCTTTAGGAATCGCAGAATCGAGGTCAGACACGAGGTCAGATATGTGCGACATTAGCGTGCGATTGTCAAAGGTAGCGTATAGTAACATACAGAGCAAAAAACTCCGGAAGCATGCCTTTCTTTTCGTCCCGTTGACGTTCTTTTATTTGAATGTTATGGCGTTGCAAGACGTGTCTCGACCCTAATAATGTGGTTTCAGCACGGCCTCTTACACGCCTATCTATTGCTTGATTTATAATGTACATGGATAATAAATTCTTACCGGTTTCAAAATTGTCGTATTATCCGCTAATTTTCGAGGAGAGATGAGTCGGATATGTCCATGAGTTTACCTGCCTAATATTGATGAAGCAAGAACGACGCAAGTTCCATTTGGGACGCGCATGCACATAGTCGCTAAGCGTGAAGGTATTTTGTACGCGCTTGGCATCGGTGTATCTATATACATAATATACATATTCGTGAATACGCGTAGGCACCTAATGTAAATAAGAGATCGATGACGCGGATCGTTTTCGAGTAAGTCTTGGTTGACGAACCGTTTAATTCGAGTACGAATCATGCATCAATTAGAATCATTTGTAACTTATAGGCTATTGGGCCTACAGACAAAGCTCGTAGTCACGATACTTTTTGCTAAGATAAACGTCGCACGATGCCTTTGTCCGAGTCTTTCGTGCTAAGTTATTTCCGATAACGAGACGCGATTCCGTTGTCGAGAGATCACAGAAACGAAGGCGAAATAATTAAGGCTCCGACGGAAATCAGAAATCTAGAGACATTCGTACTGCTTTACAAAGTGACGTTAAATTCAATTGTTGCTCCGTAGAAGAGGAAGTATTTCACCCTCGGTTTGACCCGAGATCTTGTCAAAGTTCCTCTAACCGGTACATGAAATCTTGACGGATTTTTTCTCAAATATATTTCCAAAAAGGCAAATGATAACTCTCTACCTGCAAACATTTTGTAATTAAGTATTGTAATTTAATTAAGTAAACATTTTATAATTTTGTATTCTAAGTTTTTACAACTTATTATACCAAATGAGTTATTATATTTTATATAAAAGGCCTCGTGGAAAACCAGTAAAGAAGCTAGCTCAGCTAGTGATTATTTCTCACTAGAACGAGAAAAACTTTGATTTGTCGGTGCTCGGTATATTGACAATATTGACGAATTCGGCGGCGTATTTGATCAGGGCACGAGTCTTCCTTCATTCGGTCTCCCAGTTGACCGCCGCCCCGTTTCCCGTCCTCGACGAATTTTCCGCGAACTAAGGAAGACTGCGCTGTTCGGGAAAAAGCAACGGAGGAAACGGCCGATGTAATTGGCAGGCGCGCCGCACTGAACCACAATTTTTCACATCGATCCTTGAGCCATCGATTTTTCGTGACGCACGCGACGACGGCGCACGTCCGAAGAAAAAATCATCTCAGCTGCTATTGAGCGCCTAACGCTGCTCGTCTAGCTGCTCATTTGAGTGGTTTTATATGTCGGCGAGAAAAGTTAAGGAAAATCCGAGAAAATTGCGCTGCGCAGTCTCTAAGACTAATTGAATCCTGGTTTGTCCGACGGTTTGTCATAGGTGCCGAATCGTATACTGATTCCTTCGAGTATATTTTGATGTAGGCATAGATGTAAACAATTTGATGTAGATATTCGGATGTAGATTGATTCGTCATCTCGTTCTTTATTACTCGGCATTGCTTGCAATCGATAGGAACAATTGTACCTACGAAATATTTGATGTTCATTGAATGGTTTCAAGGAAAGCATTTTTTGTCACTGCAAAGATAATCTTATCTTAAAATACTACAAATGGCCGAGAGCTGGCCGTGTAAGCGAAGAACTCAAAAATGGAAAATTTTTACCTACTTTCCAGAATATTCCTTATAAAGAATGTAATATTGTACGTAAAGATTCTATATATTATCTATTATAGCACCCATTACAATTACTTCTTATTCTCAGCATTGTAATCAACAGTGCATCAGATTTTTATGAACTATTCCTGCGTCAGTAAGCACTTGCGTATAAAAACGTTATTCTCGGCGTCATTACTTAGAAATTTTAATATTTAGATTATCGTAATAAATCAAATTGAAAATATTATATAGTTACGAAAAGTATAACCCTGGAATCTGATTCATAGCTTTAGTATGATTTTAATCTTTAAAAAATTGTAATTAAAATTGCATGATGAAAATTACTAAAATTCATAAATTAATTTATTTAGAGAATAAAGACACCTTCTCTAGAATAAAATTTTGTTACAATTGTGCAAACAAAAGAAAACTTTAGTATGCTTGCGAGCTGCCTAACATTGATATTATATATATAAATAACTAGTTCAGTAATTTTTATTGTTATTTAGTAAATTTTAAATATTAGTGCAGTAATTATGGAACGTACTATGCGGAACCGATTTGAATTAATCATCTGCTTATCCGAGTACTTGCCAATGTTTTGTTTCAAGAGAATTGATAATAGAAAGGCAACAACAATCTAGAAAAATAACAATCAATAAAGAATAGCTCAACAGATGCTCATGATAATTTGAAGATAAATTCATTTTTGGAGCAAATCAATTTATATAATTTTTATGTGCATAATCAATAACCCTTGCAATAACCTGATTCTGAATCGCCTTGACGTTTACTTCATTATACTGAATGGCTAGTTAAAAAGGCAGTTATAATAGCTATATGTAGTCTTTAAAAAAATTATTGTGGTTATGATAAAACTAGGAGATATTCTGTACGATCCTTTAAAGATGTCGTTGATCAGCATACCACATAAAAAAAATTCAACTGTTAGTTGGAATGACGCTACGTCCCAGATTGTACAGTGTCAACCAAGGTCAGTTTTTTCTTCGCTTTGGAAATATTCGCTTAAACTAAGTACATTTGCTTCTGAAGAAATAATGATTTCAAACAGAAAGTGCAATTAACAGTCTATGACTTAACTTTGGAATGTCGATTAATATCAAACTCGAGATCGAACTACTGCGTTAGAGCGGGGCTTTCCCTCGTTTTGCGACTACGCCATTAAATTCGAATATTCAGAAACTCGATTTCATTTCTTTCACCAACTTTATTACAGTAAATTATTATTTATATAAATAAAGAAAAATCAGGCAATAGAACCACGAAACATAAACAGAGAGACAAGGTCGACCGGTTGAAATTGGATCAAAGGGGGCACACGCGTGGGACCGGAACACATGGTCGGGAGATAAGCCACCGGCGTTTCATACAGAGGCGACAGATTTCGCGATGAAATCGATCAGTCCTTATCGAAGCTACCGGTGGATACGAGCTAGGACTGCGAAGGTGAGTAGTACGAATTCCTTTACAGCTAAGGCTCCGACAAATAAATAATGACTCGGGCAACCACTGCACGAGTGGCCCTTTGATTGCACGTCACCATCGATCGTTCTGCGAGCTATATATCGATAGGCCACAGTTGGGGGTGAATAATGCTGCTCAACTCGAAGATGCTTATATTCCGGATGGCTTGCGCGATTACGTACCACCTCAAAGCGCAAAACTTAGGCGCAAAGATAAGGAGAAGTGCAAGAAGTGTCATTAACAATGTCATTAACCACGGGCATAACGAGCTCTTGCAAATAGAATTATTTTGTCGAACCCAGAAACGCCGTAGACATAATAGCCAGTAGCGTATTTTGTTGAGAGAACTCAAACTAGAACCAACATCATTATTCAGTTGCTTATATGTACCAAACCGTCAACGGGTGTTTCACTCAACGCCCCTAAAGGGCAAGCTAAAAAGTGAATTTTTCATAGTGTTGAGTATAGTGCGATAGATAGATCTTCGGGCCGCTCGTTAATACGAGCACAGCACGTTATTGTTATCTAACCAAGATCAAACTTAACTTTTTGACGGACCTAAACCTAAGTTTTTTTAGTGTATATACATAATTGTATATTTATAGAAAGTTTATAAAAAAAAACTTTACGACTTATGTAACAAATTAATATTCATACACGATTTGAATTGTTCACCTAGGATTTATAATGGGTTTATTAAATATATTGCACACTGTTTCGATTTCAACTTTAATTTTTTTAATTCTGGATAAAATGATAATAGATTAAATTTTATTTTTATGAAATACTCGATAAAACATAAATAACAGCAGTTAAAATGCTTCTTATTCTTTTGGACAGTAATGCCGTATTACTATAATGGAAAAGAGAGCGGATATACTTGTACTAACTTGTAACACTTTCAGTCTCGGTCTTGAGAGTCAAGACTAAATAGCAGGGCTGAGAGCTTCCCAAATTTAATTAACCAAGATATAATAATTATGATGGGTGCAAAGTTATTTTAGCGTAAGATTCAAGGTAGGATTAGGCTGACGGGAACTGGTAAATATATACAAAATTACGAGGAAAAGGGAGAGAATCAAAATTTAAAAAATGAAACTAAAGTAGTCCATAGTATTTGGGACAGGAGGCCGAACAGCAAGTGAGAGAAAAAGAAAGAATAAAATGGTAATATAAGTGGCTGGAGAAGAATAGAGAATGAGGTGCTAGAGTCTAAAATAGAAATTTTTAGAATAAAAGATATATATAAGATAAATTTTTTGGAGAGAGAAATAAATTCAAATTTACTTATAGTTTGATGACTGGTGATTTCTGCAAAAGTTGAGAAGCAAGGTGCACTTAGCTCATTGAATGAATCGGAAGTCCATTAAAAATTGATCTTACGTAAAGGTTAAACCAATGGAATAAATACAATAGCGACGAAACCGAAATCGTTTAGATCACTCTCGGCCCGTGGTCAAACCAATACTTAAAAAAACGTTCGCTATATAGCCTATAGCAATCGAACTGACTTTGCGCCTCTTCGCAACAAAACAGTCTCCAGGCAATCGTCGAAAAACGGTGATGAAAAAAATCGAAATCGGTATTAAGGTTCATTCTCTATTTCTTTTCCTTCTTCACTTATATCAGTTTAAATTATGTTGGTTTTGCTAGTTAATAGTATATTTGTATTTGTTTTTAATAATTGTATAAAAGCAATTTTCAATAAAAAAAGTCGGTTGGAAAAGTCTATAGAAAATAACTAGTTACTCAATGATAATCTAATTTTTAAATGTTTAAAATCTAAAATACAAATAATATTGTTTAATAATAATTATATCTGTGAATTTTTAAATTAATTACAAGTATAATTCAAGGGATAATTTTGTTAAAGTATTTCAAGTTTCATTCATGTTAACAAGGCGGAATATTTACGAGTATATGTAAATGCTGGCTAAATATTAGGATCCGTGCACTCCTAATACCTATCTGTTTCTCATGGCCTTCCAAATGTTGTGCTCGGCCTTTCAGTCGGCTAGTACATTACGTAAAGCATAACACCTATATATGTGCAATATAGTTAATTTAGAGAAATTATAATATTAATTGATGTTATAAGAAAGGGATTTATTTTTGCAGAATCGTTATGCAATAAAATTTATTAATAACCTATAGAAGTAATTGTCAAATTGATTTCTTTCATTTTTTAAGAAAATCAATACATAATATTAAGAACTAATTGTATATATATAGCAAGTTAATTATGCCTTTCAAAAGCGCAACGAAGATATAACAGTGCAGTCTATTTTGATCCTGTTCAGTTTCTAAAAGCAAAAGAATTTTCTTTTGATTTTTCAATAAAATATTAATTTTTGCAAATTATTTTTCCTTTTCTACATGGCTAAATTTTGCAAATAGAATAATATAGGATTATATTAATACGCACCTCTTATATACTTGCTAAATTTACATATCCAATAATTGTCTTGAAAATAGAACGACTTTTTATTTCTGTCTCGAAAATGATTGCATTACAGACAATTTCAATGTTTCATTATTGTTCTAACTCTGGCATAAACTATACATTAGACAGTGTGCTATTTTCTGAAAACACATGTACGGTGTAAAAGTTTATACGTGAGGAACAAATCAATACTCGCTTGTGTAATTGATTGCGAGTAGGCGTGAGTGTTAATCAATAGCAAACGATTACGAAGGCAATTATTGGCGCGGTTAACGAGTGCACGTTCAATTCCGACAGTCTGAGTCGAGGGCCTAGAAATACTAAGAGACCACATAGATGCGCAAGTAGAAACCACCGATTTCACGCTTTTCTTCTGAAAGCACGTTGCAATATCTGTAATAGTCACTAGAAAATGTAACATAAGATGATTTCAGCTCAGAATAAAATTATATGTCCGAAAGAATTCGACAAACAACATTGATACTATTATGCAGTTCAATTACTATATTGTTAAATAATGTAAAGAAGTAGTATTGTATTTCTTTAATATGTTAGGAAATAAACAAACCGCTGTCGAAGCGTTAATTAAATTTGAGCAAATAAAGTATAGTTTTTCATTAGTTGCAAATAATCTATCGATAATGTTAATACGTAAAATCCCATGGATTGATTGTGACGATGTAGATAGAAACATTAATGACATTTTTTAAATATTACATTTTTCAAAAAGAATTAAATTACATTAATTTTAATATAAGCTGTTATATTAAGAATTATTTATTTAAGATCGATTCGATGTTTTTATGACCAAATATATTACACTTCAGTGAAAAAGCGGATGAACAAGGATGCAATTTTCTCTTGCAATATTTAAATTAATTGTAAATGTAACACTAATCTTAGTTTTGCGTTATTAATAGATTTTATTTCGAACATATTAAGAAAAGCTTATTCAGATTAAAATATATGTAACGCATCTGCTATTTTATTTGAATGGTTGCTATATTATATTTAATTATATTTAACCGCTTATTAAGGAGAGCTATATTTAGGCTAAAAAGTCTGTCATTACTATTTAGATAAAAAATTATAATTAATGTTAATTAGTTACTACATCATTAATTGTTAAAAAACCTGAATTGCATATCAAATTTATTTTAAATATTGATTTTTGAAATCTCTATTGAACTTTAACAGGATATATTTTTCTAGATAAAAATTAAGTAGAAAAAGATGACCATGCGTTCATGCTGCTACCCTTCATATAGTACATACTTAAATTTGCAAATACGTCGCGTCCTCAATCGCGTCGTACCTAACGTCGCAACAAAAGTATTCGTTTTATCTACATCTTTCCAAACCCTAATAATTAGGTTTTGCGAAATATTTTGTAACAAAATAACGAAGTGATTCATTAAATATTTGAAAAAATTTTTGAAAATTATAAAGTTTACAATTTCAGAATTAAGTTTTCAATTACAAACTTATAGTTACCATACGAAACATTCTTTTGATTCAATTAAATAGGGATTTTACTAGCGCATTTAATATAGAGTGGAATCTAACCAATATCAACATAATTATATCTATTAAAATTTCCATATAACTATACAATTTATCTTCGATAGTAAAAATTCAACGGAACAGCTTAGGATGGCTAGTCTAACATCAAATCATACAGTAGACATGGATCGACAGCTAGCGATATGTTAAAGAACTGAGCATATAAATAAACCAAGACTGTTATGGCTCAATAAAAAACCGCAAATCTAACAATTAACGTTCTTTAGTGTATAAGCCGTCATGTCATACCGTCATATCTTGAACCCGATTGCATAATTTCTGGCAAAATAATGCCTACGCTATCGATTCATTTTCAGAATTTGTTTAGTGAAAACTGGGTATTGTATTTTTAAAGTAAACGCCTATCAAGCGTAGCAATAATGTATATAAAGAGAAATCCAGGAAAACCAATTTCACTTCATTAAGTTATCATACAATTTCTAAATTTTTACAAATTAAGGTAAATTACTTTTTGGTGAATAATAATCTATTCGAATAAGGTTATATTTATATAATTGCAATTGAATTATAGGATCTAAAAAAATAGAATCAATTAAAAAAATTGTTTATATATATAAATTATATCTAATTTTATAATTTTAATGCATTGTTTTTTATTTCTTAATACATAATTGATGTTACTTATTCATTTATATTGTTTTTATTTTTGGTGTATCATGAACGTTCGATTACTCTATTTTGTACTAATTTTATAATTAATATAGCATTATTTAAATAATGAAAATAACAATAATATTATATACTAAAAACTATATCTATATCTATAAATTCTGAGATCAATCCCCTAGTAAGTGTGTTTTTAGTTAATAAGATTTTATAGATATATTCCTTAGCTGGTTTTTGAACGTATTATCTTGACCTTCAATAATTCTTACTATATTAACAGGCTAATTTTATGAATTTGAAGCTTTATTTAATTAATATATTGATCATAAAAATTGATTTAATTTACATCAGATTTATATCAATTTGCTTTATTCATTTATTAGCAATGAATGAATGATATAAATAATTTTTTTGCTTTAGTAGAAAATTGACCAATTTTTTTATAATCAATGTATTAATGACATAAAGTCTTAAATTTATAAAATTAACTATATTAAATATCATAAAATAAATTGAATTTGGCAACATTACGTTCAAAAAGAAGCTAAAGAATACATGTCATCCGTGTATGTCTAAAAAAAGTATTTATTTCATAGTAGCAATCCAAAAACTTAGTTAGATTATAAATAAAAATTAGTTTGAATTAGCACTAGGATTTTTAAACTAATTTTCTCAATTCTTGTTATCTACACACTACTTTAATGCTGGGCAATGACTGATAATGAATTGAATTAAATACTTTTATTGTAATTGGAATTTGATTTCTAATTCACAGACAGCTTAACATTTTTTATCCCTGCTCGTTATTGTGTGATCATTTCCTTAAATGCTTCAAATCCTTCATATTTTGTGTCAACCAATAACTCTAGTAACTCCGCTTAAGAATAACGTTTCAATCTGCAGGAAGAAATTAGCTAATTAATTCCCAGTTATCGGTTAGTATGACCTTGAATAATGAAAACCACATAGTTGTTTTATTCGTTATAGTACAATGAGTGTGTCTATTACCATTTTTCATTTTATTTTTGGAGTTTTGGTGGTCAAGGTGTATCTGAAAAATCAAAAACTAATCGAAAAGTATTGCACCTGCATTGATATCTCCTGATTGGTCTCAGCATTAGTGTTATATCGTCATTCGAGCCATGACATATTTAGAAGTAGCCTCTATTCAATTGAATAACTTGTACCGAGCAGTGCTTTCACATCACAAAGCAGTTCTCGAACATAAATTTTGGAATAGCCTTTAGCTCACACAACGCATTACTCTGAATCGTTGCGGTGTCATCGAACCGCTTTGCTTTAAGTGGAAATGGTCGGTGACGAAGAAAATGGCTTTAAAAAGTTATTACTAGTGATGAATCATGAGTGCGATACTGAAACGAAATAGCAATCTTGACAGGCGAAGCGTGTGAGGATTACTGTGAAGGATGCCACTGCTCGAATGACGAAAAATAGTATCAATGCGGAGATATGAACGCAGATCGGATACTTTTCAAACACACCTAGAATATATATTCGCATATACATCTTCAAATGTATGCAATTACGTTTAAGAAGTAAAAAACAGTAATTTAATCATTGTCGCGAATTGCATATTAATATAAAAGTATTGACTGCAAAATTCATTATTTTATCGCAAATGCCGTCAGCTGCCATTGGTGTTATTATTTCGAAATATATAATGATTACCAAAATAACTAAGGAATTAAGATTATGGTAACTATACTTCATTAAATATTAGCCAAAAAATAGGTGCAAGATTTAAAGTTAAAAGTTATTAATTTTAATATTAAAATTAAATTCTTTTGTAAATCCATAACAGTAAACGAATTTTGAATATCCAATTATACACCAAGGGTGTCAAAGAAATTAAAATAATAAATTTTGAAACTTATTAATTACGGTACACATGCATATGAAACGATAAACCTCGCGATAAACAAAATAATGGCCACTGTCCTTTGAATCGGCGAATTCGAGCATCGTACATCATTCACATTGGTATCTTAAACATAAAATGGATGATTACCGATCAAGATTACAGTAACTTATTGAATTATTTTAATGCTATAGTCACAAATGCAAAGGACCTTGTAACGAACATTTTGTGAACGAAGTTATTTAGCTATAAAGAAAAATAATTTCATCCAAAGTAACACTCCAGCTCACAAGATGATGTAAATGGAGACAGAATCTTATATTTTTCATAGTTAAAATTTCAAATCTGAAGAGATAACTCATTGGCAAACGCTTTTGCAAAACTAATGAAATTGTATGGCTATGAATTTACGGAGACGTATTTTGGAAGTTTTGCTGCTGTTTGGTGTACCAAGTTGAAAAACAGCTTTGTTTAAAAATAAAAGGCAATTTTTGTGTATAAAAAGAATTTTCCTCGGAATTTTCCTTCAGTAAGTTTGAGATTTTTGAATTGATCTATTATTATTAAAATTATTTAAATGTTTCTCTTACAGTGATCATAGTTAACATTCTTTATCAATATAAAATATAATAATTTTTATCATAAATAAGAATATATCCTGAATCACCATCATAAATATGATATACGTGAACTATAAATTATTAAACGTAGAAGCTTTATTTAAAATTGTTTGTCTAGATTTTGAGGATATTGCACGATACGACCTCAGTAAAAAATTCTTTTTGACGCGATATATTTAAGTGTCAAGTTGAAAGAATATATAGCGTAGCCTGGTTATCGAAGTAAGTCTTGTCCCAGTCAGAGGGCTGGGAGCAAAAGAACGCGACTCCTCGCACCGGCCTATTTACGTATATGTATCAGCACGTTTCTCTGTATCTCTTTGGTAGCCATCGAAACGCATTAATATTATCTCATTACAAAACTAATCATCTGTTTTAAATATGCTCAGTGGCATCGCCTCGTTGTACGAATTACGATGGCTCAAAAAAAGGAACCCTGCACACATGAGCCTGTATGCTTTTCCAGGGCGGAGGGGCGTCGACGCGGGCGGCACACTCCTGTGCTAACGTCAGCGGCGCGCGCGGACGGTGGGGTCTGACGTCAATCCTGGGCTGAAGCCCGCCCCTACCGCCCTCCGATAGGGGCGGTGGGAGAGCGCCGGTTTTCCCCGCCTCGCACCCTTCCTCGACCTGGGCCCACTTTTTCCGGGGACGCACGCGCAACTGCAGTGATTTACACGAGCGCGCGCTCCGATCGGCATTTTTCCGGCGTCCCGTCGTTTTGTCAATTCTTTAACGGCGCCGCCGCCTTCCCCGCTCGCAGGCGAATGAGCGCAGTGTGGGCTAGATAAGCTCTCAGCTGAGTATGCTCCTGTGCCGTAGTGTATGCAGTTTAGCAGTCGGTACTTTTGAGATCCTGTATCGAAAGGCAAGAATCGAGAAAAAGCGAGGCTAACATTTTACTTGTAGAGGAGGCTTGTAACTTGTTTATGCTCTTGGTGCACGAATATAATCGCACGATTCTGCAAAATTCAATAGTGTTAATTCAAAACCAATTATTATAGTGCTCATATGCCGCGATTCTTGCCAGACGTCGCATGCAATACAGAACGTCAGTATGAAAACTATATGACCATAGTCCATAAAATCACTTGTTTCAAACAACAAGTCATTCTGTAACTTGACACTCATGATTTTCTACTGGCATTGCAACTTTTGTTCATCAATCTGAGGTGACGATATTCGAAGCAGCAGATGCGTGTATCTTCTACTTGGTCGAGAGGCATCTTCCCGGCTCGAAATCGTTGACAAGGCCTCGACGCACGCGTTCACCGACTCCCACTATTGAAACACGTAACCGGCCCAACCAGGCTTTCGGCTGCTGACGACTGGAAGGCTCGCTACCGCATGGTAATCGATCCTGAGCTATCCAGTACCTGCGCGTGTCTTCCGGACTTGCGCGACCCCCTTGACACGGACAAAACCTGACCTTCCCGAAGTATTACTGAAAATTCAACAGCCAACGTCCAACTATTGAATTTTATATGACTGCCTCTCACGCTATATTAGCCACCTCTTGTCAAAAAACAAAGTGTCATTATAGAAAAGCAAAGCAGTAACTGATTTACACAATGGTTTGGATGCTTTAACTACGAATCTGGTTTATGTACCAAATAAAAACAAAGCTCCTTTATATGATTAATGTGAGATAACTTGTATCTATCTATATCCTTACATTTCATTTTCACAACTAGTTATTTCAGGCAGTTTAAAAATTAATGAATGAATAGTTACCGATTGCATTTATAAAGTATCTTTGGTACTAGAACCTTTGCTTCATTTTGTGAAAATTTAATCTCAATACATAGCATCTAAAATATGACCACACTACATTAAGAGAATAGATTTAGTAAATTTTAATGTATTTTTTCACTAAAAGGACTTTTACAATATTTTGCAGAAATAATTAAAATTATAGTAAAAATTACTAGAAATACTAATTTTTATTAATACAAACGTATCCCCTTCCCCTAGATAGAAATATAGTAAAATTTTACTACTTACTTAAAATTACTTAGTCAATGTAACTTCACTAAAAAAGATCATTATTCCAACACGTATACCTTTTTAAAAATTTGATAACATGAATATGTATTAAGTAAAATAAACAAGTTTGTACAGTATGTATATTTGGCAACATACATTTATAAATATATATGTTTGTATCGATCAACATTATACGACCTTTTCTGTATCTAAATAAGCCAAGGCAAAATGGTGAAGGGTATTTAATTTTTTTAAATTGAACTAAAATTGCGGATTCTTTTTGAAATTTAAAAACTTATCTTAACATTTGTACGACACTTTTTGCCAAAAAATTATAAATATAAACTTAAAATTTTTTTTGTCATATAGTACTTTGGGACTGCACGTCATATTTATAATTGAAAAATGAATAGTATTTCTATTTAGTTAATTGTATTAACGGCTTATTTTTCTATATTCTTTTCGTATGGTATGGAGATTCATTAAAGGATGATATAAGAGTTATATAGATAGACAGTTTCCAATTAACAGAAAATTGAACCCTAATACAGAATACACTATGAAATTTAAGTTGACAACATATTTCTAACAAACATATGCAAGTCCTACACGCTAAAGATCATCCGGTAACTACACAATTGCAAATGAGTAAAATAAGAACTTAAATATTAATTTTATTAAAAAACAATACTACAACATTCTAATTAAATTAGTTAATATATAAGCAGGTGTGAATTGTTATATATTTATTTAACTTTTGTATATTAAATATATATATTGTTGTAAAATACAAGTATTTAGTTTTTGTCAAAAAATGTATCTTTGTACAATGTGAAATGAATTTGTAAACATTTTTAACTTATACATTTGTATTTATTGTTACAGAAAATTTAATCATGGACATTCTCAATTAAAATGATTACTTTATCATTTATTTTTAAACGTCTAGTATTGCTATTTTATAGATGTTCACAGAATGTAAAAGTGCAAACAGAATTTTTGGTGTTCATTAACTATATAAATATTAATTTTGAGAATACAAATTTACTCTTACGTAATATTTAAAATGTTAGTTACTACATAAGGGGAAGCAAAATATATCTGCTTAATGTAATAGTTTATGTTACACAAAATAAATTTAGCGTTATTTACTTAAATGCATTACAAGATAATTTACTTATTTTATTATTAAATTACTTTGCATTCTGCTTAATTATTGTGAATGATCTAGCCTGGCATAGCACAATTACATCAAATTCTTATTAACTTCTTAACAAAATTAGTATCATTGTTTAATAAATTATATTTTTTATATATATCTAGAAACATTAAATATAATGAGTATCAAAACTGTTTCACTTGCTTTAAGTTCTATTTGAACAGGTGACCTTTATACATTGTTGAATAAATAATCTAAGTTATTTTTGAACACAAATATTGGTTGATTATTCAAAAAAATATATATATAAAACAGTATATTTACTAAAACCTCATTATTATCCATTTTTAACATGCACAAAGGTCATTAAAAAAGCATTTTTTAATCTTTTTGATAATCTAATATTTTATCTTTAACAGAATTTTTATTTACTTATTTGAATATTTCTAAAATCATGTTTAAATTTACTAGAGCATCACCAGTAACTTTGAAACTTACAGCATACTAAGGATGTTCTGAATTTTTTTACTATAGGTGGTACTTAAACAATCTTTAGGTCATTAATCCACAAAGAATGGTTACACAAATATCATTAAATATAAAAAAGAAATATTTCTAATTAGTTTCAATTCTAATTGTTACATAAAAATAACGACTCAATTTATTTCATTAACAAATTGATAGGATTTATAATAACTAAGATATTTGTAATAAAAGCTGCAATTTAGTTTTTCATATTTTTGAATTCATCCTGTCATGACCGACTATTGAATTTTATTACACAATTGGTTAACTTGCAAACACTTAGATACTGAACATTAAAATATTTCTTGAAAAATCACATTAAGGAATGAAAAAGTTTTGGAAAAAAACATCAGAAGAATAGTATTATAGTTATTTTGTTTAGCAATACATTTTTTATGGATGTATGCAAAAAAATATATTTAATCATTGTGTAAAAAAGTAATACTGATTTTATGAAACCTACTAAAAAATGAGCAATGAGAACTATGTAGTCCTAACGAATATAATTCAGTATGTTAACTCTACGTCATTAGGCCATTCAAGATTTTAATAAATGAAAAAGTGAATTAAATTTCAAGAAGAAAACAAAAATATGAAGCATTGATTTGTGCAAAAGTTATTTTTTCCTCTAAGTTCATTGTTTTCAGATTGTGTCAATCTGATGTACATAAATTCATAATAGTTTTAAAATCAATATTAAACAATGCTTCTTGCAGTCCATCACATAAATATCCTTGTTGGGATTCTCTTGAAATCTGCAAGTACGTCTGAAATAATAATATTAATACAGATGTAAAAAATATAAAAATATACATAATTATGGTTTTAGTTTTTAAAGTGTACTCTCAACCGATATCATATACGTAAAACAACATCTAGTAATGTACACTAAACAATAATTAACGTAACTAAATGTAAACGAAGACTTTTATTTACACAAATTCAATAATTTGAAATACATTAAATGATTTTTTAATAACTTTTGAACAAGTTAATCAGTAACCTTGAATTAATTTTTCAGGATACATAAAAAACACATTATAGCGCGAAAATTCGAACAGTTAAATTTCAGATGGCGCCAGCATTCGGTACAATTGTAGGGTTCGTTTACATGAAAGCTTAAGTATAATTCTTAATTGTATTGAATTAACCATAATTCATCAAAAAACATAACATTAAAATTTTTTGTAAAACAATAATTAAGGAAAAGAAACTTTTGAACAACTCTTTTTCGGTGACAACTTATGTTCCTGTCTGTGCTTCTTCTCTTCAACTTAAACTATGTGATTGAATTTTAAATTTAGAATAGTTGATGTATATATGCAAAAATTTGCAATTCACAGCGACGAATCGATGATACGAGTTTGCGACTTTGAGTCGTATCGGTTAATTGCAAAGAGACGAAATGCGATTCGTGAGGGATTACCATCAGCCGGTCAAACAAACTGCGTAATATTTTGAAAAAGGGTCGCTCGTTCGACTCGAGCAGTCGTGACGTACGATTTCCGCGCAACGTCAAACTTGGAAAGAAGAAGACAGAGAACATGTGCGACCGAGCTTGAGAGTGAGAGAGAGAGAGCGCGCGAATGAGAGGTATAGAGAAATGAAAGAAAAAAACCCTCGAGCCGTAGCAGACATGTAATGCATGTATCCGAGAAACTCATTGGCACGTTGGGAGAGAAATGAAAATCGACAGTGTCCTCGAGAATAGACCCTGTTATTTAGGAACTGACAGTATGTAAAGGAAAGGAAGACGGAAAAGGAAATCCTGTCGGCGTAAGGGCAGAGAAGAGGAGCTAAAGTCGAGAGGATCGAAAGGATCTTGAGGTGCAGTAGACGTAAATTAGTGGGACTAGGAGTTGGGAGAGCCGGGACTCGGAACTCGGGAGGTGGTCGGCGAGGAGGCGGCGTGAGTCGGTCGGGACTCGGGAGTCGGGACTCGGGAGCGCCGAGCGAGTACATTGCTCTCTTTCTGCCCCCTCCCCGCAGAGCTCGGGCGCAGTCGGTGAGGCCGTAGCAGCGAGCCGTCTGCGTTGACTCGCGGGTTTGAAGAGCGCGAGTGAGCGCGAGAGCCGTTGCCTATTGCCTGCGGCCTGGGATCGAGGGAGCAGGGAAGCCGCCACCAGCCGCCACATTGTGCGTGAGTGCGTGGCCCGGTGCCTTGGGCTGCAGTCGAGGGGTGAGGAGGAGAGCCGAGGCCATTGGGCGCTGCGCGAGCACGGCGAGTCGGAGAGGCGCAACGGCGGCGGCGGCGGCGTGGAGCAGGGAAGCCGAGGGAGACGAAGCTAGTGGCAGCTAGTGGGCGCTAGGAGAGAGCGGGGCTGGTGCGCGCGCGCAAGGAACCGCTTCTTCCGTCCCTGAAGCCCCGAGCCATTCCTGGCAGCCGCTGAAAGGCGAGACAAGCCGAGTCCGCAGCAGGCGCCCTCCACAGGACCCAGGAGGGAGAGGGCCAGTGGCGCCTCGACCGACGGGAGCAGAGCGAGGAGCCCGAGCAGCAGAGCGAGGAAGCGGCCGCCGTAGCCCGCCGCGCGACAGAGCGCGCCAGTCACGTCCATCCGCGGTGCGCTCTCTCTCTCCCTCTCGCGCCCTCTCTCTCCGTGGCCCCATTTTCCGCCCGCGGGCCTCCGCTAGCCATCGGCCCGCGCGCCTGACGCGGCCACGGGGACGAGCCCGGCCAGGCCCTCGAGCCCACAGCCCGCCCGGACGCAAGCCCGCAGCCTGCCTCCTATCGTGCCCCGAGGCCCACCGCAGCAGCCATGTCGCTCGCCTCGTCCAAGAGCGAGTTCATTGTCGGCAGCAAGTATAGGCTCATGAGGAAGATCGGCTCTGGCTCCTTCGGCGACATCTACCTCGGCATCAACGTCTCCAACGGCGAGGTGAGCGCCCACCCCCAACGGCCCAACCGCCAACCGCCTTTCTTTTCCCCGCGAGCCCCCACATCGCTTCTCCGCTCCCGAGAGCTTCTCTTCCCCTCTCTCTCGCTCTCGCCCATCCAACAGTTCCTCTGTCTGCCTTAGCTGCTGTTAGCCTCCATGCCTCTGCAGCCCGATCCCTCTGTTATATCCAACGCTTCTGTGCCTTGTGCTCCTCTCATGCTGCCCTCCCAACTGCCTTTTCCCTTCATCTTCCCGACTCTGGAATTCCTGCTTTTTCGAGTCCGCCTCCGACCTTCCTCAATCTGCGATCGCTTTTCCTCCTCAATTTTGCCATTTGTGTTAAACCATGGCCACTTTTCATTTTAACCAACGAGTTTTTTCCCACTTCCCCACTCTCTTGCCCTCCGTCTCTCCCTCTTTCTCTCTTGCTCACGCGACAGCACACGATATCTTCGTAGTTCACACGATAAGTTGTCCGAGATGGTAGTCGTGCGCCTTTCCTTTTATCTGTCTTTTCCCTACTAATGTGATTACGAGATTCGTATTTGAAAACTCGTAATCTAGCGGGTAACCAGTAAAAGGGCATGGGAGTAAAAAGATCAAACAACCAGTTGTATCAGAGTGGCAAGATAATTCTTTAAAGGAATTATTGCACAGGTAGCTTTGTTTAAACACTTCCCTTTAAGCAGCACACTTATAAGATTGTGACATGAAAACATTTAAATTTATATTTAGCTAAAGCCATGTTTAAATTTGCTGTACAAAAGTTCTCTTTAAAATCCTTATTTAAGATACAATTTCATTCGACGTTTATTCATTAGCTTCATATAAATTTGTGTACATTGGCTACATTTAAATGGATTTGAGTCATAACTTAATTACTTGCATCAGTTGCTTCCTTTAGAGAGCCTAAAATTTGATCTAAAAATTATACAAGTAATACTAAAATGATTATTTTTTATGACAATGTATTTTTTGTTTCATTATTCAAGTTGCAGATAGGGCGATAATTTATTTTTTAATTTATCTTTCAATTTCTTATAAAAATGTATAATATTGACAATTTAAATAAGAGACAAAGAAATGCATTTTCTTTCTAAATTAAAGGAACATGGATCATTAATTGAATTAATTGGTTTTATTATCAAAATATCTGAAATTTTTATGTTTAATATTAGATTGCAATTTATTCTAAAGCACATTATAAAATTTTAAGTTCAAAACTTATTATTTCACTTTATGATTTATCTAATACATTAACATTTTTGTTTATTACAGGAAGTTGCAATCAAATTAGAAAATATTAGAGCTCGTCATCCTCAGTTGCAGTATGAGTCTAAATTATACAATATATTACATGGAGGAGTAGGCATACCTCGTGTACGCTGGTAAGACTTAACTTATGTTAATAATAATAAATTTATTTTAAAATTATTAAATAATTATCATAAATTATTATCAATTTCTAATATTGAAACATTTATTTTCTGATTTAATTCTATGCCTAATTTTGAGTAATATTTGCTGCAATAGAATTTAATTCTAATGCACTAATAAAGCTGGGATTCCCTTTTATAATTTTGTTTTAAAATCATTTTAAATTCATCAACAGCCAAAGTATAACCATCAAAGTATAAATACAAATAACAGCATAATTATATTGTTCAAATAAAACAGCTGTAACAACATGAGTTTACATATGAATATTTAGTTTTGGAGTTTAATTTTTATTTATAAGGATATACATATTCTTAAGTTTTCTTAAAAAATGACGATTTTTTTAGGTATGGACAAGAACGTGAATATAATGTGCTTGTGATGGATCTACTAGGGCCCTCACTTGAAGATTTATTTTCATTTTGCTCACGAAAATTCACAATTAAGACAGTCCTAATGTTAGCTGACCAGATGATAGGCAGGATTGAGTTTGTTCATTGTAAACACTTTATTCATAGAGATATTAAACCAGATAACTTTTTAATGGGAATTGGTCGTCACTGCAATAAGGTAATATTTAATATTTCAGTTTTTACAGTCAAAAATTATTTTAATTGTACTAAATGTAACAAATGTTCAGTTGTTCCTTATCGATTTTGGACTGGCTAAGAAATTTCGTGACACCCGTACACGAGCACACATAACATACCGCGAAGACAAGAATCTGACAGGTACAGCAAGGTATGCATCCATTAATGCTCACCTTGGTATAGAGCAAAGTCGTCGAGATGATATGGAATCACTCGGCTATGTTCTTATGTACTTCAACCGAGGTGCATTACCATGGCAGGGTCTTAAGGCTGTGACCAAAAAACAAAAGTATGAAAAAATTAGTGAAAAAAAAATGTCCACACCTGTTGAGCTTCTGTGTAAGGTGAGTGTTAATAAGTTAATAAATATTCTTAATTTTTAATAATTTTTAAGTAATTGCAAAATATTCACATTTTTTTGTCATAAAAAAAACTATTGGTAAAATTATATACAAAGTTAAGCAGAATTTACTAATTCTTATATCATTTACATAATAGTTGCTTTAATCAAATACAGTAATTACCAAATCATTATTAAAAATCTAAAAAGGCTTCTCAAAAAATGGAATAAAACTATTTCAAATTAACATTTTATCAATGTTACAAAAAAATTAAACTTTATTCGAAATAAAAATGGAACTAAACAAATAAATTCTTTTGTATAAAAAAATTTAATTTTGCAGGGCTTTCCACCAGAGTTCTCCATGTACCTAAATTATTGTCGAGGCTTGCGCTTCGAGGAAGGACCGGACTACATGTACCTGCGTCAACTTTTCCGCATCCTCTTTCGTACTCTTAACTACCAGTATGATTACACGTTCGACTGGACGATGCTCAAACAGAAGGTGACGGGCGGCAATTTACCGTCGACTCCAGGTCCTGGACAGTCGCAGCTGGCACTGCAAGGAGCGGGTCCACAGACAACGGCTCCAACTTGTCAACCACGTGCTTTTGAAGACGACGATCGGAGTAACGACGTTTTCTGTAAAAAAAACTAAAGAAAGAAAGATCTAGGCAATGGATGCATATCAGTCTAATAAATTATGATCGTACATTATTCTTTAAAACGATATTTTATAATGTTTCTACTTTTATAATATGTAATATGTTTCTTAAAAAAAGTTTAAAGTCAACATGATAAAGTGTATGTACATACTAGCTTACGTGGCTTCTTAACGTTTTACAGCGTTGCTTATAAATGAACTAATTTACTAGAATCTTAAAATTGACCAAATTTTTTTACAAAATTTAAATTATATTTTAAATCTGCTAAATGAGTTCAATTTTAATTGTTAACATAAGTATGAAAAATATTGTTGTTTAAACAAAAATGCACGATTATTAATTTTTAGGCGTAAAAATGCATTTTATTGACTGCCTTAGTGCTTGATTGGAAAGAAAAAAATAGATGAAATTCAGATATGCTTACTTCTAAATTTTAGGTTTTATCGCTTTTCTATACCAACTTATATTAGATGAACATTACTAAATGCATTGGATATAAGTTAATCTTACTTTAACGTTATGATTGAATAAAGATTAACGAGTAATTAGGATGTTTTATTTTTCGAATTCATTTTTATTAAGATTTGTATATTCAATACTGCAATAATGAATCTTGAAAAATAAATACAAATATAGTTGTAAATGTTGTTGAGTTTGTTTTGAAGATTCACTAGCGAGTGTGATATGATCTTATAAAAATGTTTCAATAACATAGCATGTTATAGTTAGTATAACCTAGAGTATTGATGTGATTGATATAGCAAATAGACTAATTTTATCAATCCCTTTTATGCTTTTAAAGTTAATAAACAAGAAGCAATAATACATTAGTGATCTTTTACGTGCGATAAAAAATGTGTCTGATGATTTTAATGTCGTTTTTTCTGTATTCTTGGATTCAATATACAATAACTTAAAAATGACTTATAAAGTATGCTTAAGGTATTGAAGCATCCTTATAATACGCTTAATGGTACACATGTGATATAATTACGTGAGTCAAAGATTTTCTGCATACCGTGTTTTTCATAAGAGACATTAAATTACATATTAAATCAAACATCAAGCAGTTTTCGTATCATGAAATATAAAAATTAATAGAAACATTAAATGAAAAAGTAATTAAAATATTTGTTAATTAACTCACTAGTATTATTATAGGTGCCACACGCATACCTTGTGTCACTGGTGTCTGGATGCCATAAACTATACTGAATCCAAGAGTGGAGAAAAAATTGTATAGAAAATTATTCACTGACTAAGGTAAATCTGTACTGTTAGGAATAAGATTACCTTTAAATAGTACAGTTTTAGACATTACTTTTATAAACATTAGATTAATTGATTCGGTAAAATATTACGTATTTTACATAAAATGTTGACTGTAGTTGAATATATGTAATTTAACTTAAGACCATTATTGCAATTAAAAAATATAGATTTCGAGTAAAAGCTAATATGTTATTATTAAAATTATAATTTTTTTCTTAAAAAAATAACTTACAACAATGCATTACAATATGTTCATCAAAAATAAGTTTTTTTGTTCTTAATTATTTATTCAATGATTTTTGGACTGACTTCACTAAGGATTATTTGTACTTAAATCTTACATTTTGTGCATTTTTATTTAATTACGTAAAATCTCGCTCACTAACATACTTAACCTCATTTACAATAATACAATAATCAAATCGTATATTCTATGGACTCATTTCTTATTTAAAGATTTTTTTTAAAATATATTTTCAAAGCAATTTTAATTTAATTTAAATCTACGTAGATTAAGGAAAAACGCTTATATATGTCTTATATTTTGTGCATTCGACAATCATTTAATTTAAAGTAATGCCGCGAATGACAATATTTATTTATTTTTTAATTTTCATAACATTATTACAATAAAATTGTAATTAATTATAAATTCGAAAATCCAATAATTTATATCTAGCAAAAATATTCGATTATTTTATCAAATATTATTCGCGTTAGTTTTTTAAGTTTGTTTTAGTAATGGAACGAATTACGTAACTTTTGTTGCGAAATAAGCTGTAAAGAATTTTTTTAGTAATTTTTTTATCTTATGATAGGGTTTAGAATAATCTCATTTAATAGACATAGGCCTTTATTTTTATTTTTTCGTCTAAGTTAATCAATTGAAGTTAATTATTTCTTTATAAATCAGAAAATAGGATATAACTGATTTGATAATTGCAACGAATATGAATCATTTTGTTGCATTTATATTTTCAAATTACGCATGTATAAGGTTTTACATGCATTTTTAAAGTTGATTAATATCTAGACATTACAAGCAATTTGAATTGTTTTTTAATTACCTATTTTTAAATATAGTCAATGCTTATTACATAATGAATACACCTGGAATGAAAAGGAAATTTTAGTTAAAAATAATAATGATTAAATATTAAGTAAATCACTTCCACTTTGCTCAAATCTAAGTTCAATATAAAATCTGTTAGAAGATCATCATGATGTTCTTTTTATTAAAACAAATATTGTGACTGTTCCAACTTATTACAAATTACATAAAATTAATGTTTGCTCAAAATGAATACAATTTTTGAGCATAAAAATGTTCTCTACAGATTTTTTGTTTGAAATTTATAGTTAATATGCAGTACATGTATTAAATTATTTTCATCGATTAAAGAAATTTTTTACTGTTTTCTAAGTACAACAGATTATAATATAACTTTTTATTGAGTCATAATTTCCATTTTCAAGATTCATCTACTTGTTATTTGCAAAGAAAGTTTCATGACAAATCTTAAATTCATAACTTACATTGGAAAATTCTTTATATCATTTAATCATTAAATATCTATTCTGAGACAAATCAAAGCTACATTAAAAAATGATAAATAATCTTAGAAATGAAGAGTGTTCCTTTTCATTTTCAGTCCTTTAAATACCTATTAAATTTCAATTCAATTAAAATTTATTATTAATCAGTCCAAAAGTTCTCTAATTTAAGGGTTGCAATAAAGATTTATCATCTGTGACTATAATTTAACGTGTTTAAAGATGATGAAATTTATATACTGTTTAACCCTTTGCAGATTTTTACATGTATAGCTAACTTTTTTCTACATTGCAATTGAAAATTTGGTATGATTTCATACTATTTAACAATCAAAATATAGATTATTTTGAGCTTTGCTTTGTTATTTTCTTAAAAAATAACAATTATAAAGCTTTTCTAATGTGTAAAATTAGCATAACACATTTTTATACAAATTAATCCTTTAGATACTTGTTTCAAAGGGTTAAGTTTGGTTTAATGCATTCAATTATAAAAATACGGTTATTCTTTCAATTTTCATTTTTGTATAACTTCTTTTCAATCAAACAATTTTTTCTTTCAAATTCAGAATTGGGCAATATCATAATGAAAATTTAATCATTAATATTATTTTTCACAATGTAATTATTAATTACAGTCAATTATTATTCGTAGTTGCATACTATATTACTTTTGATAGAAAAACATTTACTTATGCTTATGACATACATAATGGTTAAATTTGAATAATTTTGGATGTCCAACCCTGCTCAATCATATTAATCTCATTCATCGTATCAATTCTTATGTTTGAATTTCTCCATTAAAGTGGTAGTTTCAACAATTGGAGCAGTTGACAAGAGGATACATCATTGGGTGGAAACAATTCCTCAATAAGAGCATCGGTCTAAACAAAAATAAAAAAAATTGCATTATCATAAACGGTTTTGCCTTTATATTTCTTTTTTGATTTCAAGAAAAGCCTTCACCTTCAATTAGTCAAAAATAAAGAAATTCAAAAGAAATCGGAATCCTTTTAATTTGGTTTTATAAAAATGATGTTTATTTATTGCAGTCTAACTTATAAATCATTTATATTATTTAAATTAATAATACATATGTTTATTGTACATGCCTTCGTTAAAGAGTAATATATGAAGTACTCGGACATAAAACAATGTGATATAGAGTTATTTGCATTATACTTGAAAAATGATTATGTGACTTGGATTTTGTCTTGTAAAAAATTATCTAATTTATCAAAAAACTATTTAACGTGGACTCAAGTTTTGTACTACATTAAATGCATTTTTACGATTTTTCTGCTTCTTTTTGATTTAGATTTGTAACTAATTTATCTTAATTTAAATTTAATTACAATGTTATCAAATGAAAGCTATTCTTTGTTCCAAGTATGAACTGATGCAACATGTACAGAAATAAAGTCATGTTTATACATATCATCTCTTTTTTTTACCTAGAAAATAAGCCGCGAATAAAATAGTAATTTATAGAAAACATTAAATTCTTGCTAACGACGATAGTTTCTTTTTTCAGTGAATTTTAGCTTAAAATTATTTATAAGTAACATTTTTTAAAAAGATAAGAAATACTATACCAGCAGAATGCATTTACATGTTTCTGCTAAAATATTATATTTCGCTATAAATTCAGTGAAAAACGTGATCAACTGAAATTATTGATAAATATACACCGTTTTTAAGACTGACATCCTTTTGACAAGAACAATATTTTAGATAAAATAGTACTTCATTTTATAACTCTGAATGTATTTATGTTTATAAATTCAATGTTGAAATGTAAAATCGAACTTAATAATACTTATTATTTTAGAATATTTTCTATATATTAAAGATAGTTTTTTGAAATTATAAATATTTAATCCTTAAAACTGTTAAATCATTTGCAACGTAACAATTATTAAATTAGTTTTAATAATTAAAAATTGCTTAACTGGATAACAGAACTAGAAAAAAGTGTTTTGAAGTCCATAATAAACATGTACGGTATTTCTAAGAAATAAGTATAAATATTAATCGCGTTGAAATGAAGGGAAGAGTTTTTTATTATAAATTCATTCTTCGAGAAATACAAAAGAGAAATTTATAGTATTACAATTGTAAAATGAATAACAGTTAGAATACAAAATTTTATAAACATTTTTATAATAAGGAAAAATAGCATAAGTTGCAATTATACGAAAAGAAATTGTTGAATCTTCAAAGTTATAGAGTTAAATTTAATTTATTAATTATTATAATCTTTTAAAACCAGCGAATGACAGAGATCACCTTGATAAAGCGATAGTCTCGGCATGCAAGGCAGAAATTAAAACGTGTAGCTACAACATTACTTTGTAATTGTAATTATCAAGCGTTATCGTGTTAGAGAGCTGAATTAAATACAGCACTTAAATAAGGTGCTTCTACTTATCTCTGTATGTTTATATACAATAATTTCTTTCCGTGTGCATGCAGAGATTCCTATAAAGGATTACCTATACGTAAAATAATAGGTAAAATTGAATTTTTCCAACATGTACAGTTTTTGTAAGATTAATTATTTGTTTTCTAATTACGCGATTCCCTTCATTTTAAACGATATAAAAAAATTCAACGACATTGGAATTTCATTTTTATTATTACACCATTTACTAAAAAATTTAATAATAATGATTTGTCTATCAATTATAAATTCATTAATTAGTCGAATCTTCAAAAAGTGATTATAAGAATTTAAATGAAATTTGATTTTGTGAATGTTTACATTTAAATATATTTCGCGATAATTAGAAAAATAATTGATCAAAGTAATATTTTTAATTATATAATAATAGAAGATATTTTAAAATAATCTTATAAAGTGTTTTATGTTAATTTTACAACTTCAATCAACCAGAAACATTTAATCGCAAATTTGGGTTACTACTTAATTGTGAACTAATTATTAAAATGAAGTACTAGGTTTGTATTTTTTACTTATATTTAATAAATATTATTTCAATACTTAAAGACTAACTGTTTTATAATACATAATATTAAACCAGACTAATATAGTAAGGTTATTTACTTTAAACCCCTAGAAAATGGCAAATATTTTTATTTTTAAAACTTCATTAAAACTGTAATCAATTTAGAATGGTTTCCTTTTCCATGTACATTGAATACTTTAATTTCCGTATATATTTATTTTAAATGTACATTAAAAATCAATTTTTTATTTGCAAGACGAAAAAGGTTAATTTATTATATTTATTGTATATCTTATTATTTTACAGCACCTTACTGTAAGTCTCACATCTTTCATGAGATGTCAACAGTATAACTAAAAGTTGTTGGAAAAAAGTTTTTAATTATTTTATTAAATCTGCTAATCGTTTATTTTATATTGAAACATTGAAATTCAATTTTTTTTATTTGATTAAAAAGCATATTCGTTATTTATTAGCATACGTTAAATTTGTCTTTAAAACAGTATAGAACAGAAATTTGAACTGTCTTGTCCGAAGTATTTAATTACTTTGAATTAATTTATGTTCTAAATGTTTTTTTAATTTTAATAAAAAAATGCCGGAACAATGAATAATTTCCAATGACAATTTTATTTTTTCTATGTTTGTTTCAGGAGCGCGTTAAAATTTACCAGCTGCTTCGTGATAGCATCGAATTTGAGAACGAAATATGAAGAGCGTGAAAACGCCAAGTCGTAAGTATATAAACAAAAAAAGGAAAACCGAAAAAGATAAAAGCAGAAAGTAAATTGCAGATTTGAAAGATAGAAAAATCGCGATGTTTACCATGGGCGACTTTAACAGTCTCATATAAGATCTTAGGCAAATGCATCGCATTTATAGGAATGGAAACCGACTATCTAGAAAATTCACGAAAAATATGCTGTGTGTCGAAACTTAAGTTTTCGTTTATGGGTGAGCCATTTCGCGTTCGAAAAAAATCAAGTGTAAAGTTCACCTACTTCTCATTTACTTTTGTTATATTGACTGTTTAATTATATTGTTAATGTATCACCATTTAATTTTAAGTTCAAACGTTCCCGAATGTTCAGAATGAAAAGAAAATAATATGAAAAACTAGAGTCTTCGTTAATGGTATAAATAATTACCACATATATATCAGACCGTGTTTACCGGAGTCCATTCTGCCAAGTGATTTACGATTTAGAATATAGTAACATACGAATATATAAATGAATATATACATAGATATTATAATTTTCATAGAAAGAAAGAGAGACGCTTGGCATATTCGAATTTACGCGTCAATATTATTCAATAATTTTGATAAGTTTTATTACAAATTTTTGTTGTTTTTTTATTACAACTAATTTTTATGGGTATATTATTTGAATTAATTGTACTTAAAATTTTTAAAGATTATAGACGTTTTTGTCTTTTTTAATCGATACGGCTCTTAGGTGCAACAAATATCTATTTTTTATAATTATTAAAATTTTTGTTATTATTCTAATTATAACTAATGAATTACAAGTAAACAATGACAGAAAATTTGAATACACCATATAAAGTAACATTTTTGTATTTACACTATTAATGTAACACATAAAAATAGTGTTCTTGTGTGAATGTATTGGAAGTACGTGAAGTCGATTATTTGTCCTTGAAAATAGTATGCAACTATAGTATTGCAATAAAAAAAATATTGAGGGACAATGAAAATTTAGTGACTAAAAAAGAAGAGAAAAATAAATTAATAATTTCAAAGTATTATAAGACGAAAGTTCGTATCTTCTATTTACAAGATAAGTGACGACTCGATTTTAGAGAGTCTAAATAGATCTCTAAAAATGTTAGTAACTTTACTTCGAAATAAGAAAAAGCTGTTAATATTGACATATAAATAATTTTTAATTGTATAGAAGAGAAAGTAAAAAAAATATCGACAGTGCGTACAATATACATTGATTTTACATTTACTGTCTCTCTTTCTCTTTATTTAAAGACTATAAGCAAAACTAAACAATCAATCAATTTACTTATTTACATTATTACTAGTATTAAGATTATTATTTACAGCTGTAATCTTCAAAACACATGTCAAATCCAAAAAAATTTATTATCGATTTATCGATTTAAAATAAATAGTTGAATAATTTTTTTATTTGCTTCATTATTTTCAAACCATTAATGTAACACTTATGACTTTTTGTTCAGCCTTATACAATATTAAATATTCTATTTTTTTCTAAAAGTATAAACTGATTTTTAGTAATAGGCTTGCTTGTAGCCTGGTCGTTTAACCTAATGTTAATGAAAAATTAGATTTTAATGTAAAAAATTGAGAAATTATTTGCAAGTATCGACGATTCAAATCTCATGATGTATTAAATGCAAATAGTCACTAAAATACCATCAATGTACTATTAATTTCTTTATTCATTATTTTTAATTTATTTTTTGTTTTTCTAGATGTAGAATCAATAATAAAGAAACTAGTTCAAGCTGGCAAAATTATGAAATTCTATTAAAACTTGGGAACAAAGACTTTTCTCAAGAATCAAACTTTATTTCAATCTTTTTATAATTTAATCAAATTATAAAGGTTACCACTGGTTATAAAAAATTTTTGTGATGTAAAAAAGTAATGGAATCAACTGGTGTTGTTTAAAAGAGCCCTGCATCGGATTCAATATCGGATTGATCGTTCTCGCTTATACTAGCAAATTGAGACAATAGTACGATATATTTTTATGTGGTAAAGTTCCATATTCAATTTCATATAAAAGTAAAAAATTAAAATTTACTACAAATTAAAAAATTAATTTCATATATTATATACACATGCGCAAGCATGTGCAAGAATTCTATTTCTAATTTTTACTTAAATACTTTTAATTATATTATAAAAAATATGAAAAGTTTTTACTGCTTCTATTTTGAAGTAATTTTCTATTTCGATTTTTGAAAAAAAAAGAAATGAAATGTAATTATTAGCATGGCAAAATCAATTTTTCTAATTACTTAAATTTTTCATAGGATTATCTAATTATGTGCAACCAAGGCATTTTTTATTCTAGTAAATTTATATTCTATTTATGTCGAAATTTCATTTAACTGAAATATGTTTCAGGATGATTGTTTGCTGTCGATATCAAATATACAAAATAACTTGTAAAGAATAAACTTAGGTTAGTTATTATTTCCCATATGCTAATCTAATCAATCCTGTTTCTATTATTTTGTGTAAATAATAACAGCTGCACAGACACAATGTAATTATTTATGGTTTCTTTACTCAATATATATATATATTTTTCAAACCTATTTTTAGTTAAATAACATTTACTTGAATTGAAGTAAGTGAAAACTCAATTTAAACTAAATTTTAATGCGCGTATTTCAATTCCAAATTTTGTAAAATTTATCAATCACGCAACTTCAATCTGATAATGGGTGATAATTATATGTGTCAAGATCATCTTCATTCATGTTT
The DNA here is from genome assembly GCA_018906755.1 of Sycophaga agraensis. NCBI lineage: Eukaryota > Metazoa > Arthropoda > Insecta > Hymenoptera > Pteromalidae > Sycophaga > Sycophaga agraensis. The sequence continues at coordinate 427,773 of JACCIE010000035.1, forward strand.
TTCAATATTATGTACGAACGTTCATATACTTTTCAGTTTCTATAAAAGTCAAAATGAATACGGTTGTCCTCAAACAAAAACATGTATATCAAGAAAATAATTTAATTTATAATTAATTTAGAAACACATTATTTGAAAAACACTATACATGCATAAAATAATACTAATTTCTAAACTTGTCTAATGATTATGAGAAAATGAGAAAATAATAACGATTACGTGTGCTTGGTTTATGATAATAATTAATATTATTATTAAGAAAAATAATAGTGAGAATGAATTTGAAAATAAAAGAAATTATTTAAGCCAGATGTGTTTTATGGATAAAGTGATAAATTTGTTATAAATGAAATATTAATTATACGTGCACATGAATAATATCCAGTATAAATTATATAATTATGAAAATGTGACAGTAATTAAGAACATGTGTAATTTCATAAATACTGACAACTTCATTGAAGGTTTATTGCTCCCTTTGTCTTCATAAATAAAAACATCAACATTGTATACATGAATTTATTTATTACCGAAACCTTTACTATTAACTCACCTTTATTAAAGTTCAAATTTTTTTTTATGATATTGATATTTTCATATATTACGTTCTTTAAAATATAAATCCGTAAAAAATAATAGATTATAAATTTCAAATATGAATTAGCTAACTTTCTAATTTTTTAGTAAATATTTACCGTTATTATTTAAGACAATTAATTTTATACCTTGGTGTAGTTGTAGGTTAATTTTTAGCAATTGAGGTTTTTAAACATTTAAAAAAATAAATAAAAGAAATATTTTAATTTTATAAGTAAATCCGCCCCTTAAATGAACTGTTACATATTTTAGTAAACAAACTCTCTAAAGTCGATTTCTCGCACGAATAAAAGTTTTGTTACGTTATAATTTAAAATATAAAGGTAAGTTACTGTTTTAATTTGTAATATACACATATATCTTAGAAATGAAGATATTGATTAAAAATGACGAAAAATAATTATTAACTAAATGTAATGAAATGAAATGTATTCCAATAAAATTAATAGATGTCTATTTTATGTTGTAACGGTTAATTGAGTTATCAAAAAACGTTATTTTCTTAAAAACGTGAATAATTACAATTTACTATGTTCATTATTTATGAGCACCAGTAATTATCGCCGATAAAAAAATCCAATTAAAAATCAAAATTAGTGTTAGTGTCTGATAATTGAAAGTCGTTTCAAAAGATAGATAAAATCGAAAATAAGTTGAAATTGCTGGTGAAATTAATAGAACAAAAATTGTATGAAGTATCCATTTCTAAATTTTTGAAGACTTAATAAATAATAAGTCGTATGTCTATTTTATCGATTTTTATTATACATACAGATTATAATAGAATTAATTACAAAAACATATCTAAGCAATAATTAAAAAGAGCGGTAGTAACTACGGTAGTTAAATGTGAAAACGTCATTTCCGTTATATAGCGGTGGAAGTGACCACTGACCAGGCTGCAACTGCTGTTAACTACCGTCTTGCATAAGATTCGGTTTATATATCGTCATATATTAGCAGCTGGCATTGTTTGGTAACACTAAGGTATATTATTTTTTTTAAATGAGAATTAGATGTAAATATGAAATAGCGCCCCACGTTTTTCGACTTCACTTTACTGCATCTATAAATATACTGCGCATACTTTCAACGCGTTTTTTGTAGATGCCAGGTATATACATTTATATATATTACAAATAACAGACTTTGAATTTATAAGGTTGCCTATATTTGGCGTCACTAACCATATCAATGATCATCTTTGTCATTTGTTTATTGATTCTTTTAAGCATTTGCAAACGTAAAGTAAAAAATGATAGCTTTTAGTTCTAAGAAAGTACAATTTACAAGGTGAATTTCTCATTAAAGTATAAGAAATTGTAAAAACATTAAAATTTAGTAACTATTAAATACTGGTTTATAAACCATTGGAAATTGTGTTAAAAGACTGAATTGTAAATTCCGAAAGTGGTTAATAATTGCTTGTCTTGTTTGCATTCGCACTACTTAAAGTATACGGACTAATTGCATTTAGAGTTTGCATTATCATAGAAAATTTGCACATTGAACTAAGATAAATGTTCTTTATTTTGAAATCAATATTATCGCATAGGTTAGTTTCGACGCAAGAGAAAAAGAGAATGAAGAAGTATACTGCTGAGATCCACTGCAGTACGGTATAAGTGACCGTCAGCGAATGTAACGAAGTCGTTCCCATTCGCTAACTTGACTTGACTTCTGCAGTCGCCTTCTCTTGCACGCTGTACCCTTACTTCCGGGAATACGTCTGGTTCGTATCAGTTCGCATTGAATAGATTTTGGTGACGGCCTCCTTCAGCGTGTGTTACGTCTCAAAGGATTTTGATGCCTCCGAGTGTCGCAGTGTCACATTTCATGATTCCAAACACTTGCAGACTTCGAGGAATCATTATACCCTAAAGTTTATCAACTAAATATGTGTAAGTATTGCGGCTCGTTAAGCTTTATGATAGCGAATACAATAAGCGTTTTCGGCTCTCCCTACACCTCCTTCAATGTACTCGCTACCCCCGCGAGGCAATCTATAGCTATATATGTTTGCAATTTCTACATTTCCGTATACATGTATATGTTATATGTGAGTACAAGATGAACAGTAACAATGCTCCCTCCAAAAATTGCTACTATACGATTGCCCTATCTCCCAAGCCCCAAATATTTTTATATCGCAGGTCATGCGAAATGTGCACGTTATTTTGCGTATATCTCTATCCCAATTTGGACGAGTTCATAATGAAATAACTGAAGTCTTAAGGCTAAGAACTATTATTCCCTCATAAGATGTGCTCGTGAGACTCAACACAAGGGAATTGACGCTGATTTATCAAAGTGTCAATTTGCGTATAAATACCGCTTCGCAAACCATTTTTGTTTATGCCCACCCGCAGAGTATATAATAATTTCGGTTTAAAATAAAATGATTTTGTCGTACGAATCGTTGGGATTTCTCGTAAAACCGATGTATTAATTAAGAGCATGTGGGGCATCATTTTTTCGATCTACTCCGGGTACCCTATACGGACTTCCTTCGGTGGCTGTTCACCACGCGGAATGGACGGGAAAGATGGAGGCCATGAATCTAAGTAGCGCTGCAGTCGATATTCGTCGGAGGTTCGAGACGTCCTATAATCTTGCTTTTAATTCGTACACTACGTACTAATAAAGGAAATTTTTCGTCAAGTGCAATCGGCACTGTGTATCTGTCGCATAGGTTTGTTTAATTATAGAGACTATTATATACATCTTCGATAAATGTGTGTTTGCAGTGTGCTTGCACACATACGTGTAAGGTCGCAAGAGGATCTGAAGATACCTGGAATTAACAATTTTTTATCAATATAAACTTTCTAAATACTGGTTTGCATGGATTTATCGTGAGTATGATATATATGTGTGGGAATCGAAAGATTTTATATTGGTTAAAATTAATCCTACGTAAAACAGGAAAATTCTCTTTTAAAAGTTAAATTTAGTTTTTTTTATTTAATTTTTATTGTTGAGTATATCATGTATATTGAAAATATAATCGTTACATTGTTACAATAGAATAAAAGAATTTTTAAAATATGTACAAAATTAAATTTTGACAGACTTGAAAGTAAATTCTAATAAATGTAAATTTTGTTTAAATTAGGATATATACACTGCAAACACATATCAATATATAATATTACAATGTCTTATTATGACTTAGAGATTTATTTTTTTTTTTTAGTTAAATAGTTTTAAAGTAAAATTTATTAATTCTACTTTGTTAATGTAAGGCTAATAAAATAATAAAATTTATGAAAAGTTAAAAAATTGATTTAATATTGTATCATAAATATGAAGAATAATAATTGACAATATTAATTGATTTTTTTAATTATGCAAGATCAAAATTTTTTGATACTAATATTTTTAATTTTTTGTTCGTGTACAATCTTATCAAAAATTTTAATACTTCTTTGTACACAAAAAAAATAAGAATTGATTCCATATTATATTTATTTTACCTACATATCCCAGTTGAATCTAAAATGAATTCGGTTTGATACTCAAAATGTATTATTAAGTAGAAATATAATAATATAATAAATCTTTTTGTAATATTCAGATTTTGCAAATGCCATTTCGGCCATGTGATTTTAGACAATATATAGCCATATGTATATATATGTATATATGTATGTAGCCCTTAAAATTACCACAATCAATTGTACCAACATATAACTGAATTGTTCCCCAGAAATACTGTTCAAACCAATTTATGAAAATATTTTTAAATATAATTATAATTACCAATATATAAATTATTGTACATTCATGCAATTAAGAATAACTTTAATCTATTATTCCTTCAACATTTACTTTCCTTTAGTTGAGAACATTGAATGGATATTTAACGTACATGTATAAATATAACAAAAAATCTTTTCTCCTTGGTACTACATAGCTTTTAGTCAAATGGACATCTTTGATAATTCATCAACAATGCACTAGCTAGCAGAATTCATAGCTAGACTTATATCAGGAAAAAAATATGCAAAGCTGGAATCAATGGCCCATGCCAACTGGTACAGTTTCTGCCACTATGCCCCCACCACCAACGGGATATACAGCAGCTCCTGGTACTGATCCTATGGCAACAATGCAAGCTTATATGCAATATTATAATCAACCAGTAAGTGTTTGAATATATACCAATTAAAACCAATGTAGAAATCTAATAGTCTCAGTTAAAACTTATGATTGGAATTGTGTGCAAGTAATATTTTGCAAGTTGTAGGATTTGAAAAACAAATTGTACATACTTTGCATAATTATTTTAGGTAAACATTTTTCAATTAGTTTTTCAATGATTTTATTTTTATTGATAAAGAAATAGCTTCAGACTTTCAATTAGATGAATAATGTTTCTCAATACTACTTTTTGTAACTAAAAAAAATTATTTATATGTATTAATATAATTAAAAAATTTTATCCAGATATTTCATTTAAATAATATTTAACTTGAAATATGAATCAGTATGCAACAATGTAACTTTAAATTAATAATTATTGTATTAGTTCTTACAAATTTATTGAGTTTTATAAGCAAAAATCATTTTAATGTGCAAATGTTTTTAATTAAAAATTATTATAAATGAAATTAAAGAAGTTTATTAACAATATTGGCAACTATAGTCAGGTTAGAAAAAAAACATTTGATAAAGTTATTAATAATTTAAGTTATGCATTTATTTAGTACTAAAAGATTGGGTTAGTAGTCCTATATTTTATATAGCATAAAAAATATTATTCTTTAATTAAAGATAGATAGCAGATTTCAACTTTTTTTTCTTTAGGCACCCAGTGGTTATACACCAGAACAATGGGCAGCTGCGCAACAACAGAATTGGGCTCAATGGCAACAATGGCAGCAGCAATATCAACAGTGGCAGGCTCAATATGGAGAAAAGGTATAAGTCATACTTCACCACGAAACTAAATTAAACAAAATTAACGTGATTTATATAAAATAAAGATTGTCGTAGTTTGTTTAGTCATATGTTCATGATATACTTGTGTCAGAGCATTTTTGAATCTCTAAATGATCATAAATAGTTCAATTAAAATGGATAAATTCTACATAAAGCATTATAAACTTATACAACAAAAATAACTTAATAACATTACTTAGTGTTGTTAAAGAATTTACATTTTGTAAAGTAATCAATGAATAATAAAATATGTACACGTAATTAGATTTTGAATGCATTAAGGTTAAATAAGAGATTAATAATTTTTATTTTCTAAAAATTTGTTCTAGTATCAAGAAACTATGAAACAATATGGTCAACAAGCACCACCCTTGCCCATGACATCACAACCACCTCCTCCTCCACCGAAAGATGATAAACCTCCATTACCACCTAGTGGTAGTATAAGTTCATATGGATACAGCACATCTGCACCACCTGTGAGTCAGAATAAAAAATTTAATTAATTTCATGTGTAGTGACTACCTAGATGATAACCTTTATTTACTCCAATTGTAATAAAATATTGAAGCTTTTATTGTCAAGTCATTTATACAGCATATTGTTGGAATAGTTGTCCTTGGCTACATGATTAGCTGAAGACAAAGTATTCACCTAACTGGATACATTTCTATCAGATGTATCGGATAATGTGAATTATGTGTTGAATGATTATGTCGATTAAAAAAATAGTGAAATTCAGATTCCTGTTGTCAAAAAATTAAACTTCAATAGGCAGCCAATTAGAGCAAAATGCTTATGGCTATTGCTATTTCATGCTTCTAGAGAGCTATTTACTAACTGCAAAAATTATGGTAAGGAACCAAGTAAGGAATATGGTAAAAAAAAAGGTACATTAAAAGCAATAATTCAAGATCTCCTGTGGCCCTTTTGCTACTCCACAAAGAATAGCGTAACAGTTGTAATAGAATCGGTGGTCAACACTCATCTGTGCACTCTCAATGCAAAAATTTTGCATTTTGGGCATCGGTCTGTCAATTTGTTTTGCTATTTTTAAATAAGTTATATTCTTACGAAGATGTTTAATAAAATCGTGCTCGAAAATATAAGAATTCAAGGTGTTTCACGCTTTTCAATGGTGTATCCCTGGAAACAATTTCATGGATATGCTGTATATGTAGAAATTTAACATAAATAGAATCTAATAAATGAATACAAATAGTTAATGTAGCATAATTAGATTTGAATATTATAATATAATTTATTTCAGATAAAATTCATTTTTCGTAGTCATTATATCCATTGGTACATTTACGAATCATATTTGACTAATAAAATTCATTTCTGAGTTAGCTTCCACCAACAAGCAGTATTGCAGGAGTTAAGCGAGCAGCTGGTTCTGACGCCGATGCAGATAGTGTTAAGAAAATGAAAGAAAGCGATGAGGAACTTAGTGAAGCCGAAAAAACATTTGATGCTCAATTTAAACAGTGGGAAGAAAAATTTAATACATGGAAACTTCAAAATGCTAATCATCCTGACAAGGTAATTTGATTTTTGTGTTAGGTCCATGCTAGATGAACATTGATAGTCTGATGCAGATGAACTTTATCTTCAAAAAATGTTTGTTTATTGATAAAATATGTTTGTAAAATACATTATTTAAACAATTAATTTTTATTTATTTTAGACTCAATACAAACAGTATGAAGCTAAATGGACATCATGGCGCGAAAAATTAATTGAACGACGCGAACAAATGCGTCGAAAGCGTGAACAACAGAAACTTGCAGCGGCTGCAAAAAATGATTCTGAAAAGAAAGATATAACGGGTGGTGATAAGATATTAAACATACTATCAAGTACCGAGAATCAGGGACATATTAACAATCTCTTAGGAATTGGTAAAACTTTGGGCCTTACAACAAAACAAGATCAAACTGCAGCGACTTCGGCTACTGCTGCAATTCCAATTGCCTCATCAATTCCTATTCAACAAACAGGAATGGTGGCACCTCAAGTTGGTATGACGCCGATGATGCAACCAGACATGAGTCAAGCTTGGGCTCAATGGAATCAGTACAATCCTGTTATGAGTACTGGTATGGCTGCTCCAATGACCCAACCGATGCCTCAATACGCTATGCCCCCAATGCAGATGCAGCCGCCACAAACGCCAAACTTTTCCCAGCCTCCACCTGGATTCCCACCAGCTAATTTTTCACAGCCTCCGCCGGGATTCACCCAACCACCTCCAATGACTAGTCAACTACCGATTAATACGAGTGCACCACCACCGCAAACCTTTAACCAAATGAGTGTTCCACCGCCGAAATTCAATCCTAATCAGAATCAGTCTAATTACAACCAATCAAATAATCAACAAAGAGGTCCTGGTAACGATAACCAAAATAATCGTTATGGGCCCAATAAAAATAATCAGTTTAATAATAATCGGCAAGGGCAAAATAACGATTTTGGTGATAACAATCAAAGTGGTAATTTTAATAACAGAGGAAACAATATGAATAGAGGTAATAATAGAAATTTTAATTCAGGAAACAATGAATTTAATTCGGGTAATGATTTTAATCAAGGAAATAGGAATGATTTTAATCGAGGTATTAATGCAAATAACTGTAATCAAGGGAACGAAAATCAAGGAAACAGATTTGACGGACCTAATAATAGAAGCGGAAACTTTGGAAATGATGGTCCAGATAATTATAATCAGAATGATGATAATTTTAATGAAAATTGTAATAAATTCGATAACAATTATAATGATAACTACGGTAATAATAATGCAAATAGATTTGGAAACAAACAAGGAAGTAATCAAGAACAGCAGGATGCGGATATGCCTCCAGAATTAAAGAAACTTATGGCTAAACGAAAGGGTGCTGGTGATATATTTAAGCCAAGTGGTAGTAGCTTTGGCATGGATGGATCAAGTGTAGGATCACTCAGTGAAAGTTTTAAAAAAATGGATAAATTCAGTAAAGGCGGAAATCTCGGCCCTAGAGGTAATAGTGGATTTGAAAAAGGAGATGATTGTAGTAGCAATCAGCGAATTGGATTTAGAAGAAATGACTCACGAAGCTCCTTAGATAATGATCAATGTAGTCAGGATTCTAAGGGACAACAGGATTTTATGGATGGGCCGAATTTCAGAAACAGGGGTTCAAATGATAGTTTTAATAATAGGGGATCAAATAATAATTTTGCAAATAGAGGACCAAATGATTTCAATAATGACGGTCCTAACAATTTCGGAAATAGAGGTCCAAATAATAACTTTGGCAATAGAGGACCAAACGATTTCGGGAACGATGGATCAAACAATTTTGGAAATAGAGGTCCGAATAATTTCGGAAACAGAGGCCCGAATGATTTTGGTAATGATGGACCAAATAATTTCGGAAATCGAGGTTCAAATAATTTTGGAAATAGAGGACCGAGCGATTTCTGTAATAACGGTCCGAATAATTTTGGAAATAAGGGTCCGAATAATTTCGGAAATCGAGGTCCCAATGACTTTGGAAATCAAGGCCCAAATGAGTTTGGAAACCGAGGTCCGAACGATTTTGGAAATAGAGGTCCGAATAATTTTGGTAACAGAGGTCCTAATAATTTTGGAAATAGAGGTTCTAATAATTCTGGAAACAGAGGTCCAAATGATTTTGGTAATAGAGGACCAAGCAATTTTGGAAATAATGGTCCTAACGATTTTGGATGTAGGGGACCGAACAACTTTGGAAATAATGGTTCAAATGATTTTAGAAACAGAGGACCCAATAATTTCGGAAATAATGATCCGAACGATTTTGGCAATAGAGGGTCGAATGATTTTGGGAATAGAGGGTCAAATAATTTTGGAAATAAAGGGCCGAACAATTTTGGTAATAATTGTTCTAATGATTTCGGTAATCGTGGACCTACCAACTTTGGTAATAATGGACCAAATGATTTTGGAAATAGAGGTCCGAATGATTTTAAAAATAGGGGACCTAATATTTTTGGAAATAATGGTCCCAATGATGAAAAATGTATTCCAAATGATTTCAAAAATCAAGATGATACTGCCTGTCAGAATCAAAGTCAAGATCTTGCTTCGATTAAAAAAGATAAAGTTGATGATAAAAAAGGTTTTTCAGATATGCCTGATAAACTTGAAGATTCTGAAAAAGGAGATATGCCTGGTCCAAGAGCCTATCCCCCAGATTTTGCTCCAAATGAGGATAATTTTTCCAAAGATAAAACAGAAGTTAACGAGCAATTCTCGGAAAATGAATCCAAGGCGGACGAGGTTGATCTTAAAATATCCGGTGATGAAAATGCTCCAAACGATGAAAAGGTGGTTGAATCTGATGAGAACATGAAAGAAACAGATGACACAAAAACTAAAAAATCAATAGATTCTATCAATCCCATGCTTGATGAATCAGCATGGATTCCATGTGAAGAATTAGAAGACGCTAACAGTAAAGTAGCTGAAAGTGAAGAGCCCGTTGAAAGTAACTTAGTCGCTGATGTCAATCCAGAACCTACCACTTCCCATGCCGATACGAATGTTACAGAAATAGAACCTAACAGTGACGTTCAGCAAAATTCTGATAATATACTACCAGAAAATTGTGCAGAAAAGGATTCTGTTTTCATTTCATCTGGAGAAGTAAGGCCAAATTTAGATGAACCTCCACCGAGGATTTTCTCCGATGAAAATTTCAAAGATAATAGTTTTGAAAATTCTGATAATAAGGATAATTTCCAGAACATGCCACCTCGGGGTAACTTTAGTCGAGGAGATTTCAATGAAGGGCCTTTTAATGGTCCACCTCCAAATTGCAACCGTGGAAATTTTAACGAAGGGCCCTTCCATGGTCCACCTCCGAATTGCAACCGTGGAGATTTCAACGAAGGACCCTTCCATGGTCCACCTCCGAACTTCAACCGTGGAGATTTCAATGAAGGGCCATTCAATGGTCCACCTCCGAATTGCAACCGTGGAGATTTTAATGAAGGTCCATTCAATGGTCCACCTCCGAACTCCAACCGTGGAGATTTTAATGAAGGACCATTCAATGGCCCACCTCCGAACTCCAACCGTGGAGATTTTAATGAAGGACCATTCAATGGTCCACCTCCGAATTCGAATCGTGGAAACTTCAATGAAGGACCATTCCATGGTCCACCTCCGAACTTCAAACGTGGAGACGGTAATTTCAACCACAGAGATGGTAATTTTAACCGTGGTGATGACAACTTCAACCGCGGAGATGATAATTTCAACCGTGGAGATGGCAATTTTAACCGCGGAGATGGTAATTTTAACTGTGGAGATAACAATTTCAACCGGGGAGAAGGCAATTTCAACCGTGGAGGTGATGGTAACTTTAACCGTGGGGATAGTAACTTCAACTGTGGTGATGGTAACTTCAATCATGGAGACGATAATTTCAATCGTGGAGATGATAATTTCAATCGTGGAGATGATAACTTCAAGGGTGTAAATTTCAATGAAGGATCATTCCATGGTCCATCACCAAATCAAGGTGGATTTAGTAGATCCGGTCCGTTCGGAAATGGATCACCTCCGCCATTCAACCAACGGGGAAATTTCAATCAGTCCTCTGGGCCTGCATCGTGTTCTGCTTCGAAGGCTATACCTTCACTTCTAACGTTGAAAATTGCTCCTCCGCCTATGATGATAAACCGACCATCTTTAGACGATATTAACGAAGATTTTGGAAACGACCATGACGAAGATAGATCAAATAAATTTGGATTTGATAAGCCTCCACCACCATTCGGGAAAGACGGGGCAATGGATAACGATCGTAATTTTGGCTCAGGACGATTAGGGCCCTCTAATAGGCCTCCTTTTGGAAATGATGGCCCTATGGATAGAAATTTTGGACCTGGTCCATTTGGATCCAATAGGCCTCCTTTCGATAATGATGAGTCGATGGAAGATAATCGAAACTTTGGTCCAGGACCGTTCGGAAAAAATCGTCCACCATTTGATAATGAAAGTAGCATGGATAGAAACTTCGGACCCGGTCCGTCAGGCTCTAATAAATCTCAATTCGGTAATGATGGATCAACTGATCGAGAAAGAAATTTTGGACCTTCAGATCGAAGTTATGGTCCGTCTTGCTCTAATAGACCCCCGTTCGATCAGGATGATTGGAATTTTGGACCTCAAGGTTCAAACATGGATAGAAACTTTGGACCTCATGGTATGAATAACAGACCTCCGTTTAGGGATCGCCCTCCACTAGATAACATTGTTTCACATAAAAATAAAAATTTTGACATTTTCGATAATGTTTCAGCAGCAGATGCAGACGAAAACTTGAGCTCTATTTTCAGTCCTGAAGGTAATCAAGGTGTAGGATGTGGTGTAATGATCAAGAAAAAAAATTCTGAAGATAATGCAGTTATGTTTGATGATAATTCTCAATTAGGTTCTGGAATAATAGGATCGACTTGTATTAATGATTCAATTATTGAAAATACTGATTTCACAAATACTAAAATGCTAGGTTTTAATAGTGAGTCTAGAATTGAAAAAGACGGCAAAATGTTTACAGATGTTGATATAAATTCTGCTAAAGAGAGTGCTGTAAATCGAAAGTTTACTAGTGTACCAATAAAGTTTAATTTAGGTGGTCCACGAAATAAATCGCCAATGTTCGAATTTCCAACTAAAAATGATAGTGAATCTTCCAAAAGATCCAAAAGCAAGTTTAATAATCAGAATGATTCATTTGATAGACCGACCCCATTCGATAAACCAGCACCTTTTAATAAGTCCTCTTCATTCGAAAAACCTGGCTTAGTAGATAATATGGGGATTTTTGATACACCTCCATTTGATAAGCCAGGAACTTCAGATAGACGAGGCAAATCATTTGACAAATCAAATCGTTCGTTTGAAAAACCAGGAAGTACATTCGACAGACCTCCAGGACCATATGATAAACTTGGGAATATGTTCGAAAAACCCGGAACTTCTACGAATAGACCTGGAGGTGTTTATGATAAATTAGGAAGACCTACAGGACAATTCGATAGAGGAGACCCATTTGATAAACCAAGGCAATCATTTGATCGAATGGGAGGTCCCTTTGATGAACCAGAAGATATGTTTGGCGAATCTGAAAGCCCTGGGTTCGACAGACCTTGTGACTCATTTGAGAAATCACGAGGCTCATTTAATAAATCAGGAGGATCAATTGATAAACAGCGAGGTCCATTTGATAGATCAGGTGGAGTATTCGATAGACTTGGAGCTCCAGTAAATAGATCTAGAACTTCTTCGGATAGGAGTGACAACTTTATCGACATGCCATTAGGTCCAATGGATAGATCTGCTGGTCCTAGTAACAGACTAGACGGTTCGATGGACAGATCCTGCGGTCTAAAAGACAGGCTAGGAGGTCCTGCAGATAGACCTGGTGGTCTTATAGACATGCATGGTAGTCCTACAGATAGAATAGGGTGTACTATGGATATAGATGATACTCCTATGGACATATTTGGCGGTCCAATAGATAGAATAGGAGATCCTATCAAAGATAGAACGATAGGCTCAACTGATATGCTCGGGGAAGCATTTACTATATCGAGTGGACCTTTTGATAAACTCGGAGGCCCAATAGACATACCTGAGCGTTCATTTGATTCTCAAGATAAGTTTAGTCCACCAAAAAGGTCGGGATCAAGTGTAAGTTCAAACCATGAATTTCGTTTTGGAAAGCAATTCAATTACAATCACAAAGGCAAACCACAAGATCAGCTAGTAGATTTTTTCGTACCAACCAAAGTTATTGACTATTCTCATGAAACTGTACCTGGAACTGTACCCGAATGCCCAGCAGAAAATGGTATATTTGATTATAGTCATGGAAAGTTTAAACCAAATATACCTAGCATACTTAAAGATTTTAAGGACTGGCAGGATACCGACCACAGTATAAAAGAATACAATGAAGAAATGAAGAAAATAAGCGAGCAAATAGGTCAAGTGTGGAGTGATAGTCTATCCCGACGGAAAGCCAAACCAGTAAGTAATTTGTGGGACGACTCTCCCAATATTTTCCCTATCGATGTAAAGGAACTTAAAGAAAGCGAAAAGGACCGTGATGATCGTCGCAAAGACAAAGATGAGCGTCAAATCTTAGACAAAGATGATCGAATAACTGAAAGAGTGCGTGATAAAGATCGTGAAAGAGATAGAAGAGATCGCGATAGAGACCGCGACAAGGATCGTAATCGAGACAAGGACCGGGACGATCGCAGCTATAGTGAGCGCAGTCGAAATGATAAGGATCGCTATGGTGAGCGAAGTCGAGACAGGGATCGAGATGATCGGCATCGTAACTCTGATCGCACCAAAGAAAAAAGCCGAGACAGAGATAGAGATGATCGACACAAAGATCGCGATGATCGACATAAAGATCGCGATGATAGGTATAAGGATCGAGATGATAGACACAAAGACCGCGGACATGACAAAGATAGATCTCATGACAAGGATAAAGATGATAAATACAAGGACAGAATACATGAAAAGGATAGGGATGAAAGGTATAAAGATAGAGGAGATAGAGAGTCGAAGGACAAGAGTTCAGACGACAAGAATACTGAAAAAGATAGAGATTTAAAAAATAAACGCGAAAAGTCTGAAAAATCTGAAAAAACTGAGAAAACCGATAAAACAGAAAAAACTGAAAAAGCTGAAAAGGCTGAAAGAACTGAAAAAACTGAAAAAGTTGAAAAAGTTGAGAAATCTGGTGAACAAAAGGATGAACAGAAGGGGACATTAGAGAAAAGTTCAAGTCCAGGTAATGCATTATCTTTCATTCGTCTGTTTTTTAATTTTCATGAGGCATTCTCAACTTGTATAAATGTTTAAATGTAGTTAAAAAATTACTTAATAATTTATAAAATAACTTGATTAATTCATTATTAAATTATTGTTACTACTATTGAATTTCAAATTCAGCTAATTCGTGAAAATATTTAAATTCAGAATATGCTGATGGTAATTGTAATTTATCAACATTTACCAATAATTTAATTGGATTTACTCAACAGATAAGAACAAAGAGCTGGAAGACAAAGGAACTAAAACGAAAGATCTTGAAAGTGCCGAAGACAGGTAAAAACTAATGTTTATAGGAATAACAGGGTAGTTCTAAAATATTTTATTTATATATTTAACTTTTGGTGTATACACGAAATACTTAATCGTGTGGCATATCAACTAAACTGAATGAATAATACATTTATGATTCATAGGCTGTATACATATTTTTAAATTTTTATCTAACTTTTATAACACAAGACTCCTCAAACAAAAATTTAATATCTAAAATTTATAGTACACTTTTAAACTTATTATTTGTAACTCTTGAAATTTCGTTTGTGTCCTGAATACATGAGAAAATCGTTAACTGCGTTTTAGAATAGATTACCTTACAAAAAATGTATTTTTAAATGTCCCGAATGAAAAAATCTAAATTTTGTTAGATCTAAGGGAAGTGTTAACTGGCAGGACTCCGCTGCTAGTATTTCAACTGACACTACTTCCCAAAAGGATTCCAGGTATGAATCAGAGTTTATAATGGTTTTGAAGTTAAAATAGATTGGCTTCTTTTTAATTAGTAAACAATCATTAAGTGCACTGTGTGGTTTTACAGAGTTATTATAAATCCCTTTATCTTTTTTAATGATCAGTATCCCTATCGCGATTAAGCTGATTGTTTAAATTAAAAAAAATAGAACATTTACAATATTCATTTTATGATCATTGACATTTGATTGATTTCAATTTATTTATATTCATAAATAATTATACACATATTACCAAAGAATATTAAGTTTTAATATAGAAATGTATTTCTATATTTTTCATATTCAAGTATGACTATAGGTAATTCAATAAACATAAAATATTTAAGTAAATAATATTAATTTACAATTGAGTGCTTGTTGAACAAAAATATTTGCTTTTGAAATAATAAGGAAAGGGTCTTTTTGTAAATTTCAAAATTAGTTTTACGGAGCTGTTATAAAATATTTATATTAATAGCAATCTCGAGACTTACAAAGATAACTTACTATTAATTGGTTATTTCTAACTATATTTTAAGACTCCGGAAAAAGTCCAAACGAGTCAGTTAGAGGGATGCCATTTACTCACATCGCTATAAACAGAATCCAATAGTGATATTCGTAATAAAACTCATATAGTTTGTTTTAAATGTTTTATATTATGCAATTAACAATGTTATGGCTGTTAGAGTTATTTATATCTGTATCTTTTATTAATATCTGTGTTTTAATTTAGAAAGAGTACTTTGACTTTATAAAATAGAAAATGAAAATGAAGTTTACAAGTCTCAATAGTAAATTTCACTTAGTTGCAGTCATAGTACTACATAAATAATAGATATTTTAGTATCACTTGTTTAGCATTAAACTGACTACAATTGATTTAAATTATTTCTGATATGAAAATGTCCCGTCTTTTAAACGGATATAATTTAAATTTATTTTATATTTCACTTTTTCAAACGCTAAACAAAAAGTGATTTTGTATAAACAATTTTTTAATTTTTTTAACGAAATAAGTTTAACGCGTTTCATTGTCAACACATTTTCGAGCAATATTCAATATGATTTTTAAGTCGTCTTTTATGAAGAAAAGTCTTAACCAAAAAGTGCAAAAGTGCGTGCTATTTCTTATTATAATTTTAGCGTGTAACATTCAAATGGCCATTCAATGGATTATTTATCAAACATTTTAAAGTATACTTAATAAGTGTATTTAAGTAAATTAAAATTTAATAAGTTAATTTAAAGTAAACTTAAAAATGGTAGTTAAACAAACCTACTTCATAAGTGAATTGTAATATGTTAATTTTTATACTGTTTTAGTTTCGAATAAATTTTAGTTCAAATAGCAAAATTTCAATTTTATTGCACGTGTTATACTGGTATTAGAACAATTAATATTAATGAAGTATAAAGAATATTTAAATAAATTTAAAGATTGAAATAATGTAATTGAGCAATTCAAGCTATACTTCAAGAAGATTTAATATTTTGAATTATATATATAATTTGAATGTTCTTGCGCATGTACAGTCGATATCAGTCAAATACTTTTTTGATTTTGTTCATAAATAATATATTTACAAGTTTTAATTCGAATATATTTTTTTTGCATATTTAAAATATAACGAGAAATAATGTTTAGCCCCTTAATAAATTCATTTATTTTTAATGAATTCTGAAGCTATTTTTGTTTTATCGCAAATCATTAGGAAAGGTTTAAAATAAATTCTTGTATATATGGTTACCATCTGCCAATGTATCGTCGATGGGACGTCAGTGTATATAAATATTAACAGAGATTCGCACTTCATTCTAATCCACCTGTAAATACTTGAAACAAAAAATATTTTAAATATAAAAATCTGAAGTTTTTGACAGTATGTTAAATTAACAGTTTAATAAGACTAAAGTTTGCAGGCTCATTTAACTGTGATGCATTCAAATCTACATGATTACAAAAATTAACTAAGAATTTTCACTATATTTTATAGTAAGGTAAAGACATGTGATAATCCACGCAAATTAATCTAATTTCAACTGTAACATCTAGTAATTTGTATAGTTTATCGTCTTATTTAAATTCATTATAAAATGAATTTAAATTTCTTAAACAATTTTTCTGTGCTTATTAATGTTTGGAAAAATTATGTTTGGCATAAAATTCATTTATGTAGATATTTAATATACTTATTGGATGTACTGTGCGTTTTAAGTTTAAAATCTTCAAAATTAAGTGATCCGAGTAAATTATAGTTCAATACGAAATTTTTGAAAAATTATGTTTTAGACTTAACCACATCAACAAACTTTAATTAATTGTTACTCAACTATATTTTTATCGTTTACAAGTCCAATATTTCAGCTTTTGAATAGCAATATATTTTTTATTTTAAATGTGTGTGTGAAACATGGAGGGAAAATTGTTGTTAACCTTTCTTAATTCAAAATAAGTGTCTGCGGTAGGTAACAAATTGTAAAACAAATAGTATCGAGTTAAGGAACTGTATTTTATTATGATGTTTATTAACTCAAAATTACGAATTTTACATTTGTTGCCATTCGATATTGGTCATTCACAATGATATGACTGTTCAATAATAAATTATAGAAAAAAACATAAATATTATGCACTTACTATATATGGACTTACTTTTATAAAACATTTTTTTACTGCATCATATTAAAAATTGTAGTTAATTTTTATACCTTGCATATAGGCTATTTTTTCAATTTCGGTAAAATATTAATATCATAAAAAATTAAATATCATTTGCAAATTTAGATAATCGTTTTTAATTTGTATATGAAGTTTGAATCAACATAAATTTAAACATTATATAAAAATTATTCTTAAATTTAGTGTGAATTAAAGTGCATAAAATATTTTCTGGAAAATGGAAGGAATTAGAAGAAAACTGTAGTATTTAAATTTTAATAATTCAATGTAAATATTTTTAAATCGCACTTTCGTTGAAGTCTCCTGAATTACAAAAAATAGTAAATTGTAATACATTTATTTGTAAAATAAATTTTTGTTCCTATTTTATTTATGAAACTCTGATACTCTATGTATTTATCAGACTTTATCAATTCATTGCAAATTTGTTGTGAATATCAGAATAATATAAAATTACTTTCTTTATAATTAATTTAATATTTTCATACAAAAGTCATTGTGGATTTGAAATACGCTGCTAATTAAATGCCTTTTTCTAAACCCCACTAAAAGTATTTTAATTTATTTTGTTACCATTTCAGGACATTTATATTATGATTAAGTGAAAGCAACTTTGATGAAAACCAAAATTTCAGCTACCCGTAATTAAATTCATAGGCGTTTACTACTTGCTAAGTATTAATTATAGCGTGAAAAGTTGAAAATAACGACTTTTTCACAAAATATTTTTTTCACAAGTGACCTGTTTAAGTAGTTCTTCCTTGCCGATGTCAATTCCCATTAATGCAGTACTGAAACTAATTTCTCCCTCTATTGATTTTAGCCCTTTGAAAGAAAATCCACTGAAAAATTAGATTTCGAAATAGCTTGACCAAAAAAAACAGGGTTTCTTGTGTTTATTTAGATTACTCTTCGACTATGGATTTTTTAATATCTAAGAAATTTAATCCAAAATCCCATGTCTTAAATATATTGCATCCAATTACAAAGTTAACCCAAACTCGATATTTAAGCGTCATTATATTCTGAAATGTAATAAAGTATGAACATTATTCGCATTGTCAGAAAATTATAATTTTAATGCTATATCTTATATATAATACTCAAGAAAAGCAATTAAATTTAAATTATATTGAACTAAACACTGAATATTTTTTAATAAATTTTGTATAATATATTTTATTTTTGATATATTAATATTATTTATTATAACAAAAAATTAAATGTCTTGATATTTATCAAATTGATGTTGTTATAGCCTACCAGAAAACAAGCAAAATGTTTTGGAAATTCTACCGAAAATTATGGAACTACCAAAAATACCAAACCTCACAATGGTTGATGAAATTCTTTCTCCTGCCGGTCGGTTGATAAGGCCACCTAAAATAGCTATTATTCTTAGAGGTCCACCTGGCAGCGGCAAGTCATTCGTTGCCAAATTAATTAAGGTATATTGATTATTTTATTAACTTTTATATGGGAAACGATTGTTTATAACATTTATTTTACAATTATAGGATAAAGAAGTGGCTCAAGGCGGTTCAGCACCAAGAATTCTTAGTATTGATGATTACTTTTTGGTTGAAAAAGATTTTAAACCGAATGACGAGAAAAAAGATAGTGTGGATGTAAGAATACAATTTATTGAAAACAATTAATTTAAGTAAACAATATATTTAGCATTGTTTATATTTCTTATATTTGTTATTATTGTTAAAAAATTACTTTTTCATAAAATAAATATTTTTGACAAAAAATATTTAATTTAATTTCTAATTCATTTCTGTTTTAGGAAATGGAGTATAAATATGAAGAAGCCATGGAACCAGAATATGTTAATCATTTAGTTAAAGCGTTTAAAAAAAACGTTACCGATGGCTTTTTCAATTTTATTGTACTAGACAGTATAAATGAAAAAATATCAGATTATGAGGAGATGTGGAGTTTTGCAAAAACGAAAGGTTTCAAAGTATACATTTGTGAAATGGAAATGGATGTACAGATATGCCTGAAACGAAATATACATAATCGTTCAGAAGATGAAATTAATAGAATCGTAGATTATTTTGAACCTGCACCAAGTCATCACCACAAACTTGATGTAACATCATTACTACAAGAACCAGTAATTGAAGATGTAAGCTTCAGTTTATTATTTGATTACTGTAGTATTCACTTTCTTGTATCATTATGTGATTTTTCTAACGACTGATATGTAATATTATATGAAGTCCTTTTAAATACGTTTTATTTTTTAGGGTTGTAAAGAGGTCTCCAAGTAAGAGTAGTACAGGGGTCAATTCAAATAAAAACTAAAAACTAGTTTTGGACTTCGAGATCCTCTTTACAGCCTTTAAAAACCAATTAAATATTAAAATACGTGCTACGAATATTGTTTCCAAATATAAATTATTTGGACAAGATAATTTAAATTTTAGAATATACAAGATTTTTTCTTTTAGGTGGAAATGGAAGATGTCCAAGAAAATGAAAACAATAAGGCAGAAGAAGAAGATAAGGAAAAAGAAACTGTTACTTCTAATGAAGATAGTCAAGAGAGCCAAGAAGATGAGGAAACGGTATGAAGTGAGAAGAATTTATTACAAATTTTTTATAAAACGATTATATAACTTGATTTACTTGTTGTTATATATCTCAGTTTATTTAAAATCATGAACTTAGATATTATTATAATTTGTTCATTTTAATAAAATATTCAATTTTTATCTTATATTAGGGAGTCAGTAAATGGGAGAAGATGGAAGCAGAAGACAAGTTAGGTAAAACATGCTTAAAGATTTATTTAATTTCTAATGGTAAATGAATAATAATCGTAAATAAAATTTTTAGATCGATTGGACGGCCTAAAACGACGAAATGACAACAAACCGCAGACAATGGAGGATTTTTTACAAGTTCCTGATTGCTATAATATAGAAGATGAATCGGGGAAAAAAAGGGTATTTATGTTCAATCTTATTTTTCTATTAATAAATAATAATTTGACCTATAAATGAAATAGCACAGTTTGCTTCAGCATAATTTTGTTAAATGTAATGAATTTGAATGACAGTAATCTATGTACAAATTACGAGTAAGAATAAATAGAATTATAAGTAGAAATAATTTTAAAAAAATGGTTTAAATCATATGGTATAATACTTGAAGTTTTTCGAAACTCTAGTGTTGTGCTTATGAATTTTTAATATCTTACTAATAGCGATACTGCCCATCATTGTCTGACGTATTTATTACATGTTTGCCTCTTCCAAAAATTAAATCTTGGATATTATTTACATATAAACTTAAATACACGTTTACAACATTTTTAGTTGTAGTTTAAATTTAAAAAACAAGTACAACTTTGACCTAATCTCCAGTTTTTAAAGAATCTAATGATTAAAACGATCTATGGCTCGTAAAATTGAATTTTTTAACTACATATTTGAAATAAATAATATATTTTATTTTTATTCTAACTTTCTTCGTAACTGTGTTTTTGTATAGGTAAGGTGGGCAGATCTAGAGGAACAAAAGCAACAGGAGAAAATGAGGGCAGTTGGTTTTGTCGTTGGTCAAACAAATTGGAATCGCATGATGGATCCAACTTGCGGAGGCAGCGCACTAACACGAACAAAGTATATATGACCCAGATTACAATCAAAATTTAATCGAAAGCGATTAGGTCATTAAAAGTGAGAAAAGAAAAGCAAACCGAAAGTTTTCTTTTCTCCCATTATAGAGGGAAAGAGAGAACAATATCGAATCAAGATACTTTGATTTTTACGAAAAAATCAAGATTCATTATTGAATTTTTCTCATTCTCTTATCAAAGTAGACTATCGTATGTACATTAAACGCATAAATAATGTAATATTGTTTGATTACAAATTCATTGACATAACTGTACATTTTAAACTTGTAATTGTTAAGAGCTAACGGTTTGCTTCACGTGAAATTGCATTACAATTTTTTACGTTTGTGATAGAAGTAATTAAGAATATAGGCAAAAAGCAACTTATATATAGGGCAGAGTATTGCATTAGTCATTATGTATTTTTACCTAAAGTAGATTTAGCCAACCACGAGTCGCAACAGCACTATACACCCCTTTTTAAAGAAGTGTTCGTTCTACTTACTGTTCATTCCCTATTTTTCAATTGCCTGATTACTGATTTTTTTTGTACATAAATATTTCCAGGTTGAAAATAAGAAAAAAATAAAATCTAAAAGTATAAAAAAGTACGTAACATCGACGATGCCGTTCTTGCATCCGTGTTTGAGGCGTATTTTTTTATATACATAACTTACGTGACGGATGAGAACGAGTTTTTATGCGCGATTTTCCATTAATAGAAATAACTGTTACTCATACGTAATGCTAAGGATAGTAGCATATAGTACCAAAACATTTGTAAAAATATTCATTGCTGATGCAAAAATAAAACTATGCACTGATATCAAGTTTGATGGTAGTGTGTAATGATCCAAAAACTGGTTTTGCTGTTTTCTTCATTGCAACTGTAAAAACCTGTGTAAATTTTCCTTTTCACAATTATATGTGGAGGGGCATTGACCTTTTATGCCTAGATCAATTGCCTTTTTAAATTCCTTCATTGTCCTTTCATATGACTCATCAATCAGCATGGATCTGAAGCAAAGGATCAAGAACTAATGAACAAGAATATAGAATCAGTGTATCATCATCAATTGATTAAGATATATTTTTTAGTTATTAAGTTATTAAGTTTTTAATTAATTTGGAGCATTTTTGTATTGGTCAAAGTTTGAAATTTCGAATATCCACATCATTTAATAAACAAGATTTTTTAACTGATAAAAGTAATTAATATACAACAAAAAATGTTTAATTTTACTTTTCAATATATAAATATATGCTTCAATGAAGTTTTTCGATTGGATTAAAAGTGAAAGTAGTACAAAAAAATTATATTCACTCTGGTATCAGCTGTAACGTTTGGAAGATTATCTCTGCAGCTCCAAGGTATTCTTTTGCAGTATGAGGGACTTGGCACGCAGATTTATACAAACACGTTTCTCCAACCATATACCCAAGAGCTAAAACTATTTCTCCTTCTGATAGAATATTTTCTATGAAAAAAATAAAAATTCATTTTTTCATCACAGATTTATTACCATTTATTTTAATTACTAAGGTAAGTAATTTAAAAAATAAGTAAGTATTAATTTAAAAATTAGATTTATTTAATGATTTTTAAATTTTTGTAGGTTAAAGTATTTTACCGTAGGGAGCATCTTCACGACCTCTAAATGCGTGGTTTCCAATGTATCCAGCGCCATATACAACAACTTTTAAAACCAAAAGTAATACGAGATTTGATAAATTTAAGTTAAGAATCTGGAAACATTTAATTTAATCTTATTTTTTATTTATACAATTTTTTTAATTGATTTTTACTTTATAATTTCTACGTAGTTGATGCATATTTTTCATTTGAGTAAAAATTAAGTAACCTTAATTGTAGATACTTTACTGATGAAAATTTTGAAGAAACTGTTGAGTGCTACTAATGAAGAAACTGGATGTTAATATTATAAAACAAACATAGTAAATTCTTAATAATGCATTTCAAAATTTATATGCAAAGATAATTATAATTGATTTTAATTTAAGATTGACAAAAATATTTTTGAAATAAAAATTTATGTACCTAGAAATAAAATAGGTCGAAATTTTTCCAAATTAGTTTCTAGTTTTCTATTTGTTGATTGAATTGAAAATTAACTAATTTTCGACTCATTCAAAATATAATAGCGTGCAACATTACCTGACTCGAACTCGATCTTCGAATTAGTTCTTGCGCAATGTCGGATAACATTGAACTAATATGTCTTGTCTGTGGTAAATTAAGTGGTACTTCGTTTTCGAAATAAACTGCATTATGATCTCTTTTTTGAGCAAGTCCATCGCAAATTAAAAGAGCAGCAAGAGTGAGATATTTAGTTGTTAGCATGTTTATTATCTTGTGTAAAATAAAATAAATAAATCAATATTTTATCTATATGTGAATTTTCTATTATTGACCCAAAATTAGACAAAAATGAAGTACATTGAAGCAACTCGATAACTAAGACTGAATGGTATGAGCTGTTTTCTCATTGTTATAAAAGTCTTTACATCTTGCACGCGCTGTTAGTTAAGTATAACCAGATTTCTGTCATTGTAATGTGTACAGTAATTTCAGTCATAATTTACTGAATGAATGTCTACTTTAGATCATTTTCTGGAAGGTTGACAAAGAAAATGTGTAGTGAAAGCTGCCAGTTTATTTTCTTAATCGACCTTGGAAACTTATTTTTTAACCAAATTTTACTACTGAAAGCATATCTGCTACATTAAATTTATTATTCCTCTAAATTATATTATACGTATTAATATAATATTATCGTTTAATTATTGTTTTCTTTTTCGATGTTTAAATTTTCAAAATTTAGCAAAATTCATGAATAAAGTTAACTGTAGGAATATATTACAAGTTTTATTTACATAAAAATGATATATTACTAATATAAATAAATTAATTCAGATACTTTCTATAAAGATAATAATAATTATCATTGTCTTTCCTAGATTGCAGATATAAGATCTTATCCCGGTGTTTGCTCAAAAGATAGAAAATAATTTTCGCAACGATTTTATCTTTTAACTAGTTAGAAAGTTGTCTTTTCTTTACATTCGAAGTAATTTGTTCGCTTTAAAATTTCTCATTTATGTCTGAAATTAGTTTTAAGATCAGTAATTAATTTTACTTTAGTTCTTAATAGCTTATGATATTATTAAGCTTTAGGTATTTTAATAAACATAAATTTATCTTTTGAAGTAAAGCTTAGTGTCGTAAGGTTTTTTTGTATTTGAGCTGGTTTGAGCTTTTGTTAAATTTTTACTATATTTTTCGTATTTAAGAATTTCATGTTTTGTTATATTAGTTTTCATTTTATTAAAAATAAATAATATTCTTAAATTTAAAACGCTTTTTTAAGTTTATATTTAAACAAATATTTATTCTATTGGAGGTATTGTTTTAAAAGTCAAACAATTTTGGGATAGATTATTTAAAATTTAAAAGTTAATAAAAGTGTTGTTATAATTAAAAAACTATTGTTTCTTATACTTTTGTATTATTTTAATTTCAATTTAAATGCGTATTATGTTTAATTTTCAATCAATTTTTTAAATTATTTTTAAAAAAATTTTTGTTAATATATAACATGTTGTTACAATAGTTAATTAATGTTTTTATATACAATATTTATAGTTTATACATGTACATGTGAAAAATTATGATTCATACACAAGATATACTTTTGCGGACCCGCGCTGTGATTAATCAACTGACTCGTTTGTATACTTAACAGAATAAATCAGCTACAACTTAAAATTAATTTTTTATTCCTAAAATGTTATGATCGATGTTAATATTGCAAATTAATCAACTACATCTTCAAATTTGCGTGAAAATAATTTACGTTTAGAACAAATTATGTAACTATAATTATATGTGATGAAGACAAAATCGTTTTATTTCAACTATACATATCTTCAGAATTTGGTGTATGTCAACTAATCAAATAAAATGATTTTTAAATTTATTATTATTCTTGTCTCAATTTTTTTTGAAATCATTTTAGGCGTGGCTGGGAAAGCAACATACCAGATACAGATATCATATTATGTAACGCAATAATGCCCATATAGAGCGATAATTGAAAGACGCACCATTATTAAAATAAAGATATTATTTAGTTACGTGAATATCTCTATTTTTAAATACTTGAGGAGTCACAAAACGTCTACTATGGTAAGTACTGCGGCCGTGACGTATAATATGTATTATATTTTTTGGTATTTCATTTATATTCATGTATTACATATTACTGTAACAATTAAGGCATTTAAATTATAATGCATTTAGTCTATATATATAATTTTCATGACGAAGAACTACGAATATTAGACGAACTAAAATGTTCTCTAATTTAGTCTTAGTGCTAGTGCTTCTGATTTGCTACCCAATCAATAACGCTTACTCTATTTAATGCAATCTACTCCGTTTTAATTAAATGCATTTTTTTCATTTCAATTAAGCCAACTCAGTGAAAAGTCTAATGACTTAAAAAAATTTTAATCTATCGAGGTCAGAATGTCACCCTCTTTGTGACCTCCAAATTAACGCATTGAATTAAGATTCACCCTGTATATTACCTAAATATTACCAATCCTTAATATTTAAATATATTTTAAAGAAACTCATTAAATTAAGAAGAATCCTTAAGTGGACTCTCTTCAAAGAAAAATTTTGAATTTGATTTGATTAATTCAAAACAAGCATTTTTTTCTATCCTTCACATATGGTGTCGGAAAATAAAATTTTAAATGAACTTAATTCTTAAAGTGAAATATGAGCTTTTTTGTATAATTAATGTTACGTATAGCGAACATTAACTATGAAAATAAAAAGGCGATGCGCTGAGATTTATCGCGAATTCGACGTATTTAAAGCAGTTTGTCGGTCAATTCATTGCTATACCGCTTGGTGCATTGCAAGCACTACGATGTAGCAGCATAAACTAATGGCGCATATTTTTAATGAATAATAAATAATAGTTAAGAAAATTCATCCCAAAGTATTTTTTTTATTTTAGTTAATTAAGATTTTAACTAGAATTTAAATAATTATGAAATAGAAGTTCTTTTAATATTCAACTCATTTTGGTATTCAATCCCAAATTACAGGATATTTTTCGTGTATTATTTTTTTAACAAAACTTAGGTTGGTGCAAATAACACTTGACTCGTATTTAATTCACACGTCTTCTTAGCGTATATAAATAACACTTTACTTTATTTAACAGAAAATATTTTTAAAAAATAGCAAAATTAAAAAATTTTACAATTAATATAGCAATTATATGAAATATAGCGAATGGAAGATCAATACATGATGATTTAAATTGATTAAATTAAGAAAGAAACCTAATTTATGTGTTTAATAAATTAAACAAATATTAATGAATTTAAATTAAAATATGATTATTTTAATCATGTTTTTATCATATTTTTCATTTTATTTAATCAGTAGTGCGCGATCCCAAAAATTAATTGAGACTAAAAATTTGGCCCATAAACTTGCATAAAAGTAGTTTAAAGTTTTAGTAGAATATGATAAGTAAATCTGTTAAGCAAATTGATACTTTATGGTCGAATTAAAAAAGGCTTACTAAATTTTAAGAAAAAAATCAAAATTAATTAGAATATAATTCTAATATTCAGTGCTTGATTGAAACAAAAAATCAAGAACATCAATCAAATTTGTAAGAAAAACTTAGTAGAAAAGTTTCTGTTTTTATATTGATTCTTAAGAGACTCGCTTATAAATTTGAACTAATTTCATTTTTAAAATATTAATGGCTACACAAAAATGCTAAATTATAGCATTTATACTACAGATAATGTGTAACAAAAAAATACATGTTATTGTCAATAATATTATTCATACCTTGGTAGTAATTACTTTCTTATACACATACCATTCATTATTAAAATTTAGATTATGTCATAAAATAAATAATTCAAAAAATTATAAAGATTTAAAAATAGAATGTTATGCTAATATAATTCAATGACTCATTCCATATTTATTATAAAAAAATGAAAATATCTGTATGTAATTACTTTAATGAAATCTACTAAATTCATTTACCTCGGATACGTTAATTAAAATAATTCTTGGATTGTCTTAATTATTATCGCAATCGTAACATAAAAATATATCAAATAATTTATTTAAATAAAGTAAAAATAAGGAAAATTCGATCTTCCTTATTGTTAATTCTATTAAAGAACATAAAATCCAACGTAGTCAAAATATAATGATTTTATAATGAAGTCAAATAATTGGATAGATCACAAATATCCAATTCAATCTATTTTTCTGAAATAAATTTCCCCTTTTCACGTATTTCAAATATTGGTGTATTCATGACCAAAAACTACTTATTTTGTTATAGAAAATTGATATTCAGTTGTTTAAAAATTTAATTGTGTATAGATAAGCTTGTTTGAAAGTATTAAATTTACTCTTATCGACTTAAATCTGTTGAAATTGTCGATAGTAGTGTTTCAATATTTTTAAGAATAGCTCATTTTCTTTAATATATTATTACCTCATTAAGGTAAAAGATTTGTAAACAGAAAATACAATTTACATCCAATGATTATGAGGAAATGATAAAATTTAACTCAAGGGAAATTTCTTCTACATAAGAGGTCTCCGCGAAGGCAAGAAAAATGTCCACTTTACTAACGTTAGGATTTTTAAAACTGAATCAACGATAACGAACATATATTAAATTAAAGCATTTGATTATTCTTATCGTAAATTTTTAAATAATAAGTCAAATTATTTACCTCGGAATATTTATAAATTGCAGCAAAAACCGATGAAATTATATATTCTAACAATAATTTATATTTTTCTAAGAAGTCTTTTTATAATAATTAAATGTACGAACCAAAGACGGTATGTTGTCAATGAATTTCTATTGATTACCAAATTTCAGCTTAAAAGATTCATTGTTCCCAATTATTTTCGAAAATCGGAATTTTGATAATATATGTATTTTTCCTGACTCAAGAGATCTATTAAAAAAGAAATGTGTTTAAATTTTTCGTAATATAACGAAAAAGAGAATTCAGTTGTAATTTTTTCGTTACAAAATTATTAATTTCTAGAAGGTTGAGAATGCTTATTTATCCTTTCTTTCTTAAGAATCTCTTTTATCTTCTATGAATATATACTCTTGTGGAGCACTAATGTGTAAAAATACTACAATTCAAGCATGACAATTTATAAATGTTAAAATATTTCTTAATAAAAAAAATATTTTTGACTGAAATAAAAAAAGTTTCAATTTGTACGTTTTAAATCACATTTGTTTTATCTGCATAATCAATATTCTCACTGTATACTTGTTTTGAGAGTACTATACAATTTCAAATTCTCCTTGTTTATTTTAAAACCGATTCTCTTGCAATTAAGACAATTCTAAAATTTAACAATCTTTGGACGTCTTTTTTAAAAAAGTGATATATCAAAAAGTCTACAGTCGTTCAAAGATTACTGAATTTTGAATTTGTCTTTATTTCAAATGGATAGATTTTAAAATATAGGTGGACTTGAAATGTCAAGCGACCGTTGTAATGGTAAAGAAAATGGTTGAAGATAAAACAATGGTTTCGAATTAGAGCCCTCTTAATTCATTTTTTCCCAAGCAGACGTTCGATAGTCGATTGATTTTTCGTTTCTGAAACCCCTAAAACTATCAAAATAATATTAGAAAATGACACTTTCTTAAGTATAAAATAGAATAAAAAAAAATTTCACTAAACATATGGCCGCCTGAAAATGTTTAAATTTCAAGCATTGACTATAAGAACATAAAATATATCGACTATAGAATGTGCTTCGGAAGAAATGGGTTAATGATGTACTACTCAACCAGTCGATAAGAGAGTTATGTCATACTGGTTATGTTATATAAAAACAGTGAATACTATTTCTCTATTGTTGGATAAATAATGTTCAAAGCAAAATTTATGATTGCTGAACAATTCCATTCATAATTAAATTTAAAAGTTTTTATTAACATTTTTTATCTCCTGAAATTCATTATAAATAAGAATACTTTAAAATTTAACACTATAATGTTTATTTAAAAATAAAAATAATTTTTTCAATTTTTGAAAAAAAATTTAAATTATATGAAATAAACTTTTGTAAAAGGGTGCTGTATTTCTAATGAGCAATTGAGTGTTTAATTTTGAAATATTTCTGTTCATGATTGAATTTAGGAAACTTTACCTAAATTATATTGATAGCAATTAAAAACTTAATCATTCATAAGTCTCTAAACGTTGTTAATTCAACAACAATATAAATGCAAATCACTGTTTTTCTACAAGTATTTCAAAATACATAAGCTTATAATATAGTTATTTTTACATAATATATTTAAAAATTAATGTTGATATTGCAGAATTCTGTTACAATAAATTTTAATGCAATCGAAATTTTTAAATAGAGGTATAATACAAGCAGCATGCATATAATTATACAAACATATAATCATCGCTAACTTTTAAGTGAGCGTTACAGTGCAGTATTGAGGATCATGTACAGGTTGTTTATTTTACAATAAAATTGTATTTAATCTTATTAAATAAAAACATTATAAAGTTTATTTAATATTATAAAAATATCAATAAGAAATTATATAAATGTAGGAATATATGAATGTATTAATAAATAGTGATGTTATCAATAATTTTAAAAGATGATAAACAAGTAATGTTTATAATTATTCGAAAAGTAAAATAAAAAATCATAAAAAAATTCAAATTTGAAATTATTGTAAAAACGTGTAATAACTTGTATCAGATTTTTAAAATGGTTAAAAAGAACAATGTATGTGAAATTATATTTAAAATTATTTTTTCTTTTTGTAATAGAAGGTTAAATTACATAGATAGTACTACATAATATATTAATTGTAGCTGGTAGAAACATTAATAGTTACATTATATTTGAATTTCCTATTTTTTTCAGTTTTAACTAAATACGTAGTAAATAAATTTAATAATATACGTAGAATTTACCATATTTTTCATTATTCGTAACAAGAAAAATTAATGAAGAATAGTATTTTATAATTTACTCGGTCGATGCTACATTATATTTAATTATAATATTGACAAAGAGCGAAATTTATAAATATACTAAATATACTTTTGCTTTCTTTTTGCAATAATAAACTGCAATTTTTCTGTTAAATATTTCAAGATTTGATAATGATTGTTATTTAATTATTTATTAATCGGTCTGATACTTTACTATGATATTTTTACAGTGGAATTTATTTACTTAATAACAACAAAGTCAATCAAAGTACTAAATACTAATAGTTTTATAGGAAAATTTTTCTAATTTTTCAGAAAAGAATTAAAATAGCAACTAAAGAAGTTAAAGATCGACTATTTACTTTAAAACCAAAGGTACTTTAAAGAAAAATATTATTAAACTTAAATTTTTGGAATACGCAAATCACTTATAAATTTCCTTCCGATACGAAGATAAAAACGAGGTAAGGTATGAATTAACGAGGTACGTATTTTGATATTATCAATGTTCTAGAAACCATGGTTTTAAACTAAAAAATTAAAAATAAGTCTTACATTTTTATTTCATAGTTAATACGTTACTATTTTATATTATATTAAATATTTACTTAATTATAATTCTTCATTATATTTATTTAATAACGTATAATAAAAACGCACTTTTATCAGGACCTAGAATATAATTAATTTGAATATGAGCCGGTGAAAAAATTAGTTATTAATTCTAATAATATTAAAAAACTTTTTGCATAGTTCATTATGAAGATGATTCTTGTTAACATTATTGTCATTTTTATTTAATCAAGTATTGTTATACTTGTATATGTATTATATTTCAGGACCACAATAAAACAAATAAAAATTAATGATTTTTATTTATTAATCTAATGTTATGTATTTTGTTATATAATAGTACACTTATTTATTTATGGTTAATTTTTCTAAAAACATTTTCAAATTCGATAATGTTTTATAACAACAGTTTCAATTCCATTACATAATAAATTATTGTAATAATACTTTTTAATAGCCGTAATAGTACAATTTTTCCCTGTTTGAGAGAAGAGTTTAATGATGTTTAATAATTTGTTCATTATCTATTATTAAACAGGTTAAGAATGCTAAATAATGATATACTAATTTTTCATATAAAATTCAATTGTTATTAAATATTAATATTTGACATTTTGTAACAATCAAAAATATTTAAATATAAATTGAAAAATGTTTGGAGAACTGAGACTTGAACTCAGATTCTTTGAGTCTACGACCATTGTACCAAATAATATATTCATTTGGTGAAAAATAAGCTTAAAATTCTTTATGATTTATTTGTTGTTCATTTTTTTTTATAAACACATTTATAATATGTCAAATTAAATTATGAATACATTTTGCGAAGTCTAACACGATTCGCGGCGTGATTACGAAGACTTTTTCGATTCGCGTGTAACTAAAAACAAAAAAACCCTTCTGAAAAAATATTATAAGTATAATAAATACATTAAAAAACTCATAATAATAAAACAAATATAATAAAATAAAAGAGGCCAGGTGGGTATATGCATTTTGTATGGAAAAAGTTAAATTACAAATAAACCTTGAATTCTGGATTGAATGCACATGATTCTTCTCTATTAACCTATCGCTCTGTCACTGGAATTATTCTTATATTGGATACTGATAACTTAAAGTTTATTTATAAACTTTATTGGTTTATAAGTTCCTTTGTCTATTAAAATAAATTCTGAATAAATTTTAACTTTGATAGGAAAAAGGCTATAAGATCAATTAAAGTCATTAGAATATTTTAAATTAGTAACATTAAATAAAATAATTGGTGAAGCAGGAGGGTGATTAAACTGTAGAGAAAAAGAGTGCAGATTAAAGTCCTGGACACAAGAATTTTTTTTCGTTGTTAATTTGAATATTTTATGTAGCTTAAAAAATGTCAATTTTAGATTAGTTTCATTGGCCAACATTTTATAAAGTTTAGACAAAGTATAGATTTTTTTACTCGCAGCAAAAATCGATTATAATTGATTTTAATATAAACAGTTTTATAACGTTGAATAAAACTTACAGTGTTATTTATTAATAAAATGATTGAAAAACACAACATGTTCCACAAGAGTTCGTCTAAATTTTTTAAATTTAAGAATATTTTATTCTGAGTTTAGTGTCGTTGTTTAGCTTAAACATAAATACTGTTATTTTGATTTTTTTATATATGTTTCTTATACTTAAAATAAATTCTGTTTGTAATACACAAATTAATACTTTGTTATTGATTGATAAATTAACTGGTTTGAAAGAAATACAGAGAAGGATTTCTTCGTGTTCAGTTATACTCGAATCGGAATAGTCTTCGTAATCGTGCCACGATTCGAGCTAGCTTCGTAAACACACCACGAGTTGTGTCACTCTTCGTAATAGTGCTGCGAATCGTGTTAGTCTTGGTCAGATGTTGCGAATGGTGCTCGTCTTTGTACGAGACCTCGATATTGAAAAAAATGAAAAAAAGCAGATGAAAAAAATGAGGTCAAATATGAGTATCTGAATTTTTAATTCAATTTTAATTTAAATATGTTTTGTAAATTATAATTTTTTATTTTTATGTGCCCTTTGCAATATTTAAGACTATTTAGCAGATGAATTCAATTAAATAAATAATTAAACAGTTGTAATAATGATAATTATTGATTATAAGTATGTTTCTTTGAAGTATACGTCCCGATGGACCTGTAATAGTGTCCTATTGTTTCGAGTACTTTTTCGAAAATAGTGATTTGCAATTACTATTTTGAATGCATAATATTTGCAAATGTTTTTATAAATAATTCTATTCAATACTTTATTTTTAATTAAACAATTTGTTGAAGTTTCTTAAACTAAATTATAAATAGAGATACTTAAAGACTTAACATGATATTCTATATTTAAAAATAAAATTTTTAATTCAGCATAATTTCTAAAACAAATCTTTTTCGTCTATCTGTTTCTAAATACTTATTAAACATATTTTACAAATAATGTTCTGTACTTATTTTAAGTATTAAACAGATATCATGGTATTTAATTTTGAAGTATGTCTATTAATACAAATTGAGTTTAGAAAAGTTAAATAAAAATTTTAATTATAATTTAAATCTTGACTACAATTATGAATAAAATCATTTAAAAATATTGTGTATCCAATAATATAAATGAATGTTACTGTTTTCTAAAAAGTATCCGAAAATATGTAAAAATTAAATTAAAAGACAATGCTGACATGCTCAGATGCTGTAACTTGCCGGAGCTGTAGTTCGTTACGTTGTATTTAGTAAACATAAATATGTAATAAATATTACTGAACTTTTCTGTAAGTGTATACACTAAAATTAATAATTTTAAGAATCCTTATCGTGGATTACTTTTTTATCAAAATTTATTATCACCAAAATACTCAACATTAATTACCAGTTTCTTAATTAAGATCATCTTTTAAATAATAATTTAATGTTGCTGTTATACTTACTTCTATTTCTGAAATTAGAAATTTTGAGCTAAATATTTGTAAAAAAAATTGGTTAAAAAGTAGTAAAAAGACAATTTTAATTTTGGAAATTCCTACCGGAACATCACATATTTTTATTTTCAGATCGGTAAAGAATGTTATAATTACCTCTTTTTACAAAAAGTTTAAAAACCTGTAAGAAGGTAAGTACCAATAATCTTAGTAATATATACTCTTAATATAATATATATAATTAAATAGCCATCGTCAATTACCCTAGCAAGCATTTTTTGGGTATTGGGTCAACATATTGGGATTTGTAAAATTTGCTTAACCTAGCGCTGCTTGGTATTAATTAAATAATTATTTTTTTCAATGCAAAATTTTCTTTGTTTATTAAGGATTCGGTAACAAGTTTGCATATCATTGATCACTAATAGGGCTTATTCTGTCACAGATATTGTCATCTCTTGCACAAAAAATATTATAAAATCGTAGAGAATATTTTTGTAGCGAATTTCAACATTTATTTATTAATGAGTAGTAAAAATTATTAATATATACCTTTTAAAATACCTTGATAGAGTTACTATTTTATCAAGTTCTTGTATATGCAAAATTATCTAAATGATAATCGAAACTCTTTACTGAAATTTGAA
The DNA here is from genome assembly GCA_018906755.1 of Sycophaga agraensis. NCBI lineage: Eukaryota > Metazoa > Arthropoda > Insecta > Hymenoptera > Pteromalidae > Sycophaga > Sycophaga agraensis. The sequence continues at coordinate 462,497 of JACCIE010000035.1, forward strand.
TGAAAATTAATCTCGATAATCATCAATCGGCTTCAATAGAAATAACTTGCAAGCTCGTCCAATGCTCTTCCATGGCAAATGACTTCGGTAAACTAATGAGTAGCAAGTAGCAGACATAACATCACCATCTCCATAGTACGAGAAGCATGCATTTTATAATCATCACGTGATCAAATTCTTTTTTCGGTCAACGCAGTCCGCCAAATTGAGCCAGCGTGTAGTTCCGACTACTTCCTTTCAAAATGTCGACGAATACGTCCAGCAACACTCCATCTTGCTGCTCACCTTCGGCATCACCTCATTGGCGCTGATATTGTTTGAGTGTCGGTTTGAGTTCATCCTATCGTCGTTGGGCCTGCGTAACACTACCCAGCCCTGCAAAGGGCAATGGACCACATTCGGCGACATCCGCCTATCATCAACTGCTATGTGGCTGACATCCTTATTTTGTCAGAGGATCCCATTGAGCATCTAAAGCATGTCACGCATTGATAACTTGAGGGTTAAACCCGAAAAATTTGTTTTGGGCTAACCAAACGTGACCTTAGGGTAGATTTTGAGCACCGGTTTCAAGCCACCGACCAACAAGGTTTAGGTCATCACTTATTTCCTACGGTCATTGACCTCGACCAACCTCCTTGGTCGCCACTTGGAGTAAGTAAATACGAGTTATCAAAAATTGCAATACGAGTCTTATTTTAAGTAAATTTGAGATCATATTAAATTTCCTATATTTCTACTTATAAATTAATTTAATTTATATTAACATCTTATTTAATTTCTTTTAATTAATGTAATTCATTTGTGTTCATTAAATGATTAAATAGGAAAGATATGCGTTTCCAAATAAAATAACAAACTACCTCATCAGAATTAATAAAAGATTATCATTCAACAAATTACAAATAAAAAATTTTTAATTACTGTAGTTTTATTGTTATAATTGTTTGTAGTAAGAATACAAATACTATAATCTTTTTATATTATAATAATTTTTATTATTTATATTGTAATTGTTTATTATTATTTGTCTAATAATACAATAAAAATTTAATGTTTTAAATATTTTTAGGATTTTTAAATCGCTTTTATTTAAAAAAAATAAAAACGGTCTTTTAAAAGATTTATTCATTTAAACATTTATACATTGATTATTTACAAGATTATAGTTAAATATTACATGATAGAAATATGTTATTATGTTAATATGAATACTATCATATACAAACAATCTTTGTATAAATACTAGAAGCAGATTTATCTGTTCCATCAGTTCCTTTTGATTCATCTTGATTTTTAATAATCTCTGTACTTTTCCTGCCTTTCCTTAGGAGTTTTGAAAAGAGGATTTAATTCATCACATTCTTTTATGAGTTTGACTTTATAAGAAACATAAGTTTAAAATATCTAACTATTCAATTGTTATTAAAGAAGAAATGTTTTACAACACATCCTGTGTAACAATATTTTATTCATATTAATGTATTATATAAACGCGTTTAATATACAAATTAAAAAGTAAAATTGTAAAATTCATTCTGAACTTGTTAACTGTTACTAAACTGAATTTTTATATCACAAATTTATATTTACTTACCAATGGTGCATCTAAATTTTATATAGTTGGTATTTTATGTCAATAAGGATGAATACCTTGTTCTTTTTTTTTGTTTATCTGTTTTTATTAGTTGAAGATTAATATGAAAATATTCAATAAAAAATAATTGCACTCTAAGATAAACTAATCTTCTCTCTAATGACTGCTCCTGAAAAATATCACAAAACATTAATATATCAAAATTAGGTAACGCGGCAAAAAAATTGCTTTAAAACGTTACGTATCTGACAGTAAATAAATGAATTTAACCACTTTGAATATAATCGCAAATTCAGTACTTAAAAACTTTATTATTATTACTTTCAACTATATTTCAAAAAAAAATAAAAAAAAACTGTTATACTTCTGTTGTGCTGTTTTGCCGACTCGTTCTTTATTCTTTTCGATCGCTCTTCCGGCTGCGTACTCCCGAAGCAACGCGAACTCAGGCTTGGACTAATTTCTGTAGCATTGCCAACATTATTTGAAATTTCGGTGCCCAAAAAAGTAGCATTTTATGCATCGCTACAGTCAATCGGGAGTTCTTAATCCATTTTTGCCCAAGCGGACATTCTAAAATCAACATATTTATAATATATATTAATATATAACAATTATTGCAGTCGATGCTTAATGTTTAGGGCTTTGGGCATCTTCTGGCGGCCATATTTAATTTTTGGTGAAACATTTTTCAAATATTACCTCGGATTCGGAAAGAGCAGGTCTTTTTACGAATATCTGTTTCTCTAATATTATTTTGTTAGTTTTAGAGGTTTTTAAAATGTAAAATGAATCAACTATAGAATGTTTATTTGTGAAGAAATGGGTTAAGGTGGCGAGCACCAGTTTCTTCCCCGCGATTATTCTACGTTCGCTAAATATTGACGACGTGTGACCGTGATTTTTTCACACCTCCAATCGTCTATTAAATTATACTATATAAAAATAGTAATCTTACGTAACTGTATTTTTGTGCACTATTTTATTTGAAATAAAAAATAAACAAAAAGTAATAGTTTATAAATTTATCAAAAACTAGTAGAATAGCGATGCTCATGATTTTGAATTATTATTTATATTTTAAGTGTCACATCAAATATATACATTCATAAATATTATAAATATATATTAAGCTCAAAAGTATTTTTTATCCTAGGGATTTTATTTACATAAGCAACTCGATATATACGCAGATATAAATACACATTTATGCACAAGCTCAATGTATAACACATAAAATAAGAATTCACGAAACTCGAAAAATCGAAAGTCGCGCGAGTAGAACACCGAGTGAAATAGTGGAATATAGAGGCGCAACAGAAGCTGTAGACTGTAGAGAGACTAGAGAGCAAACTTCGGAGTCGAGCTCATAGTGAAAACGCATTGCATGCGAAAGTGAGGATCACTCAGAAAATTCAATATGGTGTCCGTCGTTCAATAGTTTACGTCGGACGTCCGTATTTCCGGATGAATATAAAAACGTGGTTCATCGCGGAAAATTGTCGTTAATTATGAAAATACGATTAAAGCTGAGGCGCTGTCCTTAAGGACTTTAATGCTCCACCAGTTTTGATTCGTAGCATTTTTTGTAGTTTTGAGGTATATATAATTTCTAAATTCTGCACTGTTTTCCATCAAGAATAACATTAGTAATTAATAAATAATTTGGAAACATTTAATAACATTCAAAAATACAATTTTTAGTCGGATAAACATTTCGTTTATAAAATAAGTAGCTAGTAAAAAAGTATGGAGGGTACTACAGAAAGTGAGAATGCAGAGTCATTTAATTCAGAGCCTATTATAAGTAAGGTCAAAGTCAAACAGGATAATTCTGATTCTGAGGTTGTGAAAGACATCATGTCTCGATTGAGCTTACTGAACAGTGAACATTGTGACAAAAGACAAACTAATGGTGTTCATCAAATCAATGGTCTTTGTGAATCTCCACAAAGGAGTTCTGAGACTCAGAAACTTGATTCAAGCATTGAAGTTGAGTCTAAACAAGTTGATACTAGTCATATTAATCAAACAGGTGAGTAATAAGCCAGTTCATTCATTTGTAAAATAATCTCTATGATTCAAATTTTGTCTGATTATCAAAATATCGTTTTAGATAATAAAGAACAAGGAACTTCACAACAGAATGAAGATAGGGATATTGAATATGTTAGTTATACAAGTGAATTACAGATGCCAGATATTATGAAATTAATCCAAAAGGATTTAAGTGAACCATATACTATATATACTTATAGATACTTTATTCATAATTGGCCAAAATTATGTTTTTTGGTAAGATAACATAATTTAGTTTTATTCATTTAATATATAAATTGAGTTTACTTATTAATGTTTATTAGTTTTTTGAATTATAAATGACGTAGAATTAGTAATATTTTAGTCGATATATTTTAAAAGATAAACAATAAAAATAATAAATTTTTTTTGAATTTAACTATAAAGGTACTATTTATTATAAAATTTAATATGGCTTGAATTCTCTGAAGATAATCAATATTTATTAATAGCTTTAGTTGGGTAATAAAAAAGTTTTTTTTTAAAGAAAGTTAAAAGATTTTTATAAATACTTATTTTTTTACTGATATTTGTTATGTAATTCATTTGCTAATTTAGGCTTAAATAATATTGAAAGAGCCATAAATTGTATATTATTTAATTTATACAATTTGTACATAAAATCATTAAAAAGTAATCATTGGAATGCTTTAAATGTATTTTACAAATTTAAATAGACAGTATATGTAGTATATTTAGTATCCTAGTGAAACGATTAAATGTAAAATTATTTTTTATTATTTTTTTTTATATTTGTCTAATGTGCTATAATATAAAAATATATTTATATTTTGTAGGCCATGGATGGAAAGGAGTGCATAGGTGCTATTGTATGCAAATTAGACATTTACAGAAAAGTAACCAAACGTGGTTATATAGCTATGCTTGCAGTTGATATCAAGTACAGAAAACGCAAAATTGGTTCAAACCTTGTAAGACGAGCTATTCAAGCAATGATTGAGGATGATGCAGATGAAGTTGTGCTTGAAACAGAAATCACCAATCATCCTGCTCTACGATTATATGAAAACCTTGGCTTTGTTCGTGATAAGCGATTATTCCGATATTATCTCAATGGTGTTGATGCCTTGCGACTGAAGCTTTGGCTGAGATGAAATTCATCCGCGTGTTTATCTCAGTAAGGACTTAAAAGACAATTGTGTTAATATTTTTAAAAACTTAAGCGCCTTTATTGGTCATTTTAGACAGAGAAATTTATTTAATTTTTGAAAGTTATCTCTGTGGTTGCTTTGTTGCTTAGGCAATATAGTATCATTTTGTGTTTGTTTAATTATAATTTTTGCTCTGTACAAATATATAAAAATTGTAATGATTGCTGGAATTTTGCTGTAAGATTGAACAACAGTAACCGTTTTTTATGAAATTTTTATTTAAACTGATCTGGACCGAAAAAATTCACACAGCCTTGGGTCAAGTGCAAATTTTAATTATGCTATTAATCGCTAGACGATAATATAACTTAACCATTTATTAATGTTAATAAGTTCAATTTGATATTGAAAATCAAAGATACCCTCGATATGGCAGTTATACCTTTTATTGCAATGTTTTGATGTGATGAAATTAAAAATAAAGTAATACTGTAAATCAGTTGAAAAATAATCTAATTCATAAAATGATCGTTAAATGATTCTGCGAATTTCCAGTAGGCATATAAAGTGATATAAAAATTGTCCAATATTTATATAATAATATATTTAAAATTGTCAAGAAAAAATGTTACAGTATATGGAATTGAAAGATTCCAAATAGTACTAACTACTAGCCGTGCAAAATAAGAAATTAAAAATCGAATGCACCTTATCAGTCTCACTTTGTATAAAAATATACAAACACAGATCATAAAGTAATTATTAATAAAAAAATGTAAGAAATGTTAATACAAAAATAAATGTTTTTACGTAATCGTTTATTTTTTATCCATAATTGTCGATTTTTTAAGGTTTCGAAATTAGTTTTAAAATATTGTTAAATCTTCTGATAATCATTTAAAATAAATTTTCATTTTTTAATAAACATATTGGCATGTATTCTCAATACATAATTATCAAAGTATGAATATTATTAAAATATAAAAATATTGTTTGATGATGCTTGTAAATATTCTATAATATTTACTAATAATGTTCAATTACCAAAAGTTTATTCAAATTTAATTATAATTAATTTAATAGAATTCAGACTAAATAAATCTGATTTAAGACAATTTTCTTTAAAAAATTTTATTTTATAAGAACATTTTAAGTATATTTAATGGTTTAACAGTTTAAAAATTATATAGCATGTTTATGTTTGCATTAATTATATAAAAAATTGTAACTTAAAAGCCTTCTTAATATATTGTAAATCTCTGTTATTGAAATAATTTAAAACTTACATATGAGAAGATGTGATAAACATAGAATACATATAATGCAACATCATATTTCATTCAACAATAGTCTTTTTCCTTTTGCTTTTTGTATACTTTTACCCAGAATACTGACTTATAAACTCCAATCATTACTTTGCATTTTAGATTTAAAACTGGGTAACAAATTTTTATTTTTTATGTACAGTACCAAAATGTTCATATATTGTGTTAATACACTGTATAAAGTAATATTATTAAAAACTACTTTATTTGTTAATAGTGTTAAGTCAACATTAAACTCTTTAAGAACATTAATAACTTCAACATTGTTATAATAAGAGCTATGTGAACTGCAGTTCTTCCACAACCATCAATCATCTAATTCCTTTCCTAACAAAAGATATTATGTTTTTTTACAGCAATATAAAGAGGTGTAGTTGCATATTTTCTAAAATCATTGACGTTTTAACATAGATTGTGAAATTCAGTTTCCGTTTTAAATAATAACTGAATTGAATCTTCAACAACAGCAAAGTTTAGAATACACATGCTCAACAGAATCTTGTTGTCAATTAAAATTTATGAACAACTATTTAATATTCTGATAAAACTGCACACCTAGTGATCAATAGTCGATCAAGCTGGGTAGGTGCTTATAACCATACGTGGTCCTTTATAGTCCATTTTTCAGACCAGATGCTAAATTCCTCAACTTGCTTTAAAACTTCTTAATTGCGATCTAAAAACGGACATTTTTGTCTATTTATAATTTTCAAATTATATGAATTGCAAATATTAATTACGGTATTCATTTTCATCAATATAATTCAGTCGATTTTAGCTAAGATTCAATTAAGAAAATAATTCCATTATAATCAACTGTTTTAATGACAATATCCATGTGTCGATTTAGTAATTGAAATGCTAATTTTACTTGAATAGCTTCAAATATATTAAAATTCAAATGATTTTAAGTTATATGAATTAATACATTTGAAGTACGGGCACTTAGGTGTGGCCAATCAAAAACTGTATAAATATTTTTATAATTAATTTTTGGTTATTAGAGCCTTGATCACTGTCAATTATTCTAACACCTAGTCCTTTTCAAGTAAGTTTAACTTCTTAAAATTCTTATAGAATTTTTTTAAAAATCGAATTTGCAACTAGCTTTTTAAGTCATTTTCCGTATCAATTAGACCTACGATTAATTCTTGTTTTTCGAATATTCTTTGACTGCCTTTACAGACATTTTGTAAAATGTAAAATCGTTGACTGACTTGAGAGTCATTAAAAAAGCTTAGAATTTATATAAAACAATTTTATAAAAACCGTAAACAACATCATACATGGAAATTTAAAATCTGGCTGTTGATTTAGAGCACAACGATAAATCAGTACTTTTACTCAAATAACAAGCCGCAAAACGAAAATAAATTATTTTCTCTAAGGTTTTTCATCATCACTACAAGGAGAATTTTCTATTTAACTGTAAATTAATCATTGTTTAACTTTAAACATATTAAAATTATTTTATATATTCACTTTCTTTTCGGAACCGGTTCGCAAACACCTAATTTTTTTATTGACTTTTTATAAGCTTTTTAAAGGCTTATAGAAATTTAAAGCTTTTTGTAAATTTTTCTGTTGTAAAACTATGAATCGTTTCCTGATTTTACTTTGAAATGACTGCAAACAGGCTTTTCTATTATCAGTAAAACTTTCATCTTGTACACGGCACAATTCAAGTGATCGAATTGCCGATCGAAAATAGTTTTTTATTTGATTAGTATTTCTTTTACATGCGTATTAAAAATAAATGTGTACCCTCATTTTATATTTTTATTTTATAAACATAATAATTTAAAGAATTCTATAATACATCCCCCACGCATATTAACAACACATTAATTTTATATCAACATATTTATTAACATCAAAAATACTTATGAAACACTAAAGATCTATTATCTCTGATTTACTTAAAGCTGTTTACTAATACAAACTTGAACTAAAACTTTTATTCATTTAGGAAACTGATTAATAACAAACGCATTGTTTATATTAATAATATTTAGTAGAAGTTAATAAATCATTTACTCGAAAAAATTTATAATCAAGTTTACGGCAAATTAGAAACAGTACGATTAAAACGACGTTTTAATATTAAGTGCAGAAAATTATCATAAAGCTAATGAGCAAATAAATGTTATCAAGAATAATAAATAACAATGTGCTTGGATACTGGAGTATATACTACGATAAGAAATAATACAATAGAATAAAAAATAATTAAATATTTTTATTAATATAGAAACTTTTTAAGGTGATTGAAAACTCTTAACTTATCAGATAAAAATATAGTGTAAAAATATCTCACAATATCTTACTAAGCACAATGAAAACATCCTCTCTAAGTTTCGATTCAGTACCCAGTCACCCACTCTACACTTCATATCACTTTATACGTTCCATAAGAATCTAATATACTGATGCCAATCCGTGTTAAACAGCGAAAAAGCAAAGATATGGGTATAGATTTTGGGTGAGAAAATTCCAGATAATGTTGGCAATGCTGTTGGAGTTTTCACAGTGATTTCACACCTAAGTTCGCGCTACTTGTAGTCGAAGACTGCAAGCAACTGCAAGCAATTGCAAGTCGCAAGCAGTCGCAAGACTCCTAAGTCCCAGATTCACCTGGTTCCAAAATAAAAAAGGAAGAAAAAGTGGATGATCATGTTAATATTTCTATCTTTTTTCGCTTTATGTAGCTGTTTGTGCGATAAAAATTGTATACATTAAGAGAGGTTTGTGTTATTAGATACATAAGTATACCATTGGATTATACAAAGACTGCAGAATTACATAAGGTAATTACTGTCTATAATTCTTAGTATACTGTAGAGTATTGTTTACATATTTACGGATGATTTTGTTCTTTTTTCATTTAAAGATAAAATGTCAGAAGACGAAGATACAACTATTTTATTAAATACAACTAATCAAAATTCTGATCCTACTATAAAACCACCTCTAAAAGAATATGAATATATTCCACCTAAAAAGCTCAGAAAACCAATTCCTAGGCATACCGAAAATTTAACACCATTAACAACAGAAAATCAAAACGTTTTGGTCACGATTGTTGCTGCATTAGCAGGAATTTCATTTGGATATGACATGGGTATTGGTAGACAAATTGCACCTGTCATTAAAGAAGAGTTTGGACTAGACTGCAATGAAGAAAATATGATTGTTAATTTATGGTTTATTGGATGTTTATTGGGTGCTATATTTGGTGGTAAGTTGCATACATTTAATGATTAATTTATCACAACTCTAATAATTTTTTTAATAATAACACATTTAAATAAACTACTGAAAGGTATTAAATTTATAATTTAAAATTATAAAATAAAAAGTAATGGCTATAACAATCCAATATGATAAAATAAAATGAAAAATATAATAACTAGAAATTCTCATACAATTAATTAATCCATGTCCCATTCTTTACAGTACATAATATTAATAAAAATTTATAGGTAATATTATTGACTCTTGTGGGAGGCGATGGACTATGATTTCTTCTTTGGTATTTTTAACATTTGGTTCAATGCTATCAGCTCTGGCAAACCATTATATTTTATTTTTGGTGGCAAGAATTATTTGTGGCTATTCTGGAACTTTGTCTGCAATGGCACATTGTATTTATATGGCTGAGGTTTCTAATTCTAGCAAACGAGGATGCAACATTACTTTACATCAGTTTGGTGCTGCAGCTGGATTACTTTTTGCTGTTATAGCAACAGCAAATAAAAATACAGATTATCAATGGCGTTTTGCTATTGGAGTTACTGCAGTACCAGCATTAGTTACTTGTATTACCACAATTATATTTCTTCAACGATCACCATCATTTTTGTTGTTAAAAAGAGTTGCAAATGTTCCTCGTGTACCAGTAGAAAATTCATGGTGTTATATTTTTGAAACACTTATAGTAATGATGATCATGCTAGCTCTTAGGCAAGGAACTGGAAGACAGCAAGTTTTATTTTATGCTCCAAGATTATTTGCTTTATTAGGAATTTGCTCAAGTAAGAGATATACTTATACATACAATATATAAATGATTTTCTGCTTTTATCATTTTTTTCTTTAAACAAGTTACAAAAATTTTTTATCCAATTTTGGAGAAAATAATATCATAATCCTAATGTATAAAAAGTACAGTTTAAAGTTTGCTTGCAAATTCAATAGTTGTTAATAACAATAATTAATTACATTCAAAATTCTATTATTGAACATTAAAACACTTATTTTTAGATATTGCAAAAGTTACAGCTATGATTGCACTTGGAATTGTAAGAGTGTTTAGTACTGTACTTTGTTTAATTATTGTTGAAAAATGTGGTCGCAGAACAGCTTTAATAACATCGGCTACAATTTGCATGACATCCGTGTCACTTTTATCATTATTAGCCACTTTAGATAGGGGTGAAGAATTATTACACTTTCCAAATGAGCCCTGTTCTTTACAAACAATAAGTAATGTAGGATCTGAATTTTTAAACAAAATAAAGTCTGTATCACCAACTGATGCACCACCACCGTATCCACTGCTACCTACACCATTGGCTATAATTGAACCTAACACTGAAACTTGGACACAAGTAAAGGCATCTTGTGAGGTAATTATTTTACAATTTCAATTTTGTATTACTTCACGAATTGGATTACCGTATATCTATTTTTAGGCTCAAAATATAATAACAACTGATGGACTAAATGGAGGACTAAAAATCTTAGCTGTTATAACACTACTTGTATTTGAATCAGCTTATGCCTTGGGTCTAGGACCAGTTCCATTATTAACGTTAAGCGAAGTTTTTCCAGCAGCTATTAGAGGAAAATGTGTTGGTTTTTCTGTTATTGTTTTATGGATTGTACACATTTTGCTCTCTGAATCAATAGGAAAAATGACAAGTAAGTTTTGCAGAAAATTTAGTATCATTAATTATTTATACAAATAAATAATCTTTATAACAAAGCTATTTACGTATCTTTTAATACTTGAATTAAAATTTAATATTTGAAATAAAATTGTAGTGCAATGCTTGACAAAAAGTCTGAGATATTAAATAATTAAAAGCTCATGCATTTGTGTATTTAACATCTCTTTCAGAGTTAATGGAATTAAGATTAGCTTATAATCATGAATATACGAGTTAAATTATGAAAATAATTTGTTACGTATTAAATAATTGAAATTTATAATTATGAAACTTTTGAATTAAATTAAGAATCAAATTTCAAAAATATATTAAACATTTAGTCAAATCTTCCATACAAGCAAGCAGTATGTAGGGCTGTATTCATAAATATTCAAATATTTTTATCCAATATATTAAAATAATAAATTCTATTCTATTTTTTAGGGGCAATGACACTGGCTGGCACATATTTATTTTATAGTTTTATGTGCCTTCTTACTATCTTTTATGTATTTTTAATTTATCCTGAAACAAAAGGAAAATCCTTGAATCGCATTGCACAAGAACTGCGCAAAATTCCTTTAGCAACACGCATTTGTAATAACATGAGAAGTTTGCCTGTAATTTGTCATATAAATTGGATCATCAAGTTTGGAGAAAAAGCAAATCAAAGTACACCAATATGAATAATATTCCAACAAAAGTATTTGTAAACAAACGCCTTCGATATGGATTATCGATCTGCATTTATAAATATTATACTAGTAATCATCTTTAGAATGGTCTGTATTTTACACTTTTTTAAAATGGTTACTTAATTTTTTTAATAGAGATAGAAAATCAATTTCATATGTGCCATTAAAAAGTTAGAGAAACTTTTCATCCAATTAATTTACAGTCTTCCTTGTATTAATATGGAAAATTAGTTGTTTCTTCTTTATAAGAAAATGATATGTGAATATTTATTTTATATTTATGAAAGTATAAATCTATAAAACTTACATTTGATTGAATTTTTATTCTGTGATTGTTAAATTAATACAAAAATCAAAAAAATTTTATTCCTTTGTTTAAAAAACTTTCTAAAAAATAATGAATAAATAAGAATTAGTTTTAATTAATTGGACAATCAAAGAAAGTACTCTATGGAAATATATCTTCCATTTTATCCAAAATGTCCAATTTAATATTGTAGTAAATAATGCTTCTTATCACTGTCTAAGTCTTTTACAAACGCATATAATGTAATTTTTCTATGAAAAAGTTATTTTTATTTCAATTTTAAACTTAATAATATTTATATCAATTAAATTAAAGATTTATAATTAAAGAAAATATAAAATTATTTTGACTTCACACAGCAAGTCAACTATAAATTATCATATTAATCTTGTAAGCAATAAAGAAAAACTAAAGTTTGTTAGTTTCTGTAATAATACTCACTGTAAGAAAACATCCATTCTTTTAGATCATATGTTTTGCAAGATTTATCTAATAATACATTTTTTTAAATTAGTTAGATTTTGAATTTTGTAAATAGGCACTTATTTTAAGTTTATTTGGTTATTGTATCTACATTACATAATTTATTTTCAGAAAAATTAGTTAGATGTATATACTTACTAGTCACTAGTATTAGTTATGTACAAGATTAAAAATCTTTACAAATTATTTCAAAACACTGTTAGTGTTACATTGCGAGATAAAATATAAAATCAAATATTGTAGTGAATATGAACTTGATATGTATTGTTAATTTTATATGGGAACAGACTAATTTCTTAGCACATTGTACTGCCTATGTATAATGCATTTTCGTAATGCATTGTATTACAGAAAATATTTTTGACTAGTTCCTGGAATAATGTTAAATGTGTAGATTGATAATATATTTAGTTTTCTCTTACAGATTCACTTTTTGTAAGAAATACAAATAAAATGTATTTCGAAAGTACAGTTCATTAAATAAAGTTACTTAAATAAAATAAAATATATATTAGTATACTAATATCTATCTATTAGAAAAATTATATAACATAAAATGTACTAAAATTTATTAAAAAATACAATTGCTTAGTGTCCATGTTAAAAAATAGATTTGATTAATATTGCTGTGATTATTTTTATTTCATTTGATTTTGATACATATATTATTTATTTTAATTTTATTATACATTTTAAATTGTTTGAATAAAAATAAAAAATAATATCAAAGAATATTGTTCTGTGATTTGTAAATTCTACTTTTCTCCAAAATATTATTAAACAGTATACATTAAACATTTATTTGTTGATTAACAAATTGATATACTTTATTGTATACATAATTTTAGTTGATACTAAAGCTATAATCATGATGCAGTTTTGAGATATTAAAATAAAGAGGTACAATGTATTTGCAACCGTTTACAAATGAAATAAAAGTGGCCAAAATATTCAATACCTCTATGTTTTATTACAAGATATGTTTTATAAAATATTTTACAAAAATCTTCTATTTCTTATTCATTTTTATTGCAATTTTATTATTGTTGATAAATAGTATCATAATATCATAAGTTAAACGTGATCTTAATATGATTCTTTTCTAAAAACAATGAGTAATTATTATTAAGTAAACCATAAAAATATTTATTTTTATAATATATACACAAAAGTAAACTTACAATATGCATTAATAAAATTATCTTAAGAAGAAAAATTATTTTTTACAGTAAAATGATTTTATTCAATTTTTCTTAACAACTTCATTAAGCTAGTTTTTACTCATAAGCAAAAGCAGCAAAAATCTGTTATAATCTTCAATTAATGAAATTTTAAAGATTACACTTAAATAAACATTTAGATTAAATTGTTCTATATATTTTTTAGTACATCGATTCAAATTTTTTATTTTGTACTTATCATTGTAAAACAATAGAAGTTTTGAAAATTCGTAAATCTGATTATGCATATTTTACATATAAAAGAGGCAGATATTATAATGTCATGTTGAAAAACAACTAGCTTAAATAGAAGAATAATATTGCATACAACTTTGAATTTATAGAATCTTCGAATTATTATTTGTATTAAATTATATAAGATGATGATAATATTTACAAAGCATAACAAATGATACAATGTTTTGTATTTTAAGCTGGCCTTGAGATCAATAATGCAAATATTATCAAAAAACATTTGACATGTACAGATAATACTTAATTAATGATTTTAAATATATTTTTGGTAAAATCAAATTATGAATGTGTAAATACTACATTTTTTAATTATAAAAGGAATTATTATCCTTTTATCTATTTTGAAAATATTTTTTAACATTTTACATATAATTATACATACAATTATTTATTTAGTAACAACTTTAAAAATCATTCATTAGTATTCCAGTTAATCAAAGTCTCTTGTGGTATAATACATTCAGTATTAAATATTATTTATACATAATAGGTTAAAAATTAATTGTTTAAATTACGAAATCATAAGATGGAAATTACACTATTTAAAAATATTACTTATTCTGAAAAAAATTATTTAAAAAAATTAATTAAAAAGAAGTTTCTACGCATTTTTAAGTCACGTAAACAATCCAAAATATATTAGGCTAATTCTCCTAAAAGCTATGTCAAGTACACTCATAAAAAATTATAACTAAAAAGTCATGGAAGCCCTTGTTCGATCGGAAGAACATTTTGTACGGTAAATCTATCGGGAAATTTAATTTAATTTATATATATATATATACATATATATATATATACATATATATACACACACATATATATAAAGATTATCCTTTCTATAAAAATATTTTTAAATATATTTGACTGCTTGCATGCAAAAAATTACAGATCATTTATTAATTTAAAATTTAAAAAATAGTACATGGCGAATGTTATTTACTATTATATATCTAGCACAATATCACTGTTCAATATTAATATTCAAGCTTATATACTGTAAAGCTTTTAATTCAAAATGTTAGTCATGAATATTTTTCAGTGTATTCATAACTAATTGTCGAAAACAATAAGCATGTACAATTTCAATAAGCTAATAACAAAATTAGTATATAAATTAAAAAATGACATTCTTAAATATTAGATTAGTTAAATTATGATTCCAGGAATACTAAACACTTTTACAGTTCTTGCATCAAATACTTTCCTATTCTAACCAGCAATAAATCAGAGATTTCATCACCAAGATGAATTAACATTGTTAACAGCATCATTCAATGAGCTTCTGGTATAATTTTAGCATTAGGACTGAAAGTCCTTTTTTTACCCCAGCCTTGAAACCTAGGTGGTGATAAAACTTGTTTTAAAAATAAGCTTCTTTTCTCTCTTAAATTATCCGTATGTGTATTCTTATTCTCAAGCATTGATGACGATTTAGCCGTAAAATTTTCTTTATCGTAATTAAGAGATGAATTAAAAGCATCTGGATCATTGAAAATAGCAGATATTCGCTTATTTAGGGAGTTTAGTTGGGGCCTATTCGACATTAATTTATTGGGTGCAGTGGGGGATACGACACAAACAATTTGTTCATTCGATTTTGGCTCAAAACGTTCTCGCAAAAGTGAGAATTTTCGTCTCGGTCGATTTATAGTTCTTAATCTTTTATCAATGCAAAAAGATGATGCATTCGAATCGTTTGTATTCTTTATTAAAGAGGTGTCGGATATTTCTGCAGTAGTATCTAGAACTTCATTTATCACTTCATCCGTTAAAAGAAAAGCCACTTTTTTACGATTACATCCTCCGCTTTTAATGTTGCTATTATTCAGTTTATTTTCATTAACATCTGGAATATCTTTTACTAATGTACCTTTATTTACCAAAATAATTTCTTGTTCTTTATGATCTTCGTTGCTGCATCTCTATAATTTATTAAAATATGTAATAACAATAGTATATAACCATATAAAATATTGTTTTTCTGTTTTAATTACACACGTAAAGCAGATTATTACCTGAGCACCAAGTACATTCATATCGACATAAACGTTGTCATCCTCTAACATATCGTCAGCATCGCAAGTTTGTACCTCAGTTTTTGGCCCAAGTATAGGAGAATCCGAAAGAATAGCATTGATAAGTGGTGTCTTTCCGGTTGAATCTTTGAGACAGTAATCAGTCATTTCTCTAATGAAATTGAGCTTGTCGTTATTCTTATCGGATATCAGTGAACCAGACCAAGGATCGGGGTAGCTCAGTGTAACATTGCTGTAATCATTTGCAAAGAGTACCTTAGTGAGGTGGGTGCGTTTCATTAGTATCTTTTGTTCAAGGTCTTCCCACTGTGATTCGGTACGATGGTAAACATGGCGAGGCGAATTTTCTGCCGTACATTTACGAATCTCATCAATAGTTGCTACGAGTGAACTTACAGAGCAGGCGCTCGGATTCCTGCGATTCATGTAATTCCAATTTGGGAAACCGCAATGCTCTTCGCGCTCCTCCATGATAGTGTCCAAAGCTAACATGCCGCCCTTCTCATCGATTACAATTGGTTTCGCACAAAATAGGTTTGATTGTTCTTGTTGATCATCAATAGATTCAGACATGGTCGTTGAAATATCCTCTATAGGCGGCCTGTTGCTAATTGATTCCCAATCCACTAAGTCATAGATGAGTGTATCAAGGTAATCATCTTGCCTCGATCGCCGCATCAGTTTCCTCAGTGGTAGACTGGTATAGGTAGCATCAGAAAAATCCGAGCTTAGAGTAGTACCTGTTGCTGTGCTTGTGAGAGTGTCTCTGCGCCTGTCTCTCACAACGCTATCATCATGTATATAGGTTTCGATATCCGTATACCCTTTCCAGCTACGAATACACCAGGGCGGCCGTGCGATGCCTAGAGGACATAAATTTTCGTAATCGTGAACTGACGTAACATGACTCATTGTTTCTTCTTCTTGCTTTTGTGGATCTTTTTCTTTTTCCGATAACTAAAAAGAAAATGAAGTAGTAGTTTATTTGAGTATGTGCCACTTAACTGAATACCTTGATTTGATTACAATTTTTTATGTTAAGATTTACCTTAGTTGTAATAATAATCTCACCAGTCTCAGAGGCTATTGGTGTATTTAATCTCCCTCGAATCATAATATTTTCAGGAATCATCATATCACAATTTTCACTTGTTATAAGATTTTTTACTGGTAATGAATCAAGAATATCGCTATCTAAACTTTTGTCTTCAATGTTTAGAGAAACCTTAGAATTAGATTTGAGTTTGTCAAGTGAAGAAAAACTTTTTTCTACATAGTTATCTTCATCTGTAACAAGCTCAAGGCCAAGCTGCGTTAAGGAACAGATACCTCTTCGTTTTTGCGAACATAATTGAGGATCCAAATCAAGATTACACTACAAAATAGAACCAGTATATATTATACGGAAATAGTATTTATATTCAAACATATAGATTTTAATATGATTTTATTTTGAAGATTAATTTTTGAAACATTATACATACAATGTCATTTTGTTTTAAATCAAGTGCAACCTCGGAACAAATGCCACGACGTTTCTGTCGATGCAAAGAATCTGTACTGGAATTCTTCAATTGATCTACTGCTTCTAAGGATGTATCAAGACTACAGGCATCCTCAAATTTCTTTTCAATTACTGAATTGTGTGGTTTATCAATCAAAACATCAACATTTGTTACTTTGCTATCCTCCATAACAACTTGAACGGTTACATTAGTTTCATCATTCTTGATAAAACTAGTGTTAATGATTCCCTTTTCAACAGATTCTGTGTTTTGGACAATGTTGGTTATAAGAGATTTCTTATCTGCAGTTATATCCGGAGTTATACTTCCGGCCGACTCGTTTACATTAATTTCATTGTTCCATTTACTGCAATGAAAATAAATCAGATTTTTATATTACAAAGTAATTGAATTTTAAGGATATTACTCTATAAACTATACAAAAATGAAACAATTAATGAAATTAAAATATGATTTAGATTGAACTTATATAGGTTTTTTATATAAATATATAGAAATAAAAATATAATCACTGCATTACTTGGTCATTTTTTTTCTCGGCGAAACTTTCAATGATTCCGGATGCACATGAATGCGCTCACAAAGCTTAATAGTCTTAACATTTTGAAACATACATAAATGTATAAACATGCTTATTGTTCCAACGAAGGAGCCTCCAAGTATCATAACCGTTGAAATGATGAAAACGTTTGTTTGAAATAAATCCTTGAAGAAAATAAGGTAAATAGCGTAGAATATCGCATTTTGAATAACCATGATGGAATAGAAGGCGCATACATGATATTTAACTTGACTATCTGATAATCTAAGGAAATCAAAAAAATACACAGCACCTATTAAACATTTATAAGCAAGTTCTTCTACTGCTGTTGGACAGAAATTCGTAGTTTGCTGAATGATCCATACATTCATTCCTAACGCATGAATTCCTAAAGGGTAAAAATATAATTGTCAAAAAAATAGATAATTCCATGAAAAAAAATTATAAGATAAATCGTACCAAAAATAACAAGAATCCATGCTTTAAAACATACGGTAGCTAAAACTAAAGCAGCTATCCTGGAAGCGAGCATACCTCCTCTCCAGAAGCCTTGTATCATCATAGAAGACCAAGTAAACTGAGACTTGTCCTGATTAACTCGGTTTATCAGTAGAGAGTACGTAGCCAAAGCCCATGTTAGCGAGCAAAGGGATGCAATCACTGAGGCGCCTGTAAAATAATTTTTAAACAAAATATCATTGATACAAATATTATAGTTTTATTTACAATTTTTTTAACTTAAAGTGGAAAATACTAGAAATAGACTGACTTATTAGATCATACATATATTACATTAGATTTATTTAAAATCGAATTATGTAAATTAAAATTATATTCCTTTTGTTGTTCCAATACAATTATTAGTAACAAGATTCTATCGAATATGTTATATTATATCCGAGATTACATCGTATATCAAGAAAAACGAAAACATGGAAAAAATAAAAATAGTTGTAGACTATTTGCATTAGCACGTTATTATCACGAATCAAAAAGTAGACAAGTAATTTTTAATCAGTATATATATTTTATATTAAAATTTTAATCAAACTTGATAAAATATAAGTACATAATTCTGCCGATTACTTGCAAAGCACGCTTTACTTTTGAAATTGCATTATTAATTTTAATTTAAATAAACTGTTTAATTTATCTTTTAATTTAAGAAAATCATCATAAACTAAAATTCTTATTTACTAGAATTTATTTCAACATAAACCTGTTCATCAAAAAAATAATATAAACTAAAAACATCTAGTATTCATCCTCTCTAGGTACAGTCTCAGTTATCATACTCGTGTCATTGCGTTATATTATAGCCTCAGTCGTTGTATATTTGCCTAACAGGCAATACCGTACTCATCATTATTACTACATAAAACTCTATTTTGTTAATATAAAACTGACTACCAAGCGTATTTTTTAGACACTAAAATTTAGATTTTTCAAGATATTAATTGTTAAAAAAGCAGTGCTTTTGTTTTTTTTATTTATTTACAATGAAATGCAGGTAAATACAATATATATTATACATATTTATGTAAATTTAAATGTATGTAATAATAAATATTATCTAATACTATTTGATTTTTTTAATTTGGAATGACAGAAACACGGTAATTTCTGAAATTATATATGCAATAAAAATATTCTTTTTAAAAAAGTAGAAATTTTGTTCACAAAATAATTATTTATCAAAGTCGTTAACACCTCATATTAGATAGTTTAACATATTAACATATGAATTTAATAATTATATAATTCTTTTATTAGTGAAATTAAAAAATTGTATATCTTTTAGCGCAATTTTAAAATTCTTTTTGTCGTATTATGTCTGGGACTAAGTTGTCTAATGATACTGAATAAAACCATAAATAGGCATAATAATTTTATTCATCAAAAGAAACTAGAGGTTGAATTAAAAAATCACATAATTGAAAATGAAAATCGAGGAAAAACAATGATTTCATATACACTATCGGTAAACACACATTCAAAAATAAACGATGAAATGAAATACAGAAGAAAGAGAATTAACTATTTATGTGCAACTTTAGAAAGCAGTGACAGTACCAGTATGAAAAAAGTAATTTTAAAACTAATTATGGATATGTGAGTATTTTTTAAATGTTACAAAAATTAAAATTTATATAATGAAAAGAAATGAAGTCTAGTAGGAAAATATTTTTAGAAAACATAACATAACATGGTGCCCAATATATAAGTCAGCAAGCTCAATGTGGATGAAAAAATTTGCTGTGCTAAGTGGATTTTCTACAACTGAAAGTCTAGGCTTCATGTTAGGAGAGCACATAGATTATAGTAACATTGTGAAACAAAAGTTTCAAAGCAATAACAATATAAAGAAAAAATTTAATGTAAGAATAGTACACTTATTTTTATTGAGGACAAAACTTTATTTATATACAATTATTAATTTCAAATTGGATTTTAAATTTTTTAAAAGCAATAATCATATTTTAGATTTTAAATTAAATTTAGAAGAAGCAATGTTTAGCTCATAAATGCTAAATTTCATATTTAAGGCATCATTACAATTTAATTTAAAACTATACTTTTGGTCATGTTTTACAGCAAATGAGTAAAACTTCAACGTTCTTAATTGTAAGACATCCATTTGAACGATTACTATCAGCATACAGGGACAAATTGGAGCACATGCAAGACAGAGAATATTATTACAAACGTTATGGACAATACATCACACATAGATATCGTGCGAAAAATTCAAATCTTACCAGTCTTGAACCATCATTTACAGAATTTTTACAGTTTATAGCCAAAGAAAAACGTTTTGATGAACATTGGATCCCCTTCTTTGATTCTTGTCTACCATGCTCTATTAATTATGAGTATATTTTTAAATTCGAATCACTTAGTAGTGAATACAACTTTTTTATAAATGAAAAAAAATTACAATATTGCTTAAATTATTCAAAGGATGTTGAACATATTAATTCTCAAAGAATAAAAAATGATTTAATTTCAAAAAAGTACTTTCAAGATGTTCCAGAAAAATTATTGTTGGATATTTTTAAAATTTATGAGCTTGATTTTCTTTTATTCTCGTACAATCCAGCTAAATATTATTATATGACCAAAGATGCAAATAATAAAGAAATACATAATTTTTTAACATAGCAGCAGAAATTAGCAATATTTTGTACACTTACTTGTCCATAGCGAAATATGTTGTAAAATGGCAATAATATATAATTGTAATATTATTTGAGGAACAGAAACCAATAGAGATGTAAATAAGTTTAATGTAAATGCATCATTTTCTATTCTAAGCACCATATCTTTTTGTTGAGGACTGGCTTGAGATTTCATTGTTTTTAATGTAGAATTTAATAAATAACAAAATCTACAAAATCATAACAAGAATTTTAATTTACCAAAATAAACTTATTATAATAAATATAGACTTTTTATAAGATCTTTTTTAAAATTATACCTATGCATAATTGCAAAATGAAATATATGCGAGATCCATTGATGCACTTTTAAATTACCATTACTTTGATACCACTTTAAACTTAACAACTGTATAAAACAAGATGGTATAAATATTAATGCAATTGTATAGTATGCCCATGATTTATAAGTATTCATCCAATGTTCGATAACAACCAAAATATCTGTAAAGTATTTTTATTTTATAAATACACATAAGTAATAGAAATAGTTTAGTTTTGAAAAAAAGTGTTATATAAATATAAATATAGTATAAATAATATTTATAGATTAAATTTTTATTCAAAAATGAACAAATTGATAATTAAGTTAAAGTAACAAATTATTTCAATGTATTATTATCAATGCATAAATTAGGAATAAACTACATTTATTAAACCTGAAAACATAAATAAAAATGCACAATATAGTTCTAGAAACATAATAATAAATTATATTCATTAAGGATGTGCCAAATGTCTAATTATAATATACATACTACTCATAGTCATAGAATAATAATACTGAATGTATTTCAATTATTATAAACTGTCTTGAACCCACCAAGAATTTATAAGACTTTCTGTTCATACTTTATACAATTGTACTTGTCAGTTTGCAGTTCAATATTAGATAAACAAATAACACAAAAAAATAATTTGGTAACTTTTTAAAGAATTAAAATTTTCTAATTTTTTGTATTAGACTAACCTGTGACGATGGTTGCTGCGAAAATAATTATGGTAAGAGCATAAAAAACCAGATCTAGACCTTTATACTTGTTACACTCTAAATAACGACTTCCCGGCAATTTATAATCCTCGAAATCTTCATTTTTTCTCGTTTCGCTGGAGCAAGACTCGTCCGGCTTTGACTCCGACGCCGCCATCTTCTCCGACAGACGCCGAATCGGTTTATCATTTAAAGTATATTCTACGAAACAAAAAAAAATAAAAAAAACTGGAAGGGCCAACTCGACCGTAAAACGAAAAAAAATTTCGGCTTTCGATGCTACCCACTGGTGACTACCGGTAAAGAATACTGAATCTTATTTCGCTTCTTTTAAAAGAATGACAACGTATACTGGTTGATAAACCGCGTATGAATATCCCATCATTTGTTTATATTGCAATTTTTTAAATGCAACAAAGCATATGATTGGTTACAGCTGACTGTTCCACCATCCGTTTTCTACACATGCATATACATGTGTGTGAGTCTACATTATAGCCACATTCGTTATACACCGTACTTCATATTTGGTGCTAACTTCAAACTATAAACTTAACCTTAAAAGGAACATTTATATCTCATAATTAATAAACTAGGTACTTCAACAAAACCTACGATATATTAATACAAATCCAATTACAAAAATATTGTTATAATATACATTTGTTATATAACCTGTTAGAAATAATTTAAAAGTATGCTAATATTTATTTTGTGTTACAAGAATTACAAAAATCTCCAAATTCAGTTTTATTTTTGATTTTTATTTATAAAATTTAACACTACTAAATAAATTATTATACAATTTTACAATTTTTACAATTATTATACAATTATTATTATACTTTATTCATAATTAATTGTACTGTCTCATTTTGCAATATATTTTTAGCAATGGAAGGACATAATTTGTTTAAAATTGAAATACATTGATCAGTTTTATCAATAAGTTCTTTAGTACTTTTTTTATGTATAACAAGCTTATGACGAAGTTTGAGTAATGAACTGTACATGATTGTATAACAATTTAATCCTACTGGTTGGTATATTAATAAAAATTTATCCATAAGATCAAGTGATGCACTTGTGGTTTTTAAGTCAGTATCATCTTCACAATATTCACTTACGATCCGACTTATTCTTTCAGCCCACTTTCCACAGTTACCATCTATTAAAAGTTTTGTTAAACTTATGACATATGCATAACGAGTTTGATAATTTGATTGTAATTCCATGTTACCAAGAAGAATAATTAAAATGTCATCTCCCATTGACCAACCAAATATACTAGCATCACAATTATAATATTGTATGTTTTGTAATAAATTCGAAATGCAAGTGTACAATAAAATAATCATTTTAGATTCTACTTTATAAGCCATTTTTTTCAATGCTTCAATAATAACTTCATCATAATTATAAGTTTTCAAAACCCTACTTTTATCACAGTGCTCAATTATTAGATTCAAACATTTTAGACCTAAAATTTGATTCTCTTCCACATAATCATCAAAAATTAATAAAGCAGTAGGTAATACTTCTGATACATGATATTTTATTAAAGGCTTTTCAGCCATTTCCAATATCCATTTATAACAAACAACAGATGCAGGAAAAGTCTTCCAAGTATCTTTAAGTAACTTAGGTCTTAAAAATTTTATAATCAACAAAAATATATCATCATTTTTAAGAATCTGTGTTACATTTTGAGATTTAAAAATTCTACAAATCTTGGAAATTAATAGCTTTGAAGCTTCTACAATTTCAGTAGTATTCCATACTTTTTTACAATGTTGTTCACCAATAATTACTATAATTTTGAATAAGCACTTTATTGTTGCTAATGTTAATTGCTCTTCACTTTCTATAATAACCTTTAAAAAAGAATCAATAGTAGATATATTTTTTTTTAAAACTATTCTAAAATCTTGAAAATCTTCATTTGAACATGGTCTTGCGATATCAGCTGAAAAATTAGGTACTAAAGTTTGTTTTATAATTTCTTCAAAATCACAATAAAACTCTTTGTTTATTTGTCTGTTATTCATGATTTCAAAAATACAATAGCACAAGAATTATATCACATGCATCAACTATACCCAATTGGATTATAACTTATGTCTGTATAATTGGTACGTATGATTTTTATATTTAAAGGTTGGCAACAATTGGGCTTGATTTTCTCATTGTTGGAATATCTTATACTATCTTATTGTATATTAAAAATATTTTGAAAATAAAATTGATATAATTTTAAATATTAAAAATTTACATTTAACAATAAAAGATTATTTTCAAATAAGAATTATTTAAAAGTTAATTTGATTTAATTTTCGCGGTGATTACCAGCAGACAGCTGTGTACAGTGTGCAGTATTATCGAACACTCAAAAAAGAACTTGTACATAAATTTACGAGGTTTGAACGCCTTCTTAACTTGTCAGTATGTACAGTTTAGTATCAAAATTCAAACCTTCTGTGCACATCAAAGTGTTATACTCAATTGTACCTAAAAATTTAGTGATAAAAATTAGTTAGCAGTAAACAATCGATGAAGATCAAGATGTATCGAATTTCTAAAGAATTCTCTAAAAAGAAATAAAAATGTGATCTATAAAAACAACGTTACAACTTAAACAAAATTATAGCGCGTGTGGTAGTTTAAAAACAATTTTAAAGCGCTTTACTGATAAAGCGAATAAAAATATATAACACATAAAAGTATAATTAAATGCAATTTAATTTTTCTTTTCATCTTTTTTTTATTCATAACGTTTAGGTTATGAAAACGGTGTAAAATATATTTGGAGGGAAACTTTGACGTATTCACTCCGATATGCTTCATAGCCTTCAAAACAAAGTAACAGCCGGCCGGCAGATGTTTACTTTGTAGGCATCATATTAGTTGATGTTTGAATAGAAATTATTATAACTGTATAATTTTATCATATAGCAGTTTTGTTGTTTATAATTTATATAAAAATTATAACATTGAAATATGTTAAAGATTGCACCAGTTTTAGGGAATTCTTTAAAAGAGAAAGACATGTCAAATTGTCGAAAACAACAAACGAATCAAAAAGTTACGCGAATGTCATTAAAAAAGACTCAATTACATCCGCCACTCACTTCAACTTCAAAAGCAAAATCTTTAATGTCGCGTTCTTACGAAAAACGCGTAAAAGTATGTGGAAAGTTAATTAATGTGTCATCAACCGAATCAACGAATCCTTCTGAATGTGAAAAAATGGGTAATGTTCTTACATTAAAAAAAGAAATTAACGAATGGAAACGTCAAGAAACACTCAGAAGTAAGACTAATAAAATCCTTGAACAATCTGGTAATTCTTATATTTATTAACTTTAAATTATACACACTTAATTTTATTAAGCGTAGTTTTTATTTGATATAATAAACTAATTTAAAAAATTTTGGTCTTTTGAAATTCCTATAGTTACCGAAAAATATCTCTTAAATTTTCTATTTGAAAAAATGGCAATTAACACTTTCAAGAAGGCTTGAATTTTTACTAATAACATAAAAATGTTATTTAATTTAATTGAGTGAATTTTTAATTCTCGGTCGCAGTTATATAATTAACGGTTAGAAAAACTTAGGGAAAAGATAAAACTAAAAAATAAATAGTAATTTTTTACTTTTATTTAAATTGTGTCTATAAAACAATATTTTTTCTCGTGTAACGAAGACCAATGATTTTTTTGTGGTGGTATAATAGTACATTGTACATTGTAATACATGTTTAATACATTGTATCATAAACAGTAGATAAGAAGATGCTTATATGAGTGCACCTTTTGCTTATAAATTTCGATGCGTTATGTACACTCGCGTTAAATTTGTTTGAAATTTTGAAAAAATTTTTGAAAAATTTTACTTATATGAATACAAATAAAATCCTGAGCTGAGATTTTGAAAATTGTGCATTACTAACTGTGAATGCACTTTTTATATTTATTTTGTAGGAATATAATTTGTCGCATTATCACGAGAGGTGATAAATACAATTGCAGAATGTAAGAAACAAACCTGTGTATGGTTTTTTCAGAAACCAATATAGAAAAAGAAACCAAAAGTAAAAAAGTAGATTTTATTGTAATAAAGTTTGATTTATAAATGTTTATATATTTATTATTAAATACTATGAATAAAAGAAAATTTCTATGAGACTATAATGATAAAATACTATTAAATAAACTTCAGTTTATATTTATGATTTTATTATGATTTATATAGATCACAGTAAGACTAAGCCGAGGACTAAGCATATTTGTAGTCTAATAAGTCTTGTTTTTATATGTTGACCTTTAAGTAAACATTGTATGTTCGTACGCTTTTATTTTATTTAAAAATAATAATGATAAATTATGGTTTTAACACAAATATTGTCTTTAAATTAGATTTTAAAGTATAGTATACAAAAACAAGATAAAGATTTTTAAAAATTGTTATTTTAGACTATAAATTTCACCTTCGAATAATTTTGAAATTCTTATGAATGTTTTTAAAATATTAATATACGACTAAAATGTTGACAACGCTATACCAATATCTACGTATCATTTAATAGCTTTTTCTATGCACTCTAGTCTTAATACTTCTCAATTCTTGAGTACTATTTTTTAATTCGATCTTTGAAAACTGTGTGTTTAAACCTCGATTTAAACTATTTACACGTATTGATTTTTTATTTTTATTGAGATTTTCTACATACTTTTTCTTTTGTTTTTTCTTTGAATTTACCATTCCTCGCCAACGTTTCACCAAGTCATTATTTTTTTGCATCATTATTTAGAATTTACACCGCCGCATCAAAAAATAGTTTTTGTATAAAGATAAATAAACTTATTAATGTTTAATTTTCTTTTTAACTATTAAATATTAATGTTTTTAATTTTAATCTTTCAGATGATAAAGTAACACTTGTCGAATTGCAAACATCCTTTCCAATAAGTGCAGAAGAGCGTAAGCAGCACACTTCAGAAACGTGAGTTGTTCTCTTACATTTTTGTTTGAATTTAATTTCATTTAATATAAAGGAATGATTATATTTATTTTTAATGTATTATTGCAATTATTTTTATTTGAATAAACAAAACACAAAAATAAGAATGTATTGAAAATACATTTGTAACTGTCATTTTGCTCAAAGTAAATGTTGCATAAAATATAAAGTTATATTGAACGAACTTTGATCAAAATAAAGTTGATTCTGATGTATGGTGTTACAAACAGTAAATTAGTTTCAGAATATTAAACAAGATAATTGTATAAGTTAAAAATAATTCGATTACATATGCGCATTTTTATGCTTATTATCCCCAGCTTTCTTTTTCAAACCACTTTAGTCTCTTTATTCGGTTTTCTCGAGTCGTTTTTGTTGGTTAAATCAGGAAAAAACAAGTATATCTTATTTTAACTTAAACTTTATTTAAAACATAAAATACACTTATAATGCGTTCGATGCGCGGTCAAAAGAAATATAATGAATAATAGCGGAAGTGATCTGCACAGTTGCACTGTTGCTGACGTACTAAAGGTCGTGGTTGACAGTCTCACTCCCTTGGGTTCTTGAAGAGCGGGTGCAATAAAATTCAGGTCAAAATGGGGACCTATGACGGACTCATAATTCTGTATCTATAATGAACTTATGTGTGTATCTTCGTTGTACACTAACACCCTTCCTCAACGATGATATACACTTATTTGTATTGTCTTAATCCGCTCCTTTTAGCAAAATATTTTAGTTTGACTTTATTTAATGGCTTTGTTAGCATGTCTGCAATCATTTCTTCTGTTGGGCAATACTCAAAATTTATAATTCTTCTTAACTTCAATTCTCCCGTGCTTGGCTGTATGAATCTAAAAGCTTTCGATTCTTCGGAATATCCTACAAATATATACTCTTTTGACTTGGCATCCAGTTTCCTTCGGAGCTCTTTTGGTACATGTACATATGCCTTGCAACCAAAAACATGTAGGTTTTTAACTATAGGCTTTTCTTTAAACCATAACTCGTGTGGAGTTTTATCTGTTGCTACTGTAGGTAAGCGATTCTGCAAAAAATTTGCTGTGTTGACTGCCTCAGCCCAATATTTTTTGTCCATATTGCCGTCCAACAACATGCATCGCGCCATTTCCATCAGCGATCTATTTTTGCGCTCGGCAACTCCGTTTTGTTGTGGACTATATGCAGCTGTATATTGTACCTTAATCCCATTTTCGAGTAAAAATTTGTTTAAACTTTTATTGACATACTCCCTTCCTCGATCGGACCTTATGCATTTTGGAGTTTTGTTGAACTGAGTTTTCGTCATTTTAATAAATTGTCTTATTTGTATATCTGCTTCATCTTTATTTTTTAAAAATTGCACTATGGTATACCTTGAGTAGTCGTCTATGAGGGTCATAAAATACCTTTTCCCTCCTGGTGTAGTGGTCTGCATTGGGCCGCAAATATCCGTATGTATAAGATCTAGAATCCCCTCCGCTTTATGACGGGACATCTTCGGAAAAGGTTGGCGGGTCATTTTTCCTTTCGCGCAGCATTCGCATACTTCCCGCCTACCGCAATCCTTTATTGCCATTCCGATGGCTAGTCCTTTTTTGGCTAAATCTTTAATTGCACTAATGTCTCTGTGACCAAAACGCCTGTGCCAGGTATGTTGGCAGTCCCTTCCATGCTCGGCGTTTATTGCTGCATAAGACCTTTCTGTAGAAATTTGTACCTGGTAGAGGTCCTCAACGTCCGAGCCGTATACTGCAACAGCCTGGTTCTCTCCCTTTTTTATGATTTCGCAGATGTTCTCTTTAAAATTTACATTGTATCCTTCCTGCGTGAGTTTCTTCACCGATATGAGATTTGACTCAAACGATGGCACGTACAATACATTTTTTATTTCCAGCTGAGTATGCTTTCCGTTCACAGCACATTTGAGCATACCTGATCCTTTTCCTTTTATCTGACTAATTTTCTCAGCATCGGCCAGCTTTACGAAACCTTTAATGCTAGCGTCGAAATTCTCGAAAAATTCTCTGGAGTTTGTCATATGGCTTGTTGCCCCTGAGTCAACAAACCATACATCTTTATAATTTTTCTTGACTTTTGCACTGAATCTAGCAAATTCTGTAGTTTTCTCCAATACAGAGTCTTTTGCCATGAACAACTTTTCTGTTAGATCATTTTCTTTTACTGCATTCACTTTATTGATATTTTTCTTTTTCCAATCTATATATTTTCTGCAGTCCTGTTTAAAATGGCCTGTCTTTTTACAAAAAAAGCAACTTTTTGAATTCTTGGATTCACTATCCCTTTTGTTATTCTGCGTGCTCTTCATTGCAGTTTCATTTGCCGAGTAATTATTTCTTACTTGTTCTTGTCCTTTGCGCCTTTTGTAATCATCAAGTAATTTACTCTTGATGAACTGGAGGGTAAAATCTTTTTCGGGCCTGCTCTCTAATGCCGTTACGAGTGTATCGTACGACTCTGGAAGACTGCTTAGAAGCATGGCTGCTAATAAATCGTCTGGTAACTGAGTTCCTAAGGCCGTCAATTGATTCACCGTTGTGGAAAACTTAAAAATGTGCGTTTCCATATTGCCATCTTCTTCCAGAACTGTACGGCATAATCTTTTTAATAACAAAACTTTTGACGTCAGCGTTGCCTTTTGATGGTACTCTTTGAGAATATTCCAAATCTCTTTTGCCGTTTTTGTATTTCTGATGTGTATTAATTGATCATCTTCGACTGATAAACCAATTCTCACTCGTGCTTTATCGTTATTTTTATCCCATAACGCGGCTTGAATTGTTTCTGTAGGTTTTTCTTCATTCATTACGTACCATATATTTTCGTCTATAAGCATGAGCTCCATCTTGTAACTCCAAACGGCGTAGTTTTCACCGTTGAGCTTCTGTAAAGAGCATCGATATCCTGAGCTTTCTGCCATTTTCCTTATTATAGACAAAAAATAAAAACTTTCACTTAAACTGTTGATCACTTCACTTTAATTGTCTTTAGTCCTTAACTGTTCTTTAGTCTTTTAACACACACCGAATCCTGGGCCCATAACCTGTTGGTTAAATCAGGAAAAAACAAGTATATCTTATTTTAACTTAAACTTTATTTAAAACATAAAATACACTTATAATGCGTTCGATGCGCGGTCAAAAGAAATATAATGAATAATAGCGGAAGTGATCTGCACAGTTGCACTGTTGCTGACGTACTAAAGGTCGTGGTTGACAGTCTCACTCCCTTGGGTTCTTGAAGAGCGGGTGCAATAAAATTCAGGTCAAAATGGGGACCTATGACGGACTCATAATTCTGTATCTATAATGAACTTATGTGTGTATCTTCGTTGTACACTAACAGTTTTTTTATATTCTTTAAAGAGATCACGTACAAATATAAATCGCACTAGTAAGAGATTGTGCTTCAATTGATATAATTGTTAGTGACATGTACAGATCTCTATTTTTATACAAACATATCATTTTACCTCCTTCCGGAGAACGAAATGATTCATACTCGGATTCACATTACCCATAGATTACAAAATTTTAAGAATAAACAATTGAAAATATGAATTGTTTTTGATTAAAAAAATATTTATATAATTAAAGTGAATTTCAAAATGAGAATTTAAGAAACTAATTAAGAAATCTTTTATAAGCGCTTAGATTAATTTTTAGATGATGATTGTGATACAAGATAAACTAATTTGAGATTTATAGAACAATTAATTAAAATTCCATTTAAATGTTAAATAAAATTATTTTTCGCGCAATTATAGATATAATACTATATTTAAATTTATCTTTAACAGAAATAGTTGAAAAAAATAACTTGTAAATATTTTTAATTTTTTAATTTACGGAAACTATAACCTAGAAACAAACTTTAATTGTCATTATATATTCAAAAGTTGTTTTATTTTTTAAAAATCCGTCTAATTTACTAAAGGTCTAGTAAATTGTAATTACTTAATAGGTAATGTAAGTCAAATCAACGAAATAAATAAAACTTGATACTTTACATACACATATATATATATAAGAAAACAGGAATTTCTTGATAATTTTTTAAATAGACAAATGAGGTGCATAATAAAAGAGAAAGTTATAGTGAGTATGGCCAAAACCGTCATCATGCCGATACGCTTACGCTTATGAGTAGTCACGAATGGAACAGAAAACTGCTGTAGCTGTCACGATGTCGTAAGCATCAACTCTAAGCAAGCTTATCATTCCGGCCAAGGACCCATCGCGTGTGCGCCCGATAATTAAGTACGCGATCGCATTTCAGGATCACTGAGAGGAGCTGGACATCTTTAACTCATGAGTTGATCTGGGATGAAAAAATATTTACTTTTTAAAATATTTAAAAATACTAAATATTGTTTAATTTTAGTAATAGATTTCTAAATTTATAAAATCAAATGTAAAAATCGCTCAAGTAAACAGTTTATACTTGATCTTTTGTCACATTGAGTTTATATTCCGATGTTCAAATTGTCTAATAGAAATTGATTAAAAAGATTTTGATCTTAATATTAGAAGATCCATCTGAATCTAGTCGTATTAATACGGAACATATATTTAGCAATTTATTTGACAGTTAAATCTGAAATATTATGTTCGTAATTTAAACATAGTTTGTAAAACATACTTAATATAATATTGTGGTACATATGTATATATCTTAGTAGAAAAAGAACATATTTTTCAACAAAAATTATTCTTTTTATATGGTGTGTATGTTTGTGTGTGTGTGTGTTCGCGCGCGTGTTTGCATAGTGTGCATACAAAGAGAAGCATCTTTTAATAAATCAATATCGTCTATAAATTAATGACATTTGTTCTGGTTAGGGTATGTGTGTTTAAAAATCACAGAATTTACTTAAACATTCATTACTACATGAAAAATAATAAGTTATAGCAATTGATGTGATTGCTTGCATTAGCTTAATAATCTATGATTCTCTGTGTTTTAAAATCCTTTCATATCATATAAAATATGTATATATTTTGTATTTAATGTAAAGTATATTCCATGAATTAGTTTTACTGATAAATTGTTCTTGTGTCCATTTAAAATAATCGCATGTCTACTAAGGATTTTGACCAAATAATTTGGCATGCAACGGCGAAATCTTCCTTCTCATGAGTGGTCATGATATAAATGAAAATGTGCTGTCGTGATTACTCTTATTGTGTCCTTTATTATAAGTAGCCGGCTGCACATTGTTGGTAGTAATACTTTTATATGCACTATATATAATAAACACTAAAATATTTTGTTTTTGTTTAATTTGTCTCTGCAAGATAATGCAGTAATTTTATCATTAACATGTATTTGAATTTAACGCTTTCACATATTCTGTATCAACAAATAAAATGGATTATTTATTATTATTGAAAATGTTCAAATTTGAAAACTTATACTTGTATACAATAGGGAGATGTCGCCAAAAATATTTTTAAGTCCTTTAAAGATTATTTTAAGTTTGGAAAAGTATTTTTAAGGATTAATTACTGCTTATTATGCTAATAAAAAATTATATTTTTAATGATTTTATTTTTTTATCTTAAATAGATACAAATAAAGATGAATTTAATTTTTTGTAGATAGGCATTTAAATTACTCTTACAATTATTGGATTTCATTTTTAAATTCTATAAAATGGAATAATCGATTTTTTATCATTAAAGATAACGAGTCTAATAAAATTAGAAAGTGACATAAAAAGTTATTAGTACATAATACGATTTGTCGCAATATCGTTCAGTCCATCACTGAAAATATTATTAAACCTTAAAAATCCGAAAATCTCTTCCGAAAGTCTTTCGTCATTTTATTTTGTTTACTAATAATAATTTAATGATTGTGATTTATTTTATTTAATATAATCGATATAAATCAATTTTTCAGTCATGATTTAGCTTTTAAAACATAATTTTTGGCATGCACTTGATTTCTTATGTATATATAGAATTCTATACCAACAAAAATTATAGAGCATTTCGTATGCATCTACACACATCCGTGGATACAAAGGTAGTTTATGATTAAAATAAACTTTATACTTCATAATTACTTTTATCTTACGCAGTAAGCATAAATTATTTAGAATGAATGGATAGTACTTACTATAGGTTAATTTTTGTTTAAGAGTAAATATTTCACAGATGATTACTCTCGCAGGCATGTTAACTTTTTTTGCTGTTAATTGTACATTTCCCATTGTTGAAAGTACAAAATAGCTATACATAATAGTCATAATATTCCTATTAATGCTGTAACGTTTTAAAGAGCCTTTCTGGGATAATTGTAATAAACTGTTCTCCTTTGCGGTATTTTTAAGCTATTTATTCGATCTTGTTTATAGGCTATAGTAATGAAATCAATATTATCGCTTGACACATGAAATACTTGCAATAATTATATTACACTTATATACAGTCATGAGTAGTTCAAATCGAAACATGTATGAAAAAGTTACCTTTTTACATTATATTCAAAAACAATTTAATATATAATTGTTCAGTTATAAATTCATCTAAATAAATCTGTGTTATTTCTACGTATATACTTATAAAATGAAAATGTGAACGATTTCCACTAGAGTTGTGGAAATCTATTAAGCACCTGCAAAAATTATCGGTTTCAACGAAACATAAATAAAGACACATGGTTTATAATTATACTGTAATATTACATATGTAGAAATATTAGATGATATTAGCCTTAGGAGAAATAAATTTTCAAAAGTTTTACGAGCTGAAATACTGCATAGAAAACCGGAAGTCGGAAGCGGATAGTCGTAAAAAATGTCTTAAAGTATACACCATAGAAAGATCTCGTTTGAATGATTCGCTGGATATTCGAGGATCTGTCAAGTGGAGTGCGTGAAAAGGAAGGAGGTCGTTCCTCTTTGCAGCTCGCCTTGCAGTTGGATATTGCATCTGTAGGTGGGTGACAGGAAACTAGTGTGGAGGAAGCGTTGTCGGGGCCGCTGAGATTATCGTCTGGGGCACGCTGAATCGCATGGCTCGGGGCAGGCGAGGCAGCGACGGCGAGGCTCCCCGCGTCGCGTCGGCAACAAAGGCCGCCCGGGGCTCGATAAATCGCGCGGGGAATAATAAAGAGAAGAGTGAGTGCGGGGGAGGGCCGCAGACGGGGGGCGGTGGCGTCGCGGCTGCTTGTACAAACACGGGCGCATCAGAAAAATCGGCATTCTGCGAGGTCAGGCCGGCCGGGGCGCTCGCGCGATCCCCCGAGGAGCCGGGAACCGGTTAGGCCGGTCGTAAATGGCACGCCGCGAGGCTCCTCGGCTCGCGCGACGGACAAAGGTGCAGCGGAGCACCTCGCGAGGGCCGGCGCCGGCGACGCCGCTCGCCCGCGCCCGGCTCTTTGTTCGCGAGCGCGGGCGCCATTTCATGCGCCGGGCCGTGAGGCCGATCAGCGAGCCGCGCATGCGCCCGAGAGCCGTGGACTGCTCGCGGCGTACGCACTGGCATCTCCTGCGCGGCCACGCCGGCCCAGGGCTGCGTGGGGCGCGCGAGGCGCTCGCCTACGTAACGCCCGCGACGCGGCCCGTCAGCTGACTCCCCTCGGCGCTCCCATGGAGCCTCGCGCCTCGCGCGCCCAAGGTCCCAACCAGTCCCGCCGGCCGAGTGGTCCTGAGACCGGCGCGGTCCCCCCGCACGTGTGCCGCTCCCCCGCCGATCAGCTGACTCGCCCGCGACCCTCGCGCCGACTCGCGGCCGCGCCGTTAAAGGGCCCTTTCCGCCCTTTCATCCGCCCTTCCTGGAATGAGCCTTTGTACCGCGCCACGTAAAACCGTACGACCATTGTGCGCGCCGCGCCGCCTGCTGCGCCTGCATAATCATATCCCCATTGGTTCTTTGCCCAGCATACGACTTGTACTTTTTATTCCGGGCAATTGTGTGCATGGGCGTTTCGGGATTAACGGTACGAAGACTGACGAGAAATCGGAGCCTGGCCGCCCGTCAGACGGGCCATGTCACGCGGGCCAAGAGTCCCTCTTACGCTGTGATCTTGCCCACGAGTCGTATGCGATCTGTCAATCTGTACATGTGCTTGTTGAGCGTCTTTCGTCGCGATCCTTCACCTCCCTCTTGTTTAACTCTTTCCTGTCGACGCTGTATGCTTTGTGTTCTTGGATACTTAATGATACGTCTACGGGACAATTGCTCATTTCATTCGAAATATACTTTGTAATGCCTAACCGTAGAGTCTTATTGCTTATATGCAATTTTTATACAATTGCGCGGTGACGTGTCATTTTAGAGGAACACAACTATGCGCCTTGTACGAATACTGTATAACTGCGTCGAATGATGTAGGTCGATAATGCTGGTCAATTATAAATTGAAGAAGGGGAACGAGCTGCTGCTAGTAGAAAGTTACCGTAGATTTATTTCCTTATGATGATTTTGCGCTATTTAACTCAAACGTTCGACTCTTTGCATTTATTCTCGTCGTGCACATCGCGTTATTAGAAGCAAACCGTAATTGCTGTTCATTCCTGACTGAAGCTCACCGGATCTTCTTCAAGGTCTTCTCACCGGATCTACAAAAGCATTGTAAACACAAAATGAGGGTCGTATCAAGCTAGTGTACGTGTATATACTTTATTTATTATGCCATCTAACTAATACCGTCATTTCAAAGTATTCTTACTGTTTCACATGCACCATTATATTAAAATTGGAAATTAAAGCTGTGACAACTTGTGCAACGATCTTTCGCAGAGACAAGAGGCTTGCGATCTTTATTGAATCTAAACTTTTAAAAAACAGGAAAATTATTGCAAAAATTTATGTCTATAATAAAATTTATAATGTTTGTACAAAATTCTATATAATAATTAGGATGTCCAATTTAAATATCAATTTAATTTTTAATTAAATAAACATTAATTATATAAGATCAATGTATTTTTATACAGCTATACATTATGATATTCTCTAATCAATATTTCCTATCCTCACATAGACTATTAAGTATTTTTACAAAAGGTATTCTGTAGATTTAAAATCCAAAAACATAAAAAATATGTTTATCGAATAAGTTAAGTAAATTGATGCATTCGAGATGATTCTTCGTACGCACACGCTCTACACATAAAGTGCAAGAGAAAGGCTGAGTTCATAACGCGTTGGTTTCCCGGTAAGCACCAGACCATGTATGGCGAAACCGAACTCAAATTTGCTTGTCGGCCGTCACAAAACCGGGACATGCAGCGCGGGCGTGATGCCAAATTTGGTACATTTAGTTGCGGAAAAAATTTATTTTGTATATTAAACAGAAGCGAAAAAAGCTTATAATAGACTATTCGTATATAGTTTTGTTTTTTATCATTCCCAAATTTTGGGTATAAAAAATTAATTTATTTATAAAATAGTCTACGAATGAAAAATTTCTTGTTTCTGATGTACTTTATAACGACATCTATATATTTATATATAACAAAATCGATATATCGGTCTATTATACTAGTCCATGCTTTTTTTGCCATAATAGAAATTAGAAAAATAGCATCAGAAAATTAGTAAAATAGATCTGCTTGTATTATACTAATATGATCCATTTTAATTTGCACTTAAACTAACTTTATGATTTAACCCTAACTAATAAACTAATAATTTGATTAAATGTGTATTTAAATGGATAAAAAAATTAAAGGAATTCGTTTATTTTTTGTGAATGCAGTAGGACTATTGGACCATGTCTCGTTTCAACGAACAAGTATACGCCGTAGCTATTGAACATTTTTTTCTGTGAATATTCCTAAGCATTCATAGTATGCAGGTGCACAATTGAAACTGCTTACGTTGTCTATTTCTACACTTTTTCTGCATCGTCCTTACGTCCGATTGGCAACTACTGCAACCTGCGCGGTGCCCATGCCTCGGCACTTTTGTCATCGTACTTCCTAGCGTTGCTCACAGATGCCGCTAGCTACTATGTTTTGCGAAGATGCCTTCGACATTAATGGACCTTTCATCGAAGATCGCAGACACGTAACCTTTGTACGGAATATATAGTTAAGAATTAAGTATAAAGTTTGCCATTGAATCAAATTGAAACGATTTGTATTCCACTATAAATTCACATTTGTTGTATCAAGTAATGTCGATGCATGTAAAAAGACACTGCAGCGTTTTTCATTGGAACCGCGATTCGGATAAGTCGGAGGTAGTTGCTTACACGCCCACTGCCCGGTCCGAGCCATTATCGATCATCCAGCATACGCAAATGTTTCTGCATAAGTGTGAAGTACGTACGCACATTACGATCTCAGCCTAGAGTATGGTTCGTTCGAGTTTACAGTCGAATTGGTTAATCGGTTCATTGGAACGAGCTGATCGCTATTTATAAAAGCCTATTTGTTCCCTATACTAAGTGTTCTATAAGCGATTAACTTTGTTGCTTTTGCGTGTTTATATTTGCAGTGTCAAGAGTAATATTTTGACTCACTGGATGTTTCAATTGAATAAATTTACAAAGCGCCTTGTGCACAGCGTCGCAAATATGAAGATTTCAACGCTTTTTTGTACATGATCGTCACAGATAAATATTAGGATCATTACGAGTACTCTTATACAGCTTACGATAGAACATGGGTAAATTGACCGTGATACAAATGCTGTAAGAGCAGTTATTATTTTTGCAAGACATTGTACTTTCTTGGTGAATGTTACGTGTATCTTGATAAAAGACCAAGTTTCATTGAGATTTCTTCAACGACAACACCGACAGAGCACTGCGGTAATGACTTTATTGCCGTATTTTTTTTGAGTAACATGGAAGTTGATAGCCTCTACAGTTATGCGGCTACGCGCTATTTCCTTGTAAACGCGCGCTACTAGTGCACGCGCAATGAAATCTACGGAAAAGCTCTTGTAAATGGGAAACGATGGAAAGTGTAAAAATACAAGTGTGCTAAAAACTGGCACTTTCCTTTTATATAAACAGTGATCGATAAGATAGATTGACGAGTAAATCTAACAGTCGTAATCTGTTGAATGACCTGCAAAGCTCTGCACACAAATAAATAGACTATAATGGATGCACACTGGCCGCACGCGACATAATAAAATGCAAAGAAAGTTAACGGGAGTAGAAGTTTAGAAGGAAAGCACGAGACAGAAATAACGTTGTATGGCTGGGAATTGGCCGAGCGAGTCTCTTCGCGAGTTGCCTCAGTCGAGCCCAAGGATTGGCGGTAGTGAGGAGCGGGCCGATAAGGGCCTCGCGAGCCGTATACAGACACGAGACGTACACGCGATCGGCTCCTCGGGTGCCTAGATGCGCGGCCATGAATGACATGGGAATTGACCCAAAAAGCGAGAGTAAAAAGCTGGGTGATGAGAGGGGGGTGGGGCTTCAAGGGCACCTTATCGGCGGGCGCACGGGCCCGGCGCGGGCCCTTTGTCCGCCGGTGCTCGACCGGCTTTCTTCTCGCCCGGACCCTTTCTCTTTTTCTGCACCGCGCACCGCTCTTTGCACGTAGCTTCTCCGCTGCGGTGCAACCTCAAGAGGGGGAAGCGCTCGCCCGGCCTGCGCCCCCCCCGCTGATAAGCTCCTCTGCGTAACGAGGCTCTGCGCTCCGTTTCGTGTCCCTGGCGACTCCCGCGCCTCGTGGATTCGGAAGCCTGGCGCAAAACGCGAGGCCTGGCGGTTTCGCGTCTCGTGCTCGCCAAGAACGATTTTCCGTTGTTCTCGCGTGTCGCATCGCATCGCCGTTTTGTAATGCAATTGAGAAAATTCGGCTCTTAATTGTGCATTTCACTTGACGCCTTAAACGCGCGCATCGTAGCAAGTAATTGAATGTTTTCTTACTTGTCGCACAAGTCCACATGTATATGATATATTTCGATAGGTATGGATGCTTGAATCGATGCGGATAAGCGCACTCCCTAGCCCAAGTACGAAAATGTTGGATGAATCTGAATGCTCGGATGAATGCTAGGTATATATTGCGTGTAAAAAAATCATCATTCGATATACAGTTATTAAAAAAATAATAGGAAAGAAGCATGACGGAACATTCTCCGAGAAAATTTTTTGCACAAGGCAATGCGCATATTATGCTGTATAGCGTTGTTTTTCGCTCGATTTTGTACGGTCTACCTCCCCGAATGACTGTACTTCTCCGAAGTTTTTAGTAGCTAACAAGTGTACCCATTTAAAGATCAACTCTCCAGTCAGAACGTGAATTTAAAATGCCCCTGTGTGTATATCATGTATTCGTTACTCGATTATTTGAGCAATTGCAGACGATAAAGTTGGCGACTAAAAACCCTCAAACCTGCACGGCCCAAAATAATTCTCTTTTCAATTTGGAGAAATTACATCGTAGTTGTTATTATCAAAAAATAATTATTTCTTTGGTGCGGTTCCGTGCCGAGAAGCGCGATAAAGTGTACTCTGCGCCTTTCACTGCTGCCAAATAAAGAGACAAAAGGCATTAGAGCTTTCGGCCAGAATGCACACGCGCAAAAGCGACGCGTGGCGAATTTCTGGCGAATAACGGAGGGCGGGAGGGATGGCGGCTCGTCGAGATATGCGGACGCGAGGCTCGAGGGGCGGCGGGCGCACGAGGTGCGGTCCGCAGGTGCGTGGCGGGCCCTCACCTGGCAACAGCGCCGCCGATCGGCATTCGGGGGGCGTCGCCTCGCGGCCCATTATTACGCGGGCCGCGCCGTCAAAACAGCCGCCGAGTCAAGGTGACGGGTGCGTGCCTCGCGTGCCCCCCGCACGTGAAAACCCGCCGATTGGGCCGCGAGGGCTCGCCTTGAACCTCGCCTACCACGCGCCTACTCGCCCTCCGTCCAAGCGCGCCTCAACTTGACCCACTATTCGAGTCCTCGATCCTCACCTCGATCCTCACCCCCCTCCCCCCCGGCCTATGTTCGATGCCACTTGTCGCTCACTCCTCACCTCTTCCAAGATCTTTTCTATACATATTACTATTACAGTGCGCGGCGTGTGCTGTTCAATTAGTTATATGAACTAAAGATCAATAAAAATTTGCAACCTCAACTACCATCTTTTTCGCTTGAACTTCGCCAAATTATCTTCAGATTATATATATTTATACATGATATGTACATGTACAATAGTACTTATTACTATCAGCTTTATATGAAGTCACTGATGCAATGCAGAATAACATATCCAAAAATCAAAGCAATATAGATAGATTAATACATGTTTTCGAATATCCGTTCCGCGCTCAGAAAAATATTGTTCTGAAGAAAGCCGAGTTACAGGATTAAAGAAACTGTTATACCATTTGTTGATAATTAATTGCAATTTTCAAGTTGTTGAAGAATACACGTGTTCCACGGCTACATATTGCTTTGAATTTCGCTTTGAAGCTGTATAATAAAACCAGAAACCAATTGGCACATCTGCTATGGCTGAAGTTTCAAGGCCAATTATAAAATCATATACAGTATTCATTCGCTAATTATAGCTCGTTTCATCTCAAGAAATCCCAATGAAGTTACTTCTTTTATTGAAGTAGCACTGAGAATTATTGGAGAGGCGAATGAATACTGGGCTTTGTGCTAAGAAACTTCAAGCCCAAAATATTTTCCAAGGGGGGCATCCAAGGGGACCATATGTTTATAGTACAAGAGGCTTTGTGTTATGAAGAATAATTTATGCAAAGATTATACAATGGTTTCTTTATTAAGCATGTCTTTCATAAGGATGTTATTTTAACTAAAATTCTTTTTTGTATTTTTTTACTTACAATTGCAAATGGTAAGTCACTCTTTCTATTGTTACAAAAAATTAGTTGTTTTCGTATTCAATCCCAAACAAAATAAAAGTTAAATTTTATGAAAATAGCATTGCGGTTATAAAAATGATTAAGAATTCTTGTAAACTTGATGTATATAAACGAAAATAAAGAAAATTTTCAATAATTGACTACATTTTGAACATAACAATAATTTTATAATAGTATTAAAATTCGTAATATTTTAATAATACATTAATAATTATTAATTATTTATTAATTATATTATTGATTATATACCGTTTTTATATTATACGTTATTCTAATTAATTTATAACTAGCGCAACTGTTTCATGTAATATTGATTTTGTAATTACTTTCTATTTTGTTGATTTTAATAAATATTATATTTACCTAAATAATAAATACTTAAAAGTGAAAGTAAAAAGTTTTTGTAATTACTATTTGACTGCAACTTATGTTCAAAATTTTTCGAATAAGATTCCGCTTTTAAACCTAACTACAAATCTTCAAAATCAAACAAATATTAAAGAGCGGGGGGGGGCGAAGACTGTAAGTGATCACAGAATAATTACCCGTAAGATTAGATTAAAAAAAATCAGATGGGCCTCTCGACTGATTACCCACTGAAACTGAACGGCATTATATCGACTCGATATTAGAAAATATTGGTGTAGTTTCTCAACTAGCTTAGTCTTCAAACAACAGCTAAACCGAGCGCTGCTTAGCTTGTCGGAAGGACTCGAAACTCGAGCTTCAACGAATCGGAACTGGAGTCCTTCCACTCGATCGGGCCCAGGCGGTAAAAGCGAAAGTGACGGGCGCGAGTGTCCACGGGCCTGCGTGCACCGCACGCCACGTACACGTCGCGCGCCTCTTTGTGCAGCCCGCGGCGCATTCACGAGGCAACATCTGCTTTTATCGGACAATGCGACCCGGGCCGCACCCGCGCAACTCCTTGCCTGGAATTTTAAAGACGCCGCGGGCCCCGAACATCTGTTCGCGCGCCCGCCTTTTTATTTGCCCCTTTGGCGCGTGCGCGAGGACCGCCGATCCGCGCGCCCTGCTAACGCGTTCGATCAATTTACCGATAAATCGCCCGAGAAATTGTTTTCGGCTCGCTTTTTTCCTATTATACCCCCGTTGCGCGGCCTCGGCTTACCTACCAGTGTTTATACCCAAGTTCTGCGGCATAATCGCACGAAGTAAGGCGATTAGTCGCCTGGTTCCGGGACAGCTTATAATTGTTTTTTGATCGTTTATCGACAGTCGCAGCTGCGTCCTTTAAATTTATCCGGCATTGTCTAGATCGAGTAATAGAGGGTCCCTTCCAATGTACCCATTTGAATTATTTTAACAAAATACAAGGTATCAAAAAATAATACACTGATTGTTATTTGTAAAGAAATTACAATTTTTTTTGTTACTTAAACATAACTAATTATATTTCCCCGACGTTCAAAGGATTGTTATGAAGGGATATAAACAAGCTTACAAATGTAACAAGACTCATATCTCAAATTGATTACCTTGTAATAAAACAAGTTAAAATGTGTGCTGTACTTTGTATACCTTTGCAGTAGGTTCAAGCAAAGTTTATGAGAAATAAAGCCTTCGATTTGACAGCCAAACTCGCTATAAAATCAATCCAATTGACTTTCTGGCGAGACCTTGAGCGAGATCGCAGTGCAACAATGTACACGACGCGAGAAAAGTTGCAAGGGAAGGAAGCCGGAAGCGTGTAAAGGGGAGAATCCGAGACAGAGGGTCGGATCCTGTCGGACAAGGGGAAGGCTGCTGCTCTCGAGCTCTTGGATCAGCTTGATTGGGGAGCCAGTTCGTGTCATCTATGTGGCTTAGATCTACAACCCTCCCGGAAGAAAGGCAATACTTTCGCCGCGTGGTAGAAGGCACCCCTGCAGCCTCTGCGCGGCAATAGGTCTATAGGCGCCAAGGTGACTGTTGACATCTGCCGTGAACCTCAGGCCGACCCTACGCCGGGGATCGTTTATTATTTCACGAATGTGGGCCGAGTTGGGGGCAGCGAGACTGGGAGCTACCAGGGCCACGTGTCCTACGTAGCTCCCCTTCACGCTCTTCGCGTCCTGGCGCTGCTCACGTAGGCCGGAAGTCTTTATTTTTAGGCCATATATAGAATGCAGAATAGATATGCACAAGAACGAGAATGAGAAGGATAAAGATAAGTGGTCGCTGGGTATACTGAACGAAAGGCATCATTTAATGCGCGGTTAGTTCCATTCCATGTTAGACAAATAAAATCAGGTACTTTAATAAATCTCATTAGAAATTAGACAATCAAAATTATATCTTAGTGCATACATATATAAGCGTACATATACAATAGAGTGCTTATATAGAATTACTATAGATATTTCTCTTAACTACTAACAATTGATTGACTCGATTTATTTTCATTTTTGACTAACTTAATGGCGAATTACAATAATTTTCAACTTACACTATAGAAATATCTGCAGCAAACAATAAATAGTTAAACACGTTTTAAAGAAAATTGTAAATAAATTTTGTATGCATAGCAATAACATATTTTTGCTTAGAAATATTTATAGTAGGATTAAGGACTAAGTGAAAATTTCCTTGAATTGTAATGCATGTTATTAAGTATAAAAACTAAATCGTTTGCAATTACTATTTTTACATGAAAATGATTTTTACAACGAAATTTTTAAAAATTTGATGGCATATTTTCGAATCTAGCCACTTCTAATGAAAAATATATGGCCAATGTGCAAAAAGTTTTGAATACTATCATAAATTTTGAGAAATTTTCTAAATATATGGTCTCGATTTAAAGATGTTTTGACCTTCCATATAGGCATAAGAAAACTCTATTACTTTACTTTAAATAGTACTTATTTATCTAAAACTAAAAAATTAGATAATTCTTAATATTATTGTTTCTGTTTTCTATAACTCATCCAGCGTTTTTGGTTTCTGTTAATAGATCTACTTATAAAATGTATCATACAATTATTATAAAACTTTATTGTTTCAAGTAATTTAAAAAGTTATAGCTAATTAAACAAAATACAATTTATATATAGAATCTAGAGCCACTTGAGTCAATTCTTGCTTCGATTTGCATATTTGACGTTGATTCTTTCTTGGAATTTAAAGTGTGAAGATTAGAATAATCCATAAAAAGTCTGTTGCAATGGACTGAAAACTAATCATAGAGTCAACTCGATATCCAATTGAAGAGACAATATGGTATCTTCCAAATTATTTCTCATATTGTTGCTGGTGAGCGTCATTTCAGTATCAATAGGAGAGAACATAAAACTCGGGAACTATAAGTCCTATAAAGTTTTGGATAGCTTCAGGGTTCGAAAATTCGGTTTCAGTGGAAAAGTTTCAAAGGTGTCGAAGTCATATAAAAATATAAATATAGTAATTACTGGTCTTACCGCTACCGACTACAGCAAAGATCGATCTGGAATTTATGAAATTACTGAAGGTGGAATTGGAAAACATTTTATTACCATCGAATTTAAAAGTGCTGTAGGTAGTAATATCGATTATGAAGTAATCCTATTCGCAAAACCGTTTGTATTCTAAACATAAAAGCACTAGTTTAAACAAATGGAATTTATAATAAACTACTTATATTATACCACACTACAAAGTAAAGAATGTACTATGCAATTGCATTTGCAAATATTAAGTACATAAAAAAT
Source organism: Sycophaga agraensis (assembly GCA_018906755.1). Taxonomy (NCBI): domain Eukaryota; kingdom Metazoa; phylum Arthropoda; class Insecta; order Hymenoptera; family Pteromalidae; genus Sycophaga; species Sycophaga agraensis. The sequence goes on from JACCIE010000035.1 coordinate 507,356, forward strand.
TTTAAATAATCGATAAATAATATACATACGTTGTTTTTAAAATACATTTGTTATATACTTCATAGAATATACAGATAATAATTAAAGCAAAAGGATTTTCAAAAAAATTTTTATTTCTCTGTTTTATTTTACAAATATATTCTGGCATAAGCAATTTATGATCCTTATACAATCTATATTTACGGATAAAAAGCTACACAATATAACAAAATGCATTTGCTATCAAAAGGTCTGCAGCGTTGCTCGGTTATGTACTTTTGAACTTTTTTAATCGATGTTATCATATATTTATATAAGTTATTCTCAACGTTATATCTAAGTTTTATACAAATACATGCAATTTGTAATTTGTTAACCTAGTCATATCATGTTTTAGATATTTTTTAATAGTGGCTGTTTTGTTAGTTTTGACTGCAGTCAAGATAGTACGTATTAGATGAGCAATATTATTTGCCATTTTATTAATTGAATTTAAGTTATCCCAGAGTAAATCCATCGGCATCTGCAGGGTCCCAGTCCGCACGTTCCAAGAACAAAGCGCTGGCGCTTCGTGACTAGAAATGCTGGGTCGAAGCGGGATCGAGGAGGAAAAGCGCCACGAGGCTCACGGAGCCGCGAGGGGGTTGGAACGTGCTCCCATAAATAATCCGGGCGCACTCGCGGCTCTCAAGGTCCGCTGCTCGCATTTATAGAAGCCCAAGCGACCGGCGATCACGAGGCTGCGCATGTCGCGCTCCCGAGACACGGCGGCTGCATGCAGCGGTGTGCAGGCGAATATATATATATATATATATACACACACACACATATATATACACACTCGCGCTGGGGGCAGAGGCCATATACTTCCCGTCTGCAAGAGGAGAAAGCAAGTAACGCCGCACCATTGTTTCGACGAGCCTTCCTCACACCTTCCTTGCCGGTCCTTTTTTGAATTTCTCTCACGATCCTCGCGGACCTTACAGCGTCCTTGATGACATTCGCTTCTGCACGTAACGCGAGATTCCGGTTTTTCTCCATGGCACTTCGTGCAGGGCTTAGATTGCTATCCTTTCCTGCTAGATATTGTGGTATTGTTAATTAATACAAAATAAGAAACTTATAGTACATGTACGACAGGTGTAATTTGTTTGTCAACGATTCATATACAATGTAGCGATATATATAACATAGCTATCATATTCAATCGTACAATCAAATCTATTTATGAAACTTACAAATCTTCTAGTACATGAGAAAATATTATTATCACCCACAAATAAAAAAGAATATTTAAATGTATTACTAAACTAGCCTTTCTTAAAGGAACTTACGAAGAAATTATATTTCATTCTTTTGAATATATATTTTTATAAATCTTATGAGTATACAGGGTGGCTGTTTTTAATGATCCACTTCTTAATAATAACTAAAGATATTGTTCTTCCGAAATTATTTCTTATAAAAAGCTGTTCATGGCAAAGGGGGATAAATTTCTATTCTGTTAGATCTAATTATTTTCAAGGTTATTTGAAAGTCTCAAGAATACATTGACTTTTACAAATCAAATGAAGATGAAATGTCGAAAATTCTTACTCACTTTCACCCAAAATTTCAGGTTAACTTTACCTAGAAGCGACTATATGGGCGTAATGAGATGTTTTCTTTATGGTGCTTTATTAATGTGAGTCCCTTTGCTTCTCAAACTCTTATCATATGACATTAGACATTAAACATTTTTCAATTAGGCTTATAAGTACAAATGAAGGGATGTGATGTCTTTTGAGTTTGTCAGGCCGGTTAATTTGACTACCTTAACCTATCTATGTTCATCGTTATAATCTGCATTTTAAACAAATATTTACGTACTATTTATGTAAAACGTTGAGTTAAAGACTGAACTATCCTAAAGTGACCACATTCTTTGCTATATTTCTAAATCAACTGCCACCAAAAGCTGCGCTAATCGATCCTTCAGTAATTCCAAATAGCTATCTGTGTAGGCATTTCTCTAATAAGGCCCGATTAAGTAATCATCCATTATTCCACATTACTCGATGGAACTACTGCATTGTGAATTACATTCAGTGCTTATTGGTAAATGTATAACGATTAACAATATACATTTAAAAGATATAATCATAATTTTATAGTGACAATTATCATGCATTAAAAATATATTTTACCTTCAATTTTCATTTGTTTTTATCCATTACGTATAAATTGTATTGCTTAACGTTAATTTGTGAAAAATATATTGCATAACTTATTAATATTGTCTAATATTATAGTATTATTACAAACAGTAGTTCTGCATTCAAATCAATACAGTCTACTAAAGGTATTGTATTTAAATAATTTAAATATATATTTTATCAAGATTATGCTGCAATTTTTCAAATTAGTGAATTATACACCGCATATGAAAAATTAACTATTATTGAAACTCGATAAAATATTATTAATTCTTTAAAAAGTATTGGGTATTCCATGAAATATATTACCATACTATAAACTGCATGATTACACAAGCACTCATACATGTGTACATACATCTGCATATAAGAAATTCATGCGAAAATCACTGAAGGCTAGCTACCATATACTACATCATTCATTACAACTACATATACGTATAAATCTTTCTGTCTAAAATTTTTGTTTAATTAGAAATAAGAGTATAAAAATTAATTTTCTTCTTTGAAGTTAGCTTTTCAGAATGGCATTTTCGCTGGAACCCGACGTCGATTATTTCCACAAGAATAGAAAGTATATTGATAGAACAAATTAAAAATGATAGATTCTATTGATTTTGACTCAGATTTTGATTGCATTCAAATTATATCCATTATATAAATTTTATCTATTACATAGTTAACTGCATAAAAGAATCTTTAGAAGACACATTTTCTTTTACATATTGCTATATGTTTATGTGTGAATAAATTAAGTAATTTTCTATGTATAAAGCTGTACTATAAGTTAATCTTTTACTACAAATATTTAAATTTTCTATACAGTATTTAAATATTTTACTGCTATAATAGTAATAATATGTTATTGACTTATAACTATTCCTTTATTTCTAAGTTTAAACTTGAGAATAGTTTACTAGATTTTACTCAGAATTCTAGGAAATGCTCATAGAAAATATGCCGTGAAAATCGTTAATAATTTCATAAGTGAGGTATAAGAGTTTAGAAACAATTTATTTAATACGAAAATATATTTAGAAAATTATGGTAAGTTTTTATCAATATGTAACTAAAATATCGATGAATATGAAGACTGCAAGCCATTTGGTACTTTCACAACAACTTTTTCATAGCAATTTTGATAGAATTCTACTGAATGCTACGGCTGGAATATGGCTGGCATACCAAGATTTGTTATATTACATGTATTAAAAATAGAATATAGCAAGAGTGACTTGGTATGCGTGGTTCGTCCCCTTGCAAACCGTTACGTTAGACCGCGAGAAGTTTGAACGAATAAGATATGGGAGAAGCTGCGATGGTCAGGTTGGCAGAGGGCAGGCTGAGGACGTTCGCGTGGTAACGCAACTGGTACGCGCCTCGAGAGGAGAACCGCGGAGCTTTGGTTCGGCGGAAGGGGCAGGAGGGGCCGGCTTATCGGGCGGGTCTCTTGTTGGGAGCACGGCGCGGCGTCCCGTTGCTCGGCCTCGGCCGAGTCGATCTCGCGCGCCGCAACATCCCGCACCCCAGCGACGGAACGAGGCCCGGGTGCGCCCGGCAAGGATACGCTTGGCGCGCGTCCCGTATGCGACGTTATGCGCGACACGTAGCGACAGAGACGGAGCTGCGGCAACGGTGACCACATCCCCCGATAAGCCCTTATCGCCCTGCTCCTCCCAAGCGCGCGGGCCGCCGCTTAGGGAGCGCGCGGTGCATTCGGGGAAAGGGAGAGCCGAGCAGAGAGACGAGGGCCGGGCAACAGAGGTATCCCGGTCGTGCTTTTCCGCGCCGCTTTCGAGTCCTGTTATTCGCAAGTGCGTACGGGAAAAACCGGGCGGCCGAAAAGTTCTCGGGTCGTGCGGTCCCGTTGCCGCCAAGCGGGCAAAAAGCGCTCGCGTGCAACAGCTCCCGCGGCCGCTCGGGGTTTTAAAGGCCGCGTTGCGCATTCCGGCCGCGCGCCGCGCACGCGCCTGCTTCGGGGAACCGGTTCGCCCCCCGCGAGCCCCCCGACCTCCTGCCGCCGCGAGAGAGGCCGCGACGCCCCGCGAGCTTCGGGCTTTTCCGCAAGGGGACCGATGTCTGCATGCGCCCGCGGCCAAAGCCACTTTTTCTGCACCGCCGACATCTCGCGCTTGCCCATCGGCCTCAGTCTCTGGAGCGCCTTCCTTTTTCTAACCTCTTTGCGCGATTTAGATGGCCAGGACAACTGCACTCGACCAATCGGTACGTTGCTCTTTGCATATGTACGTGCGGCTTGGTGCAAGTCAATAAATCCTACTCAACGATTACTGTAAGGGAATTTCAAAGCGACGATGACTTGATTTAATAATGTCGAACATGTACATAAGTCTAATTGATAAAAACTTGACAATTTTTTCATTTAAACAATTGACCTCAAAATAATTGTTATCGAACGAATACGAAAAAATCTCATGTCCATTATTGAAATTTTAATCTGCAAATGATTTAAAAAGGGCGTATTTAATTTTAGATAAAGGGCTTTTACGGCAGCTGCGACTAAGATGAAAAAAATACCTCGCGAAGTAGCCTATACACAATACGTATATTCCCTTATGCTTGACTGTCTCCAAAGCGACTGTAAATAAAAGAATAAAGACTGGAAACTAAAGTATGCTCTAGTCGAAAGGTCGCCTCGAAGTAGCGCGCAACTTAACAGGTGTAGGAAGAGGAGGGAAAGCCCAGCGAGGATGAGAGCGATGAGCCGCGAGGGTTAATCTGCATCGGCACCCGCGCTTTGTTTCCGAATGCGCGGGAGGCTGTGGGCGGCGTGTAAGCTAGGGCTCAGGCGAGAGCCCTGCACCTACGCCGATTACAAAGGCAAATGCGCCAGCTCGGCCGGCACGCGAGCTCGTGCATCACGCGCGCCTCCGGCTACGATCTTTTCTCAGGCGCGCGCGGTTCTTTGTCTCGCGGTGAGAGGGATGCACCGCCGAGTGCACCGTCGCCGCGCCGCGACCTGTGTCGCCGTGGCGATTCGACGTAACGAGGGAATGCTTGGAATTTCACCCCGTGCACGTCAGCTGCCGCGGCTGCGAGTCAGAGCCCCCGTCGACCTGCCCTTTTTGCTGCAATTGCAATCCATCGCCACACAAGCATAAATATTTCTAAAATTTTCGTACTTATGTTTTCGCAAATATTTCCAGTTTTTAATTATGTGTACAAACTGGTATAATATATGCAAAAGATCTCACAACAAGATTCACTATGTAATGTTCTGCAAGTTTTAAGGGACTGCTTACGGGGCCTTGATCAAAACTAAAAAATGTTATCCAATTTTTCATGCCAAATTGTAAATAATGATAATTAATGATAAAATAATTTTGTTATCTTTTTTATATCAGCTTGCATTTAAAATAATAATGTTTAATTAAATAAGTAAATCGAGAAATAAATATAATTTGTTTTATGATCGAGATTTTCGAGATTTTTTTTGACACATGAGTAAAACATGAAGAACATAATTTATTGTATAAGAATTAAATGTGATAAGAACATAACCCATTCTATCAATTACCAATATTCTAGTTTAATATATTCATGAAAAATTCAAAAGGTCGGTAAAGAAACCCTTTAAATTTCATATATCGTATAAACTCTTTAAAATCTAGTAACAAAATACATAAACGTATTCTATTTGTAACACAGATTTAACGTCCTTCGCGTGTTTTATTACAACTTTGTGCAGAACTTTTCAGTAATCTTTAGAACTAATCTATGAGAAATTAATATTGGATTTCTGCATGTAGATTTCAACTTTATTTTTTCTGAAATTGAATTGTATCGTTGTTCATCTTGTTTTTTTATTATTTTATGTATCTATTTATATATTAGTTTGATTTACTTATTCTAACAATATAAAAAATTCGTATTGTGCAACTCGAGGTGCAATCGAAACATTTTCCTGGAATCTTTTTAGCAGTAGAAAAATATCAGATTGTGCAACTAAATCATAAATCAGATTTTTATCCACGAGCATGATTGTCACTTACTTGCATGGGCAATAACTTCTGAACATTCGTCAAGAAACACCTCTTATGTGTGCAATACTGGTATGTATATAATATTTTTTCAAGCAGTATGACAAAATTCAGTTTAGTAGACGATATTAATTAAAGATAAGTTACAAAATATCATTAATATATCAGTTTATTGACCTATTTTCATGTACGCACGTACAAAAACGATAGAAACATTAAGAATTAGAAATAATGGATGTTAATCACTGCGTGAATAAAAAAATAGTGGAAATGGTACATTACAGTGAATACGGCGAATAAAAGATATCGTTATACAATTTGTTTAATTTTTTATCGAATCATCAGTTTTTTTAGGGATTTAAAATAAATAATATATAAATATTATTAGTTCATTGGTATAGAATTAAAATTTTTGATATTATTAATGTCGGCATGTTAGAATACTTTTAATATACTTCAAATATTCTTAATTTAAGAGTCATATATGAAATCAATAAGCAGTACATATATCATTAACCTTGAGTAATGGATAATTGAATGGTAACCCGTTGGTCATTAATTTCAGGCAATTGTTTCATAAAAATACTCCAAATTTGGAATTCGAAAATCATATTAGATAACGAGTGATTAAATTTAAATATTTGTAAAACAATTAATTTGTTTGAATTAACTTTTAACTATTACTAAGATATTTCAAAGTTACAAGCGGAAATTGCAGTAAAATCTTAAGGAGTTTTTTTATATGTACCATACATTTTGCATATGCACTCATCTATACACCATTCATTATGAATACATCACCGGAATACCCTCTAGAATAAAGAATCGTTCAGCAATGACAAGATTTGCGAGAATATTTGCATTGTATTTGCAAATAGATATTTGCATTTGGATTCTACTTATTTTTAAACCAATGAAAAACGTAATTAAAAACGCAAATAAAATAAGAAAGTAAACGTTTATTATTTTGTAAAACTGAGTTATTGATAAATACATAAAAATCCACTCTTAATGACGTATACTTATAATAAAAAATTGAATATTTTTGTTATTGAAACTTGTATTTCTTGTATTTCTACACATTATATTCATTATATTTTGCAGCGTGATATCAATTATTCGTCAGTTGAGCAACTTCATTATTAAATTTTGTATCAGGGTAGTTTTTAATTGGTTATTATCTATAAATTCTGGAAATAAATAATAATGACCGTATGTAACGATTTCATTTCGAGCTTAATTAACAACAGATTAGAATTCCTCTATGATTATTAATTGAAGTCGGCTGATAGTAAGCTATTTGCTAACCAGCATCAGTAGCCTTCGATCAATTAATTCGATAACATGGTTCACGTGCTAGTTCATCGAGTTGTCCATGAACTGCCAAATATAGGTGTAAATACAGACAAAGGTAACAGCTCAAGCGACATCATGATTCTGAATCGTAGTCCGAAGCTGTATTTTATATTCTAATGAAAAGCTAAAATACATATTACGGTAACAGTATCACTCACAGCAATAAAGGCTGTACAGGACCACGACTTCATTTGAGAACTCGATGTCTACTGTACCCGAATAAATTTAGTAATAGTAATTTAGTAATATTAACTGCATGTATCAATTAAAGAAATCATTTAGTACTTATGATCATTGGAACGTCGGTTTGAGCATCGGTTATTAATCGACGAACAACTGTTACTCGAGCACGAGGCAATGAACAAATGTAACCAAGTATATTCTGCCGCAATACGTTCGTATATAACAACTCTATAGTGAAACATTAAAATATGAGGAGGTTGATAAAATTCGAGTAATCGGGTTAATTCACATATTAGCGACGCCCGAGCTCCTTAAAAAAAGCGACGTCAGCAATTGTGCTGTACATGTAGAATATACTGTAAAAGGGTGAGGTGCAGCTTATATCTTTTCAAAGAAAGGAGGGGAAATGTAAAAATGAGAAAATGTGAAAAGATTGAAGAATCCGTTAACGCTGTTCGAGGATCATCCGTTGCAGAGGGATGGGAGTTCCCTCTACGGTCCTTGGGCAAAGTCTGCAGCGCGCGGACGGCGCGTGCAGTCGGCTGCAGCCGGGACACACTCCCATGTAGGACTCGCGTGTGCATCGGCGCGCGGCCGGCAAAAGCATGGATAATGGCGGCGAGAGCCTTTCTCTTTCAGGCTGCGCGCGGTCCAAGGCCGGAGCGCAGCGCCTCTCCCGGCCGGCCCGAGAAGCGGCCGACCTTGGGCCCTACCGGTCCGCCCGAGCGCTGCAGGCCCTCGGTTTTTTCGCGAGGGAAACGCCGCCAAGGCCGTGCAGTCTCCCTCGAAGGCCAGCCTCGTTTCCTTATCTCGGCGTAACGCGGCCGCGTCCCGGCTCTCCTCGCCGCCCGGGACAGGTTTCTCGCGTCCGAGGCGCTTCTTTTTAATTACGCAACCCGCGGGGAATTCCGAACCGCCGCACGGCTGCACTCCACCGCGCTCCCAGTGACCCTTTCCCACCGCGGGACCTTCAGGCCGCTTGCGCCACTCCCGTCGGGCGCCCCTTTGCGCTGTGGCTTTCGGCAAATCGAGGAAGTCATTCGCAAGGATTGTCCCTCGGATAATTCGGTAAGAGGCATCCTACTGCATCGCGGTCTTATTGGATTCTGACTCGGATTTCTTCTGCGAGTCTCTACTTTCGAACGCGTTCATGTGACGCAAGCTCACGGACGAGGCACCGTCAAAGTTCATTTATTTTCATCCATCATATGTTTATTAAATAACGGTTGTACAACCGTAGCAATTCATATTACAAGATTAGGAGGATATTCAATAATAAGCTAATATTGAATTATGTCAATTTAATATAAATAAGCGTTTCATTTGTATTATTCGGCGATGCTTCTGTAGTATCTAAATTTAAATTTAACTAACCGATTAACAATACAAATTGAATGTCGCTGTTTGTACTTTCATCGGCTACTCTTACATACTGTAATTACATGCTACCTTTCAGACATCTGATATCATTTGCAATTAATTATTTGTATGAAAATTATTTGATGCCGAATCAATATTTTATTATATGAATATTGTTCAAGAATAAAATTAACATTGCGTTTCCCAAAAAATTTGTCATACATTAAAGTAAATCAAAGTTTAGCTTCGTCTCAATAAATTATACAAGTCAATTGAAAACATTCCTTTTATAATCTATTATTTAATATGATTGTGTAGTGCATCACTGTCGGCACTACAGTAGTTTACTTTTCGATGAGATATAGTGTTTGAATGCAGACTGCGATTAAAGTATTTACAAATCTTGATTGCAATCAAGTTCAGCAATTACTAACCTGCAATTACGAGAATTCTTTTCATTTCCCCTCTAGTCAACATATATATGCTCTAAAATTAGATTAGTAAAAGCTGCACATATGCACAGGTGCAGTCGCAACCCTGAAATCGAAGCAAATGAGAATCAAGATTAACACGCACCCAGGTTATGCCAGTCGTGATTTAACACCGATAAGATCCTATCTTGGAGGCGTTAAAAATTCTCCCTTCCCCCTGGAAAAATAAACTCCAGAATAAGTATTAAGGGATACTTCAGTTTGCTTTATCTACTTTTTACCTAGGTATATAATGAGACTATTTATATGTTTAAGGATGCATGAGGTATTTTTCATATAGAAAATTTCATGGATCTTGAGCATATCAGTTGCTTAAGCGGTACATAATTGTAATTGCAAATGCTTAGCTATTTTTATAAATATCTAAAAATTTATTAATAAGCACCTCAAATATATATCCAACATACTATAAGAGATTGCGTATAAATAAGAATTTAATTTTTTTAATTTTAATTTTAATTAATAAAAATTTAATAAATTTGTTTTAATAATTTAATAATTTCATAAATTTGTTTCAAAATGTTTATATACATGATATGTCTACAGACTTTTCCAAGCATTATTTAAGGGAATATTAGCTAATTATTGGTTACCAAAGTTAATGTTAACTAAAGTTAGCTAATCTTAGCTGCGGTTGGCAAGAGTATTTGGTCAAGAACATTATCTAGGGTAGTGTAATGATGTAATTACAGATTGTCAGTTTTTGGCATCAATTTTGTAAGTGGCGCGACTGAAATCTTCATGCATTATCAATTTCATGGCGGAACTCGAGTTTTAAACTTGTAAAAGAGATGATCTCACCGGAAATCGAGTGAATAATTAGAGTTACTCGAAGCATAACGAGCATTTAAACTTTGTAATATTTTGGTTTCTGTTTTCTTAAAGTATATTTCGTTGCTCATCATTCGTTTTTTACACCTGTAAAGTTTATAAATAATGTCTCTATTTTCTGAGCTATTTTCATGTTATTGACATTGGTGTTTTATTGTGACATGCATGAAATTGATTTCTTAATGTCTATAATTTGCATTAATATTGATAACAGTTTGAAAATATTCTGATAGTTCTAGTTAGTACTTTAAAAGGGCAACCGTATAGCTGACTTTCGAGCTTGCTTCATAAGTATATTGTTTTGCTTAAAAAATTGCCTATATATATTGTAGATTGATATTGAACTTTTATGAACTGCAATATGCCATTTCGGACAATGCTGCTAAAAATATATTATTTAATATTTTAATTTAATTTATTTTTCTGTCAACGTAGTTAAAAAACTTTTTGTATAAAGAATAAGATATCAATTAAAATTTAAGGTTGAATATAGTACATAATAGTTTTAGAAAGTAAAAATATAATAATTTCATATTTTCTCGGAACTTTCTACCTTTTTATGATTATCCCCTTTCTTTCAAAACAAACAGAGCCAATGTTTTTTGCGACGAGTGACTCATGTCGTCAAACATACACTCATGGACAAGAAAAAATGTCGTGCTAAAATGAACTTCTTTATGCGTGAGAACGAATATACATACGCGAAAAAAAATTTTACCGAATGAATAAAATTAATTTAATTGTGCATTAAATATACTTATTATATTCAAGTCAAACAATCTGAAAAGAGTTTAAAGGAATTATTTATTTGTCTGCCTATCCAAAAAAGTCTTTCATTCGATGAAATATATGATGCTACAAATGTAAAAATAAGTATATTATAAAACAAGATAATATTTTTCTGCGCGTATAACTATATCTCAATATTAGTGCGTTATACCGCGCGTGACTATATAGGAGTGATAGTGTGAGTAACTCAAGATGAAATTCTGAATATAAAAATTGTTTTTAATTTTTAATTCGATAACTTTTGCGAAGTTAGTCTTAATTTAAATTATCAAAAAACGTAATAAATTATTGGAACCGGTCAGATTGCGGTAGGCAGAACAAGTGTAGACAATTTGTTTGAAGTCTACACGGAGAGAAATTTGTTGCAAAAATTCTTTTAAAATTCTGTAAAAATTACCATAAAAGTATAGTAATCCGAGGACAATCTCGAAGTCAAAGAAACATTACTATAAAGTATAGTAATGTTAAGTTTTAGTTATAAGTTTAATCTCGTATCATAATTATTCCAAATAAGTATAGTAATTTTTACCTATCCGTATTAAAATGTGTAAATTACATTGAAGGGGAAAAAGAATCATTCGAATTTATTTAACGATTTTATTTCGCTCGTATGATTTGTCAAACTACATCGCACGCTTACAATCATTTTGACAGATAAATTCGCTTTCGCAGTTCCTAAATTTTTAACGCAACCTAACCTAAACTCACAAATTATTTTTCACATGAGATGACTCCATCTTATCAAGTATATATTCTAACCGAGCAGAAACCTGAGCGCTTGCAGGTATGATTTTATGGCGTTTTTTACTGTAGCCATCTATCGGAACAAGTGATAAACAATCATGAATCAAATAAATTTCTAAAAGTAAACCAAAATTTATTTTCACAATAATTATGAAAATCAAATTGAATAAAATTGAAGTATCTGCAAAATCTTTATAAAATATATAAATTATTGTTAAATTTTTATTTACTTAATCTATAAATAGTATTTTTCACAAGTGCAAAAATCAAAAATTCTAGATATTTGATTAATATTAATTTAAATATTCAAAAACAAATTTTTTACACTGTAGGCAGAATAGGGGGAAAGTAATTTTAAAATAAGTAAAAAATACAGCAATTGCATGTTAAAGTGCAATTTATTTTATTTTGCCAAAATATAATATATTATAATAAATATAACAAAATATTATATTACAATAAAAACATATAATAACAAAACTGAAAGAACGTTGACTTTACATCACTGTTTACGTTTGAGCTCGACTACCTCGACTAAGCATAGTTTTGTATACAACATGTACGTTCTCTTTGTGTGTGTGCGAAAGAAAACGAATGCGGGAGAATTTTACGATACTTATAGTAATTTGTATGTATACTATCTTAGATTATGTCTAAGAAAATATACCTTAAAATTCTATGACCTATTTCAAATATTATGATTGATAAACTTTACTATATGTATAGCATTTTTTGAACATTGTTTGGTATTTTTTTCTGTACGTATAGGATTTAATGAACGTAATTAAATGAAAAAGGCTCAAAGCGTCGAGTTTGTCCCTACTCTACTGACAAGTATAGTAAATTTTATTAGAGTCCTTCTCTCAGTGTATGATTTTATATATGAAGTCTATATTAATTTGATTGTCTGTAATCGGGTTGCGCATTTGTAGTACCTATATTTACAGAACGAAAAGCTGCTGGCCTTATAAGAAGCGGGAAAATGTGTTATAAGTATTGCCAAATTTTGTCGCTCGACTCCTATTCAGAAAAATAATTGTGTCGCCTGAAGGAGAAATGCCTAGTGGCAATTGAAGTCTATACGCCGTGTATACAAAACATTTACATCTCGAAATATCTATTTATTGCCTCACACTTTTGCACAGACAGGCGAGTTGCATAAGTATTATCTTCTTGAAAGCGCATGTAATAATACACTAATTATGCTTAATTTGGTGCAGTAAGGGGCGGAAACGTTTTTAGAAGTATATGAGACTTAAGCTTCGTAAAATAAAATAATCGAATTGAAAAACTTAAAATATTTTTATACGTAGTATATCAAACATAATATGCCCTAATATCTGTCCTTTTTATGTAATATGAAAGAAAGCCAAGCTGTACTTATTATGAAAACATTTGTGTTTATAGCATATTTAGATAGTATTATTGCTGTAACGTAATCGCAGGTAAAACTTTATGTAAAAGCTGAATAATTATATTGAAAGAGTTTTATTCGACCAGCTAAAGATATACAACGTAGTCATTAAACATAATTATCGACATATCAGATTAACATTTCTTTCGTTTATCAATATAATAGCCAGAAACGTTATTGAGTTTTCGTCGCTACTGTTAGCTGCATGCATTTTAGTAATTGCGAGGAGAAATTTATGTAATAATGTATAATCAAATGCTTTTCAATATTAAAATACTATATATGTGTTATTACATTATAATAAGAATGCTTGAAAATTTTAAATGGAAAATTGCGTATAAACGTAATTTTAACAAATCAATACATTTTGCAACATTTTAAGATTATATAGGCAAACGTTTGTTTTATTAAACAAAAGTATTTCTTAGAGAACGGACAACGTGAAGGTACAATAATGGTTTAGCACCTACGATCGTTATAAATAAATAGATTTTTGAATGAAATAATGAATGTAATAACATATGAGACTAATAAGAACCCATGAAAATACAAAAAATTTTATATGTTAAACCTCATAAAAGCTTACGAGCTCCTGCGGCTGCGCAGCCCCGAATAAGCGTGTAACCAGGAGTCAATCAAATGATGCAGGTGCTAGTAGTACGAGGTGGACAGGGGCTGACAACTATGGGCTACGGGTCTGCCTACACCCCAGAGGCATATAGATACTTAACATTTACCAATTGCCAACAATGTAGTCATATAAAGTTCAGTTAATAAATAGGTGAGTAGTGATGCGTGTGGGGAGGAGGGGTGTATGTGTGTGTATGTGCGCGCGCGCGCGCGTGTGTTTAGAATATTTATATTCCCTCATTACAAAGAAGTGTAGTCAAATTTGATATACTATATTCTATCAATTTAGTCACATAGACGCATTTTCAGAAAATGTTATTATTAGTTTAGTAAATATAAATTCTTTAATAATTTAAACCAACCTTTAATAATCTATATTTAAACCTTAGGGACAAGCAAGAATTGATAAAGGGTGTGTTTATAAATCGCTCCGAGGTCGCATTAATCCGACAGGTTTAGAGATTATAAAATATTATTTGAATTTATTTCGAGGTTACTTTAGGATTTTTTTAATTAAGACATTCTTTATAAAGAGTAAAAGTAAGTATAGAATCGTGATTTAATTAAAAGTACCTGAGAAAAGAGAAACAATCACAGTTAGCGTTGTTGGCCTATTGATAATATATTAACGATTCTTGCGCTAAAATTAGTAATATACAACCCTGAATTCAAATGCGGTTATCAAAGATCTAATATCAATCATTTTTTGTGATTTTTATTCGAACAATCAAAAAAATATATATATTTATATCCAGGAGTGTTTAAAACAAAATATATTACAATTTATAGTAGAATCGGATCTACTGCACGACTATAGACTCAGTGAACTTTAACATAATAAAATTTTTAATATTTACAATTTATAAACTGTTCTTAAACTGTCAATTACTTTTATTCAGAAAAGGCCAAAAATATATTTATTAAAGAATAATTAAAATAATAAAAATAATTATTAAAAATTGAATGATGATCGTTTGAGGATATTTTTATTTGTAAAAGACTCGATCGGGTGGTCGAGGCATGGTTTGAGGCATAGCTGGCTCGAGACGAGGGGACGAGCTTAGGCGTGTGTCCACTTTGGCAATGGCGCGGTTTCGCTCGCGTCCAGAGCGGGTTAGGCTGGTCCTGGGGCAGGCCGCGGGTACTAACCCACATTGACGAGCAGCCGGGCATCTGTTGGCCCGGGAGCACCTGACTCGAATCACCTGGTCGCGTGGCTCGCTTCCTTCCTTCCTCCCTTGGCGCGGGCGCGTCAGGTGTCGCGCGCGGGACAAAGCACGAGCCGGGCGCTCAGGTGCGCGAGGCAGCGGGGCTCAAGGTTAGCCGGGGCCGGCGGCGCAGCGACCTTGGTCTCAACCAGGCCCGCCCCCTAGGCAAGCCCTGCGTGTCTGCGGCGCGATCGATCGCCGCTTCCTGCAGACACGATCCTCTGGCCAGCTCTCCGCTGTCGATCGGCTCGTATCGCCTCCAGCTCTTCCGGCGTCGATGGCACGCGGAAGCCCGGAAAAGGGAAGTGCGTTGCACCTGTACGCGTAGGCAGAACGCGAGAGGCGCGCGCTCGGCACGTGCCGAATGCCGCGAGCCGTCAGGAAGATGCAGCTGCGGGACAATTAACGAAGAAGCCTTTCCTCTCAAAGTCCTTTCGAGTTAACAAGGAAGGGTGTCGGGCTTTCTCAGCAGTCCTGGGTCCTCATTAGAGCGCCTGGCAAATTGCCGCGTACCGCTCTAGGCGTCTGAACGGCTTCCCGCACACAATGTACATAGTCTGTGGCAGGTGCCGGATCGCCGGACATGCGAGTCGAGTCCTGAAGTGGGTGAGGCGCTTGCGCGAGCTTGGTGCGCCCCGGTCTAAGGGCGCTGCCCGGGTCCGTTGCGCGTTCCAGGGTCGGCGACCGCCGCGACCGACTGTCCAGGCTGCCTCTCCTGGATACCGATTCTCGACAGGAACCTCCAGTGCGGAGCGACGAACTTCGATGTGCTATCTACCAGTCACATTCGTCTTTATTTTCAATGTCACTTGCGACTGAAGGTCATGCACTATTCAGGAGCAATGTAGAAAAGCTCTTAGATGTAGAAAAGAACGAGGTTGAAAAAGGTCTCGGTTTGGGATCGATCTGCTTTAGGGCTGGTGATAATATTGGGATCACCAATGGGTATGAGTTTTAAGTCGAGGAAGTTTATTTTCACTCAAATGACAAAGCCGAGTCGTGAGGGCCGATACAATGCCTTTAATTTACTACGAGAGGTCCTCACAGATAGCGGACTACACGTGATCTGCACGTGGCGAAAGTTGCCGCGAACGATGAAGGTCCGCAATGCTCGAAATAAATTGGACTATCGAAGCAGACATCGATTTTCCACGCGGGGAGAGGACGCGCGCCGAGGGTAAATCCACCGCGGAGATGACCCTTTTCCTACATAGCGCAATCGTCGTGCCAGGCGTGTTCAGTTTATTTCGGTCGCTGTTTCAGCGAATCGAAAGGTCGTAGGTGAGTAAGGGTCAGTGGCGAGACGTAAAATAACGTAAAATAAGTGGGTAGAACTGCCGCTTATTGCGAGCCTGAGCTCGTCTTTTTGAAAAGTCCGTCAATCGAGTTACTGAGGATACGAGGTACTCGATACCACCGAGCTTGCGATTCGTGAGGCTGGCGCACGATGCGGAAGCCCGGAAGCTTTAACGGGGCGCGTGATATTGACCGCGGGTGCGGCGCGTGCGTGTGTGCGCGCCGTCTGGGCTTGCGGCGCTCCGATCGATCCGCCCGCCCGCTTCTGAAAGCCAGAGCTTTGCGTGCAGCCAGGGAGGGACGATTCGCACACCCTCACTTCTCTCAGTTCTTTTGGGTCACGGCCCGGAGGTAGCCCCGGAAGTTGTACTCAACCTTCTCCCCCTTATCCGGGTGGTGATCCAGTAGAGGGAAGTCGTGAACACACCGAGCAGATTTCGAAAGTTGCTGCTCCAGCACGTGAGCTTATGCAGTTGCGCACCATAAGTGCTCTAGGAAATCCAGTGTTCACAGATACCTATGTATACGTGAATCTAACGTTGATTAAATGTGAACATGGGTCTACAGAGTGCCACGTGTCTGATTCCAATAAGCAATGCAAAATTCGAATACCGCAGCTGCTTACCGATCCAATGCCTACAAGAGACAATCTTGGCACCTTTTGAAAGAATTTTGTCATGAAATAAAAGAACCACTATGTGATGTTTAATTCTGAGTCTCCTTTATCGAAGTACGCAATCCGAGCTACCTCAACCTTCCAGGGATGCTAAGAGTTCTCTCTTAATATTTGTTACTAATGCTCGATTCCGGGTTTACCGGGTTTACCAAGTATAAATGTGGTTATGTTTACTGCCTGCAGTATACATATTGTAGCTGAGGGAAACACTTTTGGCTTCTTCGATTTCAAAGAAGTGCTGAAACACGTCGATATAGGAAAAATGTGAAGTTTTCAAAAAGGGTTAAAAATCAAACGTAATCACACTCGTGTAGGTATACATAAATTAGCGCAAGCACATATATAATGCTCAACATCGGAACAAGACGAATTTAGGACAGTCATTCTGAGTCGAGTGCACAAGGAGTTTGAACGTGCCTAATGAAACTAAACCCAAAGGTTCTGAAGTCATGCAGTTAACTGGGCCTCAGAAATAGGTAGCATCTATAGGATGAGCCCTTTACATTACTTTTAAAAGAGCGCTTAGGATGAGAGAGTGGTTCGCCAGTGGACTCTTTCATGCCTGAGCTCGTGGTAAAGTGAGCGAGCTCAACGTTAAAAAGTAAGGAAGGAGTGAAATGACGAGGTGCTAGAAAGCTGCGTTGGCTCGACCTAGGGAATGGCGGAGTTCCTAGTGATCCAGCCTAGTATCTGATGCTCCCCACCTACAGTGCCCGTGACTAGAATTAAAGGTCCATAGGTTCAAAATGTCTTGACCGGGAAGTAGCCGAAGGACGGTTCTTTTTTTGCTCCGACTTATCCACACGTCGCTCACCGTGTCATGTGCAGATATAGCCTTATCGCTGCGCGTTGCTGACCTCAAAACTTTCCTATTGCAGCTGACACCGACTGTGGGGACACTCCTCGCCACAACCCGCTTGTCTAACCTTTTCCAGGGCGATTTTGTAGAAACCGAGGCAAAAACGTTTTCCTCTGATCAGCCATGTTACGAACACGACATTAATTCGGTCAATGAGATAGTATCTGTTTAAAAAATAGTTCTCTGCTGTTTCTCAATCTTTGCCAAATATCCCCCTCATAGTGTTTTCTTTCTGTTTGAAGTCAATGCGATATGGAAAAAGACCATTATTATCGAAAGCAGGTTACAGATTGCAATCCTTCAAATAAATTCTATATTAAAACTCGCCTATGGTTAAAATCGTCTATCGATATGAATAACAACGATAATACTGACTCATAGACTGGTTGCTCATTAGCGGCATTACTTAAATCGCGTTTTAAACGATTAAATATTCTGATCTTCTTACTTAATTAAATGCAGTCTACGATTAGATTTGCCTACAAAATTATAGGATTAAAATGAATATAAGTGTGCAGGCGTAGAATTCGTTTCTCCGAGCTTCCCTTTTCAGCGAACGTCTACATCAAGCGGTACAAGAAAAGATTGGGCACCGGCTGCGGCAGCGGTCCCGAGCGTCCACCAGGCGTCGCCCCGCTCGCCATTGTAGACCACGTGACTGTCACGTACCGGTTCGCACGAGGGGGCCGACTACTCCACAGTCCACTCTACTCCTCGCGTGACGTAGCGGCGGCGGCGCGGGCGAATTGTACGAGAAAGGCCGGAACGTACTGGAAGGCTGCAGGCGCTCCGGGCTCGAGGGGAAGGGAGCGGCGACCGGCCTCGCGAAAATCGAAGTTGGGCGCTTGCAAGCCCAAAGCACCCCTCCCACGGACCTCCGAGCTTACCCCTCCACCGCGTCGGAGTTACGCTCCGTCGTCTTTGCCGAGCGTCTAGACTGTACGAGGCCTTGGGACGAGTAGAGCATGCTGGGAGTACGCAGGCAGTGCGGCAGACCCACGTCCTGCCAGCGCTCGCCTCTCTGCCCTTCGAATATTTCCGCGCGGCGCGGGCGTATGTACTGGCTTTGCTGCCTCGATCGTCGTATCATCCAAAATACCGGTCGAAAATTTCTAGCGTTTTAAAGATAATGCGTCAACGTTATGATTTTAGTATATTATTTTGTTGTTCTAATAGATTCATTGTTTATTGGTTTTTTATGTACTAATAGAAGTTTATTAAAACATACTTTTTTTCTATTTAATAGAGAGGAGGATGTGTTTGTAGTATAGGGAATTCATACTTCTATCGTACGATAGAAGATAAGTATACTTCACTCGGTGTGTGTATGTACAGGCACTGGCCTAGGTACTGGCAAAATTTTTTAACACCTAAGGTGTATGAAAATTGTAGCGTAAAGAATAGATTTTCTTTTTACATAAAACTGAGTTTTATCGCCTTTTTCATATCGTGCACTATCCACATGGCTAGCAAATACCAATGAATGTATACGTTCATTCTGTTCTTTGAATAATTCGTTACAATCTAGAAGAGGAAAGGGAAACGCTAGAGGAAATGTAAAATCTGTTTACGATGGGTTTAACAAAGCGTAGCTAGTCTGTTAGTTATACTTATACGAAGTGTGTCTGGACTCTGGAAGAAGACAATCGCATCCTTTCTCTTGCTTTTATACATTTAACTACATGTCACATGCTCCGGCATGCAGCCATGATGTTAATACTCGTCGACAGGATTCTTGCGAGTTCAGGATAACCGTATTCGAATGCCTACAATTTATATAACAGTAAATAATTTAAAAAAAAGCATATACTCAGATGTTTAGATTATTCATTTTATAATAAGTTAATAAATGATCAACATGCAGGTTGTTGCATTTATTTTCATGCGTTCCACATTTGCAACAAATCAGAAGTAGATCGCGAATCGCATTATATATAAAATCGCATACAAAAAGGTAGAAAAAAAAGGAGCGAGAGTGGTATTTTTTTTATTACAGCAATAACTATAGATGAATTGGTTCTGCACAATGGGTTAGTTGTTCACGAAATCGGACAGTTGAAAAGGAATTATCATCGAGGGGTGACTGGTTAACGCATTACTCGCAGTAGGGGAAGGTGGAGAGACGAATAAAAAGAATTTGGCGCGGAGACGACGTGAGTGTATATATACCGGCATATACCCGTCGGAGTATTATTACACAGGTTGAATCATCCGAGTGAAAGCTGTAAATTGGATCTTGCGTGCGAGTAACTGTTCCGAGGAGGCACAGTTTGCGTGCGCGCATCCGAGCTCGAAGCTAAAATATTTATCGGCGCTTCAGCTGGGATTCTTCTGCTCGGCGGCTATAGTAGCGGCTGGCGGCCGCTAGCAACGGCTGCACCGAAGCCGGCCCGCCGAAGAATCCCATCGGGCGGGGAACGTGTTTCTCCGCCTTGGCCGCCTCGGCAGACGCCAAGGGGCGGGCGGAGGATTGCATGCGCGGGGCGAAGTAGATAGCGCTCGGGACGGAGAGGCCACGCGGGTGATTCAGTGGAAGGGGCCGGGCGCGGGAGGGGCGTCGGTCGATGGGAACGACAGGGCCGGCTAACGAGCGCCGGCACGCAATCCTGGGGCCGGGCCGTGCTCGGCGCTTCGGCCCTGGGGCGTCGTCCCCGCGCCGAGGCGCTCGATAGCGGCTCCCGGCGCGGGCGGCTCGCGGGGCCCCGGGGCCGACCTTGAGCCCCGGGCGTCGGGGCCCCGGCGCGCTACGGCCCTGGCCCGGCCGGGGGGCGCGGGCCGGCCATCGCCGCGCCGACGCGCTCCGCGTAGCCCGGCTTTGTTGGCCGCTGCGCCGCCACGTAACAGCCGCCTTATGACGTCACGCCCCCACCGCCCCCGGTTATCTCATATGGTCGCGGGAGGCTGCGCCGCCCTGCCTGCAGACCTGCCTCCGTTGGCTGCGCAGCCCGCGCGCCCCACCGCCGCGGCAGCTGACGGCTCAGCTGCTGCTCCCATCGCGAGTCACGGCGCCTCCTGGTGACCCGGCACGACCTGCCTGCCGGACATGCATTGCCCATCGCTCGCAAACCCTCCCATCGCCGTCATTTGCCCGTCGACTCGACCAACGTAGTCACATCAATCGCTCCCAGTCGACATCGCCCTGCACATTATGTTGGCACATTTTATATAGGCTACTTTTTAAGTAGTGCCGCTCCCTGATAATGAATTCCAGAACGCGTCAATAAGACGACTGTGCAGAAGCCTTGAAAAACAATAAACTTTTTGAATTCTGATTCCATTGGAGTAGCAGCTCGCTTACGAGTCCAGGTTGTACAGGCGCATGTTTGGTATTCGGCTGAAGCGGCTCTCCGGAGTTCGACATCGCGTCTCGCTCGGGCGAGCGCACCGCATTGCGAAAGGGGCCTGTTACGTGTCGAGCGAGCGCGCGCATGTGAAAAACGCCGCATCGAACCATGTCAGCGGTGCGGGCGCGCGTTTCGCAATGCAGCCGATGCGATCCCGCCAACTGGCCGCGACGCGCGCGGCCCACGGCAGACGGAAGCGCCAACGGGACCAGGCCCTTGCCCCCCCCCCCCACCCGCTGACCATCGTACCCGCGCGTTCAGGATGCCTGACGTCAGCGCTGGGGCGCATCGGTACGCGCCGCTGTCGGGCCCTATCTCGGCCACCCGGAACCTTGAACCGCGCGGTCGCGGCCCAAGGTCTGAGCGTTTGGACCGCGGTACTGCGCGGCCGAGGCGTCCAGCGGCTCCTGAAGACGTTGCCGCGCACGACTTGAATCGCCAAGACGCCTGAACGCGGTGCAATCGAACCAGAGGCCGCATCCAAATGTAGGCCACTTGCCCCCGACTGCGGGTCGGTCACGCTGCGAGGCCGCCAGCATGCGGGAATATAAAAATGCAGGTACTTTCGCTGGAAAGAAATTTAATTGTTATTTGTCTTAAGGCATCTAGTACGAGACTTCGTCTCAATCTATAAAGGAAATGGTATAAAGCCAACGATAGGATATCATTAGTACTATGCGTTTATAATTACGTGTATCCTTTATTCGCCAAATTAGCATTTCAATTGGATAAATGTTTTTGTAATATTGCGTAACTTATCGTATGCCACGATCCTAAACGTCACTAACCTATGCGAATGATGTGATTTATGACTATTGTGACGTCTCACAGGGTTTTAGCGTAACCGAGGACACGTTATATGATAATATATCGAGTAATATATTATAACTGCAGACATTGAGTCCGTGCAGACGATGACTAAGTGCGCCACTAATGTATACATGCTGAGAATTCTAAGCGTAAGGTAGAAATGGACAGAGGCGGGGTATTCCAAGATCTCTTTTGACTGCGCGCTGTCAAGAATGCAGTATTCGTCTTTGAGGGGATACTTCAAAACTACCCTAATCGGCAATAGTTCTAACTTTTTATTCTTCTGTTCTACCGTTCTTGAAAAGTTACGACGTTACAAATTGTGTATATATTTCGTTCTTTATTTATTCGAAACTTGACACAACATATCATTATATTTCAAAATTTACTAGACATTAAAAATGTATAATATACTATAACCGAAATACACTTTAATCTCAACTTTAACACCTACAACTTAAGCCCATCCAGAAAAAATCCATTTATCAGATTATTAGTTTAGCCAAGTTAAACTAGTATACAGATTTCTAATAAGTTTATCTACAAATTATATAAATAATTTTTGTTGACTTTTATAAATATATTTTTTTACCGGTATTTAACGTTCAGGAATTAGGGTTAGCTACTCTTAATAAAATATTGTTAAGTGACCGTTGATTGAATTTGACTATATTAGTAAGAATTGGCTGTTTTTATAGATTTTTAATGATCACAGTAGAAGAAAAAGCAATAGTACATGATATAATAATTGAAATCAAGGTAGATTAGTTATATCTTTCCCTTAAATTAATTATATATATATACTTCAAATAGCTATTATAAAAAATATATAGCTATTTCAGAATTCTACAACACCATGAACCACTGATTTAATAATATTTTTTAATTTCACTACGATTTTAGGTTGAACTTTTCAATGGAGTTAGCTTATGGAAATGTTTCTAGTAAATACGCGTATTTTGTACACTATCAAAAAAATTTGATCAATTGGTTTATGCTGAAACTAAAGATGTTGTCGTACTTGTCATCCATGAAACCTTCAGCTGATATTCAGCGCAACTGGAAATATAAAATTACGTCTACAGTATTTAAAAAACGTTCCATTTCACTAAACATATTTTTAACCAGCGTAGTTACTTCATTTGGTTGATTGTCGATCTCATATTCCCGTAATCCTGGATTCGATCTCCAGTCTCATGCGACTGACACGAGCACTAATCATATTCTTATACTTTATCTGTTACACACCGTAAGACTCTGTCGTTAATTATAGCACTGAAAAGAAAGTGTAAGTAAAACGACGTTAACTAGCGAAAAGAAAAAAAACAATAAAACAAAACTTTTATTAGCAAAGCGTGCATGCCTGTCCACTAGAGATGATTTCCACCTATTTTATTTTTGACTATACGGAATTGATAAATTTTCACAGTATACTATTTTTTTATATGTCTATGCAAATAAATCAATCAATATTTGTTTGTCTATTCATCTATTTATGAAAAGTCCTCGGTAAACCAGTTAATGTGAAGGTGTGTAAACGTTTTTACGTAGAATAGAAACGATATGATTTCGATTAAATTATATAAAAAGTTACCTAGAAATATTAAGCACCAAGCGCCGAGCCAAACGCACAAATTTTTCTACATTCATCTATTCCATTGTCATCGTTTTTGTATATGCATCTAAATTCGGACACTTACTGCTTTCATTATGAAAATTGATATGGATTTGATTTTTAGACCAGATGTACATAATCAGAATTTTTATTCATTCAAGGTATTTAATAAGCAAGATCCAGATAGGTCATCAACGAAACTACAATAATAATAGTAAAATCAATTTTATCATCAAACTAGATTTAAAAAAGTTTCTGTAGTACTTACGGCATTGAACATATCAATGAAATAATTAAAAATTATTTCGAAGATAATCCATTAAAATAACAATATTGATTTTTTTCTGCTATTCCAACATGTTATATACGTAGATATACGTAGATAGAATAAACCAGCGTATGATTACAGAGGCAAAAGAACACTCCTAAGAAATGAAGTCAAAAAATGTATTTGAGTCGTAACAATTCGTATCCTGCAATCATCTGTTGCAAATGTTACGGTTATGACTAATCTTTAAAAAATTGAAAAAATATAGTTTTTTTCCATCATTTGTAAAGTAGTACATCTCTTGAAATCGATCTCAATACATAAGCACGTATAAAAATGAAACAAAAATTAGATTAATCAAATTATTTAAGATATTTTTTTTAATTTTCAGGCCAGGTATCCAGTTGTAATAATTACTGTCGTTGACTACATATACACATGTATATAACTTACTATTATATGTATAGCTAAAACTCATAGAAATTTAAATAACTCTATTATTTATATAATATTTCTTAGAGATCATTCGGTTTACAACAACAATTTAATTAAATTTCACTATTTAAATCAACATCAGGTTCCGTTGCTGGATAAACCCTTGTATGATCATAGCTAATTTTCCGTATAATTTCATATGAATTAATTTGAAATAATTTCTTCGGAATTTAAATACATTTTGTATACACAAGAATAGCACTGTTTAAATTAGTAATGGAGGTTTGATTTGAGATATAAAAAAAAGAATGTTTAAAAATGTAAGACTTAATTTCACATAGGCAACTGTAGATTTAGTAATATACTGTATTCCATAAAAGCTCATGAAAAAAGCAATAGGCGATTCAGAGTAGAAATTTAGAAATTCTTCCTCCCTTCATCCTGTAAAAAAGACAGTGCATATTGTTCGTACAATATTACAAGCTCTTAAATATGAGCTCTGTCAGGGAATACATGCAAGAGCTCTTGTATAGAGGAGTTTCAACAAAATATTCTAATTATTATATGGCTATCTATTTGGTGTATCAGAAACCTGATTGAGACTCTATGAAGATAATTTTATCAAGATTTAAGGATTCTCAATCATGTGTTAGAATCAGAATATTCAGAATTATATCAAATATTTTTTTTAAAGAAGGATTAATATTTATATTCACGTATAAAAATAAAAAATTATGCAGATTTTCAAACATAAATACAAATATTGGTTGTAGTTTCATCGTTCTTATTATTATTTTGGATAAAGGCTAAATTAAACATTTTAAAATATAAATGGTTGTTCATAAAGGATGAAAAAATTTGGTATCATGTTGTCATCTTGGAATTTAGATTCATTTGGATGATTAACACAGGTTTACAATTTAGTTACAGAACAGTAAGTTTTTAGTAATTGTATAACCTTTTCCATTTATTTTTTTCAATCTTTTCTAATTAAACTAATTAAAATGATATTCACCTTTTATCAAGAACTCGAAGAAACCGAATGAATTTATCGTTCGTTGGAATAACACCTGCGCTAACAACAACCCATAAGTCAAACAGCAGTCGATTACACAGAAACAAACTAGTTGTTACAAATATCTGAATAAATATCAGTTGCTATCTATATATAGGATTTTTATTTTTTGAAAATTGATAATTATAAAAAAAATGAAACACTTCAACGTACTATACTTGACATGTTTTATTCTACAGACAATTTTGTGGTCTAAAATCGGTAAGAGCTTAATTATTAATTTTAGGCTATAATAAAATACTCGTAAAACATCTATATTTTTCATACATAGGTAATGTGGAGGGTATTGTCGGTGGCACGCCAGCCACTCATGGTCAATTCCAGTATATGGTCTCAGTGCAAGCAGACGGAGAACACGTATGTGGGGGCGCAATTGTCAGTAACTTGCACATTGTTACAGCCGCTCACTGCGTCATCGGAGAAGATAACAAGTTCAGAAATAAGAAGTTCACTATTCTCGGAGGAGCCACCAACCTTATGCTCGATAAAGTTGAACCAATTGAAGTGGAAGTCCAAGGAATATACGCACCCAAGGATTTTGTACCGATAAAGCGAGACGGGATTAACTACTACCCAGAAGAGGCCGATATCGCCATTCTTAGAGTACGTCACAATAATTACTATAACTTTATGATAATTTTTAAAAATACAAAATATTTAAACTATTAGAATGTTTTACAATTGAGATAAATTTGTAAGTGTGAGATTAGCAATGTTATTTAATACAATAGAACCAGTATGTGGAATCATGGGAATTATAGAAAACTTATGCATTCACAATAACTAATATGAATAGATTTAAAACTTATTTTTTCCTTTAAAGAAACTTTTTGTATAGTAGAAACAGGAACAAGTATAGAAAACAATATTAATTATTTTAGTATACCTATGTGTAGATATAACAAGCAGTTTTATGCCATACATAAGTATACTAACCGATATGATGTGCAATGATTCCCTGTACTTTTACTATACCAAGACTTATTTATAATATTCATATATTATCGTTAGGGTGAAATAGTATTTTTTAATTCGTTTTATGAAAAACATATTGTTTATCGTAAATATTGTTTTTACTGGAAATATTTTGAAAATCATAAAATGCCGTATAAATTATTCAGTATAGGTATTCAGTACCATTCAGTGTTCATTTATACAATTTCTGATTCTTACATATATTTCAAATGTTTACAGTTGAAAACTGAACTGCCACTAAACAGCCGTTTAAGTGCCTTGCAATTACCCCAGCGCGATCAAAACAACAACCTGCAAAGGTACTCTAATCAAGTAGCCATCCTAACAGGTTACGGTATTGAAACAGATCCTGAAAAAACAGATCCCATAAAAGTCGGCCCGTCGAGTATAAAATCCTATCGTCTGAATTTCGTTGAAGCCACTGTACAGCACAAGAATTCGTGCAAATTGAAATTATCTTTCCTTACCCATGAGAGGTACATCATCGCTGCAGTGAGCAAACATAGGGTGGATGATCATGCAGGCGCATGCAATGTAAGCACAATTTATTTGTCAAATATTAATTATGTTTTATGAATTATGTAACGAATGCTAAATGTGAATTCTAACCAGGGTGACACCGGGAGTCCTCTCGTGTATAATGGCGCATTGATTGGAGTGTTAGCCCAGCATCGTGATTGTTGCAATGAATTTACGATAGGCAGTGTATACACACGTGTAACATACTACTTAAAATATGTGAAGGATGCAATTAACGGGATTCGCGGAAGAAATGGCCGCTTTGCTACATACAAGGAAGGTAGATCAGCACTTGGTCAAATAATATGGAACCTTGAAGAAATCTGATAACAAAACATTATTACTTATCATGGAAGAATTTGAAGGTTGTGTTGTTTAATTCATTTATGCACAATTTTTTATTGTCTAAAAGTTGTTTGACTCAATGGTTTTATCAATATACTTGTAAGGTAAATTCAAATTTTTATTGTTAAATTAAAAGGAAAATATCATTCCATAATTGTCTGTGTTGGTAAGTTAAAAATCAACCAATTGTATGTAAGGTGCAGATCTTGTGGATGTAAACAAATAACCCAATATTTGTTTTATGTATATATAATCATTATTTGATCGCCTTGTATACTAATTTTAAACATAAATAAAAGTATGTTTTTTTATATTCGATACTATCTTTATCAATTTGATAAAAATATATTATTTGTGCTCTTTCACGTATAATCAAGTATCTTTTAAGTATCTAAAAATATTAAGTAATTAAAGTAATTAAATAATATAATATAACACAACATTACTTAAAAATGTACAATATTTTTAAACCAATAATCATTACATGAAATAATTTCTGGTAGATATAAAGTAGAATGTTTTATTAAAAGATCTAAAAATCAAAATTGAATTAGATTTTACAGTTAATCTTCAATGGTAAATTTTTTAAATAATTTTTATATTTATTTTAATTATAATTAAATTTATATACTTATGAATTAGACAAATATGATCAAACATAATTAGAAAATTTATGATAATATTTTTGTTTCTTTTAATTTATTTAACGTCATTCCATTAAATAGAAATTCTGGGCTGAAAAATTCCAGACCTCACACGTTGATAATACTAGTTTTACTGCATTAATCTTATTTTCAGTTAGTACTAACTTTCAAAAGATAGTTATTAACGTTTTATGACATTCTATTCATTAAAAGTGATGCTACTTTTGCAAAGTGATGCTAATTTTTAAAACAATGGATCAAAAATAATTTCATTAATAACGAGAAAAAATATAGTTTAAGCGAAGAAGTGATTAGAAAAGTATTATACAGGGACTCTACTCCACCCGAAATAAGAATAAAATATTGGTTTGCTGACTCCCAACATGGTCACAGAAACATAGATGATGCAGAACGCAGTAGACGATGTGGTCATACCAAAAAACATAACAAAATTGACAAAATCATTTGAGTTCTAAAATGTAGTTGAGGTAGTTAGCTGAGATTATAAAAAGATTAAAAGAACTTGTAAGGTTTACATTGTATGAGTATTTGACCATGAAAAAACTCGGTTGAAAGTCGGTGCCGCGTTTTCTCACTGCTGAAACAATAACATACTAAAAGTTTGAGCAGTGTTTGGCTATATTTAAACGCAACAAATCGAAATTTTCGGGTCAATATGTGACAATGAATGAAACATGGATTCATCACTTTACTCTAGAATCAAAATGATATGCCCAGTGGACAGCATCTGATGAACGGCATCCAAAGCGCCCTACAGCACAACAATCAACTGGAAAGATTATGGCCTGGGTATTTTGAGATGCCTATGGTATTATATTCATTAACTACCTTGAGAAGGGAAATACTCAAATTGTATAAATTAGACTTCGAGTTGCTCCTGTATCCATTGAGTTCTCCAGATTTATTTCCCAGCAACTACTGTCTGCACGAAGACCTCGAAAAATACTTGCCGGAAAGAAATCTTATACACGTATGAAGAGGTTATTGCCGAAACTGTGGCATATTTTGACATAAAAGAAAAATCGGTCTACAAGAGTGGCATTGAAATGTTAGGGTAGCGCTGGAAATTGTGTTACTCTTGATAGAAATTATATTGATGAATAAAGACAATTTTGAACGAAAAAATCCATATATTTCCTTAACTAGGTCAAGGACTTAGCCCGTGTGTTAAATTCCTCTTTTCAAAGCTAATTAATGACGGAATTTTGTGATATGTGATTGACAAAGCATATAGGAAAATTCGAGGGTGCGTTTACTATCTTGTTGTTCACTTGGACCGATAAAATAGTCGAGTCACTTTTTTCCATAGTTTATTCAATAAGCCATTCCACCATAGAGTTGATCATGTTATTCTCTTTATTTTTAGCTTGAAATTATTTTGTTGTTAATTGGTTACTAAACAATTTATGCCCCTCAATCGGAGTGCAGTACATGGTTATACTCGTATACAGCGATTTTGTTATTCAAGAACTATGGTTATTCTTATCTTTATGATCTTGCAGACATTTCGTTCTTTTTTTATTAATCCGTTTTCGGGAGTATATTCACAAATAGAAGCTTAACGGATTTATTTCCAAAAATACTGAATACGGTAAGATTTGAAAAATTTTTATATGGTTGTCCGGAATGGATTCCTTGATAAAAAATTATTATTTTTATGTTACTCATTATAACCTGTCCAATTTATGCTCCTCAATCGGAATACAATACATGGTTGTATACAGCAATATTTTTATTCAAGGATCATGGTTATTTTTATCTTTATAATATTACAAACATTACGTTCTTCTTTTATCAATCCGTTTTCTAGAGTATATTCTCAAATACAAGCTTACCGGAATTATTTCCAAAAATATCAATTCATTGTTAGATCCGAAAATTACTACGCTAGTTATTCATGATTTTAATTAGCTAAAACTTTGAATTATAGAAATCTAATCTTTATTCTAACTCATAGTACTATATTACCAAATATATAAGTTAAGAAGAATGTCTGCGAAATATACATTATTGATTTTTTAATGAAATGAAATAAAAAGAGATAGTGATTTTATAAATTTTTTGAACACGATTTTGTAGTAATGACGTTAGACCTTTTAATCTCCTTCTACATGCAATTCTCAAAATAGAAGATAAATGTTGCACACTAGAAAGTGTTAAGGTATAACTAGTGAGGGTTGACAAACAGGCATATTAGTAAAAAGTGGATAGATTAACCTTGCAATTAACTGACGGCTAATGTGGTCAATCGATCCGGCTCCGCACTGGTGGACTGTCGTTTTGGCAAGGGCAAGGTATAGGTAATTCGCTGGGGCGTCGAACACAGGCTCTCCTTGGGCCGGGTCAACGCAGCTCCGTGGCACCGAACACCCGCCTTGGGGTCTTCCTTTTTCTGGGTCCCCGGCCCAGCGGTCGCAAGCCCAACTCGCCATTTCGCGCGCGCCAGAGCGTCGCGGCTCGTCTCGCCTCGGCGGAGTTGCAGCGCGCGGAAACGCCCGAACCGCCAAGGATGCGGCTTGCCCCGCCTGAGCTGCGGATTCGAAAAGCCGATTGTCACGCCCCGTGGAGAACGCCATCAAGTACAAGTAGTGCTACTCAGGCAACTGTTGCCTGCAATAGGTGTACGCGTGTACTAAACGTGCCCCTGTCAGAAACTTCACCAGTAGAACTGCTAGTACACCGGAAGTTGATGAGTTCCTTCTGGCCAGTTGTTACTGCCAAGAAAGTATCGCGTTATATCATAAATAATACAAGTGTAATATATAATTCAACTTAAAAGACATTGTTGAAATGTGGCGTATCACCTCGATTTCTTACACAGCTATATGTATATATGTATATATCATGGTATTCAAGGATGTATTCTATTGCATTGTAATCATTTTTATTTAGCTGTAGCTGTAAATACAAGTGTAATGTAAATACAAGTAGTAAAATAAGTGTGTAGCCCAAACTATTTGGAAGTTGTTGTTGTACGACGCATTTTCTAATTGTACGAAAAGTCGCCACAAGAAATAGCAAGAGAGTTGCTGTTCTCGACAAAGGAGCAGGTATCCAGGGATTTCTCGAAATCCCAGAGTAATCGCTTCGCGAAATCGCGATAATTGCGGAATGTAATAACGCATGCGAGAAAAATAAAGTAGCATATTCTTCGAGCAGGTGGCACAGGGAGTGGGAAGATACTCTATAGAACGATATAGCGGTGGCGGCGATAGCCCGAGAGGATTTACAGCGACGTTGATTTATAAGGGTGCCGAGGGCGATAGCGAGATCCCCGCGCGGCCCGCCCGGGCTATCGCTGCACTTGGCACACCTTGATAATAGTTGTACGCAGGCTTTGTCTCGACCCTGCGCGATTTGCGAGATCGAGCCGAAACGATCACTCGGTCTCAGCCAAATTTCTTTGGAGCTCAGCGATTTGCGAGCGTTGGTCGGTGTTTGAGTTGAGGTGCGGTTGGCTTGTATATTCTAGCTTTGGTGAGGCCGGGCAATTAATATTTGGTGCAATTCGCTTACGAGAAATACACCGTTATCTCGAGAACTTTTTCAAGGATTGAATTTTGTACAACATTTTCATAGTACATCTGCATTGACTATATCCAAATTTATATTATAAAATTATCAAGTTAAAGAATACATTATACGTACAGTAAAATAAATGACCATATCTTTCTTTGTTCCAGGTGAGTAGTATTTCACCCTATCTTGTTCAACCTACTAGTATAATTACAACTTTTCAACCAACAAATGTGTATTACGCATGTTTGGGTTCAGCGAAACTAGGTCTGTATAGAAACCATTGCTGTATACTTATAACTCATGCCTTTAATCATATTTGTATTATAACTGTATATTTATTCAAATTGTAAAAGGCAAAAGCCCTATACGCCTACAGCACCTAAGGGTGACAAACAAAATACAAAGAAAATGGCGCGGAAAAAGTCTTGCTCCTAGCTCCTGGATGCGCCAGAGTACAGCTTCCTCTTGACCGCCGTTCGCGCAGCAGGCGCTAATTACCACTGGCTTTTGCCGCCTGGCAACAAGACCGAATGCGCGACGACCCCGCGGTGCCTTTGTCCGTCTGGTTGCGGCGCAGCGAACCGTGCCAGCCGCGGCTGATTAGCCCAAAGAGCTGGGAGCCTGTGAGAAAGTATGCAAGTGGGGGCTTTTGCGGAATGCCGCCCGGTCCCCTCCCTGGCGTCTGCTGCGCTAACTGTTATGCCTCGCAACCCGTGCATTCGGTGCAGTCTCCTCCTGCGTCCGCGCCTGGTCCACTGGTGTTATTTTTCCATTCATTCTCTGCGCCGTTTGTATGGAGGTACCGCGTCAGGGTTGTTGCTGTCGGTTTCCCTCCTCGTTGCTGGGAGGAAAATGACCCGCTGGTGCCATTTACTAGGATATCGGCGCTCGAATCGCCTCCAGGTGCATTCGTGTACTTCTCGACTTTGTACGCTGAGACTAGGGTGAAATCGATCAAAACCTATAAACGAACTAATTGATATTGTCCTTTGTCAGCGCCAAATTACGAATAACGAATTATCTTTATGGCTGGTAACGGTGAGTTCCCGTTAGTAGCCATTCTATTATACATCCTCTTTCTCCACGAAGGTTTCTTTAAGCTTCATTTAATTGATTGCACGATGAACTGGCCAGCTTTCGACCAAGACCCGCTAAGGAGTTTTTGAAGTTTCGTCCTTCCAGCACCACTACATAATTAACAACCACGACTCTATGATGACCGGAGATCCGTCAAATGAGTCCGTGCATGTAACTGATTTACGATAATTTTCAGTTAATGAACCTCATTAATTATTATCGCGCAACAAATTATTAATTGTTTTTCTGCGAAAGAAGACTATATAAGCTCCAAAAACGATTTGTTATAACGTATAACTGCTATCATCAATGATCACCTATGCAATCACAAATATAGTGCTAGGATAAACTCGAATTAGAGAATTAATAAGCTTTATGGTTAAAGCGTTAATTAAATACAGCCTTAAATACATTAAATTTAATGAAACCCGTAATCAAATATTTGAATGTCCACAGTAATTAATACATTTCTATTTTAATGTGTGAAATTTATATTTCATTTTGAGCTGTAGGAAAAAAACGGATCTAAAATGTAGTCCATATAAATTTTTCCGAAATCACATTTAGTATTAAGCTATGTACTTTTATTCACTCTTTCTCATTTTTTCCTACTTATTATTTCGATACTACAATAGTATCCATCACAATAAAAAATGGTTCTGTAAAATCATGCGAATGCAACTCAAAACTGTAAAATTTCACCTTGTATATAAATTAGTAATTTAGTATTGGTCTTGTTCTCTTATTTCTACTTTATTTACCAATTTATAATTTACACTCTTCTACACAAAATACTTCAACTTTGGTCGTACAATTTAACACTATTGAATTTGTATGCTTGCATTACACTAGTCTTTACGACCTATTAATTAGTTCAACAAAGCGCGTTATAGTGAACGAAGGCAAACTCTACCCTACTGACCTTTCACTCGCACACTAACCTATAACCTTAAACTATGCAGTGACAGTAAACAACTAAAATGACTTTTAAGTCACTCGATTGAAAGTAAAGCACAGTGAACGTTAATATTTTAATAAATGACATATATAATAGATTCCTTAAGAAGGAGAGTTAAAAGAGCTGGTTAGACGCACATAAGCACATAAGCACTACACAGAAAAGAGTAAGCGGAACGAAGGCAAGTCGATGTAGACAGAGACTGGATCGGAACAGACCTCGGGGTAGACGCGAGGCTCGACTCCCCCGCGGATCTTTCATCTCGGGCGCGCGGAGCTTGGTCGACAGTCACGTCTGCGGGTCACGTAGTCCGGGACAGCGCGGCCAGCTAGGCAGCAAGGCCTGACGTCACGGCTCTCGTTAGCGGGCCTTCGCGGGCGCGAGACGCGCTGCTTACGTGTCCCGGTTTCCGGCGCCGGCGAGGGAGGCTGTGCGGGACCGACTCCCGCTGAATAACGAGACGCTGGGCGCGATCCCGGCCTTATCTGCAATCGCCCGCGGACCGCTTATCATCTGCCTCAGACTTTACGGTGCAACTGCCTTTTAAGTATTAATGTACGATGGCAGTTTTTCCTTGCTGCCCGTACCACGCTCGAGCCGTGCCCCCCTTGATTTACAGTTCGCCGTAACTCGACTCTGACGCTCCGCTTAACGGTTCCTAATAATTATATTCGGCCAATTATCATCGAGAGTTACGTGCTTCATTAATGATAGCCTTGTACGTACATCGAGTATTCTATCCGCGTCATCCGCGGATACTTGTTATCTGAAATTTCAAGTAATTTTTAATCGATTAATTTTTTCACGCGAATTATTCAAATACAGAAAGCGAGCATCTGTTTCGATCTTTGCAAAGCGAAAATTCCACTCGATTTACTGCATTAATTCAGTAACGTTGTCAGTATGTCAAATTTGACAGTTTCTAGCATTGTTCAATAAGCCATATCTTTTTGGATTTTTTAAACTTTATATCATTTAGACAAACTACAAATTTCAACTGGTTCTAAATAAAACAATATTATTTTTTTTAATAATTATAGTATGATATTTATTAGAATTTCTTACATGAGATGTGGCTGTAATAATTTTTTGAAAATGATTGTTTAAATTTTATACATGTGTAATTAAAATACTTATTTTTCATAATTCATAATTAATTGTTCTTAATTTATATGTACATGCATGCATACGGTAACTTTATTTTGAGATAAATGCTGTTGAATAACGACCGAATAATAATTATTTTAATATTTATCCGCACTGCACAGAATCCGACGTTATGCAAAATATTTTATTGTAATAACATACATGTAAGACAGTCATAAAAATCGAACAGAAGCATGCATCTTATGCAGAAACGATTCATCTAATATTACAATAGGTTTATAATGTTTATTGAATATGAGCTTTATTTTATTCAAAATTATTGTTAGAATTGTCCACATGTTGTGCTCGCTTGCATTATTGAATTCACCCGTGATTTTTACCCGGTAGATTATTTGAAAAATTGTAAGAATTTTTTATCTTTTCCTATGTATGATATAATGTAAAGGATAATTTTAATGATAACGATAATAAATATATATGTTCTTAATTCACAATTACTCTACAAGTAACAAAAAATAATTTTAATCTTATCTATTTGTATACTGTATTTGTTAAGATTTTTTAAAACATTCACTCGTATATTATACATTCTTTAGGTTTTGATTCAAGTAAAAAATTGAATTTTTTCTATAAGATACAAGTTAGCTTGTAAATACGAATAGACTACATACAAACATGTTGACATACTTGTGCATAATTATTGCTTTGTTACAGATTGGAATAATTTATCTCGGATAAAGAAGTTCATTCTTTATAAGATGTAAAGTATCACCTCGTATTGTCCTGTATTAATATTAATTTTACCGATCGTACCATGTATAAGTATAGAAAAAATGTCGTGGTTTCGCAGAATAAAAAATAATTTTATAAATTAATAGACTGAAAAGATAGTAATAAAATAAATACGAATGAAGCCTTTGAATGGCCTCTA
Organism: Sycophaga agraensis; assembly: GCA_018906755.1. Taxonomy (NCBI): domain Eukaryota; kingdom Metazoa; phylum Arthropoda; class Insecta; order Hymenoptera; family Pteromalidae; genus Sycophaga; species Sycophaga agraensis. Next base: position 543,007 of record JACCIE010000035.1, read on the forward strand.
TATCCGATATAATTCCCGCTGGCAGCGCAGTTCAATATAAAAGTATAAACGAATAAAATTGTTGTATACGTTGTAAATTAACATAAAGAATACGAGTATGTAAATAACTTTTTATTGGCTACTAAGATATCTCTGATTCACGAGTTGATCAACCGCAAGGCGTTGCATAATTTTTACAACATGTACTATTTGGTTGGTACGGGAAAAAGTGCAAGCGCTCGTTTTTCATCCCTTGCTCGCGGAGCGAAGAAAATGAGTGCACTTGTGCACTCACAGCGTATCCCCGCGAGTAGAGCTGCTGAAAAACAAAGTGCGGGCTTTCGTTCTAGAATGCATCATCCCGATCTGGCCTTATCAGGTACATCGAACCTGAAGTCCTTGCCGCGATGAATACTTAGAGGGAGAATGATCCGGTTGGAGCTCCTAGGACAATCAAAGCGATAACAAGAGGGCTGTTGCACGTGCACAGAAACACAAAGCCGGTGGCAACAAACCGGAGCGGCGCTTGGGCGCGCAATGCTAGTCGATCGGCACCCGAGCGCCGCGTCGTAAGGTTGGCAGCGCGCGAATTGGCACACCGCCGGTAAAAAAGAGCGCGGCTGTGAGGGTCCGATAGCACGGGGCGCGTGCGTACACGTACGGCGTGCGGTGGCTACGTCATTGCGACAGGCGGCTATTTTTAGGCCGACCCTCGGGGCTCTTTAAGCGTCGGGTCGCGCGCGTGTGCGTGCCGGCGAGGCGGGACCTTGATTACCCGCAGCCGCGGGCGGCGGAGATAAGAGGGACCAGCGTGGCCCGCAGGCCAGTCGCGCTATATTCGCCCGGGCATATATATAGCCTGCGCAGCCTTGAACGCCCCTTGAGAATCCCCGGCGTCGGGGGAAGCCCCGGACGGAAATACCCGGAGGAGCTCGCCCTTCTCGTGGACCCTTCTGTCCGGGTCTCTAGCCTTTCTGGACCTGATTTCGCGGGCCGTCGAGGGTTTGCTTTTGCTCCTTCAATCGGTCGATTCTCCGCTGTTGAACGCTTCGAAGTTTCTGGCTCTCCCCAGGAGTCGCGTCGGCCGCGCCCAGGAAGCCGTTTTCACTTATCGGCAAATGCGGGGGCAGACGCAGCAGCGAGTCGGCCCCGAGTGACGCGACGCGGAGCCTCGTTATCTTTCCTCATTGCGTATCGCGGGCGAGAGGAATGTTTCGAGTTGTTTTTACAGAGCATAGTCACATGTTGGCTGTGAGGCGTGTGACATTTTGCAGAGTTCAAAAGACTCGAGCGCCTTTTGCGAACGGGGCAACGCACGTGTGCGAGCAGTTTAGGGCAATGTAGAAGATCAATCTTCGTTAATTTAGCAGTTATTTTGGACGCCATACATGGGCTAAGCCAGTTCGCCCGAGGCTCTCATCTAACCCAACTGTCTATAATTTATCTCAAGCATCATTAACTATACCGTGCAATCTATTTTTAGCGATAGTTCTAACTGTAATTCCTCCACCTCTACGATACGTTTAATAGTAGCTTTAAAACTGTGCTCGCGTTGGTGGGCATGCAAACGACTGTATCAGATAGGCACGAAGTACTCCACATATCTCGTAACTGTGTCGTTGTCCATAATAACCTAATGGTCCTAGTGATGCCCGGCGACTCGGCGAGCTATCTCCTTTGGCGAGGACGGCCGATGGGAAGGCGAGGAACACAGCCTCATCGACTCGGCTCCTTCGCACGAGGATCCCCCCAGGCCCGCGGTGGCACGAAGCCGGGCGGACGGGGCCAAGGACGGCGAGTCCTTCCGCGGGTAATTAGGAGGAATCAAGGACGGGTCGCGGCGCTTTCGAAGCCAGGCGATCGATCCGCTCCGTAGGAGAGCCGCGCGTCCTATCGATTCTCTATTTTCGCGAGGACGGCTCCAATAACTGGGCCGCTCACGCGCATGCATCGGCTCGTCCGCGGGGAAAAGGAGCACAGCGGACGCATCTCCCCTGTCGCGCTCTTGAGACCAGCCGGCCGCGGCGCCTTCGCAATCGGCTCGTCTGCACTCGGCTTGTCCTAGCCAAGTCTCTACAGCATGCGGCTCGCGCACCAGTTACAGCCTGTTATCCCCTGCGCATCCTAATTTCCTCCGTGCATCATTTACCCCTGCTTGTCATGCCGCCTCCTTTCCAAATCGCACAGGAATTCAGCTCCAGTTCGCGCCCGTGTTGAAACTCCCATTTTGCCCCCACCTTCCTCTCCAACTATTCGGCCTGGACGAGTATGTATTGCCGAAAGACTTTCAAAGAGCTCGGCTTTCTGCTGCCTCTAGTCTAAACCGTTCAATAAAATTCTTTGATTTAATATACACCTCTACATTTTTATTTTATATTCACGTCCTTTTATTTATGTTACATTATTGTCCTTGTTAAAATATTGATTTGAACAAATTTTAGCTTTCATTGTAGAAAATTAAATCGTTATAAGGTACAATCCATTTCAAACCAACATTTAAGAAAATTAAGTGTATAAAAGAAAAAAGTTAGTATGGCTACAGCAATCAAATTGTGTGTTTTAAAATGTTCCTAATTTTAGACTAATTAATTCTAGTGTCGAAAGTCAACTCTTGTATTGTCATCTTGAAACCCTTAATAATCGATCCAATTTATATTTAACTTAAATTAATTTATCGTTTGATTCAATGGACTCTAAGTGCAATAAGCTTTCAGAAGGAGTTGAAGTGCTTTCACTTCCGAATATGCTTCTATCGCGATCTCGTCGAGTCCCGATATACATATAGCTTACTTTAATTAAATTAAACTCTATATAATAAAGACAAAGTATCACATCTTACTTCGAATTGCAAATTAATAATCTTTATATATAATATTCGTTTTATTCAAGACAAACTTTCTTTAAATTATACTTCGATAAAGTTTGTGCCATTATTTTAACTGAATCTAAGGAAACTAATTCGACGTACAATAATCATTATTATTTTATATATACCTGAAATAAATTATCGTTATAATAATAATTTATAAGTTTTTCTATTAAAAAAGACATTTATACTCCTTGAACCCTTACAATATAATACCAATAATAAAAACAAATAGTTAAATAAAACATAGAAGTTTGTATTTCATACGAGTTCCCATACATAAATTTGTCAGCTTTTTAATTTTGCCTAGATTTCATTTTACTTTTATATAAGGAGTGTTTTTTATATTGATTTTTCAGCCTTTCTATTAATTTTTAAAGAATTAAGCATAAAAACATTAGCAGTTTGATATTTTATAATGTTCAATCAAAAATAGAGTATTATTAAAAATTCACTTTAAACAACAGAGTCGCTTCTAGCTATAAAATATTTCAAAACACGATAAGACTTTACATTACTTGTAGGCTTCATTCAACTGCATTTTTAATATTTTTATAAAAATAATTTTTTTATTTTTTATGATAACATTTTTTAATAACAGTACTTCTAGCATAAAAGAAAAATAAGAAATCTCCACTTAATAATATATGAATGAAATATTTAATTTCATATACATTATACTATTAGTAAACAGGTTTTTATAAAATTTATTTTCCCGTAAAAAGTTTTATTTAATTTATAAATAATAATATGCATAGTATTTTTTATTTTTTGAATTTTGTAGACGTACCTGTTGATTTTCTTCATTCTTGTTTCTCAAAAAAAATAATTATTATCTTATTTCTATACTCTTGAAACGTATTAAGTTTTAGGATGATGTTTAATTGATTCAATTCAGGTTTATATTTCAAATTCGCATATCCTACGAAAAATTAAAAATTTTATGCAATCTCATAACTGTAAATAATAATGTTTTCCAACTTTTATAGTTTTACTTTGCATTCAAATGTGGAACGCAAATAAGGCAAACGAAATATTAGTGTCAGTGCAGCTGAATGTCGTCTTTTTATTATTATGAAAGTATGCACTATATGCATATGGACAGTTTGACGCAAATTACATGGCGCGCATTGAAAATCGATTGTATGGCTATTAGAAACTGCACCACCACGACTTAGATCCTTGAATCGCAGACCAGAATGTTATGTTAATGATTCTCACTGATTCATCAAGCGAAAGTCCACTTATTAGTAGTAAACAATTTTTGTGTGTCAGTCATCTCATATTAAAAAATTGCGTTAAGTCATATGTATATGATAACTTGAATATTGTAGAAATTGTAGAAATATCTATTGTAGAAATATTATTTATAATCAGTTCACTGAGATACAAACGTTGAAGCTATTGTAATGATGGCATATATTTCAATTGTACATCCTATTACTGCAGTTTCTTTTATAGTAACGAATTATCATCATTTTCCTAGAATATTCAAGATAGTGATTATTAAATGTAATTTTTTTATTATTACTTCAACCCACACAATATCGAACAATTTCATTAGAAAATTATCCTTGGTTTCGATTGATCTTGCTTGAAAATTACGGTTTCGAAATTATATTTGTATCATAAAATCATTAAAACTGAAGGCAAGCTGATGAGGCTACTCGTTATACCATATATGTATAGATAGTGTAGATTATTACGTGTATTTCAGGCACGTATACAGGCAATAAAACGATTATTTTGTTCGCAATCCAGATTTTCACGAAATATAGTCTTATTTTTATTTTTTTAATTAATAATTTACATTAATTTTGATTTTAGTTAATTAGCATTATTCTAACTCATTGTCTGGAATTATTTTGATGATTCATATTTGGCGAATATATAATTGGAAAAAAAATCGTTCTTTTTTAAGATATAAAGTTAATATTGTGTAAGACTACTGAGTAATTTATGTATTTCACTTTATTTATATAGGATGCACTTGCGAATAGTTATCACGATAACTATATAAGGGTTACATATATGTTATCTATAGCATTCCATTACGTTTGTGACATGTTATGTAAGTTGATCACTATTCCACAGTATCTATCAAGTTAATTTTATGGGACATTTGGGAACAAATTAGATCGATACTATATAGCTTTTTATTACTAAAAGCTGCCCATAACTTGTGATTCTGATCGCATGTTTTTGATTTTAAACTGACAAGTGTTATGAAAATAAATGATAGCGATTAGAAAAATTTCTTCATTAAATTTGTACAAACGAATGACAATAAAAAAATTTATGTGATAGCTTTGCTATGTTTAGAGTATTAGAGAAATTATCTTTTTGGTTGCAATATTACGCTGTATAATTTTTTTCTATATATAGATTTGTTATATTAATGTGTCGGCTGTTTAAGTGGTTGAAGTTTTATTTTTATGGGTAGGGCTATGCAACCGAAGCTGCAACATTAATGCAATGTGTAATTGAAACATTTAATTCAACCTAGTATTTAGTAAGGAAATAAAAGGTAATAATATGTGAATTTTTCTATTGCTTTTATGAACTTAATGAAAATGCTTAAATCATGTCAGGTATTTTCAATTTTATGGGTAGAAGCGTAACGGTCAGTTGCAGATCAAAATCTGAACCAGGAATAGGATCTATTATAGCATAATCAATTATTTAAATAATGCAATACAATATTGTCAGCAAAAATTTTAGAAAGCTTGAGTCAGTTTTCAATTAACTAGTGAATTTGATAGAAGGTAAATCGCCGCACCTAATAATAAAAATAAATGTAAGCTATGCAATAAAGATTTGAACAAAATAATATCGTTTTAACCCATAATATACGGTTACTCTACATGTATTAGTCCCAGGTGACTATCTAACGAATGTTTCAGAGAGTTTAGTCATGTTATTATTTTTAGATGGTGAAAATAATTATTAGCTCTGGATAATAAGTAGAACATTTGTTAAAAGAGTCGCGCGAAACTAATCGCGCGGGTAAATAACGGCTTGTAATCTGCGTGCGATAAAAGGCTGTTTTTAATTCAATTGATCATTATTGCAGTGTCACTAGTCGATTATCGCGCAGGCTTATCTTTTGGAGGTGGTTTGGGAACGCGGCGGTGCTTTATTTCCAGCGATGGAAATGGAGATCGATCGCTTAAGCGTTCGGCTCGGAAATGACCAGAGTTTTCTCCGAAAGCGCGGCTTTCCTTTTCCCCGCGCGCGGCAGCCAACAGCTGCGGTGGGCGCGCTTATATGCGCGGCGTCCACGGCGGCGCGGGCGGGTCGATAGCGGCCCCTCCCGCGGGAGGTGCCCATTGAGGCCGGCGGGCCGCGGAGCCGCCGATCCTCAGCATTGATCGGCGGGACGCGCCGCCGCCGCAGCCCTAAGGTCAGAGCTGGCGCGGTTGAGAGCCCCGGGCCCCTCGGCGGAGGCTGCCCGGGCCGAGGCGACCTACAGCTGGCCGCCGCGGCGCCGAGAGCCTCTGGGTCCTCGGTGCAGGTCCGAATCGGCGCATCCTCCGCCCACTTTTTCGCCAGCCCCAGCGTCCCGCGCCGCCCCTTGCGCCGCGCGGACGGATCGACCAGCGCCCGGGGAGCCACCCTCGCGAGTACAGGATTCGAGCCTCCCGGCGACTGGGCCGCGAGCCCCGACGGCCCTGAGGCTCGTGGTCCCTGAGTCCGCGACCCGGACGGCCCATTGCGCGGCCCCGACGGGAAGCTGCGTTCGCGAGGGTCGGCAACGCCGCCGCCCGGCCGAGGCCGCGTTGCCAAACGTCGACCAAAGGAGTAGGCTGACGTCACGCCACCCGCGGGAGGGAGAGCCGCCGCGCCGCCGCCGCGAGTCTCCTCGTGCTGCCGAAATTCGCGAGCGAGCTAGAGCCCGTGCTCTCCTTACCTTTCCGCCTTCGCAAGCCCCAAAGCTGCACGCTCGACTAGTTCAACGGCACTCCGCCTCGGAGAAAGAAGAAGCCTTAATAAACTTTTTATCCTCGCCATCGGTAGTCGGACTGTACACATCGAGGTACACATACGGCAACTCCGAGCATTCGCATTCGCCCTTGGATTCATCAATAATCAAGAATCCTTTTCCTTCGTTTTTATTATTTCAACATTTTTTTTCATTCATTTTACGTGTTTTCTTTCTCATCTTAGTACATCGTACGTCTTTATGAGAATCTTTTACTTTCGCCTGCGTAATCGATTAAAGCGACTCCGAAACTCGCATAAACATTTATGCAAAAGTATTTTTCTCCAACTGATCAAATATTTTTAATAATTATTTGTGCTGTATGTTCACCATGAATTTTCGAATCGAAAATTTCGTTGTGGTAACTGATGATTAACTCAAAAGTTCATTTAAGGGATGTTTGAGTTTGGGAGAGTGAATTTTTCATCTATGTTCTACCAATATCAATAACAAAAATTATGTTTTTTTAAGAATCCTAATCTTAAAAAAGTTTTTAATAATGTTGTTGAATGGGAACTACCACAATTTCATAAATTCATAGTATTGAAATACATTAATTTTTGAAAATTCTGACTTTGACCTGTCTTAATTTTCAAACTGGTCGTATTTTCAAGATTTGTGCCTTAAAGAATATTATATATAGTACTACTTAAATATTAGATTGTCATGTTTTAAATTTAGCTATTTAATTCTATTGCATGACTTTCTAAATAATTCTAATGCTTAATTGTGCAAATAAATTATGCATGAAAATATAAATATAAATACATATTAAATTGTAATTGTTTATACCTCTTAATTCACGAATAATATAAAAAGCATACACACTATAAAAATATACTTTATTGCATATTACATATTTATTTCTTTCTTTTACTTATATCAATGTTCATGCTACCCTCACTATGAATTATGAACAAACTCAACCATTGACTCGATGTCTGCGGTATTCGATAGCACACGCATTATATTTGTCTAGTCTATTGATGATTAAGCGTCTATTTTGTAACAAATTTTTGTAAACATTTTTTTCACTAAGCTTAAGATCACTAAAATAAAATTAAAATCTATTAAATAAAAAAAATGTTAAAAATTTTGCAAACTAATTAGCATAATATTGTCTTAAAAGTGCATACAAAAACTGCATAATAAAAACTTTATCAATTACAGATAAGTACATTCTCTAACAATATTCGAATCCGATTACTATACATTTATCACTACTCATATAATTTTCTTATCGCATGCGTCGCCCTGTGCGCCATCGAATTTAGTAGCTGCATTGCAGTACACTCTTATACTCTTTGAAGCAACGAAAGCCTATTACTCCAGTTTTTCATTCAGTTTTTTTGAAGGTTTTCATGAAAGTTTAGGCACGTGCATGACCTAAGCCAAGTAATCACTACTTTCTAAAGTAAGCTTTATTGAATACTGTATCTCAAGTACATATTTTAATATTTTGCTTAAAAAATAAAAAAAATGATTATTGCATGAAACATTATATTACCATTAACTTTCGTTTACATTATACCTTAAATTTTAAAAATTACAGTTGAGATTCATTAATAAAGTCAAAGAATAAGGCTCACAGATATGTTCACTGTTGGTTGGTTTCAAACTATCAGTCACAACTTGTCATATTTTTTGCTAAAAGTACACGAAAAATATAAAGAAGTTTGATATCATAATTTAAACTGCACAAACTTCCTACGAAAAGTATATAAATAATATTTAACAGATGTGACTTAATTTAATATATATTTATCATGGGTTAAATTTTATATGCATACTGAATCATACATGGGTTTTCACTGTTAAATAAATAGACATTATATAAGCAAAAATCGACGTACTACAAGAAGTTATGTTATGCTTTGACGTATCACACATCAGTGATATTAAAAGGTATTTTTATTGGTACACATTTACGGGTTATATTTGATTAACTATAGTATAGAAAAATACGTATTTTTCGAGCAAGGAATTGTCTGAAAAATGTAAGCAATATAATTAAAAATATATAAATATAACTCGCACAAAACTAAAAAGTATATATAATCACAATATTCTTAAGTAAATTATTTAATCTGTAATAACCGTATAAATTAAAATTGTATTTTTCATTAAAAGAAAAGCAAATAACATACATCATCAAATGTGTAATCTTTTCACAGACATTCTTAAATATTTACCTAATATATATTTTTTAAATATGTAATCATCAAAATTAATTTCTGAAATATCATAAAATATTTGCTGGACGCATATGAGAATTTTCTTTATACAATATAAAATACTAAGAAGAGTACCATAATAATAATCTAGAAATTAAAAGCTTACCTAACATATTCTATTAAATTGCTTCTTTAGTATCAAATCTATAATAATCTGTATATTTTATAGACTTTTTTGTGATTATTTAAACAATTGAACTTCTTATAAGAAGGATTTGTTTGTTAAGCTTTCCTTAATTATAATACAAATTATTTTAGTATCTATTAAACTCTTTTTTATCGAAAATTTTCAAATTAATAAAATCCAGTCAATATAAATTAAAAATTATTAATAATTATGTATATTCTGTATAAATTTAATTATATTCTAAAAACAAATATTTTTAAGAAAAAATATATGAAAAACTATATATACTGATACAACTAATAAAGTTATAGGTAAATCTTAATCTTAAAATAATCTTTGAGTATAATGGAAGATCATTCTATGAAAGTAATAAAGGAAGATAAAATTTCAACTTTATATTATTATACATATTTTATTTGTTATATTTAATCGTTTCACTCCATATTATTAGTGAATTGCGTTACTGTACCACACTAACTTGCTCCTAAATAATTAATATTTACCGTAGTAGTAAAGTACTTGATGTGTATAATTAATGAAAGTAAGTTATACTTGGAACTCACTCGTTATTCTAGTCATAAATATAGAAACTGTGAAGAAATATGAATCGTACAAAAAGAATAGAATGCATTTAAATCAGCTACAATAACGAAACCATGTAGGTAATAAAAGTATTACACTCTTCCTAGAGGTATATAATTACTTCATATAGATACATGATTTTTAAATAAAACTATAAGCACAATAGACTCATCAAAAATAGTTCTATAAGGTAAAAATTCTTATAAGTTTATAAACTATATCAACGTAATTAATTCTCCAATTTTTATTAAAATTGTCGATTAAAAAATAATGTAAAATTATTATTATTTTTCATTTAATATTTAATATGAAATTTATTTTCTACGATTATTAAATTTTACCACATACTTTTATGATGCTCAATTATACGATCATTATCTAAAAATTAATATTTTTAAATAATTACTTTTCAGTTAATAATTTAAAATAAATAAAAATTTTAAATAAAATAATGTAAAAATGCTTTCGAACTCACAAAACATTTGTCAGATGATTGCACTACCATTAAAGTTGTAATTAGTACTAAACTGATAGTACCGTTGACTATTAATATGCAAAATTTGAAAAGGCAACATTATTTTATCTCTTTTCTAATTATTATTGGTTTAGTCTTTACTTTTATTATAAATATTACAACTTGCATCAGTGAATCTGCAGTTGTTAAGAATTCCAAGAGTAAATAATGAGCCATATTTCATTTTTAACACATGTAGTTAATTTATACTATATCATTGTCTGCAATAATTATGTACGTAATAAAAAAAATTCTAAAAACTTTAGTTACGAGTACAGTTTAACAATGCATTAATGCAATTATTTGACAATTAGTTATCTGTACTTACAATTTTTTTATCATATTCTCAAGATTTCCAAGACGCTATCGTATTGGAAGTAACGTCAGATGCTCCTTCTCTATTCAGAACGTCTCTTGCTCTAGTTTTCATCAGTTTTTTTCGACGTTTTCATAAAAGTTTAGGCACGTGTGTGACCTAAAGAAAGTAATCGCTGCTTTTTTATATATTTTGGTTTTACCCTTCGTCTTATCGAAAACTTAAAAAGGACTGTAAAATAAATAAACAAAAAAATAACTTATTATTCTCCATTAAGATCGTCTCTTGCTCCAGTTTTCACCAGTTTTTTTCGACATTTTAATAAAAGTTTAGGCACGTGTGTGACCTAGACCAAATAATCACTTCCTTTTGATATATTTTATTTTATCCTCGGTCGAATTGAAAAGTGAATAAGTATTGTTAAGCCAGTAAACAATAAAAAAACTCACTATTATTTATATTATTTTATTATTTTTACTGGATTTAAAATATTTTTGTAAATCAAATTACAACCATATTAATCATATAACTTGTGTTGAATATTTATGTTTAACCAATTATAGGTAAATTTAATAAATATAGCAAATAAAATTCTCTGTACAAGAGATGAAAACTGATAGGAGCTCCATAGTCGCGAGTTCTGCTGATTAGCTCAGAAAGTTTGTGCCCACATCCAGGTCAGTTGATCTAAAAGTAAGAATTCTTGATCGCATTTAATGCTAAGAGTACATGAAAAGTTTGAACTATTTTCAATATTTATAGTTTCTTATGGTTGTAACATAATATATAAACTAATATAAAATATAAAAGAAATATAAAATATTTAAAATAGTAAATATAATAATTTTCACAATTGCTAGAAATTATAATTTTATTATTTTTGCTGCTTTAAGAATTTGAAAAAATCGATTTAATTATAATTTTTCAAGAATTATGTAACCGAGTGGTAAAAACGTTTAATCGCTATTTATATATTATTAGTTTAAAATAAGTAGACTATTGTGTTAGTAGTAGCTATTGTAACTAAATTTATTAGAAATGTCTAGAAATGTATTTAGAAAATTATAAGCTTTTAGTAGTTCAAAAAATACTTCAAATAAAATTAGAAATCTAATTATTAGTGTAGCATTCCATTGAGGGGGTTAACACATATTGCCTGTGAATACTTGAAATTTAAAAAAAAGTTAATTAAAATTTAATCTTTTTTTATGAACACAAAAAATATAATTCAATGAATCTTATCAGAAATCTGCAAACTTAGTGTATTAACATATTAATTATTAAAAATAATTAAATTTATTTATAAATTTTATTTTATTGAGCTGAATTTATTAATTTATGGTTGTTGTATTGCTATATTTATTTTTAAGTTTGATATATTTCGTTTTATTTGTCGATTTGAAAATTTAAAAAAATGTTTAATTAATTCATACAGTTTAGAGAAGTAAAATAACAAAATTGAATTTTACGTTTTTTTAACTTTTGATAATTTATAGAATGTACATTAATTCTAAATGTTTTCATTTTAATCAAAGGATCACAATAATTACGAGTTTTTACCTAGTACATAAGTAGAAATACGCTGCATGTGGTCAGCCCAACAGTAATATATTGTTATTGTCCTAAAAACTTTACCTTTTCTAACATCGTCATTATTTGAAATTTTTTAACTTATAAAAAAATTTTTTAAAAATTGTAAAAAAGGTAAACAACCAAATGTAGGTATTAACACATTCGACTATGTTTCTATATACTTTCTTGATATATCTATGAGTAGCTTTTTATAATGTGAGCGAGTTATATGTGGCTATAACTTTATTTATAGTCTATAAAATTTAAAGATGAAAAACTAATTTGTATTTTTTAAACTGATTTCTTTGAATGGAATCGATAAGAAAACAATCTTTAATTTTTACCAATGAGATTTTATTCAAAACTTATCTGTGATCTATTATTTTTAGATTATACTGTATCTTTTCTTATATTTGTTTGTATTAATTTATATAACTAGGTGAACAACAGATAACAATAGAAAATGTTTTTCACATTTTGTTTTGAATGTAAAAAATCAGCCTACAAGTGAAAGATCTTACAAAAGTATGTAAAAACTGTAATTAAACATCTTTATTAATTACAACATTACAGAAAATAATTTATAAAGAAAAGTATATTAAAAAGTTTTAAACATTTATCAAAAGCTTTTCATAAATATACGAAAGGTATATTAAAATTACATTTTTGTTAAAAATATATTGTTATAACAATAATCAAATTGTAATTACAACGGTATATTATTACTGATATTGCTATTTACTACGCTATAATAGTATCATAAACTAAAGTATGGAAAATGTAAATTTCGTTAAAAATTGCCGAAATATCAAGATAAAATGGTTCTATAACTTAATAAACTGTTATGCATCAAACGTACATTTTCTAACTCACTAATTCTGGTATAAATCATATACACTTATTATAATATATCAGTATGTACATATATATTGGTAATAACAGCTGTATCAAATATTATTTATTTATTATAGTAATAACAAAATTGAGTATATTTACTAATAATTCAACTATTGAGGACTATGTTGTATATGTTATCAAAATATCGTTTAATAAGGACTGTTACATAATTCTATTTATCTATATGTATATATGTTATTGAAAGCTATTGTCGAGTTTTTGTCAAGTTGTATCGAATTTCACGCCCAATTTCAGATAAATTTGTAAGACACTTTTTCTATTAGTAGTGCGATGCATGGAATTTTTTGTCTGCCAACCAATGAACGACGTAAGAAAAAACTACTTTTTCTGAACACGTTTTACAATTTAATTATCGTAAAACCTTTTGAAGCACTATTTTTATAAGGGTCATTACCAGTTAACGATGACAGTTATTATCTAATCGCATCAATAACTCGAATATTTAGGAAATGCATTATTTTTATTCCAATACTAATAGATTAGATATGCCGGCTAATTATTTTTGTACATGGTTTTAAAGGCGACACAAAAACTGAAGAAATCCGACACCAAACACTTTTTCTCGCCGCTCTTTTAGGTCTGGTATTACATGATGGACAATTACTTAAATTACATATAGGCAAGCTTCTGGATTGGGCATAGATTTAATATTTGTAGAGACACGCGAAACCTCATGCAAATGAAATACTAAATGTAAGAAGTTATATGCGTGAAAGCAGTTGTTTACATTTGACACTTTCTGAATTATTCTTCTTGAGAAATCATTGGAATCATGAACGAAAATATTTCAATTGTTAATTGTAAAAATTAGCTATCGAACAGTAAACAATGACAGGCAGGCGCAGTCTAATAGCGCCCGAGGTCTTGCAAAATAATTATTCGAGCGATTTATAGAAAAATTCTACAAGTTAAACGTACAGCGCCATACACGATGTCATGGATAGAAGACATGCATATAAGGACTGGTGAAAACAGAATAATAAGAGCCAAGAGGTGAGACGCAGGTAACTCGCGGTCGGAGGCTCAGATGAATTTTGAAAAGGCGCTGGGGGCAACGAGGCAAGTGCAAGCCTGGCGCGTCGATCGATTGCTCGTCTGCCGATCGGCCGCGGCGGACGTAACTGTAACGCGAGCGCAGGGCCTGTCGCAGCGGCTGGCGCGAGGGCGGCGACTCGGCTCGCGGCGCACGTACGCGCGCTCCATTGGCCGATGAATAAGTAATGAGCTTCGGGCGCACGTCAGAGTGGCAAGGTGTACGTGCGGCGCACACGGCCCCGCGCGCCCATTGATTTCGCCGGCGTGGCGCGCGGCCCGGCGGTGCACCTGCGCTGCATCGCTTAGCTTCCTCCTGTCGAGCTCGCAATTGTCCGAGGTGACCCGGCCCTCGAGGACGCGCGCGTACCGCCAATTGGACCTAATGCCCCGTGCGCACGCGTGTATACCTACGCGATCGTCGTTTACGCTGCTCTTTGGAGGACGCGCCTGCCGCGGCTTGCAAGAGCCGCCGTCTCGCCCGGCTGAGTAGTTAATGGCCAAATTGTAGCTCAACTGTTCTGCTTTGCACATTGCCTCTTGGAAAATAACGCGTAGATTCCATTCCTGGAAAGCACACGTCACCAGTTCCCTCAATTATTCAGCGTTCTAGTATATATAGATAGGTGGGGATAGGCACACTTGATAGTAAATTTATATAGAATCATGTGAATGAGCTACCTTTAATCTACCTCGCCCATCTTCTGTAGGTTACCTAACGCTCAACAACTGACCGAGACAAAATAACGCCCTAGACAATAATGCATCAAAATTAATTCGCTAGGATACTCGAAGCGTTGGAAAAGAGCCGAATGTCACTGTCAACAACGTTGAGCGATTGTTCATCGACTCGAGCTGGCATTAATATTGTTGACGGTTCGCCGCTAGTCGCGCCTTTATCGGCACATTGCGTGAAAGTGCAAATGCGTACATTCAAGCATAGAGCATGTCTACATATACGATGTCTCGAGATATGCCGTTGGAAAGCTTAGAAAATACTAATCATTTTCATTTCTGGGCACAATCTCGCCAGACGTACCTCCGCGTAGATATGCATAATAAAATCCTGCGAAAACCGGGCCTCTCGGTCGCGGCGTATCGAACAAGCGCGCTATTTTCTTATCGACCATGTTTGTGAGGGTGCGTCAGACGGACTCGTGCAAGGCAAATGATAAGCATATTCTCACTTTCCGCGATGGTGTAACTAGAGACAACTACTTTCTGACCACGTAGTATATTCTCGCACGAGTCATGGGCTAATAGAAGTTTTCGGTATTTGAAAATCAAGAGTTTACGGAGTGGAGGAAATAGGATGAGCCACGTGCTTCGTGGAACGGTTGACACAAGATCACATCGATTTTGAAGTAGTACTAAATGGACTACAGCCGCGGCCAGTGAAGTTCTCATGCGGAGAGTAGTCGCACGCGCGCTTCTGTAGGTCGTCTAATCGTTCGCTCATAAATCGTAGAAAGTTTGTCGCCCTACAAATGACTCGGCGATAGTTGGCGTCAATAAAAGCATATCAGCTGACTTTTAAGTATCGAGGCAAAAGAAAGAACCTTTCGAAAATTCGTAGCTTCTTCATGTAAAGCCATCGGTTTATCGCGTGTCACATTGCACGTGGCTAGCAAGCAGAGGCGTTTTATCACCGGGGAAAGCGGAGGCGTTACAGCGGAGCCGAGCAGCTGAGAGCCCGGGCGCAGCGGCGGCAGGTGACCCGGGGGCGGGGGTGCCTCAGCCCGGCGGCGGCCATTTTCCTCAGCTCCGCCATTGCGCGTATACGCGGCCGCTGTCCTCCCGCGCGGCGAGCTTTTGTTTACGCGTCTGGCGGCGGCGACAGCAATCGATATCGAGCCCGCACCGCTGCAGGTGGATGTAGTTGTTGGCGGAGGCAAACAGGCGCTCTTCCGCAACGTCGCTGTTGGCCACGTCCTTGGGCCGCAGCGATCGGGTCCCGCGCGCTTCCCCGGAATCAATGGCGAGTGATTAGCGGGCGATAAGCGCGCAGCGATAAGCCGGCGCTGTTTTGGTGGGCAAGCCGGGAGAGCCGCCTGCTTATCGGCCCTGCGGAGCGCTTGCATAATAGCCGCGTATGCCGAATGCGGGCGGCTCGAGCAGCGGCCGGGCGCTCGACGATCCGAGCGCGATTGCGAGATCCGAATCAAAACTCGGTCACGGGGCAGGAGGGAGGGGAAGGCAGCCCGCGCCCCTACCTGCACAGCCGGCGGCTTTTGATGCGCGACCTCGCCTCGTCCCGGAAGAGCAGGCAAGCCGTCCCCTCGCGCGGAGAAAGGCCCCAAGAATTTTCCATAAACAAAGCCGCGAGGGTCGCCGCGGCCAATCGATGCGGTTCAAGGTCGAGGGTGCAACGCGCGCCCGATCAACAAAGCGCCCCCCCCTGCCGGCACCCCAGTAGATGAGGCCGAGGTCGGTCGGTCGTCTCGCACCGACCCCTGGCCGCCGGGGGACCGCCGCCCTCGCCGACAGCTGCTCCCGCCTCTTCCACATCCAAGGCCTAATGCGCGGATTTCTTTGTCCCGTAGACCCGTCTGCATCGACGGCCCCTGGTTGTGCCGAGCCCCTTACCTTCCCTTTTTTCGATTGCAAGACGTAGGGAATCGAGAATGCTAAAAGTTGCCCTCCTTTTCAACATTTTTTCCGATCGACCTTTTCGATACAGAGGATGAATTTTTTGTGGAGACGAACCGAACCGATAAGCGGCGAGCGTCTTTTGTCGCATAAAAGCGCCTTTCCCTGAGGCACTCGGGAGAAGCCGCGACGGGAGTCGCGGAGATAGCTCCTCGAGCAAAGGTCAAGCCGAGACTTTATCGCGGCGCGCATCGTCCGCGCGCAACAGGGCTGTAAATGAACTCGCCCCGCCAATGAGGTCCAAGGAAAAGTTAGCAAATCCTCAAGAACTATACTACCGATACTCTACTTACAAAAATTCTTTTTTTGCGTTTAGGACTTCCATCAGTTTTCACAAGAACCTACTGCTTCTTGAATCATCAACATTGACATGCAAGTAATGCTAATTAATGCGAGTTATCGACAAGGCATCAAGAATGAATCCATTAAAGTATTTTTATACTTTTAAGTACATACTTTGTTTTGAAATAATTGTTGGATACAGCCAATTAAAATTTAATAATTTAAAAATATCTCTAGTCATATTTTAATTCTAAAGTTCTATTTTATTTTTCAAATACGTATTGCCAATATATTTTGTGTGCGTGTGTGCTTGCACGCATGCGTGTGCGCGTGTTGCTCAACACTGTTTGTTCAATATTTATAATATTGAAATGATATTATATATAATTATATATATTTAATATTATCAGTATATTGAGTAAGTTTAAATGCTGACCTTGTTCAGCTAATATATCCAAATACAACAGGCACCTCCAAATCAAGTGATACATTCTCAAAATTTCATCAATTTATTAAATTAATATAGATTAACGCGAATATATTTTATTGAAAATTATTATTTAATTATGTCTATCTTAATGTTATCTAAACTGAACCTAATTTGACTTCAGTTATAATTTCTATAAGCAGATAAATTTTTTTGGAATGTAAATCGTAATAATAAACTGATATAAAACTGATTATTTTTAAATGCAAATATACTGAGTAATATTGTTTGAAATGCCGCGTGTCAAATGCCAAACTTTTCATTCCAGAATAGCTCGAAGAAGTGCTTGGAAGTTCAATCCTCAGCTCGATTTGCATACGGTAGTACACATATATCCCTCACTTCACTTGATGAATCACTTAGATGATGGCACATTGTATGTGTACTAGAGTTAGCTATTCTTTTTATAAAGGATCATACTTACTACGGTCATAGGAAACTATTTCCATAATCTTTGAAATTTGTATAACTTTTAAATATCGCGAAGGCGGGCACGTCCTTCATAGATTTTTGATAACTACGGGTATTGCTTGGAAAGGTTCAGCTCCTCGGCGTTATTTTGTATTGCCCATGAAATACATAGACTCTAGATCAACCATAGTAACTTCCAGGTTGCAAAAGCTGCGGGTGAGATCATAAGCTTTATATAATTTTACGATAGGTTATGATTAATGCGTTTCTTTCAGCCCTGATGAAAACTGATCTTAATATCAACATCAATAAAAAAGCAATTTATGCGACATATTTTCTCTGCATTACTTATTTGGCGTACCGAAAACATATGCATGTAGTACAACATAATGTATGTTAATTTTCGTAAAATGTTAATCACAGTTTTAACTATATATTGTGACTTTATTTTTTAGATTTTTACACTATGTTGAAAAATTTGTCTAAATTATATTTCCCTACTTGGTGACCTTGAACAGTAGCTATTATTATTCAGAATGCGGATTAAGTAATTGAATATCAGTACATTCAGAAAAACATACATACAAGTATATATATCCTCTCTTGTATTCTCCAATTTAATAAAATCCCGCAATGATAAGCTCATGAGTCAAATGTGCAGAAAGTTTACAAATAATTTATAAGTCTTGACGATGTCGACAATCCTTTATTCATTAAATATAATTAAACTGCTCCTCGCGTGCACGCGCATTTCCTTTTTGGCTCATGGAGTGACGCTTTGTCTCTATCTGGCATAAGTTATCGGGGAATGATAATACATGACGTTTGATTGCTTTCTCTTGTAGATTATCAAGGAGTCTACGGAGCATTCGATTCTCTTCTTTACGACACAATTGACCGAGTACCGATATTTCAACATATATATGCATACATACATATTATATAGATACTTTTAATAAAACAATATTTCTATTGAAGTCGAAGTTTTAAGTTTTTAGGAAACCTACCATTATACAATAGTAACTACTATAATAAAATTGACATAATAAATTATCTATGAAAGAAAATTTAAAAATAATACACACAGTAATACAACCCTTCGAGAAATTAGATTTGCTTTCGCAAAGTTATTTCAATATATTAATAAATACTTTCTAATATAACAATAAATTCATTCATTAAGATGGAGATTTTTTCAATATTTAAAAGTTCATTATTTACGGAATGTAAAATATTCACTATGTGCGTAGTATAAAAGTGAATGCAAGAATTAAAGTTCTTGTTGCCACGCGCTTGATTGGAAAGAATTAATTCCGCTCTTTTGCAGGCTGAAAAAGATATCAAATATTTACTTTGATAAGAAAATCAACGTATTTCGTTTAAGATTAGATTGACGCATTGAAAAATAATGAACCTTCCTTGCGCATTAAGTTACAATAAAAACACGTAATATAAGTAGTGAAAAATATCTAACCAGTTGTCGTGGGCTATAAAACTTTTAGAGGCTTCAATAAAGAATCTTTCATTGCTGGAATACATGTATTCTGGTATAATAGATTTTTACCGCAAGTTAAATCTTATAATTACAGGTTCATTATTGAAATTAGCCGAAAGAATTGTTTCCATTTTTATAAATCTGTTCTTGGATTTCTACCCCATTAGTCGTTTCAAATCTCCTTAAGATAAGATCTGGCTGGTTGCAAATGCTTTAAAAATGTAAATTGTAACGAGCGTGTAACGATTTCCAAGGCTATTACATTGCACGTGTATATAGATTAAACACAAGAAGCCGAGTGTGCGGTTGCTCTTATCGTGGCGAGACTTCTTCGAGAGTCTTGAAAACGCCGAGCACCGATAAGATTGAGGAGTCACGGATTGAAGTCGACCAAGATCGCCCGTTTGCCGATAAGGGCTTACAAAGCTTTCTTTCGGGCAGCAGGGAAACGTGAATTTGCAATAATGTTTTCTATGCCGACGAAAGTGTATTTTACAATCACATAAAAACTTCGCATAATATATTTTGATGTAGATTACAATGTTGCGAACTTTATCGCATTAAAAAAGAAAATTTTTCCTTAAAACGTGAATAAATGTAGTTTTTGCGAGGGTTTTTGGGTAGTAGGAGAGTTTTTGCAAAATTACAAATGCAGTGAAACAAACGGTAAACTTGTTTAATTCGCGTGTGCTTAATTTGTCGTATATAGGCTACCTATTTTATCAATTTTTTGCGTTTAATGTATGTCACTGGTTCCATTTAATTCTATATACTTCCCGCAGCGCTAAATCAGTCGAAAGATGAAATTGTGCGACAAGCATGTTTGTTAATATGCAGGAAGGAGATGCGATAATTCCCCCATTAAAGAAAATAAACCCATAGTAAGAGTCTTGTGTACTATTCGATCAGTGTTTGTAGGGATAATTAGACGATGATCGAGGAGGTTCCGTTATAAACAAGTCGCATGGCTTACTTTGAACCAAACCTGTTTTTACCGAGTGAGTGTCGAGCCTATTGGAAGTGGATTTTCATGCATATGAGCAATAGAAATCGAAGCAATTCAGTAGGTGCCAAGTAGATCGAGTGAACACTTAGGAGTAGAGCAGTCATAAAACACCTGGGATTACATGCCGGTCGTTAAAATTGAAAAGCCACTAATGCGGCTTGCGTAATCGTCAGTGCATTTTATTGTCGTAAAAGTTGTGCTGCACCTGCTCGTACGCCATGAATGAGTAGGCGCACGAGGCTAGGCTGCATCGGGCCCGCGCGCGAATGCAAATGTGCAAATGATTGAATAAGTAATAACTGGGGCTACGCTCGCAACTGGCGCCCTAGCGCTCGGAATTCCGCTGGCTTTCGACAACTAGGGATGCATTTAAAAGTCAGTCTAACTAGAGACCCGAGACGTAGGTGGACGAGGACGCACAATCGGCAATTGTCGGGCCAGTTGTGAGCGGTGAAATTCCGTGGAGCGATAACAGGCTTTGAGGAAACGAGCAGCGCAGAATGGCGCCGATATACCTTTCGAGCGCAACGTCGACCAAACGGCTCGTTATTTCGGCCGCGGAGAAATCGGCAGCTAACAGGGGCCACGC
This sequence comes from Sycophaga agraensis, assembly GCA_018906755.1. Lineage (NCBI taxonomy): Eukaryota > Metazoa > Arthropoda > Insecta > Hymenoptera > Pteromalidae > Sycophaga > Sycophaga agraensis. The sequence continues at coordinate 564,048 of JACCIE010000035.1, forward strand.
GACAGCTTCCGGGGAGACGCGTCCCGTTTCCCCGGACGGCTAGCGTTCGCCAGAAGCGGCAATGCGGCCGCGGATGCAAATAGGAGAGGCGCTAGACGGAGAGGTAGACGCGCGCTTTTCCAGGGTCAACGACACTGGCCGCGCGTTTACGGCGAGGAGGCCAAGCGCGATCGGCTGCCAACCGCGGGGAAAGCGCCGGCGCATTGGCGAACGCCCCGGTCAGCGACTCGCACGCCGATAAGCCGCTTTGTTTTTCGGCTCCTGTGGGACGAGTCGCGCGGCCGGCTTTCCCCCCGCTTCATCCTTGTGCGGTCTGCTTTGCCAATGGCTTGGGTGGTACGCAACGGGAGCAGAGGACGTGTCGACGCTCGCTAATTGCACTTGCTGATCTCTACTGGCTCGATGAAAATACTCGCAGGCACTTTAGGATTAACGCAAACGGTATATTTTGTGCGCGCCCTCGTAGTTATGGTTTACTTTGGAAGAGTTTTGAACGGAAAGACGTAGTACGACGGTCGCTACTGTATACACCAAGTCTTTATGCTCGTGTGCATTTTAAGCCAAACTTTACTTACCCTCGTCCTCGGCCCTCATTTTCACTCGCGCCTCTTATCACTTTAGTTGGATTCAGGACGTCTGGAGTAAAAGTATAAGCACGGGAGACTAGATTCCAAGAAATCAAGCTCAACAGGTGAATATAACGAGGGCTGGGGGAACAAATGTCTATTCTTTCTGAAACAGGAACTACCAAAGGCTTACTTTTTCTCGTATTGCCCCCTTGTTTTGTACATGCCCGAATAACGAACGTTTGATGAATCCATAAGAAAACCTGTAGACGAATCTGAGCTTTCATCCCTACAGCTCCAAAGTGCCTGTCACAAGGCTGAAGAATCCACGCTCGAGTGGAAAAGGTATCGAAAACCATGTCGAACCAGGGAAAATTTCAGGCTCTGTAGCGAAATGGCCGCCGATAACGCGATAAGGGCGCCCGTGCCACAGCACGTCTCAAAGACGCGCGAGCCCGGAAAATGGTAGCTAAAATGGTAGTAATTAGGAAGGTTCCTTTCTGCGCTCGACCACGTTCACACGAAAAGCGGCTTATCGGGACGGAGCCGGCCGGCCTATCGCAATGGATCGAGATTCGAAAAACGTCATGCCGGGCTTTATCGGCGACTCGCGGTTCTCAACGTACCAACGCTATTCTGTCTGTTAGGATTGTACCTCAAAGCATAACAGTTCGTTTGAAGATGAAAGGTTAGGGGTCCTATTGACATTTACGTACGCGTATCCTCAGGTGCAGGATGTAGATACGCGACAGCATAATGTTATCACAATTTGCAACTCAGCCCACTTCTATATCCTTTCATCACCGACTGACACGTTGCCTGAAACCGTAATGCAAATTTAATTGAAAACCCTCCAATTTTATTACTCTTGAGTAATTCTATTGCAAATTCAAAGTTACCCTCACCGTGCATTCGCTTGTATATACCGCATCTTGACACAAACAAACCTGTGTTACTTTTGCATCTATACGTCCACAATTTTATATACACTGAATATGCATACAGGCAGAATGTGCTACATCTAAGGAGTCAACCGCCTTAACGATCGCGATAATGCGTGACGAGCGAACACGAGCTCAACCTGCTGAAGTTGTGCGAATCGCCCATTCCGCGAGCGATTGTCACCCCTCCCCGATACTATACTGTATTTTGTGCAGCACGTATACGCGTATGCACTGCGATTGTTTCATATTATATATCACATTCTACTAGCATATCCGAGCACATCGCCTTATACTCCTGCTAATTATTCTTATTCAAACATAACCTACAAAATTATCGATATAAGTATTTACATTTTTATTTAGTACGACTACGCTTACAAATTTTTACTTGTACTATGATATTGTACGCAGTATACAATTTAATAAACTTAGTTCCTACATTTTTATAATAACAGTAGAATGGCACATTGAATTAATGCGTAAATTTTTGAGTACTATAACACCATAATAGAATGAACTAGTAGTTTAAAATGTAAGTAAACTGGTCAACAAAAATATTGGTGACTTTGAAAAGATGGCCCCAACAGTACGGATATCAGTGTGTCAGAGACACCACTCTGTGTATATAAATCTCGCATAAATCGCCCCGTGACTGTATATCCTGTGTAAGTGAGACAGAAGCATTGACTCTATACCTACTGTGCTGGTGAATATTAAGAGGGGTCTTCGTATTTATTAGATTTTCTAAAGTGGCTCTCGCACCAAAAATCAAATTGAAGTGGTTTTCCATGCTTCGGTCGCACTGGACAGTAGTACCGCCCCGCCCCTCGATAATGCTTCTAAGATCCAAAAAAATCCTTTTACAATCTATGCACTGCGTTGTTATTTAAGTTCCAGCAGCACAATAAATCTATTAAAGAATATTAATTAGGTAACAGGTTACCGTTGCGCCCTCGGTTGCGCCGATTTTCTTCCGCTTTATAGGATTAAGCGCACTTACGTTCAATTTTCGCCGATCAAGGATACAATCAAAGCGAATACTCTTATCTCGAAGATCATTTAAAATGTTCCCATTTCGAGTCCTTTCTACTAACAACTTTTGTGCTTTGGCGTGGACTTTTCCATTTTACAAAAATCATTGTGTACGGGTGGAGAAATTGTTGCGTTAATTAAATCGACACGCTTGTTAAATTGCTCAAACATGGAGAAATCCAATTAATTAATATTCTTCGGCAAATTAAGATGGCTTAAAAACAAATATATCGATAGATAAATTTACTAATAATTAATAAATTTATATTTATATAAATTAATAATACAATTCGTATGTTAATATAAATACAATTTAACATTCTTCAAATATTCTTAATATTTTTGAATGTCCGTTATCGACATTCAAACTGGAAACTAATCATTCAAAATGCTGAATCGAGAATACATCTCGTTTGTTTATTTATATCTACATGTCCAATGAACTACATTTGTGTGAAGAACGACCTTGACTAGGTTCGAGTGTAATATCGTGAGGGAGGTGCCGAACCTCTTGGTGAAAGGGCACCTCATTCTGTTACGTAATATAGCGTCACACACCTGGTCACAAATGTTACCTTAAAATAACTAAATTGAAGTTGCTAAAATTCAATTACATTTCTGCTGAATAAAATATTTCTTGCTAAAGATCTTGTTATTAAATAATATTTCTAATTGAAAATATTAATCACAAATTCACTATAACAGATATATTTCTAGACTAAAAACTTGTAATTTACAATTTATTCAATTCATTACACACAACTAATATTTTACAGAAGATATTAAAAGAGAAAAATAGATGTTTTAATGTACTAGCGCGTAATATCGTTAACGAAATAATTAAAAAAAAATACAATACTTACCTATAACGATTTATATATGGAAAGTACTTTGAAGGTTTTGTTAATATACCTCACAATTCACCCACAGTAAAGAAATCAATTCAAGAAATCTACAAATTTTAATTCAGCGCTCCTGACTAAAGAAGGAAATGACTAGGTTTGCTTAAATACATGATACTGTTGCGTGCAATGTATACCATAATAATATCATACAGACAAGTATAAAATGGCTTGATAGTATCAAAAACGTGTTAATGAAGGTTAATTGATAATTAAATTCACGTTTTCCTTCAAATTATAATTGATACAAACATTGAAGCAATAAATTTGTATTTAATTATTTAAGTACATGGTAAGTTAATATTTAAATTAAAAAAAATAACATAATAACAACATGTAACATTTTGTTATGATTTATTTTACAGAAGTGATTTAACGATCTAGAATATGTACATTTGTCATTATATCATCCAATACAAAAAATACCGAAGACGTGAAAGATATAATTTAACGGATTGAGCAATAGCAATAGATAAGGATAAGTACTTTAGAGTTGCGGTTGTATACAAAGTTTCCATAAATTAATATTAGCAATAATGACATTTTCACAATAAAATAAGACTAAATTTATTGAACTTTATAAATTAAATTCCTATGAAATTAAATTTTTTCTACAAAATACAATTTTATTATATGTACCGAAACCACGGAAAATACACATAATTGATGGCCGTTTTCAGACAAACAATAAAATGATCAATCGCAGACATTTTTAACTAAAATAATTTGAATAAAACTTGAATTATATGGTTAGTACAGTTATTAAGAAGAAGAAAGGAAATGAATAAGAATTAAACAAGTGAAGTTGATGAAGAAATTGGATTGAAAATCTCTTTATTTTAATAGTAAGTGGAATTAAATTATTTAATTAAGTAGGTATCTAGTACGCTGTTGCGATACTCTAAATGTTACTAGATATCCGAGTAACCTTTCTATCGTTAAATATTATAGTTTATCGTAATTTTAGGTATGAATTAAGTATAAATGGTTGGCGAGTTGCTATCTTGATACTACGGCGGATCGAAGGGATAATATTCTTTTGATGCACGAATACTTGTGTATAATCGTCAGGTTTTTCGGATTAATTAGTGCGGCAACGATTTTAGTAACGAGCAGCGTGATCGAATTTGGTGCCCGGTGATAAAAAGTGCTTAGAGGTACGGTCGGCTGGATCGTTGAAGGAGGGCAAGTGGCAAGGCCCTGGAAAAGAAAAGTCGGTCCCCGGGTCTGGGAGGCGGAGCGGCGTGGAGCGGGGTGGAGGAGGGCAGATGGGTCGGAGGAGGGAACTGGAGCGAGTGAACTCGACGAGTCGGGGGAGTGTGGTGTGCAGTGCAGTGTGGTGTAGTGTGGGGAGATCCCGGGAAGCCGGGAGCCGGGAGCCGGGAGCCGGGAGCCGGGAGCCGGGAGCCGTGAACCGGGAGCTGGGGAGCGGCGCAGGAAGTGACGCGGTAGGAGGAGGTCGCGGGTGGCGGGCGTTGGACGAGGGGCGGCGGGCGGCGGGCGGCGGGGGCGCACAGCTGGGGCGACGACCTTCGGACGGGTGGCGGGCGTCGGCTCCCGGGCGACCGTAACCCCGGGGGCGGTGGGGGCGCGGGCGGGGGCGCATGCGCGGGCGGGCCTTGGGCCGCGGGCGCGGGTTACCGTTAGCGTCGACCCCGCCGCGGGAGACGGGCTCGGGGCGGCACCTGCGCGCCGCGGAGGCTGGGCGGCGGCGTTGCCGCGTCTCGCGGCCCCTTATCGGCCGGGCGGCGCGCCGGCGGCGGTTGGCCGGGTGGAGGGGCGTCGGGCGGCGGGCGGCGGCGGCCCCACTCCCCGAGTCCCGTCCCGGCTCGCGGGCGCGCAGCCAAGTCGGCCCTCGACACTCGGCAGTCGCTCCCAGGCCGCGCCCCGAGGTAGCCGTTCGTCGCGCTTTGAGCTGTCTGACGCCGCAGCCAGGCGAGCCGAGGCGAGCCGCGAGCGATGCGCGGCACCGGGCGCTGTTAGGTAAGCCCGCGGCGGTGCAGTGAGCCGGTCGAGCCAAGTGCAGCAGCCCCGGGTGCCCCGAGGGCCCGGGCCGGCCCCATGATGATGGGCAAGCGCACCCAGTGCTACCTGTGCGACCTGCCGCGAATGCCCTGGGCCATGATCCTCGACTTCAGCGAGCCAGTGTGTCCGGGGCTGCGTGAACTACGAGGGCGCGGACCGCATCGACCTCGTCCTCGAGTCGGCCAAGCAGCTGAAGAAGGCCCACGGCTTCCAGGACGCGCGGCCCTCGGCGAGCAAGGGCTACCGGGCGCCAGCAGCCCACGCGGACCACAACGGCCAGGCGGCACTGGAGGTCCTGCCGATGCAGGCGGTCGCCGCGGCCGCGGCCGCCGCCGCCGCCGCGGCCCAGCCCCACGCGCGCCACCATAGCCTCTCGGCGGCGGGCGCCTACTCGCAGCAGCTCCAGCAGCACCGCAACTCCCTGGGGGACTTTGCCTCGAGCCCGCGGCCCCAGCAGTCGCAGCAGCAGCAAGCCCAGACGCAGCAGGCGGCGAGGCACCAGCAGCAGCAGCAGCAGCACGAGGAGACGAACCACGAGCAGCTGGCCAACGGGCTGCGCGCGACCGGCGTGCAGCGCATGCCTGCGGGCCACCTCCAGGCGGTGGCCCACCACGTGAGCCTTGGCCACGGCCGCACCCTCGGCCAGCTGAAGCGCGGCATCTCGGCCATAGAGGAGGACGACCACCCGGAGAAGCGCATGAGCCTCGAGGAGGCCCAGCAGCAGCATCCGGGCAGGCCGCCCCTCACGCGCGGTGACTCCCTGCCGGCCGTCAGCCTCAACGTCAGCTACGTCGAGCGCGCCAAGGACAAGCACCCAATCCGGGCCCCGAGCTTCGAGACGGCCACGACCTTCAAGGCCAACGGTAAGTAGCCGCCCGCCTGCCGGGGGTGCCCAGTGCGCGACCGACCCCGCGACCCCGTCGACGTGCCCCCCAGCCCGAAGATGGACTCGTCCCGGGGGCTCGCCACCGGTCCTCGCCAGTAGATAAAGCCCAAACACGAGTGGACGCGCCCACAGCTCTGCCTGGGCAGAGCTGTATTTATATCTTGCACCGAGCTCTCCTGCCGCTCACGTGCCAGTTCGCGGGCGGCCGGCTATCCGCCATTGGCGGAAGAAGGCCCCCGGGCCCCGTACGCGGAGGTTTTTGTTTACCTTAGCGCGGCATGCGCTCGCCCCTGGGCCGTCGGGCCGCGCACGCGCCGGCGTTGGTGGAAATTCCGAGAAGCGGCGCACTATCTGGCCGCGGCTGGCAACTGCGCAACGCGATTACGCGCTCGTCATTCCGCGGGAGTAGTGGTTGGGAAAAGTGGCGAGCGCACGCCCGGGAATGCGCCGATAGCCGGCAATCGATCGGGGCGCGCGCGGGCCCGCCGGTGACACGTGCCGCGGGATGCGCCCGGCCCGCCCCGGGAGAATGGAGGTCGCGCGGTGCGGCTCCGGCCTCGCGAGCGCCGCTGCAGCGCGTCTCGACTCTCGATCGATCCGGAGGCTGCGGCGACAGAGCCGCCGGCGCACGTCGTACGCGCGCGGGCCCGCGAGTGGGCGAGGCTGCAGCTGGCCGCTTGTAACAGTGCGTTGAACGGGCGCGGGGGCCGCCGCGCGCGGTATATATAGCACACGTGCGCGGGCGCTCGTGAATGGCCGCGCGCGCGTCACCGCCATTTTTGCTCGGCGGCCGCCATTTGTGCAGCGGGACGCTGACGCGGCCCCGCGGGTGACGCGCCGCGTGCGCCCGCTGGCGCGCTCGCGCTCGCGTGCCAGCGCCACCGCCGCCGCTGCCCTCAAGGTCGCCGAGGCGCTCGGGCCCCGGGTGGGAGGGCGCACCGGGAGTCGCCACCGCGGCCGCTTTCACCGCGGCGCTCGAGGTCGTTTCGCAACGGCGGCTTGAGTCAGGCCGAGGTACGTCACCGGCCGGCGGCGCCGCGAGATGGCGGCCCGCGGCTTTGTCTCCCGCTTGCCCCCGTGCCGACGGAAACCTACCGGAGGCCCATTGTCCGCGGCCCGTCGTCTCTTATCTCCTGCGCGCTACTAAAAATACGCGAGATAGCATGCCGGGCCGGGGCTGACGTAACGGGCCGCGTGTAATACGAGCGATAAGCCGGGGCTCAATGGGTGCCGGCGGCTGACCTCGTTGCCAAGTGCCGCCGCCGGGCAGGAGGAAGCCGTTGACCGGCGCGCACAAAGGACGCCAGTCGCGCTGCCCTCCTTTCGCCCCGCTCTGCCCTTTCCGCCCGGCGCGCACGCGAGCCGTCCCCGCTCTTTGTTGACGCGATCGGCACGTTCCTCCGACTCCCTCCCCCTCTGCCTCTCTGCGGCTCGCGGACGCCTGGTAAACACAAGGGGCGTTGCCGCGCGCTTATCGTTATTCCGGGCGGGCCGCCTGACGAGGCTTTTGGCGAGGCTCGCGCAGGTCCGGCCCGTGGGCCTCTGGGAATTCCGGCCAGGATATCGCCCCCCGCGCGCCCGACCAAACAAAGCCCCCGACTCCCGGCGCCAAGGACGCCTCCTTGGGAACCGCTACCTAGCCGAGTATACTCCCGTCCCAGTCAACTACGCCGTCGATTGCGCAGTTTTGCCCGCAGGTCGGGCCACGTGCTGTCCAGGCGCGGCGCAACTCGGACGGTTTCCTGCAACGCGCGCCTCCTTTTATCGCGCGCTGCCAATCCCACTGGCAATCTGAGCACGACGCGTCGGATGGAAAAATCTAATTTGTGCAACGCGCCGAGCGAGCTATTGTTAGCGGGAACGTCAATAACAGACCACTTGGTGCAATTAGGCGGCCGCTGGCTTGCGCGGGCTTATCGCCTGGCGATGAGTTCGACGTTGCGATCCTCTGTCGTGACGCGATGAAGCGAGCCAGTTTAAAATAGCCACGTTGGATGATTAACGCTCGGTGAGGTGGCCTTCGTTAAAGCGGCGTTAATGGCCTGCGTAACTTTGCGCGCGCTGGCTCCTCGCTGCCGGCGTGCAGCATCACAGAGCACCCAGACGAAGGAGTGGTGGATATCGCGAGCCGATCGAGACGCACGTGCGACACGCGGCTTCCGCGCCCATTAAAAATGCCGTGTCGCGGAGGCGGCGGCGGCGGCGGCATCGGCGCGCGCATCCGGAGCGCCAGGGGTGCATGTAGGTCAGGCGGCCCGAGAAAACAAGCCGTGGCTGTCGGGCCGCTCGGAAATAAAGGGATTGCGCAATAATGGCGCGGAGCGTAACGGGCCAGCGGCGGCGGCGGCGGCGGCGGCACGGGCCGATTAAAGGCCGACTTTCACATTCCGCGGGCTAGCGGCTCGGCGACCGTTAGCCCGCGGCGCTAGCGATCTATTTGCGTCGGCGCCGCGGCTACGTCACGGAAAAGTACCGATCACATGTTGGCCAGGTGCCGGGCTGGCGGGCTCTCGTGGCTACGGGGCGCCCGGCCCGCGTCCACTTGCTTCCGCGCAGAGGGCGCGCTCCCGAGCCGCCGATCTGCATACGGGCCGCCGATCGTCCGCCCTTATCTCGCCCCATTACCGATTGGGATAACGCAGGCACCTGCCGTACCCCGGCGGCGGACGGCGGGCGGCTCGCGGGAGTGCACGCGCCGATTCCCCGAAAGCCGTCGCGTCGGCTCCCCAGGCGAGACGCCCGCGGGCTTGCCGGCGCGCATTCCGACACGCCGAATCTCGCGTGTCCGCTGCCGTTGCATTATCCTCGCTGGTCTCGCGAGTCGCGACTTGTGCAACCCGAGGCCCATGTGCGAGCGGTGCCCGTGGATCGAATGCGCCAAAGCCGACGCACCGCCTTGGAATGTCACCTGTTCCCGCTCGCAGCGTCGCGCGCCTTCCTACACCCAAACGCCGCCCGCACCGTCGTCGCATCGTCCGCTGTCAATCTATTTTGCCAGTTTTATTTATACGCCGAGGGCTGTCCGCGCTGCTAACCGCCGCTCGGACGATGCCTGATCGACCGTTGCCTTTCAAAATTCGCCTCCGATGTTGCGCTTCCGCTTGCCAATCTAACTTGGGCCGACTTATACTTTCGTAGAGGCTCTCCCGCAAAGCATCCCTTCCTAATTGATGCATTCGTCTTCTTTTAAAGTCCCTCTTTTAAACACTTCGGCGGAACTCGAAATTCTCGCTCAATCTTGTGGACGCGACTCGACGGGGGGACCGTGCAATAGTGCAACGGTCACTATCACAAGTGACATTGAGTGGAAAAAAAACACTCGCTCCTATTATCGAACGCGAACATTCCCGTACGAGGTTGAAGCATTTTAATTTTAAATCTACATTATTGCAGAAACTCATTCTCGTGCTGCTGTTTTCCCTCTAGAGCCTCGAGGCAAACAACGTCTTCCTTATTCACTCGCGGCGATTCGTGTAATCTTTCAATGTTTTTTTTACAACGAGTACTAAATGCATCTCGCTTGTTACGGCTTTTCTCATTTATCCGTCAATTGCTTAGAGTTCTATTTTTAAAAAGCGCAACGCTTTATCATTGGACTGGTGGCGTTATTTCTCGGTAAATGGCTATTCTATTTTACTTGTGCGGCAAAAGCGACTATTGATCAAAATACGCGCATTTAAAATGCAATCTCGTGTCATTATCGCGCGTACAATTTCTCAACCGGAGATTTCATCTGCGAGTAAGAGTCATCGTTCGCATGACCGAGTCCAATTTGTACGGCTCTCATTAACAAACGGCCAAAAGCCGCGGAAAGCTTTGTTGTTGTTCCTTGAGTCAAAGGTCCGTGGAGAGGTCCGAGAAACGAGCGGTCGGCACTAAATCCCGAGGAAATCCGAGAAAGCAGGCAGGGTAATGGCAGACGCAGCCGGGCAGTAGACGGGCGCGCGGTGCGCCGAGAAAAAAAGCGTCAAGTCACGCGACTCGAGGCATTAATTAAAGCGATCGGTTTAACATTGGACTATTTGAGTGCAGAGCGTTTATCGCCGGCAAGGAGCGGCGACGGCGGGGGGCGGGGAATGACCTGGAGCCCGCACGAGGGCCGCAGCATTGGGAGGCGAGAGTGCGCGCGCCGGCGCTCACCTCGTCCCCTGGGCTCGGCCGTCCAATAATAGAGGAGCCTCAACGTGGGCCTCGAGCGCGGACCGTTAGGCGTATGTATGTCGGGCAGAGCCGATGGCGCCCGGGCGGCAGGCGGAATCGGGTCAGGAATTGGCGGGAGCCGGCGCCGCCGAGGAAAGGGAAAGGAGCGGAAAAAGCCGGCTTCCGCGAGCTCGACGGCTGCTGCGTTACGTCACGAGCGCGCTGCCGCCGCGGCGGGGGGCACCGGTTGTGCGTCGCCGCGCTAGTGACGCGGCGCGCGCGTAGCGAATCCGGCGGCACGCGCGCCGACGCGGCCCCCGGGAGCGGCCGCAACGTGCCCCGGGGCTTTACGTAAGCCGAGTCGCCCGGCCACGCGCCATTGTTTACGCGCCGCCCACCGGCTGCCCTGCGCCCTCGGGCCCCCGAGCTCCCGGCGATCGCTCCTCGCCGACGCCCGCGCCCGCGCCGGGGGGCTGACCACTTCCGAGCGCCATGAGGAGGAGGAGGCCTCTTTGCGGTCCGAGCGCGCCGCGCCGCCGCTATTCGCGGCCCGGCTAAATATACGCGCGCCTCGTCCGCGAAAGGAAATTGCCCGGCTGGCGCGCGCATTATCCGATCGTAGGGGCCGAGGGCGCGCCGAGTCTCCGGCGCACCCGCGCGGCCTCTCGCCACTCGGGGGCGCCACTCCACTCTCCCGCAACTACCATCTTTTCAATTAAATACTGCTCATATTAATATTGATAATTAATTAATGAATACTAAAGTAACGATATATGAATCGATAAGCGGAATGTTTTCGAAACGTTATTTACCTTTCTATTCATATGACACAAGGCTCATATGCTCTTTTCGATTGCAGTTATTAAATAACTTGATTTTATTGACGTTTTCGCGTGAGTTCGTACCGGTTCGTCAAATTGTTTAATTCTTTCTATTTTATAGAAATTTAAGTAAATTTAATAATTTTGTCGAGGCAATATTTAACTTGTTTGTCCGTACATTTTTCTTTTCCAAATTTTCTGTTTACTTAAGACAAGTGTCTCAGAAACCAAGAAATGTTGCCCAAGATGCAATATGCGAGAAGCTGTTTCCAAAAAATTTATATTTCTGCATAAAAATTAGAAAAAATGGAACCTTTCACATTAAATTATATTAAAAAATAATTGTCATAAAGTTCGTATTTAAAGTGCTTTCTAGCGATTACGAAAATAACAACTTATATCAATTGATTTGTAATTAATAACTTGTTATACAAATTTTTACTGTTTAAAGTCTAATCGTTTCAATTAAATAATTGACCAACACGCCGTATAAATTTATAGAACGTTTAATAAACTCAATGTCATTTGATTTGCTTTTTCTTTTATATTATTAGCATTAAAAAATGTTCTTTGTCGCTTTTGAGTGCGGAAAAGAAGATTATTTCTAAAACTTTTTGCCTTTTTACGTTTTGAGTCTGATGAAGATCTATACGTGTATTATGTGCAAAAAAGAAATTATTATTTAGCTTAAATCATGTTTAATAGTGTACTTGCAAAGAACAACTTGCAAAGACACATTTTGATTCAAAATTTATAAAACAGCCCTCATATAAGGCTCGTGACGACTGGTCACTTTTTTTTATATTTATATACAGAAGTATTATTTTTATTTATTTACTCGACATTGTAATTAAATTTCTATAATGGCAAATGTAGAAATATTTAATAAAGATTTATAAATTAACATAAAATTCATCGGAAAAGTGGAATATTCGTTCATTAATTAATAAGCACTAACTGATATAATTATATAGTCCCAATCTGTCCCTCAGCAGTGTGCTTCGTCGAATGCTATCCGTGCCCATAATAGTCATCTATCAGCGATAGGCCTACTGCGCGTGCATCGTGTAGCCCTGGCAGGAAAATGTGACTTGACTCGCAATCTCATGCAGTCCCATGAGTGTCCTCCGCCCGCCATAACACGCTTCCCGAGCGGTTAAAAATTAATATCAAAGTCGGGTACAGGTGCAAGCCGGATAGATGTCTCCGTAATTATAATATGTGCGAAAGAGACTTTAAAATATGCTTGCGTCAGAGCTTAGCGGTGCGGGGGAAGCAGCCTCCCGACTCTGCCTGCGCGCCCAGATAAGATAGGAGAACTGCAGATAGGGATGCTGAGGACGAACTGGTTGATTTGCAGGTGGCTACGTGGGGCCCTCAATCCCCCTTGCGGCGGCCAATGTCTCTAGCAACGGCGGCGGCTCGCCCCTGCGCCCCAGGACGACGCCACCACCGCCCCCGCCACCGTCCGCCCAGGAAACCGCGCAGGAGGGTCAGCAGTCCAACCATCACCAGGTCAGTACCATTGTCAAAACGCACGATATTGTATTGGTTTCGCCGACCTACTACTGATTCAGCACGGATGGTCGCGTTTATCGCGGTCGCACTAAGCCAGGGACAAAAGAACACGCGGCTAACGAGCCTTCGTAATCACCGTTTCTTATTAGAGGCTGGCCGACTTCAGATTATTGACACAAACCGAATGTGTCGACCGCGTCAAGTCTAGGAATCCGACCTGCGGATCATCTAAACGCGTTGCCAACGGTATGGCCCACCGGGTGGAAGGAATACAGTAATTGCGGATTCGCCGTAATGCAGAATCACCATCTTGGAAGTCTGGTGCCAATGAGGCAGACTGCGAGCCGATGCCCGGTACCTGAGACGCGCCGCAGCGATAGCTTTTCCAGGGCTCGCGGCAAGTCGACTGCTGAACTCAGCGTTTGCGTCCGCGGGAACACAGAGGCCCCGCGCGTATTACCTGGCGCCTCGTCCGCGCTTCTTTCGGAATATCCCTGGCGAGATTTTCCTCCGCCGTTAGATAATTTATCGCAGCCCTGAGGTTTGCGAATTATTTTGGCCGCTACTGTGACTCGTTGCAGAGACTCGTTATAATGTCATTGTTGCCAGTAGTCCTCTACAAACCTGTCTATACAACTAGCTGCTTTATAAAATGCTTAAAAATGCGTCAGAGATAAATCTGCCATATTTTTCCTCATTTATCCCATTATTATTGTTATTAAAGGTTTTGTAAAGATTCTTCAATAAATTAAAATGAATAGATTATGTTAATAAACATTATTCAACCGCCATTAATCGATAAAAATTAATGCACGTGTTCGTGAAGATTTGTTGTATTTGTTCATCAGAAATAATTTAAATTTTTCTAGTTGAGTGGAAAAAAGTTGTATTCGACTTTATTTATATTTTACAACATATTATAGACTGAAAGAAAAGTAGAAATTTTTACCATACTATCTAGTAAACTAACGACAGCTAAAGCATTCGTTAAAATTTACCATAATTTACAATAATTATTACAGAGTATAGTAATTTTAATATGCTAATAAAAATGTTTATTATAAATTATAGTAAAGAATGTTGAATTTATTTAATTTCGGTTAGTTTATTATAAAATATCATCAAAATCACTACACCATTCCTCTCAGTGTAGCACGTGAAAAAAATTATACATTAGATTATAATTACTTTTACAAATAAAGTAGCTTCCATTAGCTTTTTTAATTGTTTTAACAATGTTTATAGAGATACGGTTACTCGAATCAAGGAATCAAAGTATTGACAATTTTATTCTAACTTATAAAAAAAACACTTGCTTTTAATACGCGTTCGAATACATTCCTACTTCATTGATTCATCATTCAAACAGCTACTTTATTTTAATGCTTTTATTTTTACATGTATATATGATTGCTATTTATAATTAGAGAAATATGTTAATAGGCCGATCTTATATCTATGTTTCTTTGGCTTCGGTAAATATTTTTTAATTTCATATAGAGCAATATAGCAATCGTTTTGTTGAAATTCCTTGGAAAGAATCGTCTGTTGTATAAATATCCTATTATTATGCTGAATCGGCCGAGTTTCAATTACCAGTGGAAATTGGTTAGGATTGAATATTTATTTGCCTCGAGTAAATGATTTTTAATACTCTAAACCGCGGAGGTCGAAAGCTTAATTGAGTTGGGTTTGTAGGCTAGGCTAAACTGTACTTCTATTAGCAAGAAATATCGCTCGGAATGTTAGTTTGAATAAATCATCGTCTCGTAATCGTGGTAAAAGAGGAATGAAAATATTTAACAGGAAAAGAGTAAAAATATCCTCTACGTATAATGAAAATCGTTCGCCGAATCGTAGATCAAGAAATGTTTTACGGAAAAAAGCAAATGGTGCAAAAGTAGCGTTAGGCCTCCAAGTCGTAGACCAAATGAAGGAGAAGCAGTTTGGGCTGAGCTTGGGGCTTTGGATGTTGCAGGGCTCGGGGAGCGGCCCATCGCCGATGGCGGCCCTTATGTCCGTGGCAGACAATCTGACCTCGCCGGAGCCGGTGGCCCAGGCGGCGAGCAATCCCAGCCCCACGAGTCGGAGTCCGCCGACGACCGCGGGCGGGGCCCAGCAACGCCGCGAGTCCCGCGGCTCCCAGCACAGCCCCAACAACTCGGGTGAGTACGGAGGCCTCGTCACGCCCGGCGAGGACCTGATCGGCCCTCGGGAGCAGCTACCTGACCTAAGACGCCGACGACGATCCCCAGGTACCTCGGGCAGGCGGCTCAGCGGCTCGCGGCACGTGACCTCGACGACGGAGCTGGCGGCGGCCCAGCCGGCGAGCGCCGAGCCTGTGGCCGCGCCTACCCTCAAGTGCACCCTCTGCCAGGAGCGCCTCGAGGACACCCATTTTGTCCAGTGCCCCAGCGTACCGCACCACAAGTTCTGCTTCCCCTGCAGCCGGGACAGCATCAAGCGCCAGGGCGCCGGCTCCGAGGTCAGTATCTACCCCTGTGTCCACTGACATATCTCGTGACTGTACTAACCGCCTGCCTCTCTATCCCTCAGGTCTACTGTCCCAGTGGGGAGAAGTGCCCCCTGGCCAACAGCGCCGTGCCCTGGGCATTCATGCAGGGCGAGATCGCCACCATCCTCGGGGAGGATGCCCCGGGCGCCGGTCTCAAGGTCAAAAAGGAGCGCGACACCTAAGCCCGTTTGCGAGCAGCTGCCCGGACCACCCGCCCTCTCATCCGACGCTTATCACCCCCATCAAATCTCTATCCGACACCCGCCCATGTCCATCCCAACTCTTTCTCTACTTTGACCCAGCACCTCCTGGAACCGCCTTCTCTTCCCCCTCCTCCTCCTTCTCCTCCAATCGTGCTCCTTGTATTATAATACTGAAAAACATGACGGACATTTTTAACCCAGCGTTCTTGGGTTTTCTGTACATTGTGTATATGTGTACATATTACCATTATACATTATATTATAATTACCTATTATTACAAGAGGAAGATAACGGAATCGTGCGACTGCGAAAAGTAAGCATCTTTTAATGTACAAAAGGAATCTTATATTGCGTTTTTTTTTCTTTTAGATTAAAGTTATCTTATTAAGATGCGTTGTTTACGTGTGTGTGCACAAGAAGTCGATAACTGGCATCCTCGGATACGCATACTTTGGCCGAGGCGGTTACGACCTAAGCGTGCGTGCGTCACTTTCTATCTCCTTTCATTTTCTTCGTTGCACCCCCACTAACGTCTCGCCCGTCCAACTTCCTCGACAAGCCGAGAAAAACCGCTGCTGCCCGCGAAAGAGTCACGGAAATTAGAGGAGAACCCACCAACCAATCTGTACCGTCGGTAGAGAGCGCACACCTTGCCGGATCATTTGCACTGATAGGCGACCATACTGACAAGCTAAGAACTGGTAGAAAAAATAGTGATATGCTTTCTAAGGCGAGTGTAACTGTAGAAATCTTTGGTGCCGCACTAAGCGATGACACTGCAGGTTATTATTCATTAGAATGTCGACTTCAAACGTCGTACGAATATGCTTGAAACACTTTGGTTTCATTAGTCACAAGTGGCTCTTGGTGTTTTGTGTCATCAAAAGTTAATCTGTAGAAATAGACAATAAATATTGTCGAAGATATTTGCAGCATCGTAGAAGCGTAACTTATAAGTATCGAAAGTTATTAGATTTCGACCCTACTCTAGACTCGTCATAACAAAGTACTTAGCCTCGAATGCATACAATATATTAAAATATTTCAATTTATCACTACAAACATCAAAATTATAAGTCGCTTCTATTACGTATGATTCAATCAATTGTGATGTGTGCCTCCTCTCCGTGAAACGTACTCGTCTCGGAGAGGACCCTGCCGGGCTTCTAGCCTCACGGCGGTCGTCGCGAAGCGAGGGATGCGCTACATTAAAATAATCACCGGGGGCTTAAGGGTAAAATAATATTTTATTCGCGCCAAGTAGACAGTCCCAGCTTAACACAATCTCCTCCCATTAGCCCCATCAGTCCTAATTGTTAGAGTTTCTACTTAAAGTAGTAACATTAGTTGAATGATGAACATTTCGTCTTAAGAAAAACATCTCGTTCGCTTACGGAAATAATCTCTACAGATGCGATGACCTCGGCAAATAAAAATCTGTTTTTGTCAGTTTGAACTATCCAAGCGAACTCTGTATGGAACCAGCGTAAATAATCTAGATGAACAATTTATTCGCTAAATGTTCTAGATAAGCTATGGGCTTGAGAATACAGCGTGCGGAACCTAGACGAACACTTTACTCGCTAAATTTACCAGATAAGCCGTAGACTTGAGAACACAGCGAGAATTGATGCACAAGAGCGTAGTGAACTTAGACGAACATTTTACTGGCTAAATATTCCAGATGTGCTATAGACTTGAGAACATTGCCTTGAATTCCTAATGAATTTCCCCTTTTTATAATAAGTCATTTCTGCTGATAAAACTCAAAAGACAATTAGGTGAGATTCGATGAATTTATGAATACTACAAGCAATTCTTAGATCAATATCGATTATCTTAATCCACGGAAATACCATCATTCTATAATAACTTTAAAAAATATATAATATTACATAGGATATTGCCTGACGACTGAATTTTTGAATATAAATTTTTGCTTTGTGTAGACCTGTATCTTCTCTGTAATTATTATTTCTATGGTTTTTTTTATTTACAAATCAGAATTATAGGCCTCTGTAAGTTAGCAAACAAATTCGTCCAATGACGATGATAAAAACTGCTTTTTTATTTCTGCTATTATTACATGCTTTCGCAAAAAAATTTCCATGTGACAGAATTTAGCGTGGCTTTTCCACATAACAAAATTCTTTGTCATTTCTCTGCAATGATTGAGCTGGACCAGTAACGTCACTGGTCACTTTATTTTCCGCTGTATAAAACTTGTGCCGCTTGTATTTTAGATTAAGCAGTACTTTGTCGAATAAATCTTTGGACTTATTTTGGATGCGTTGTCCAAGTAATCGGCGAGGTCGGTTGTGTCTGAGCCTAACTATACGATAATGGAAGGCGGCTGCCTGGCGCTGACCAAAAGAATCAAGAGAAGAGTCTTTGTTTATACTTTGATTTATCGCTAGAGTTTAAGTGAGGGCCTTTCGTTTTTCATTGACCGGATGAAAAAGAGCATCGCCCGAAACATAGGAACCACACACTCGCTCCGTCTAAACAAGGAATTTTTGTCAAACGGGTAGATTTTAACGTTGGCTACCGAGAGGGCGCGCGCGCTCTCTACTTCCAATTCTTTTTACTCATAATTTAGCTCCTTTTTATTTGTTACTTCAAGTTGCGTTTGTCCCCTATTTTGTACAAATCAATCACTACACTGGCGAAAATTTTCTTGCGCGTATATGCACACATGTACTCACTCACAGAGAGACGAGGAATGAACGTGACTTTTCGAGTGCCGGTTGCGATCTCGCGCTTTCACCAGGGCACTTTGCAGACCCATAGCGACTCGGTCCCATGGGATCAGTGGAGTATAACATGAATTAAATTATCAATGTCTAATGAAGTGTGAGTGAACTCCGCAAGATGATTATATTCGAGATTATGTTATATCGAGAATTTTGAAAATTCATTAGTACACTCTCTTTAAAACTTTGTCAACGCATGATTATGAATCGCGTTGTTTTCTTCACAACTTGTGGCGTCTTCAATAAGTAGGAGTTTTACCGAACTTGCGGGTTGTAGGTGTCATTTAAAATATTGGGCCAACAACATACGTGGGCGCCCCCCCCCCCCCCCTAGTTTTGCTCTCGGGACTTGTTCCTATTTCGTCCTCCTTAGTTTGCGGTAATATCGCTGCCTATCTGCCTGCCTGCTTTGAATGCCCGAAACCAAGAATCAAGCTGATTTCTTGAAGCTTCGAACTCAAAAATGGACTCGGACAAATACCAGAATAGTTCTCGAATCCTCGATGAACGTGGTTCGCATACAATGCATCTGCGGAAACGAGACCGTCTGCGTCTAGATCTCCCTCAACGTACTACTGATAATGAAGTAAGACCGCTGGATTAGTAACACTCGTGAGTGTACCAATCTTTCTTTGGCTAGAGAAAAGTATACGGCGGGACACTTGCTTGAAATTGATTTTCATGTTCTCGAGCATCCTCGTTATAGAAATGAAATCCATACGGAAATCATTACTATCAAGACCGACAGGCCAAAAGTTGTCAGCGTTTGAAAGTAGCCACTGATATTCGTTTACTACGGCTCCAGGCAGCAGTGTGTTTTATACGAAGAAATTTGTCGCAAAGCGACAGAGTCCGCTAAAGCACGGACGACTTTCTAAGCGTTAAAACATTATAAAAAACAGTTCAAAGCACATCACTTCTAGGATCACTGAGATGTTCTCAGTCGTATTAATTTTAAATCGGCCGTAAGTCTCAATGAGAACTTTAAAATTAACGGGATGGGCTTTAACCAATTTAAAATGATAGCGGCAAGGTTAATACTTCAAATAATCAGTATCTTTTACTTTGTTATGAACGTTATAAACTTTTTGAGAACTGATTATTGTAATTTAATATTCTACCAGTATTGAATTAAATTTCTATACTGGTCGGATTTTTTATATTTTACCTGTACAATAATTCTATATTCCAAATTAAGAATGATTTTATTGCGATGAATACTCTTCATTGGTATTTCTTACATGTCTATCTTCTGTTCTAAAGTATTCACTATTTGGTCAAGCAATTCCAACATCACGTAGTACATCGAGTATCACTTGAGAACTGTACTATCATGGAGTTCTCCAAAATGTTCTTTTTTGTATTGACTCTAAGAAACGAATACATATTCTATTTCATATTGAATTAAACCCTGTATCTTAGAAAAATCTTGTTGAATAATCTTGTCTTGCTTTTCTACATTTTACGTCCTACAACAGCTACTTCGGGATAAAGAATGCGACTGATACGCCATTACATATATATTCGCTATCTACAGGTTATTACAGCTTCTGTAATAAATCTTAAATGAAAGTTATATGGCCGCTTATGGCCTAAACATTATGAAATATCCTTCGTCGTTTTTAATAGCTAATGGCCCCCGATACAGGGGCCACAACTTGCTGGCAAAATCTCTCACCTCCCTTAGAAAGCTAGAAAAATATTGCATACAAATTTGTTCTTATTGTTTGCAAGTTCCAATTGGTGCACATTCTACTATTCAGTGATGGCTGCGAATTCGATACCCCTAGTCGCAACAGGAAGTTGGACGGTAGCAGGTTGAGCAGTAATGGCTAATTCAGCCAATGACTTCTCCAGTTTAGCGCAAGATGAATCAAACACACCTAATCTCTTTATATTTACATCTCTATTCATTTTGAAAAGGTAAAAGATCCGTATTACCCGGCACGGTAAAATGCGCAGAAAATTTTTTAAGATTAGATAGAAATATTACATAGAAATTATATTGAGACTGCATTCCTTGCCGCCTTGAAATCCTCAGTAACCTGCATTCCAACACGTTTACGCAAAGCTTCATTTGAGCGGGTCTTGTTGTTCGAGCCTCGAGCTCTTTGCCGGGAACGGTGGTTTTGCGACTTGATGTCGCTTTGAGTCGGGTTGAACCTCAGTTTTCATAACAGAGTCGGTTAGCGCCATTGTTAGACAAAGTTTTTTAACTACTGACCGATTTGACGAATAAACCGAGTAGACATGTCCTGCAGACTATTTCTTTCATTTCGAAAAGAATAAAACTCTTCATTAGTGGATTTTAATTGGATTTGAATTGACATTCGAATAGTGCAACCATGTCGTTATTAACAAATCTTGTATCATATTCATGCAAGTTGAACCATTTTCTTGTATCTCGTCTAGTATAGGACTCGAAAGCAAAACCATATTTAAGAAGATAGATCTATTAGGATTTAAGTGAGGCAGAAGAACCTCTAACTTCAAGGCACCACATTTCACCACTGCTTGCTGTCTGCGAAAGAACTAGTGGAGATCGTAAATTTCTAGAATTGTATCCTGGAGGTACAGTGAGAAACTTCCTTCAACGTGAATGAATGCTATTCTGAACTACGTCAATTATAGGAGTATATGAAACTGCAATCGCATGATATAATAAAGAGCAGTTCGGAATTCTCTTCACTAATGTACTGTCTACCAGTTCCATATGTAAGCGTTCTGATTTACGAGGAAAAAAAAAGGTCCTACTCTTTGTTTGTTAGTTGGTATTTGTCAGGGGAAATGGTTGAGATTGGTTGGTTTCACCGCCGGAATTGATTGTTGTTCGAGGATGTCACGGGCGTAAGGAAGCGGGGGATGCGATCGATGGTCGGTGCAAAATAACATTTTTCTGGCAGTAGCGCGTTTAAAGTAGGCACGTCTTCCCGAGATATTTAATGAAACGGAGATAAAAAGGAGCGTCGCCTAAATCGAGACGAAAATAAATGGCGACAAGAAAAAAAATAAGAAAAAAAGGAAAAAAATATAAGGAGAAAACCTATTCATTCCCTACTTTTGTACGACCCAATTTGTTTTCTATATGATTCTTGTACGAGCGCAATAATGTGGTCATAAAGTGAAGAATAAAAAAATATGTAAGTTTACTAGCGACTATACGTAGCGAATAATACGATTTTTTAGTGTACCATACTTTGAGGACGCGTTACACTGTACTGTTTATCGTATGTATGCAAACTACAAAACAAAATATATGTGTTGATGTGTAACAATTGTTTTTGTATTTTCTTATCTACTTCTCAAGAACACTATCCTTATCCTGATAATCCCTCGGTTAATTGTCATCAAGCCTTGATGTTTTTAAATGTTTTTAAAATCCCTTAAAAGTGAGCTTTTAGGATTATCTACACAGATAATTGCACTGGCAAGGGTCATTTCAGCGCCAAAAAGCAGTAAATAACCACAGAAAGGAAGCCGGCAGCGAAGCGAGACGGTACATCGATCGCGACCGGAGACAGGCTGCGCAGGCAGTATTGATCGAACTCAGGTCCAGCCGCGGATGCGCTCGCAAAGGGAGTTTGCAGAGGGGTGCGACCGGTAGCTCTGCTTTAACGCTCGATACCTTCACGCTATATACGAATTCAGCTGGTAGTGCGCGAACCTACTCGAGCTCTGCCGTACCGACTGCCTGGTTCATAACACATAACTATGCCTTAGCTTATACCTCCTAGTTGTCTGCGTCTTGATCAATAATCTGATGGAAAAACGAGTACACTATACATGCAAAAATTGCTCAATGTCTTGTTTGAGTACTCCAAGTGAGCTTTTCTTTTTGAATTTACATAGTAAATTGACCTTGGAAATTATATTGTATATATCGATTATATCGTTTTAATATGTAGCAGAAATCTAATTATTTCATTTTGTTTTACTTTCTTATACACCCAGAAAAAATTGCAGATACTTTTATTATAAGATACAGTAAGCAGTACTAATTTTCACAGACATATATTTAATTAATATATTATTGAATACTCTTTCACCTTCCAAGTTACTATACGATTAGTAACTTTGGAAATTCAATGCCTATCTGTATTCATATATATCTCGAATATAATTAGAACATTATATTTTTTAGCATTTCAAAATTATGTAGAATGTATGAGCTTTGATATAAAAAAGTATAAGATTAAAGTACAAACTAGTTAAAGAATGGTATTGAATTTCAGAACGGATGACAATCGAGGATCCGTAAATGTTAGTCTGTCGCAATTGAAAACTCGGAAACTAAATGAAAGTATGCCATCAGTTTCATGGATTACTGTGCCACCAGAAATTTCTGAAAGAACGAGTATAAAGAGCGTTGCAGACTATTTGGTAACTTCTTTTTTATTTTTAAAATTTGTATTTGATACAACACTAATTTTTACTACACCTGTAGTTCTAAAGTTTACCTTAAATTATAGCAACAAGCTCTTAGATTTTTTCGTGGTTCACTTAAATAATATGTAATATTTTTATTTTATCGCACAAAACCAATATTCCTTGCCTCGTAAAACTATACTTCTTTTGTCGATCTCAATTTTTTATAAAGTAATCATTTCATTACAGTCGGAGCACAGTCAAGAAGAGTTACCAACGTCGAAGCACAACTTATGTGTTAGTCCGGAAACCTACGATGCGCTAGAAAAGGCCGACAAACTCGTAGAATCTGCTAAAGTGCAAATATCGCAAATGAATTGCGACACTTTAATGATTGGCGATTTGAAAAGTGATACGTAAGCGTAACCGTATTATTACATGTTTTGTCTGCAATATAGATAAAATTATTCACGTTAAAAAAAATTATAACATTTAATTTTTTTAAGCTGTTCTAACTGTGCTAACAAGTTACTGTTTCTAGATAAATCATTCACTAGTTTTCCTTGAGACATTGCAAATGATAAGATGGTTATTTCGCAAATTAATTCTTATATTAATTTGTTTGTTGAATGATACAAAAATAAGAATATAATTATACATAATATAATATATTCAACATATTACAAATTCGTAGAATTAATTTTGATTTAATCATACTTTCACTAAAAATATTTTGCTTTTTCTGAATGTTTTAAAAATATTGTACATATAATATATTGGGTATATTATTGGGTACATAATAGTATGATTTGATCAATGTAACTAATGCCTTACAAAATTCTAGGTTTAGAATTTTTATTATTATCTGTAATGCTATCAACAAATGTTACTTTTCTAATACTGAGTCTTTTGTGACAGGACAAAAAATGATAAAGAAAATCTGTACATCCGAAACGTCGTATCTTCAACGATACAAAAGGGTTTTTATGATGCAGAGTTTAGTTCAAGATTTAACAATGACCATTTCAAACCGAAATTGATCACGAAACCGTGTACTCAGTCACAAATCTTAAACGAAACATATAAAAGATCAATGTGTCAACAAAAGTGGTCAAGCCCAATCTGCAGAAATTTGGATTCAAAATTGAATCGCGTTCAGACCGAATCGTGCATTGAACCCGTTAATGTTTTGCGTACATCCGATAAATGCCAAGATTCAGCTAAAGAAACTCTAGGAAATATTGGAAAAACAAGCCATATGAAGGAAAATACGGAGGAAAATAAAGCCGAAGTGGACAAACCTGAGAAACTAATAGTACAAAAAGGTCCAGTGATCAACATCCAGGGTGACTTATTTGTCCAGACATCAAAAATTCTTGATATTCAGCCTGATGAATCTATTATGCCTTTATTTGATGAACAATTTAAAAATGTTGCGACATATGAGTGTTGGCATAAATCTTACGAAAAACAAGAAATATCGAATATAGAATTGGTTGAACCCACAACAGTTAAGGACAAATCACAAAAGGATGTAGGGAATGAGACATCTACTATTTTTCAAAAATTAAACGAAACATATAGGAAAATGGAAAAGGTGACTTCTCGAGATGAACCCAGGAGAATATTAATGTTGGATAAGCAAACATCGCCAGATTTAAAAAAATTATATATCGAACCAGAAATCAAATATAGTCTAGTATTGGATGTGGAGGATAGTACGGACACGTCCGACGACATTGACATTGATTTTAAGGATCTCAGTCTACAGGAGCCTCAAATATTGACTGATATAGACTCATTGTTGGTTCATCAGCAAAAACTTATGCGACAGGTGTACAACACAACCAAAAAGTTTGATAGATTTTTGACCAAAAGATTGCCAGATAAACATTTATCGAAATGTTTAAAAAATATAGAAAAAAAAAAACAAACTAATTATTTTTCTAAAGAAAAAAGTATCACAGAAAATGAGCAAGCTAACATGAATACAGATTTGAATACAATAAATGATAATAAGATAATACAAAACTGTTATAAACGCAATGTTGCCGTTGCGGAAAAACAGACTATCGAGGTATCAGCTATTAATACCGAAGCGTCTATAGTAAACAAACTTAATTACTCCAATGAAAGTCTGCTAAAAATAAAACACTTCTCTGATACTTGTGAGGCTGAACGATTAAGTGAAGAAATTGAAATTCTAAGCGATGCTAAATCGACAAAATCAAATGGGGAATCGTTTCGCGATAAGTCGGGGCGGGTCATTCTTGAACTTCCGGAAAATTGCGAGAGTACAATTTCCACGATTGATGAGAGTCATGCAAGCGACACTTCGAACTGTCAGAGTGCGAATTCTGGCAGTCGATCAAATGAAGTTGAAAAAGAGTTTTCATTAAATAGCGTCTCGTACGAATATACGAACATTAATACTAAGACTAGGTCAAACGCCGGTTATATTGAAAATTTGAATATCGTCCGACCCACGAAGGAAAACAATTTTGATACGGTTTCCTGTCCCAAGGAATCTGCAACAAAGGAAATTTTGAAGTCGTTCGTCAGCGGAAACTGTACAGGGAATACCAGTCAAATGGATGAAACATTGAATTACGTAGAGGAGATTCCTAAGGTATGCAATGACGAGTCGACTAGCATCGCGCCGAACACGGACTCCACCGAGTCTAGAATCGAAAGCAAGTTATCGGAAGCACGGGGTAGTCTAGATACTTTGTTAAGGACTATGAATGTCAATGACAGTAGAACCAACATCAGCAGTAATGAAGAGGTTAGCAGTCGCACAAGTTTCAATGCTTTCGAAAAGTTTCCTGAGAATGAGAACTTTGTAGAGAACCAATATTGTCATGACGAACAAAAAATGAATTTAGAAAGTATAGCAAATATACTTCAGACGTCTCAAGAACAAATATATAATAGCAGGTGCGCTGTCAATTTATAATTAGTTGCAAAATTAAATATTTTATGATTTAATTATGGTACTTTGCAGATCGGTGATTTCAATGTTGGATATGAATAGTAGTACCATGTTGGAGAAGTCTCCACAAAAAAAACAAAGTTTACTAAAAAAATTGGAATCATGTTTAATACCATATCGTTACGAGGGTACACCACTTTTCACATCTACGGTTCTCGGTGACACTGAACCGTCCAACAGCTTCACAAAGTTGAAAGGACCTGTAAGTTTTTAAGCTTTATTTACGTTACGAAATATGCTGTTTAGAAATATATTCGATAACGATGAAAAAATTACGTTACGTGTTACACAAAATTACAATTTACAAAACTAACGTTATTTTATAATCATTTGAAGCATTTCATAACAAATACATTATTTATGTTACACATAATGCGTTATATTATGCCCTCAAAACTCTAAGATTTAAATATATATTAAAATATAAACAAACTTATTTTCTTAAGTATAATTATTGACAAACCATTTAATTCTGTTCTAAAATGACTTTAGGTAGCTTAATGGCATAGTTTCATGAAAATGTGTGGGGGGCTGGGGGCAATTAGGCATTATAAATTTATTTTGAATGTTCAATTTGATAATAATTTAAGTTTATTATACTTTGAATAATTTGTTGAATATAGAAAATATAATTGTTATCGTTATAGCTTGTAAGCATTTGACTGAAATAATAGTTTGAAGACATTTATTTTAAAATTAAGTGAATGACATGTACATTTTTTGACTTCATAATGATTCAAGTATTAAATTGTATAATCATCTACAAATTCATAAAATTCTAATTCATAGAATAAAAATAAAATACAATGTGCAAAGTTAATCAATTTAAATAACATGTATAAATTGTTATCTTTTATTATTAATAAATCGAAAAATTGATTGATGACTTGTATTTTTTTATGTTATTTTTAAGTTCTATAAATAGTCTGTAGTCTCTAACTCATAGGAATAAACCAATTGACTAAACATGAATATCATAGTTTTGTATCTCTGGTGTATTGCTTTTATAATTTAGATATTACGTAATTATTAAATATTTAATTAATAGTTAAATTAATTAACAAGTATTTAAACAAAAATAAAATAAACGATAAATGAATTTATTTTTTTTAATTAAATTCGTTATAAGATGCTAAATCATTATAAATATACGCGTTCAAAAATAAATGTAACATCAAAATGTTGTGACACTTATTATTTAAAACATCGCTGTAAAGTATTAAATAATACCAATAATATAAGTGTTGAGAAAATCTTTTAAATGATTTAAAGTCAGTACAAATGCTTCGCACTTTATCAGAAATAACGTGTAAATATTTGATCTTGAAATATCTTAAACTAGTAATAAAAAACTGTCTTGTTTATCAATACGATATTTTCTTAATTCGTTAATTGAAAAGTATAAAATTTTTAGTAATGTTTTTAAAATATGTCAAATAAGACAATGATGTATCTACTTTTGTTTAAATATTCGATAGTGAATTAATAGAAAATAATTTTGTTTATGATTATACAAACATATTCGATAAAAAATTAATTCAAACCGTTTTCACTTGTTGTATCTACAATTAGTTAATATTTAATGTAAATGTATTTTAATTTTCAACTTTTTTCTAAATAAAAGTCCGAATCATCGTCTGAGGCTCACTCGGAAGGTGAAATAATTTTATGCAGTTCAGCTTCCTATTCCCAAGGTGAAATCAGAAGAAACACTCAGCATAGTAAAACAAGTGCAAATACGATACAGTTGAAGAGTAATTACACTACTATGGTAGTGTGAATGAGATTTTATCTCTTTATTTTATACTTTTTTATGTTTAAACTTTAATTACAATCGACTTTTTTATTTTAGGTTTCGTCTTACAGCCCTGGAGAATTAAGAAAAACAGAAAGAAACTCATAGTAAGCCCGAATATAAAAAGCGCTATTAGATTAAACTCCATTGTTTTTATAAATTAAAGCTATTTTTATGTTGTAATTCTATGTAATACGTTTTATGGTTTACGTTCATTCTAATGAATAAGTTTTTATAACTGTATAATTATTAATAAATTTTCTTGAAAATCTAATAATAATCTAATAATAACAACTTAATGAAATGAAGCTACCTGAAATAAATATTGTTAATGTGCATTTAAAATGCATCAATGTGGATACAAATTGATAAGTAACTATTTGAATTTAATTTCAGTTGATTGTAGTGGTTACTTGCATTGTCTGTTCAAAATAAAATGAATTTTATATAATTTTTTTAGATAATAATTAATTTTTTATTATCGAGAATATATAGCTAAATATTATCATAGAATATTTAGACTTTTTCTACTATTAAGAGATATTATTTTTTTTTAAAAATTACTTAAATAATATCGTATAATAAGCATGATTGATAGTTTGTTTTTTAAGGATCTTTCATATATAAAAATACGTAATAAAATCATAAATATTGTTACTGTATTAACTATAAGTAAAACTTATAAACATATATTTTTTATTTTTTTATTATTTTATTTTAGTTATGAATAATTATATAAGATTTTGGTTTGCACCTGGGTTTGCAATAGAAGAAAACGAGTGAATTCGACTACATTCAAGTACTATTATTTATTTGTATGTAAGATTGTGCTTGTGTTCTTGTAATAAGAAGCATTCTCCTGAGTGTTCCATGCGTAAGTGTTTACCAGTGCTTACATAAGCAGTATATAGATGAAGTAATTGGTTTTAAAATAGATTCTTGTTGGTAATAACAAAATTCAGTGCTTTGAAGAATCATCAAAAATATTTCGTAAACAATCATACTATTAACCAACTTTCTTTACAGAAATTTAATTTTTGTTTGCATATAAATATGTATTAAACATCATATGCATTTGTATGTGTAAAAGGTTAATAAAAACTTATTAAAACTGCTATACTGAGTAATGGGAAAGATGTCTGATTTTATTGACCTTGTGATTGATTTTGAAATGTAAAATAGCATATTATAGTTAAGATATTAGTGGTTTGTTAGAATTGACAAACGATCTTCGCTTGACCTCTTCCACTTCATCTCCACGTGATCGAGATGGCAAAAGCAAGCAAAAGGCCAAAGGCAATAGAGCACGCAAGCGCACGTGATGACGAGAGGTGAATCACTCCTGCCGTATTCAACTAATGACGTACTAGTTCGGAGGTGGGTTATATATATTTGTATGCATGCATTGACCTACCTAATTTCACCAACTATGCAGTGTTCTATGAATCAGTTTGAATTAAATTTGATACGCGGTTACTTCTGATACCTCACGTCACTGCGTCTTGTCAGTGGCTTAAGTATTTTATTGTAATGATATATATCTTAGTCAGACTTAACCTATAAAATAATGCAGCGGCTTTCTTATGAATTAAAGTTCACAAGTCAAAACGTTAGAGCATAGAGTTTTCGAGGTTGTGGAGTGTTGAAATGTAAGAAGAAAAGAGAAAAGTAAAAAGGAAAATCAGTGTCTTTCAAAGTTGTACAGTTACTAAACAGTCGGCGCTTGGATACTAGAAGCTCAAGATCACGCTAATGCGAGAGCCGGAGATAACGATATTCCGGCCCTTGCAGAGGTTTAGTCAGAGTCGTCCTCGACAATGTCTTCAGCAATGGAAAACGAGAGAAAAGTCATCGGCTATTGGATTTCTGAGAAAAAGCGTCAGAAATTAAATTGGACGGAATTTTATAACATTTGCTTCAAAGAGGGTTTAATCCTAAAAATGGTGAGGATATTTAAATTTATTAAATTAACACGTCAGTCTTTTGTAAATTAAAATGATTTAATGCGATTTGTTAAAGTATTCAAAAAACTTATAAATGCTGATAATATTTTATTTTGCTGCTTGCAGTGTACAAAATTTTATTTAGATTTATTACTAATTTTCAGATAAATATTGAAACAAGTCTTGAATGTCAGGCACCAATCCATGTCTTTTTTCACAAATTGACAGATATTTTGTCACATGCTGAGGATGGCAATAAACATGTAATTATTTAGTGCATAATTATTAAATATTAAATTAAATTTCTATTTTTATTGTAATGACTTAAAAATAAATATAATTTAAAGGCAAAAGCCATAGTAACGAGAGTGCAAGATTACATTCAGGAGCATCCAGAATTAATTGTCATTGATCCATTGGAAAATGTTTGTAATTTACGAAATCGACATACATCTTATGAAATGATACGCAATGGTCTACAGTATGATGGTTACTAATTAATTTTGTTGTAAATAAATATATTTGTGATTTTATTACTTATGTAACAATTCTAATATTTTGCAGAAGAAGTATTCATTCCTTATTTTGTTAAAATTAAAACTAATGATGTATCAGACATACTTAAATTATTTAGAGAACATAGAATAAAATTCCCTTGTGTTTGCAAACCTATTATTGCCCATGGATCTAGTGATGCACATAAGGTAATGAAATATAAAAATTTACATATCAATATATTTTAATATTATTTTGATTAATATATACAATTATTAATATTATTAATTTATTTTTTAAGTAAATCAAATTAACATATTTTTAGATGATGGTGATATTTAATGAAGAAGGACTATCTGATATTCAGCCACCATGTGTAGCACAGAATTTAATTAATCACAATGCTATTTTATACAAAGTTTATATAGTCGGAGACTACTTTCAGATTGTTGAAAGACCTAGTTTCAAGAATTTTTATCCTAAGGATTGTGAACTAATGAGTACTATATTTTTCAACTCTCATGATATTTCTAAAAGTGGATCTAATTCTAAGTGGTCCATAATATCTGTAGAAGAGCAAGACTTAGCTATTAAACCAAAAGTGGAAATTTTTAATAAAATTATTAAGAAGATCCAAAATATTTTTGGATTAGTACTAGCAGGATTTGATATTGTTATAGAAAATCATACAGGAAAATATGCTATAATTGACGTTAATGCATTTCCTGGATATGATGGTTATCCAAACTTTTTTGATCATTTATTGAAAAGTATTAAAAAATTGTTAAATGAACGGAGTGGAGAAGTTTTAATTCATTAAGTTTTTATCAATTCATTGTAAGAAAATAAATTTTTTACAGGTATGGAATTTATTTTTTTTATACTTCTGAAGATGAAAAAACATTCAGAATGTTTATTGTTCAAAATATTTTACTAGTGTAAAGTTTTCTAAGATAAATTTGAAATTATTTTAGTTAAAAATATATAAATATAATTAGCTTAGGTAAATGTAACAAAAACATTTTGCAAAAACTGTATAATTATATCTATTCATTAAATATATATTTTCGATAAAATTATTTATTATTTTTTCAAAGTAATATACTGATAAAGAACAGAGTTGAATCAAATCACATGGCATTATTTTATAATTTTGTCTGACAGCGTTATGCACAAGAATATAGAAAAATAATTAACTTTGAAGAAATTGAGTTAAGTAATTAAATAGTATTTTTAGTACAATAGATATATAAAAATTTGTAAATATTGTTAATTAAAATACGGTTATTTTGTATTTAATTTATTTGTTAGGTTATATGCAAATTTTTCGTTATTAATTTTTAATTGTTATTAAACTATATCAATTATTATAGAAATATAAATTAGTATTTAAGATTTTACTATTTAATAAGCATTGCAGACATGTGTATTTACAATTTTGTACATTCTTCTAAATTAGAAAAAATTTAATGAATTTTTTAATAATATTAAATTTATCGT
This sequence comes from Sycophaga agraensis, assembly GCA_018906755.1. Taxonomy (NCBI): domain Eukaryota; kingdom Metazoa; phylum Arthropoda; class Insecta; order Hymenoptera; family Pteromalidae; genus Sycophaga; species Sycophaga agraensis. Next base: position 595,444 of record JACCIE010000035.1, read on the forward strand.
CTTTTTGTAATTAAATATATTGAATACGAACTAAAGTGTATAAACAAAAAGTAACTAATTCAAGAATTTTCTATTTTATATCTAATGTAATCTTCTTAAATTTCCATGTTAAAGTAAATAAAATTGAACGTTTAAAAATTTGTCTTGTATATTAAAAAATATTCTTATTAATAAATATATACATATTTTAATTAGATTTTCTAAAACATGTTTCTGAAGAGGAACTCTCTTTTTCGCTTTCTTTTTCTTTTGCTTCTTTTTCAGCTTTTTGTTTAAGCCAGGCCTGAACTGAAGCAAGAATTTTGAGATTTGGTCGATTTTGTTCATCTTCTGGAAAGATAAATTCAAATACTTCTTCCCAGCCATCGTCACCCTGAAAATATATAGATTGTGTAAAACGATAATTTATTCACTGTGTATGTATTTTTTTAATTGCATATTTAAAGATTGAATAAATGCCCACCCCATCTTCAGCCACCACTCTTCTTCTCTGTTTGACTCTTCGAGGCATTTTGGATGTGATTTTAGCAAGACTTTGTTCATCACCAAATTCAGTCTCAAAATCTCTCCAAGCTTCTAAAAGCAAAACTCTACATTCTTTGTCACAATTGGATTTTAATGAATCGTATCCTCTTTCATATATTCGTCTTGCTAAGTCTACACTATTAAGACCTTCTGAAACTGCATTTGTCATTTCAAATTTAGCATAGGCTATCCATACCTAACATTTTAATAAAATGATTGTAATTTAAAATCAGTATAATAATAAAATTAATAGTTTATTAAGTTCTATTCTGACCTTCACATGTAGTGTTCTTTCAAGTAATCTTTCATACAATAACCTTGCCCTTTCTGGCTCTTCCTGTAATATTTCAAAATCTATATATGATTTCCACAAAACTTCAGGCATATCAAGCCTGCAAATAAACACCAAATATAAACTTATTAATATACAAAAAGCTATATAAGTGAAAATGTATATTTTCAGTTATTACCTTTGCTGAGATATACCTAGTTCGTATATTGCCCTAGCCCTTTCTGTATCTCCTAAAAATCCTTCAAGTTCAGCAAACTAAAAATTTATAAGTTAATTAAAAATTTACTGTTATAGAATATTTAAAAAATTATTTTGTTAATACTATGTATATTACAAACCTTCACCCAGGTTGTACAATTTTCTGGTCCAAAAGTTAGAAATTTTTTATATAAAATCCTACATCTATCAAATTCACGTAACTGAATTTCTAAATCAATATAACCTCTATACAATTTATCCCTTGCACAAATACCAAGAGCCATACCCTTTAAAACAATGTTACACATTTGTATTAACGATTTATTAATCTAATATAATCACTAGTATTATTTTATTTACTAACCAATGTTTTTCTCGCTACAGTAAGATTCTTTTGTCTGATTTCAAACTGAGCATAATACAGCCAGATTTTAGAAAAAGTGAAATGCTTATGTGGTATTAATTCCAAGCACACCCTGAAATTTCAAGGCCTTGTTTTAGGAATATTAATGGCATAAATTACAAATTGAAAAGTTAAATATAAGTATAAATATAATATGTAATAAATAATATGTAAATAATATAAATATAAGTATATAATTTTGTACTTGTAAACTTGTCGACATCGTTCAATATCTTCTGCTTCAAGTTCTTCAAATAAAGCATAGTTTATCCAAAGATAAATATACCTTCTCCAAAATTCTTTATCCTTAAAAGTATATCTTATTTTATTAATCAATTAATAAATATTTGGTGCATTTTCAGTATAGTAAAATTATTAGTTTTAATTTTTTTGTATTGAAGAAAATATTCGACCATACCTTTGTTGGAGGTACATTTGCTATAGCTCTTTCATATGTTTCTCTTATTATATCAACATTTCCTTCAGATTCTACTAATCTAAGATAATCGAACCAAGCATCATAATTTGAAGGATTTTCTTTAACTTCCTGTTCATACTGATATTTTCTTTTACTCACAATTACATCCTCAATGCCTAAAAAATCAGATGTATTTAAAACCATATTTTGAATAAAATAGTTGGCAATATTCTAAATAACATACCAGATCGATCACCATATTTCTTTTCATGTATTGTGTATGCTTTATAAATTTCTTGTGTCTTTTCTTTTGGAATATGTTCTAAGGCATATTTATATATAACTCTAGCCCTATCATGCTTTAATAAAACGTTAGTTATTAAATTTTAATTTAAAATGTGATTCATGATTTTATGACTTACCTCTCTTTGTCCTTCTTCAAATCTAGAGAATGCTATAATTAATTTTTCATCTAAGTTTTCATCACCAAAAAATGTTATAGCTCTTTCATATACTCTTCTTGCTCCATTTAAATAACCATGGGATTCTTCAAATTTAGCATATTTTATCCAATGTTTTACTTCTGGATGAACCATAACAAACCTTTCATAAATTTGTCTAGCTCTCTCAAGTTCTTTGTATCGAAGTTCAAAATTAATATATGTTTGCCATGCCTGTTCATGTGGTTCCCATTCCATCCACCTTTCAAACACTTGCCTGGCTCCTGCTATATTTTCTAACATTTCCTCCATATATGTATATTTATACCAAAATTGATTAACTCTTGGTAGTATAGTTACAGCTCTATCCCACAAATTCCTGGCATGATTTACCTGCCGATTGCGCATTTCCATTTCTGTATATTTAAGCCACAGTACTATATTTCTGTGATCAACATCTAATGCTCTTTCATAGATTGACCTAAATATAAATATATTGAAGATAAATTCTTTTAGTGCAATAAAAAATCAACATAAATAATACTCATTAATCAACATGAGTAATATATTAATAATAGTAAAAGCAACTAAACAGTATACCTTGCTCGTTCAATTTGCTTTTGAGTCTCTTCCCAATGTGCATATTTAATCCATGTGGCAATGGATAAGCGGTTTTTCCTAATAGAATCTTCAAATGTCTTTCTTTTACGATGTTGATAATCTGCCAGTTCATGGGGATCAGAAATCTTTTGCTTTGGTGGCTATATATGAAGTAAAATATTAAATAATTAAATTTATTAATTAAAACTATGTTTATAAATTCACAATATACCCTTAATTACAATATACTTACTGGTGGTAAAATTTCTAAGTCACGTTCTTTAGCCTCACGAAGAAGTTGCTCTGCAGTAATTTGTATTTCTGCTGGAGCTTTATTCTTGACCTTAAAAACAAATAGACAAAACATTTTAGTAAAAAGTATAATTGATTTATCAATTATATTATTAACTGAATTTAAAGTTGATTTGTCTTAAAATTCTTACAGTACATTTTTAAACATTTTTTAAAAAAAATAAACTTTATATTCAAATCTACTCTAATGTTAAAGACAAGTTTCGTAATAAAGGATATTTTTCAACAAATAAAAATATAATTTTCATCTAAAAATTAATATTTTTATATCAGTAATATCAAAATAGAATAATTTTGAGGTTAAATTGTATCGAAATAGAAAATGACTTAAAATGATAAAACATTATTATTTATTTAAAAAATTATTTTTACTATACCTTAGCCACTTTGGGCATTTTTTGTGGTTTTTCCATTCTTGGTTTATTTTGGGAACCCTCTGTTCCACCGCAATTCAAAACAGATCAAAAAACCGAATCAGTCTAAACCAGTCTACACTAAACAACAAAACCTTGTATTATATATTACACTTTGACTCATTTCGCTGGGCAACCAGATGACCGCACAGCGCACCTTCCCATACCGGCAAGAATGTCAACAACTGCCAACAATGACTCAGGAGGGGGCTGGCACTCAAATGGACCGAATGGCAACGAATTATTTAGTACTGGCCATCTCCGACAGTAAGCGCTGCATTCGAATTTTTCTGATACTTCAGACTACTTCGGACCACTTCGGGGCTCTTCGAATTAAATCAGGTGGTTCGGGTCACTTCGGTTATTTTCGAATTTATTGATCCTCATTACGCTTAATGTGTTGTTTTTTGCATGTATTACCGCTATTGCCAAAATAAGCAAATATATTATATGGTGTAGTGTAGTTCGTATATAGATTTACATTTTTTTATTTTTGTGTTAATAGTCGTAAGTTAGAATAGTTGTACAGACATTTTTGTGATGTAATACTATATAATTTATGTTTTTGACGAGGTTTTTGATTAAAAATGTGATAAGTATATTAACAGGCTTAATAATACTTTGTGATATAAATCAAAAAACGACTATAAATATTAATTATATTTTTTATATACAAAGACTTCAATTATTTTGTTATATGTTACTGTTTATACAAATTATAAACAATTAAATTGGAACATCTTGTGAAAAATGTTTTATAAGAATAAATTCTATGTTTTAAACAACAAATATATGTTTTTATTTTTATAAATCATATATGTAATTCGGATAATAGATTAAATTAAATTCAGCTGATATAGGTTTCTCTCAAATATGCTGGTTTTTCATCTGTTCATTTCTGCCCTATTTTTCTCCTCCTATTTAAGTTTGAAAACGTAGCAAAGACACCATGCTCTATTCTGAAAACCGAAGATAGCCGATTTAGTACGAACATGAACGATCGCAATTGTATGTGCATGCATCAGAAATCGACAGTATCGCTCACTGGTACAGATGGCCATAACTACTCCGAAACGTTACCATCAAATAACGCGGAGTGTCAGCCCAGCTCTGCAACGAATCTTGACGAAACGCAAGGCTGCGTGACTAATCTATAGTTTTCTTATTTTATCTTGGGTGACATTTTTATACTTTACTTATCTTAGTTTCTTTACAGTGCTTATATAAGCTTAATTTTATTTCTACTTATATCTAACAATATCTTTTACGAAGTTTGAATTATCGCGCTATTTCCCGCGAGAGAGCAACGGATCGTGCAACCACGTGCAACTTTCGTTGAGTTTAACTTTCTGCTTACCCTGACTTGATCTATGCAGCGGCGTTTACAAATCCATAGTTATGTATTTTCTATTTGAGTCAATTAGTAACAGGTTTAAATAATAGTGATTATTAAGCAAAATAATTAAATGTTAAATCTAACTCTACTTGTTGTCTACCCATAATGTTCCAACTACAAATGCATAGTTTAAATTATTTTTATAAAATAAACAAATTCTAAACTACAAAAATATTATAACATTAAAATAAATAATAAAACTAAAAATCTAAATTTATTTATTTATATGATTATGAAATATTTTATCAAATTTTAAAGCTTTTTATGAAAAGTACATATTATAATAAGTGTTTGTACTCATTTTAAATATTTAATTTCTAGGATTTAGACAATTTTAATCAAATAAATATTTTCTAAGATTATTATATTTATTTTATTATATGTATTTTAATTATAGTAAACTGAAAATTTCTTTTTAACAAATACTAATCGATTATTACTTACACACATAGGTATACACATAAGGTCGATCCACTGGTGGGTATCATATCAAATATAGTCAATATTAAAAAAATTTAGTATTCTTTTTGTTTCTCTGCTCAAAATCTCACATAATACCCTACTGACTTAAGAGAATAAGCAGCGCTGCAAATCTAAAATACGCACATGTGTGTTCGACAGAACTTATACACTGAAATATACTTGAAGGTAGGCACGAAAGCAACATTTAGTATTTATTTCTTTCGAAATGCTTTTTATTAGCTGAAAATATAAATAGAAAGCCACGTGATACAAAAAATGCATAAGTAATTAATAATTTATTTCATGAATTAGAAACAAAAGATTAATATTAAATTATAATATTCTGTACAACTTTACTGTTTTAATAAATTATTTATTTGTTATTTATATTTATATAACACTTATTTTTTAACTTATTTTTTAATCTTATCGTAATAAATTATTTTAATATTAATTATTTCATTAAAAAATTCTTTTTGCATATTTTTTTATGGTATTACAGCAAACTCCTGTTTCAAATAATTTCGCGGTCTCGGTTATTCAAAAGCGATGTAGCCGTATATTACGCGCATATGCAGAGTAGTGTTTCAGTGACTAACTTACAATCGAGAAAAAACAAACTTGTTCTTTACATTTACGCATTCATTTGATCGGTAACATTAATATTTTTCATCTTGAAACTATTGTTGGTTAAAAAGTCTGTAACCTCGTATTATTTGCTAACAACGTTTTTATAGTTGAGCTAAGCTTTAATTTACTGTTTTAGAGAATGACGAGTTCCATAAGACCAATGTTAAAAATAACATTTTATACAATTTTATTCTTGATAATTTGAACGGTTACTATTTTAATTTTTGTTGAATAAAATAAATTTAATATTTTAAGAATGTTTTAGAATTAAAAGTTGCTAGATCCTTCTTAAGCTTGAATTGATTGCTCAATCCCGGAGAAACAGAAATATTTTATGTAATAATAAAAAGAACGATAATTGTAAAATAAATAACCATTTTATTCTATAATAATCATTAATTTATATATTTTAAGACAATAAAAATAGACAGAATCCCATTTTGTAAATTTTTCACAGCATTTAAAAAAATCAATTTACAGATAAAAATTGATTTCGAATAAATTAATTGCATAGTTTAAAGACAATATTTTATAATGATGTATATTCGTATATTATTTCATCGTATGATGTATATTATTTCATCGTATTCTCGATGATAAGTCGGTAGCAATAATGTAATTTTATTAATTATGGAAAATAAAAATTGTAGTTTGTAATAGAATGTAAACTTTTGCTCTTTGAAGCTTACTAAACGACTGAAAAATATTATGAGAATTAAATTCAGCATGAAATAGGTATGTTATATTTACATTACTTTTATCTTTATGAAACATGTTAATAAAGCGAGTAACGAGAAAGATAAATAAAACTTTTTGACAACGGTTTTTCAATTCACAATAAGTTCATGGTGTATATAGCCATGTACAATAAGGACTGAAAAATTTAATTTTGAATCTCTGGTAATGCATTAATTGAAGTTGTATTTAAGAACAATGTATCTTGAGATGTTTCATTAGTTTAGAAATGAAAATATTTATTTTTTTAATCTAAATTGATTTAATAATACTATATAGTTTTATAGTAAATAAATTAATATTAATGGATTTATTTATAATCTATTTTACAATTATACTATATTTTTATTTAGGTCTTTATTTTAATCTATAAAAGTTATTTAAATATGCTTTAATAAATGGATTTAGTAAATAAATTTAAATTTATTATTTGTAATTGTTTTACTTAAATACTGTCAACAGTAAAAATAATTTCAAATGTCACATTTCTATACAGAACAATTAAGTACTTAATGGATATTTTTATAATTTTAGCATAAAATAGTTTTCTGTTTTAATCTTATAGTAAGATTAGATAAGAACATTTACATTAAAAATAAAGAAATATTGCTTCTTCAAATTTAAAAAATGATAGAATAAGTACATCCTTACTTATGACCCGTAACCATAACTTAAAAATATTCAAATTACTGCAGAGTACTGATTATTTTTACTTGTTATTGTAGTTATTTTAAATTAATTAATTGTTCTTTAAAATACACAAATATTAATTTCCTTTTGTTTATACATACTAGTGTAACAGTTTGTTTTGAAATAGACTGTTAATAAGTCATATCTTAAAAACATTTGGAATAATATTTGATACAAAAAAAGTTTAGAAATCTATATGGTGATTTTTATTTAAAAAATAGCAAAAGATAATGTTATGTTACACAATAACATTTTTGCAAATTACCACATTACTATATAAATTACAAAATAAAGTTTCAATTTACATTTCGCTTTAAATTATTGAAACGATCCAATTCTATTAATTAAAAATACAAGAATTATTAAAGAAATAATCATTTTTTTAATGTATTGCCAGTAATATTTTCATCGAGATTATCATTGATGATGATAAAATTCGTGGATGTAGATTTGTACAATATGTTGATCGAATGTAATTTGGTGCAGATTTATATAGATTATTCTGTACAATTTTTTATCAAACTTTTTGTATTAAAGAGCACTATTTATAAAGAAAATTATTTATAGCAATAAAAAAATGACATGTTCTGTCAAAAATATTTTTACGCATATGTAGGGATTGCATGCAATATACAATGAACGAGTAGTTTTATCATTCAAAAATATCCTTTTAGAATAATTTGATATAGAAACTTAAAAAAATTAAATCATGTGCATTTAAAGTTCATGATTGTCAAGAATTTAATTATTTTTTAAAGAATATTTAAAGGTTTTCTTTTTAATGGCATTAAGTAAATAATGGTTAAGTGTAAAAAAAATTAGAAATTTTTAAAAAATAATGATCTAATTTAAATTATTTTAGTAAAATCTTTAATGATACAATGATAAAATATTGATTAAAACTATATATATATATGTATATATAGAAGCAGATATATCCATATGAAAAAAGAATCTGGGATGTCCAGACTTTGTTATAAGATGGTTCGATAAGCTTATAATATTAACGTTTTCAACGTAAAAAAACAGTGTATTGATTCTTCTTTTGAAGAAAAAAATAGACATAAAATAATAGAAAAAGGAGTAAAGGATTTTTTTAAATAATATTCAATTGAATTTTTATGCACTTTATATATAAGTTACAGCTTAAATTAATTTTTTGTGAAACATACATAAAAGAACCTTGTTATTACTTGTCACTTGTTGAGCAGACAGTTAAACTATGGGTGATCTTAATATGTGCTACATGGAGTCATGCGATCCCCTTTAAAAGTAAGTTTGCTGCAGAATGAGCGCCGCCGATTATCGTACTTCGCAGCGGACCGAGTTAACTCTGTCTGTGAGTGAAGTTTCTCTTACCGGTATCGGGGATCAAAACAAAAAGAAAAACTCGGAGAAAAAGGGTTGTTAATAACGAATGATAATTATATTAATTATAAAATAGTTCAACAGTCAATGGGTTTGTATAAGTTTGTAAGAATGTTAATATATAAAGATGATTTCATAATATATAATCATTTAATGATATATTAGTCTACTCTATAAGAATGTATATCCCATTCTTAGACTCATATACTTATTTTAATGTTGTATAGCACTCTATACATATTGTATTTTATTATTCGTTTGAGTTGTTTTTATGTATACCGATACCTATTATAGTTATTATACTATAAAAATGACATTATGTTTATTATCAATATTATATCTAATCATACCAAAAGTATTCATGGTTGTATTTATGTAATTTAGCATTGTTCATACACTAGAAAATCAGTTATCTTTTCACTACATTGATAGTGAATATGATATAATATAAAATAATGATTATTTTACTTTTAAAACTTAATATATTAATTAAATGGAATCGTTAATTTTATAATTATTGAGCTTTTTTAAATTTTTGAAAACTTAGTTTTAGTAGATACTGCAGTTTCTGATCAAGAAAACAATCGTTTTTTATATTGTTACTGCGTAGTTCTAATATAAATCTTATACAAGTGTGTAAAAAATCTAGTACAAAATTCATATTTAATAATTTTTTTTTTGGTAACTATAGTTTGACAAATGATATCGAGTAAAAATCTAAAATATACTTAAAACGTCAATTACGTTATTAAGTTTTTTTTAAAAATATGATCTGCAGTTTTCGAAAATTGCAAAGAGCCGCTTTAATAATATCGTTTACAATAAATTATTTTTTTATATATTTCTGATATTTAATATGCAGGCAATTTATAAAGGACAATAAAATATTTTTGATTGTGATAGATTTTACGATTTTTACGATTTACATCGTAATTTATTTTTAATTATATTTATATATATGATTACGATGATTCATGTATTAAGAGAATCAAACAGCATAGCACTTTTTAGTCGATATCTTAGCATTAGTCGTAATAAAACTACAATTATCTACACACAGCACGAAATATCCGTGCTGATATATGGCTCGTATTGTTACATGTTAAAAAGTTGTTATAAAAATTATATAATATTGTGTAGGGGGTAAATTTTGCTAAGAATGAACAGCGTTTATGTGCACAATTTAAACGTTTTAAATCCAACTGTGAACCATAAAATACGAACGTGGAAGGAGTTGAGTAAGAAAAGCTATGCATCGAAAACGAGTGATAACATCTGGAAAACAATTGTTATAGATATATACGTAAGCTTGGAATCCACGTGCCTCGTGGTACCTCGATATGTAGGAAACGCTTACACGGCTGACGCGGGTTGCGATGATTCGGAATCCACGCATGCAAGATGGCGCGCAAGCGAGTTACAAGCGCGTGCGCGTGAAGCTCTCGAGTCCCCCTGACTTCAGCAGCCGAGTATAGCGACGCGGCTTGCGGCCCCCACGGTAGGGGGAAAGCCAGGAGAGGAACAGTGCGGGCAGCGGGTACACTACGCGGAATACGAGTCGATGCCGGTAAGCGAGGGAGGGAGAAATAGCTGAGAAGACAGCAGTGCGCGTGTGCGCGAGCATCGCCGACGGCCGAAGCCAAAAGCCGAGCAGCACCAACTTTGGTCGACAGTCGCTTGCAAGATGGAAGAAACGCTCAACGAGATTGTCTACCAGACGGCCAAGATCTTTAAGGAGACCACCGGCCCCGCAGAAAAGGCCAATGCTACAGGAAAGCTACCACCGTCGACCGAGGGGATGGCCGTTGCCTACGGCAGCCTCGTTGTCATGGCCATACTGCCCATATTCTTCGGCAGCTACCGTTCCGTCAAGCACCATAAGGAACAGCAGGTTACCTCCTTGCGTCCCAACTGCCACTGGCAGCCAAGCCCCGCAACATCTGTTTACTGCCCGGTCTGCCCAAGTCCGCCTCCATTTGATCCAATGGTCCCAAACTTTCGCGCCCGTATGCTTTCCGCAAACAATCTCAATCTCCTAGAGCTCCGATATTCCTTGCCAATGCCAAACAGATGTTGGCGATGCGCACAGAACTTTGCTCATTTTTGTCGATATGCACGATTTTTTCAAGACGATTTAATAGAAAAATGTTTTCAGGCTTTGGGAGAGAAGCCGGAAACGATCACGCGTAAGGAGGCAGCTATGTTTCCCATTATATCCAGTGCAGCTCTGTTTAGCCTTTATTTAATCTTTAAGGTAATTTCGCCTATTCAATGTATTCCTCGCTCTTAGATCAAGATTTGACCTGATTTTCTGCTTTTTTCAGTTTTTTTCTAAAGATAATGTGAATCTTCTGGTCACTGTGTACTTCCTTTTCCTTGGAATTTTATCATTGTGCAACCTTTCAAGGTAGAGTCATTTGAGCAATACATGGTTATTTTTGTGTACTAATGCTAGATCAGTTGAATTATTTGCATTTTCTTTTTTAGTCCTATCCTTTCTTCCTTGGTGCCTGCAGCTATTCCAAAGACTCAATACCACTTACGACTTACTGAAAACAATGATGATGTCGTAAATTATAAGTTTAATCTTCATGACGTAGCATGTTTACTTTGTTGTTCTGTAGTTGGTCTTTGGTATATATACGAAAAGGTATAAATAATTTGGAAACTATTTTTAAAAAATAATTCTTTAATTTTACTAATGATTACTATGTTTTACAGCATTGGATTGCAAATAACTTATTTGGTATTGCCTTTGCCATAAATGGAGTTGAACTTCTACATTTAAATAACATTGTAACTGGCTGTATATTACTATGTGGACTCTTTGTTTATGATATTTTTTGGGTGTTTGGAACAAATGTTATGGTTTCAGTGGCTACAAAGTTTGAAGCTCCAATAAAACTAATATTTCCTCAAGATTTATTAGAAAAAGGACTTCAAGGCAAAAATTTTGCTATGTTAGGTCTAGGTGACATTGTAATACCTGGAATTTTTATTGCGCTTCTATTGAGATTCGATCACAGTCTCAGTAGAAAAAGAAACACATATTTCTACACAACATTCTTTGCCTATTTTGTAGGCTTACTCGTCACATTACTGTTTATGAAACTGTTTAACCATGCACAACCTGCATTATTATACTTGGTTCCTGCCTGTATTGTAACACCCTTATTAGTCGCACTTGTGAAAGGCGATTTGAAAGCATTGTTTTCGTAAGTTGTTAAAATATATATAGTTTAACAAATCTATAAATTTTCTAATATGCATTTTTAAATAAAATAAAAAATAAATAATTACTTTATATCCTAATAGTACAATTTAATTTCAGGTATGAAGATCATCCATCCAAAGATGATGAAAAAAATGAAATTTCAGCAACTAAAATAGATAGTAAAAAAGAAAAATAAATGTTTTTTTATACTCATGAAACTCGTGATACAGTACACAAAGTTGAGGAGTTGAGTGAACAAGTACACATTTCATGCTAACAATGATAATAATGACATGTGACATTCAATGTGAGGGAATTTTTGATTTGTGAGTGTGTATGAACATTGGCAACATGTTTGTGATTCGGTCATATAATGACCAAAGGAGAACTATTGTTGCTACTACTATAAACTTTGTATAATTTTAATCGATTCTCCTCTAATCATGAATACTATTAACATCTACAACAAATGCTATTTTACTTAAGAATTCAAAAATTATTTTTGTGAAAGTATCTTTAATTATATAGTTGTTAACCAACATTTTGTAATTAGATAACTTCTTATTCTAAAAAACATAGATACTTTTACATGAAAATCATTCCACAGATATGAAAAAAAAATTGAATTAAAAATACTAGCTTAATTTTGACAGAAAGTTACCTATGTTAACTATTTAGTAAACGATCAAGAAAAAATTTTTTTTGCCAAAGTATTACCAGCTAATTGTAAACATCATTTTATGTAAGATAATATTGCAGATTATATTTAATTAAATATTAGAAAAAATTAAAGTTTAATATAAAGAATCACTATTAGAATGAAAATGTATGTTTGTCAATCATAAAGCGATGATTTTTTTATTAATGTATAAAATAATACTGATAGTTTTTTCAGTAAATTTGTAGATCTTTAATACCTTTATATTGAATATATTGTTGTAAGCAAAACCTGATTAATAATCTAAAGTAATCCTTGTATTTAAATGCATAACACCTGGACTATTTATATATAATTAATGTTGATATAATTAGTTAAATTGAATGTTAATTAAAAATCCAATTTTCCCAATTATAAATTATTTTTTATTTTTTTAAATTACTAAATTGAACCAAAATGATTTGTTTGATTAGAATGACAATAATTGAATCACTATAAATTTAAGATGAAAATAGTAACATAATTATTATTGAATTTTATAATTATAATTTACAATTATCATTCCACAACTTTAAAAATTCATGGAATTCTATTTGATTTAAAGTACATTACGTGTGCACAAAAGTGAATGAAACATTTAAAAATTAAACTGTGTTTATATGCAGACTGACAACAGATGTAATTAATTGATGTAATTAAATTTGTTATAAAGAATATTTTTGAGCCTAATAAATGAAGCCAATTCACATTTTTGTAAAGAAAAATAAAAAATCATGCACAATTATGAAATATTAATAGAATTTTGAATTTATTATAGTCTACCATTGTTGTCATGTAAATGTAAGAAACTTAATAAACAAACTTGTCAAAATAATTTTAATGAAATTTCTTATCTTTAATTCCATAAAAAATTGTGTACAATAAGTATGAGTAATCACATTTGCTTTAAGAAATTTTGCATTTGCAAAGTAATGATTTTCTTACAAATAATATAATTTTATACAAAATTAATTTATTCTTTATTGAATTTTGGAAGCATCTTCAACTGCTAAATCTTGTGCTGTAATAGGTGGTAGTTCTGTAATTCCTTTCTTGGAAACCTTTTGAACTTTAAAATTAGGCAAATTAACAATCAATCTTTTGTGAATTTCTCGAATACATTTTTTGAGTAAATCATAACCTTCATCTTCTGACATATCTGTAAATAAATTTTTACACAAGTAAATATTGGTATTTATGTACAAATTAATTTTCAACTTTGTTTTAGTTTAAAAAAATGTAATTTAAATTAAAACTATAAAATTTAGCTTTCAACATTGTTTTTGCAACCATCAAAGGTTACAGCAAAAAACGATATGTATATTTACACGAATGTGTGAAGTAACTAAAAAGAATTATAATTATCTTAATATTAAAAATTATTTTTATTTATAATATTAACTTACTTTCTTTGTGATATCTATCTAAGATAGTTAAAGAAATAAAACCACCATATCCATGACAAGCATAAGGTACCTTTACACAAGATGCCAAGTAATCAATGAAAAATAAATGTGGACCTAACTGATCATCATAACCAGCCATTAATAGATTTACAAAGTAAGGGGTTCTAGAACGCAAATAATCTGCTAAATTTCTTCTAGTAAAACTTGCAGCTGCCTTTGGAGACAATTCATAACCATTTCTCATTTTATACAATTGTAAATTTTTGCTGATATATTCTGAAAACTGTGTAGCATCCCCACTTTCACCAGACACAGCCATAATAAGCTTATTTGATATTTGATGAATTTTATGTTCATCTTAAAAAAGAATAATTTTAATTTAAATAAATTAATTGGTTGCAATTGAAAAATTTACATAATAAAAATTCAATAAAAAATTAATAACTTAAATGATGTAATACTTAAAAAATTAAAATTATTTTAAAATATAGTAACTTCATAATTAAAAAATAGTGGAAGTTTATAATAAAGAAAACGTCTATTGTAGGTTAGTTTATAAAATCGTACCACTTTTCATAACCATGATTGAATTAGCGTTTGTCATATCAGCAGCTAAGAGAACAAAGTCTCGAAATTGAATTCCTATTAAACACTCCATTCTTATAAGTAAATCTTTGTTTTAAACAATATTTTGCTTGGGCGATTCTTGCAAGTTCTTGCCTATACAGTGCGATACAGTGATACAGTCCATACACTTCTATATAGTTCTATAAGATGCTGTCTAAATTCGTGTGTCATTCAGGTGGAAGCCATCTTTAAATACAAATTTACCGGCTCTGAATTGAAGTATGTATTTTCTTGGGTGCAACTGCAAATTTATAATTTATAATTCTATCTAATAATTATATGAAGCACAAATTATTAATAATAAATTACGTTTAAAAGAAGATATTTATTATATTCATCATATGTACGTATGTAATTATGCTGTAAATTTATTTATAAAATTATCGAGAATTATTCCCGAGTATTCCATTTCTTAATATTTAAGTTGTACTGCTGTATAGGTAAATTTAAAGGTACTTATTATGAACAATTTTCGCAATATGATTATATATAATACATTTTTTACATACATAGATATTATAAAGATATTATAAATTTAGTCAAATTCATCCGTTTTAAACATACTTGGTACTTGGTATTTTTATTAATTTAATATCTATCAATATTCTCTAAAAATTATCAGTATATTTTAATTGACTGTCAAAATTTAATCGTCTACTCTTGTTAAAAATATTTTTATATTGCAATAACATCTACAGAGTAACAGTGAATCTAGAATTTATGATTATTTTAATTCATTTTTCGTATTAATTATTGTACGAATAAAATACTCATAACAACAAATATTAGAATTTATATTATGAATTATGGCTTAAATTGAGGTTTGTTACTCTGCAAGAAAGTAACGTACATTATAAATTATAATTTATGTAATTTAGCCCATTCATTCACCAGCGGCACAAGCAGTGGTTGGTAATGGCTATTGATAGCTATCATATGCAGCTATATTATAAATGCTTCGTAATGCCACTATAGTGTTGCTGTTATTTTGCAGCCTGTAACTTGTAAGTTGCGGCTATTTTCAATGTTTCGTGCTCGCGATTTTTGTATACAGCTGCATCGAAATTTTTCTTATAAGAATTACATAAACTCACTTAGCTATATCACATAAATAATTAAATATATAATTATATAATTATAATATTTTTAATTATACATGAATTAAAATATATACATGGGTATATATATATATACATACACACACGCATATATATAAAATGTTGAAATCAATTATCAGGCAATTTGCATCCGTATATTTATAAATTTTGCTGCAGTGTTGCCGACAATTTGCCGAAGATTTGCAGGATGGCAAACCTACCAACCGCAAATTGCCTGCAAACAGCAAGCACAGAGTTGCTGCAATCGAGGCTTCCGAAAATTGCTCGGCACATGCTGCTATCTGGGTTGCCTGTAAATTGCAGCTTTTTTCAATGTTTGATGCTCGCAATTTTTGTAGCTGCGCCCTAATCTTAAAATTATATATAATTGTTATTTTTTATTTTAAAATTAAAGCAATTCATTAAATGTTAATATTTTATATATTTCACAAACATATATATATTTAAATTATAATAATCATAATTAAATCATATTAAATTAAAATTAAATTAAAAAATACAATAATATTTTTTCAGCTGTTGACTTTCATATTTATTCATGTAAAGGAGTTAAAAATTTGTTGAAACTTGGAGGCATAAATGAAATTAATGGAAATTATTAATAATTAAATTAAAAATATAAAAATTGAAATACACCAGTATTTAATGTTTAACGTACTTACAAGTGAATTAGATAGACAATACATTGAACATTAAATAAAAAAAAAATATGCTGTGGTTAAAACAAAAAATATGTATTAAAATAAAAAATTACGACGCTAATGAATTAAACAAAAATATTTGAAAATGCACGAAATGAATGGCTGCAAAGATTATGCAGCTGTTCATATCTGCGGGAAATTACTAGAGTAGGTCGCCACCAGTCATTTTGCCAGTGTTGCCACTATTGGTGTTGCCGTTATGGGCTTGGGATCTCCAACTCCCAATCCTCCCGACAATCGATATGCTTTTCATACATGCGTTTTCCCTGCTAGTTGTTTCAGTTGCTTCTTGCTAGTTGCTTGACTATTTTGTTGGCTTTCTTGTGTATCATCTGCTCTGCGCCCAATTGCTACAGATCCTGATCCCTGCCTCCGCAAGGTTTTCTTGTCTACGCCCTACACTGCCCTACACATGTCTACCTAGTCGCGTTTCGAATTAAAAAAGGTAGTGAACGCTGGTGCTGGCTGACACTTAACGCCGAAATTCTACAGAAAAGCGGCAATAGAGGTAAGAGTAATGAAAAATAAACGTTTTGGGTGCAATGAAGTTGCCTGTTATTGGTCTACGAATACGCGGCATTTTTCTTTCCCGACTAAGTGACCGAAAACGGCAAGAGGCCGATGGAAACCGTTAGGATATATAGAGTTTAGTTTTGAGTGCAAGGCGAGAGCGACAAACAAGCATTCAAATTTTCTCGCGTACATTGGTCAGTTCTGCACCTAATAATCACTCGGGCATGATAAAGGTATAGTCAAATAAGTTCCCGTCATTTCCAGTAGCGTCGTCAGAAACCGCGTGTATGTTTCCTTTTCTTACACGAATTCCTCGATCTATTTTCTCGCAGTTCGTGCTTCCGTTTAGTCGCCTGTCCTGCTTTTTTTCTCTCTCACTTCATCGTATCCTCTCCGACACCAGTTCAGAACTCTTGCCTGTGTGTCTGCCTCATTGCATTGAGTGTTGTATAGTGCGTGTGCTCTTGCTCCTCTGCAAATTCTCTCTCCCTTGGTATGTACAACGTCGTCGATGCGCAACGATCGACCTTTGTACAGAAGCTCTTTTCTACCTACTTCCATAAATTTTCTTGGACAGATAACTACAAACAAGGTAATGCAAATAATATTGATGGCTTCTTGATAACCCCAATTTAATGAACGTCTATGATTTTTGGGAGACGGTTGACGTTTTGCAACGTCTAGCAAAGGACTAAAAGCTTGTTCAAGAGCTAAACTAATTCATTTGCTCGACATTATCTTTATTTTTTGGACGGTACTTCAGTTACTTTATCGTGATTTTAACAAATTTGTAAAATCTAAAGAATCTCTTAACAGCTCTCCTTTCTTGATGAATGAAAAGGAAATTAAAATCGTTAATTAATAATTATATTACAGCGAAGGTACAAACTTATAATCTGAATTCTAAAACAGATATTGATAATTTATCTGTGTATGCATGCGCTGCAATAATAAACCTAAGGTCATTAGTATTTCTGTTTTATTACTTATACATTGATTGCTTCACTGTTCAATTTAACTGATTCCCTATTGTTATCTATTTTGATGCAGATTAATAATAATGAATATTAATTTACTTATAGGTAAAATGTAGATTTTTATGATAATAAATGATTGTACTTTTTAAAAATTAAACACTTACTTTGTTCATAACTTTTAATAAATATTATTGCCAAATAAATTATAAGTGTACTTAAGATGTAAATCTGATAAATTACTTAGATATTATATAATTAAATTAATATTTTTATTTTAACATTCTAAAAGGATATTAATCATGGCTGTCAACGTATATGCAACTAATGTGACTTCGGAAAATCTCAGCCGTCATGATATGCTAGCTTGGGTCAATGATTGTCTGCAATCGTCATTTTCGAAAATTGAGGAATTGTGTACTGGTGCTGCATATTGTCAATTTATGGACATGCTTTTCCCTGGATCAGTGCCTTTGAAAAGGGTAAAATTCAAGACAAATTTAGAACATGAATATATACAGAACTTTAAGTTACTTCAGGGTGGCTTCAAAAAAATGAATGTAGATAAGGTGAGCCTTTCAATACTATTAATAATCTTATTTAGAAATATGTAAAGAATAATGTAGTTTAATGATAATATTAAGAAAAGTGCTATTTATCTTAATGTTTACTGAAAGCACTGCAAAAATGGTTCAGGTAATACCAGTGGATAAACTTATAAAGGGCCGTTTTCAAGATAACTTTGAATTTCTCCAATGGTTTAAGAAGTTTTTTGATGCTAACTACGACGGCCGTGAGTACGAAGCGTTCGACGCACGCGGTTGTATTCCTTTAGGTTCTGGAGTTGATGGTACTCATAACATTTCAAACTCACAGTTGGTACCGCTTCCTCAAAAGCAACACATGCAACAAAAACATATTCAGCAGAGACAACCTATTCCGCGACAACAAATGAGTACATCGATATTTAATAAAAAAATAACTTGCTGTAAATCCATGCACTGCCTGTTGCATGTTATTTAATAGGTTGTAAATATAGAGCTAGATGTTGTTGTATTTACACATCTTAAATTACTTTTTGTTTGCTTGTGTACAAACACATTTAACAAAAAAAGAGAATAATTTCTTTTATGATTTATCATTTTCTTGTACCTGTAAATACTCTTTGTACATAACATATTGGAACATAGAGTTAATGTATACTTAAATCAGTAAACTTATAAGGTAGTAATTTAAAAAATATTTTTCATAGATGTCACAAGGTTTCAGTGTCTTGCACTTTATATATCAGTACACTTTAATATTTTATGCATATACAATTGAATTATTAATATTTGAAACTTTCTCGAATAGAAAAATAGTTCTCTTGATGAGTAAATCTATCAAACCCTAAGTCCGCGTATATAATTTTTAGAACTTCATTTGTTTTGATAAAAGTTATACATAGTTTCATTGGAAGTATCTACATTTCTTTGCCAGACTTTGGTCTAATCTGCATTCCATTTGCAAGTATATAGACTATGAGGTATTCTATTTGATGAACTAAAATTATTTCTCAGTAAAAAAAAATTACTTTAATTAAAATAATTTTAATTTAAAACTAAAATATTAAAATATTATTTTCAATATTGTTTTGTGTTAAATGAATAAAATTCTTTATTTAATTTTTTTTATCGTGGGAATCTCACATATCATTTCCAGATAGTACCAATCGATAAGCTGGTCAAAAGCAGGTTCCAAGACAACTTTGAGTTTTTGCAATGGTTCAAGAAATTCTTTGATGCAAACTATTCAGGAACAGAAGCTTATGATGCTCTCGCTATGCGAGGAGGTGAACCTATGGGCAGCGGTGGCAATAATGTACCGCGAGGTGGTGGAATGGTAAAGCGCACTACTTCAGTGCCACCTAAGCCAGCTGCTAGGACCGGTACAGTCATTAAAATAATTTTTTTTCTAATTTTTTATATCATATTTGAAATTAACACAGTATCAAAAAATATAATCGAAATTCTTGCAACAAAACTTAAAAATCATACTAACTGTTCACATTGCTAATAAAATATTAATTGGTCAAATTTATGATGAAAACTAATTTTCTGTGAGAGCTTAGGCTTATTTTGTCATCAATGAGTGGTTACACTTGCCTTCAGTTTACACAGTTTTAAATATGAAATCAAAAATATAAATTATGGCATAATTAATAAAAATTCGTCATAGGTGAAGGACTGCCATCTACTGTCCAAGTAGCTGCAAAATCTATACAAAAAACTAGTAATTATTTTAAACATTTTTTAAAGATCTTTTTTTTTAATTTTTGTGGAACATTGCAGAACTCAAAAATTCTTATGTATATAAAAATAGAAATTGTATTATAATAAAGCATGAATTATATGCGTATGTATATGTTATGTGTCTGACACAAATTTAATTAATCTAAAAACACTTATGCATGATTTAAGAGCCTGTTGATTTCACTTTAGAAAATTTTATTCACTGCTTTTAATTTTAATCACTTACAGTAATTATGAGATAGAAATACTTAATCTTGTTGTTACTATAATTTCAAAATGTATTGTCATGCTTTTATGGGTGAATATTCATTTATTCTAAAAGTAATATTTTTGTTTCAAATTCTTAATTTACAATAATTATTAAGCATTATCAACAAAGTAAAGTATTTTAATTAAAATCTTTCTGTTTTCATTAGTAAGTAAAGTACCACCAAGTAATCGTGCACCATCAAAACTTGGAAGTCTAGGAAATCGAGGTGATTCTGGGAAAGTTGATGAACTTAGCTCTCAGGTATTAAATTATAGTTTAATTATGCTTAAAATTATAAAACAGAATTTATTTTATTACATGAATATTTGTTTATTTGTAGGTTATGGAATTAAAAATAACTGTTGATGGTTTGGAAAAGGAGAGAGACTTTTACTTTGGTAAATTAAGAGATATTGAAGTAATGTGCCAAGAATGTGACAATAGTGAACCTCCACCAATTATTCAGAAGATTTTAGAAGTCCTTTATGCTACTGAGGTAATTTTTAATGTACATTTGTTTTTGTATTTAAGATATTGTGAATTTTTCAGAAACATGTCAGAGATTAATAAATATTTAGTTTGACCAAAGAATATTTTAAAAATGAAAATTTCAAAATTCGCGTATTCATTTGAATTTTTGTTATTTTTTTTTTATTATGTAAAGTGAATAGGACGTTTCGAAAACATGATTTCAGGACAATGGAAACATCGATGAATGTGGTGATCAAACTTATTAATTTAAATTATTTGAGTAGCTGTTCGTTGTAAAATTAAGGTAATGCAATGTGCTGTACAGTTATGTCCCGCGTATATATTGGTTTAGTAATTGGTTCTAAATGGTTCTTTTTATCAATTTTATTGAAAAATTTTATGAATTAAATTATTGATAAATGTTTGAAAACAAAGTTTTTGAAACTAGTAAACATTTGAAATATTTTAAAAATGTTATATTGTCTTCATTTAAGTCTTTTACCTCAATTAAATGTACATATATTCTAGATTTTTTGGATTAGCATTTTTTATTTTTATTTTTTTTATTACTTTATAAAACATTACTCACTGATGATATCGTAACTAACGATGTTTTGTTACTAAAGTTCGATTATTGCTATTTCTCACAAAACAATATAAAATAAAATAAAAATTTAACAATAAATTTGATTCTTTTCAAAGACCTTGGAGTTGGGATACCTTCAATTATGCTTCTTTTAAAATACCTCGTAATTTCTTAAAAAGCATATTGATCTACTAAATTTCCAATTGTAGAATTAAAATTTTATTGTCTGATTAACATTTGTGTCATAAAACAATAAAATGTTTTTGAACCAAAATATCTTGTAAAAAATTTTCAGTGTAACAGTAAATTCAATAAATATTGACAAAAAAAAATAATTTTTATGTGTATGATTATTAAACTATATAGTTCCGAATTTAAGAAAAATGATTATTTAATTTACAAGCACTTTTGGCAATCTTAGTTTTCATTTAATCAAATTTCCACAATTGATACTGAAACAGTTTAGAAATATGCAAAATTTATTACTTAAATGTTAAAGTATGATTTAAATTATTTATCTTGTAGGATGGCTTTGCACCTCCAGAAGAAATAGAAGGAGAAGATCAAGAAGATGATAAATATTAAATGAATCGATTTTTACGGTTCAAAGAACAGAGTGGAGCAATAGAGTCAAGTCTGTTTAATGTCAGTGTCAACACATGAAGCATAATAACTCATATGAATCGTTGATTGTTTGCGCGTTCTTCTATTTTTTATTATATTTTCCGATAAATCAGATAAATTTATGTTTGCAACATAGATATATTGACATTTACAAATTTTTTAAAGTACTAATATCCTAGATTTCTAAAAATGAAAAGAAAAACAGATTTGTAAACAAAATTGCTGGGCTTGTATTATTGTAGCGATGGCTGAAGGTGAAAATTGTGCTCATGACAACATCTTTCCAAATGTGATTTAAGTCTGTTTATCCTAATTTTGGTATTTTTTGTACGAATGGATATTTGATTCAATAATTATCTGCGATTGTACTATTCTTATCGTATTATGTAAAATAAACTTTTTTTAATTTGGTTTCAATATTTTGTTCTTGATAGACGTCAAATAGGTATGTTTATGGAATGCAATTGGATTTGAGTGAAACTTGCGCAAATGCTCGATTTAAGAAAAAATAGACACTTCAGTGTAATTAATGTTAATTTTTTATAAGTTTTGTACGTATTCAATTTCAAATCAAAAGTTATACATATTCCTGAAGAAAAACTTAAATTCATTTTTTGAATTTTTAGAATTTCTACCTAATTTTATTTAATAAATGTTTATCGAAGTACTAAAATGTTTAAACTTTTATATTTTTCTTACACGCAACTAATTTTACAGAAAATAGAATAAACTGTAAAAAAGTCATTTTACAATGAATAATTTTAAGCTTATGATTGTAATAAATGTTTTTACTATTCAATTTGTTCGATGCAACGCCTTTATATCTTGACCATAAAAAAATTAGAATTAAAAGCGAATCTTGTTCTATCTTGTACAGAAGTTAAAAGTATAACAAAAAGAGTCTATTGTATTAGCTAGAAATAATAATTGGATATTATATGAACAAATGAGACATGATATAATATATAGTTTTAATCAAAATTCAATACAGATTAGTTTTAGGATACTAATTTCAAAGTAAAACAACTTTATGAATAATATTATTTGAATATCTAATTTTGTTTTTTAATCTTTTAGAGATCTGATATTTATAATTATAATTATGCATCGAACAATGCATTGTATGAGTCTGTAAAATTTGAATATTATACAATTTGAATAATATGCGAGACGGAAAATATGAAATATTTGTCTCATGCACTGAAACATTCATTTTAAAGCATATTTATAATGTACGGAGCACGTTGCAACATGTTGAAAAGATTATAGTGGTTGAATTCACCGTGTATTTATTTAGCATGGTACATGTGATTGTTCACAAATTTGCTTTCGATTTGAAATTTTAACGCTGTAACGAACGTTTAATAAAAGCGAATTTTAAAAAGATTAAGAGTTTCCAAAATGTTTTACTTTCCAATATACTTATAAGTTTTATAGTAGATTTTTTTTTGTGATTATCCCTTATATTGAGTAAAATGTTTATAACGTTTTCTTTTTATCTTTATATAATTGATAATTAATTATGTATTATGGAAGTAGCAAGTTGAAATTTAATATTTAATAAGATACATTTTATCAAATTATTATTAAAGGTGATTTCTCTTTTGCACTATTTTAAAATTTGTATCTAGTGGATTTAACTTCATTTATTATTTTCATAGAGAAATCTAATTGAACCAAAATGTCTATTATTACAGAAGTATAGATATTTAATGTCATTACATGGTTTTTATGACGACACATTTAAAGTATTAGATTCAATGTCACGATTTTATAGCTAGAATGTTTATTTGCTAACATTGTTTAAACTAAAAAATTTCATATTATGAAATTTATTTTTTATATTTTTATTTTATTCAGAATTTATTTTTTCAAATATAAGTAGGGATAACATGGTGATGTTTTCTATAAGACATAATTTTTTTAGATAATATTAGCTTCTAATTGACAATTTTCATTGTTATATTCATCGATAATTTTCATCGTTGATTGTTTGTATGACAATCGCATTGGATCGTATTCTACTATCATAACTGTTTTGTGCAACAAATTTGTTTATGTTTCAAAAAATATAGTCAATATTCAAGAATGCATACATATACATTTATTGATATTATATATGCATATTATTTGTTTATTATTGAATATACGTATCGCATTTAACATCACTAATTAGTTAAATTTAATAAAAATTTTTAATTATCTTTAATTTGTACGACGCTTATAAATAATAACGGATAATCTATAATCTATAAATAGCGACCAATAATGATATAACAATACTATTTGATTTCTGAGAATTTGCAGCTTCTACTAGTATTGGAATTGCTAGAATCGACTCTTCTTGAACGCGATTTAATGCCAATTTAGAGTAGCACGCGAGATATCCGAAGTTCTTGAAGTTGAACTTAGATTAAGAAAGTTTTGATTTTGAAAATATCATGGTGCCATTTTAATTTCTAGGGTACGTAGATTTACAGAGAACAATGTTCTTCTATATTTTAATCCAAAAATTCATACGTACAAATTGCTAGTCTAATTGTTTTTAAGTAGAGCATTTATTACATCTAACGTTTATTTACAATTAATTATCCGTTTAGTATATGGAGCGTTTTCTATATTTTAAAAATATGAATTTTAATTATTTAATTTTACAGATGCCTGAGATCCTAATATAGTTTTACGTTGAGCATTGTAACTTTATGAATCACATCCATTTTCCTGAAATCGTTTGACGTGAAAACTTTTAGTATCGCAATGATATGTCTAATAAGAGCTTGAATTTTTCAAGTAGTGATAAATCTCGACTAAAAGTTTGTTACAAATTTACAGAGACAACTTTTTTCACGTATACTACTGCGAAAGTTGTTGAATTAAAACCCAGCAATCGAATCGGTCGATTCGTTTACATCTTTAATTCTAATTTTTACATTTATGTAATTAATAGAAAAACCAAACGACTAATAACGGCATAATTATGTTTCTGCATACATGTATAGTAATCAATAGATGCAAAGTAGCCTAGTTTAAATAAAACTGTACGGCTCAAGTACGTCAGCACGCGAATGAATTCTATAAAGCGTTTGAGTTGAAAATTGTACAGTTTCAAAGCTGACTTCCAAATCAAGATAGCTATTTCCAAGTCATAACGATTATCGTAAGTGCAGCAGAAGTTCGCTAGGACTACTCGTGTTATTGCTCGTACTCTTTTTACTGCGATACGACGAGGCCTGAACTGCGAACATCCCCTACAAATCCCGGACTCCCGGCGGGCTTTGCGCGATCGCTACGCCGCCGCGACGGGGCATGTAGAAAAGTAGTCCGCACCCCGCGGAGCCACTCACGAGTCACGACTCGTGCAAAGTGCGAACTGGGAAACGAGGAACTCGCGCGCCGGTGGGTATTGGGTAGGGCCCTCGCATAGTGGGGGAGGGGGGCGGTTTGGCGCGAAAAGGCGCGGCGCAGGCCGGCACAGCGAGACCCGAGTACTCGACTGGTGCACCGGCGGCACTCGACAAATAGAGCGAAGCGCGAGGAGCAACCAGCGGAGCCGAGAACGAGGAGCATGCAGGCCGCCCTGGACCGGAGCTGGCGAGCGACCACTCACTGATACACCCGCAGCCCCAGAGAGCCACAGGTATGTCGACGAAGGGCCTTGGGCCCAGTCCACTCGTTACGCAATTCTGTAATCCTAACACGTTACACAACGCACGCGGTGTTTTTAATCGTTTCCCTCGTCGCACGCCTTACTAGCGCGCCAACCGCGCTTTATAATCGCCTTTTACCCATCGCCCTGCTCCTAACGGCATTGAGCAGGTATTCGAAGGGTTTGCTTTTGTTAAACTCGGCAGTTCGCTGTAAAGGTCGTCATTTAATACTGCAGCGTTAGTTTCGGGGCAGAGTCGTCTCCGATGCACCCTTATGGTACAGTTACATCTTGACGGGCTTTTGCGTTAATCTTCACAGCAGCTAGTGTACGCTGTTACTTGTAATTTCGTAATTTCCGTTTTAATGGAAGAAGCGCGTTTTTTATCTCTACAGATTGTAGCTCGAGTTTGACTCGTGCAGTTGGGTAACTACCTTACGCATCTCAAAAGAGATATCTCATTCTACGCAGCCAATGTGCAATTTTTGAGATTCAGTCGCCAAATGCGCCCCTGGCAGGCTAACTTCGCGCGCATATCGAACCCACTTGCTTCTCGCCGCTTGACGTGGTTCCCGCCTATTAAACCAAACGTCTTTTTTCCCCGCGAGAAATAAAAATATTGCTGCAATTACGCAATAAGCACGTTGTCTGCGCTCGCTCGCTCATTTAGATCTAGACGATTAGACTATCTTCGGCGCAAGGCTCTGTCGGCGTAATCGTGCTCAGCACCCAATTGCTCTTCCCCTATAACCCAACGACTTTACATGCCAACCTGCGCCAGACTTTCACCAAACTTGGTCGCCCGTTCCCCGAGTTACGCGTCAGTTATACTCTTAAATTTTCGCATTTTCCAATTGTCTGTATATTTGGTTGAAAGGTCTAAACATGTTCGTACATCGGCTTTGTACATTGGTCAATATAGGGGGATCCTTATGTCGCAAGCCGCGTTTGCCAGATCTCGCATAATTTCTTCGCGTATATCTAGCTATGTTTATTTAATTCTTGGTATCGCGTAAATTCCTCATGTACAGCATTCTATATTTCTTCCTGAATATTCAAAGTTTACATTATGTAGACCGCTACAATAGTAGACCTCTTGCTTTACACAAGCTATGAAGCGAGCGAGTGGAAGGGTAAAAACTAGGCAAGCAATCAGGGTTTACAACCAAGAAAATAGTTTTGTATTATACGTATAAAAATAAAAGTTTTAAATAATCATTGAAATTATATTTCAAAAACTTTCATATTATCTCGACTTAACAGTACAAAATATTGATTTGATATCGTTTTTGTTGCATTTAGTAATCAATATGTTTCTGTATCATAATTGCATTAATCTCTTTTAAATAATCACGTAATATAGAATACGTGAACGTACCATATGGAAATACTTTAAAAATATTCAAGTTCATAATATAAGTTAATTCAATGAAAAAATCAAATACTACATAAAAATCTGCAAAGCTAATATGATAAAATGGAATAACCATTTATAGATATAGGTTTTATAAAATCCAGTTAACGAATTAGCTGTCCCTATATGACATGTGTGATTTTAAAAATGTCGATCAAATAAATTCTTTAACCACAGCTCTCGTACTGGCAAGATAACTGTTTTTTTATAATAATTGACAGCTGTATAATCAGTATGGCGTCATTATACAGAATGGTCTACGAGTTATGCATTGTTATAGTATACTTAACTCTAACTGTCTACTTCTGGAAATAATCATAATTTGCATGAACGCTTGACGAGTTTACATATATATATTTCAATAAAGTCACTGGAGACAAATGCGATAATAAAATTGAAAAACATTTTTCGGATAAGTGTCTCTTTTTATATGTAGAAGCGAAAGAGATAAAATATAAAATAAATAATTTATTGAATCAAATTAGAGAATAAGAATTTTTTAAGATAAAGCTTTAGCAAAATTTGATACATATTCCAATATAGTTATATTTAGCACGTAAAATCTAATGATAATGAAAAACGAATCTGAAAATAACGGAAGTAATCCCTATGAGCACAAAGTGAATAAAATATATATTTAGAAATAAAATGTCATTTACAGGTAATATTATTTTAATACACACATTTAAATATAATTCATAAGTTAATCAGCTAAAATATTCTTATTTGAAATTGTTATCAATAAATTTCTGATTCTGATTAAAATAATAGAAACGCGTATTAAAATACAAATATAATTTTACTAAATTATAAAATTTCTGAGTAATTTTTGTTTTTATAATTTATAAAAATGTTAAGAGACTTGATGCACCGCGTCATGAATATAAAAAACAAAGAGATTTCTCAACAAATGATTATTGATAAAGATGTAAAAGACAATTCTATGAATTCATGAAACAGATTGTAGGTTGAAGAAGAGGTTTGACAATTCGCGACAATCGTAATTAGAGAGTAGCAGCTCTTATTCAGTTAAACACACTCTCCATCAGTTGCTTATCAGTGCTCGTGATGTTTACCATTTCTCACTATCATCGTTATTTTCCTTTCACCAGTACCTAAAATCCGAGACAAACGCAGTTGTTATCAGAGTTGTGCGGAAAAAAAATTCGCAGATCGAAACGAAGCATGTTTAAAGTGCAACTGAGTGAAGAAGAATCAAAGAGACAAATGCAAAGAAAAAGATTGCGATCCATATATGCAGTTTACAATAATAGTTACATCTCTCTTTATCTTATATGCATATCAATGTTATTTTATTTATCAAAAGTTGCACTTCGTTGATGATATTATTATTATTATTATTATTATTATTATTATTATTATTATTATTATTATTATTATTATTATTATTATTATGAATAGTTTTGCAATCCCTGCGTCCAGTATAAGTTCAATTTTTTCAACGCTTTATTTTCATTTAATTGCTTTTGTATATTAATTCATTTTTCGTTGATTCAAAACCATTTAAATTTACTTCAAAAATATAGTTCAATAAATTACTATATTTTGTCTTAGACTTTTTAAATGTACACTAATGCGCATATAATACTTCCATCAATTTTGATAAACTAAAATGCAAGTGAAATGTATGATTTCTACATTATAATTTACAATCATTATGTATTTATCATTATTTCTTGGTATTTAATTGAAAATGTATCATTTGTAAACATGTTAATTTACTTGAATTTAATACAATTTTGAGTACTTGTTGGACATAATGTTTTATATAACAAATGATTTTAAAAATATAAAGACGAAATGACATATAATTAGGAGTTGAAATGTCGTCATTATGGGGACTCGTATTGTAACAATTGATATTACGAGGTCGTGCCTTCCGATACCGATTATCAGGCCTCTTTCCTTGTTATTTATTTATAATGATACATTCTGGCCTTATGGAAATATGTGTGTATAAAAAAGCAAAATTCTTCTTTTACCATAATCATTCACTATTTTCTCGCATCTTTTTTACAACTCAATCTCTTATAAATATTATTTTTTATGTTTGATGTGTACGTTTGAAAGTCATGTGCATTTTAATCGATGTCTATTCCAATAATATTATTACAACTATCTTCTGTTTAGGCAAGACAGGCAAAATTCATGTGTTATAAACGATATAGTTAAATTTACGTACATGTATTTTATACACATTAACCGTTTGAACTTATTGATACACATGAATAAACTATCCAACGATGTCAACAAAACAACACTCTCGCGCGGTTGTTCAAACAGTACGTTATCAATTAATTTTTACATTATTGGATTGTAAGTTTAGATAAGAGATTCGATATTTTCTATATATGTTACTTATAAATTACATGTAAAGATAATAGAAACGTAACCCTATAGAGCTATGTATCAACTCTGCATACCATATTTATTCATTAATCGTATACAATTTATATTACTTCAGGAATAGTAATAATTATTACTAAAGCATTTTTGAAATTTACTCGATAAAAGTTGGATTATCTTAATAAATTTGATCATTTTTACAGTGATAAATTGGAAAACCGATGAATATGGATAACATTAACAATATGGTTTCGTCTAGTGTCGAATCGATATCGCAAATGTCCATTGGACAAGCAGTTCTCAGGATAATTGACAGGATATTGTGGGTTGTTGAGAAATCTATACAATGGAGTTTACCTACACAGGAATTGACAACAGGTTTTTTTTTCATTTTAATTTAAGATTATCAACGATTAAATAGTATACTGAGAAAGTTAATCTGTTTTTGAAATGTTGGACCATTTAATTTACATACATAAAAACTATAAAGTTATGAAGATATTTATTTCATGATAAGTAATATAATATAAGAAATATAAGTTACTTTTATTTAAAATTATGCATTTGAAAATCAAAAACATAAATTGGCATAAAAAAATATACATTTTAAGAAAGCATTAAAGTTTTATTTAAAAAATAGACGCGCTTTATCACATTATAAAATTTTTTATTTATTTATATTTCAAAATTGTACATATATAATATTAGATTTTTAGATATTTTATTTGGGCACATTTTATTATTATAACGATTGACATTTTTTCGTTTTTTGCAATGCATGTTACAAAACTGTTACAAATTAACTAGTGTAAATAATGGTTTTTGTATTACTTACTGTTTTAGAGGAAAACGGAAAAACATTCAATAAAGTTGAGCTTGTTAGGCCACTTCCATGGATCCTATTTTTGCCAGGACTGTTCGTGCTTCGTCTCATTCGAAATTTTATTAATATAGCTGCTAGCATTCTTGGCTTTCCAAAACTTGAACCCACCGACATGGTAAGGCGCATTTTATTTAAGAAAAGTAACGTATCGATTCTTTAAAGTCTTTTCAATATTTAAATAGTCGTTATAGCATAAAATCTTCTATTAAAAGATAAATTATTCTTAATTTTTCATAAAACATTAAAAAGTTTGAAGTAATTTTGATATAAACAATGGCTAATATATATATATATATATATATATACATATATATTCATATGAATATAGAAATAATTCTATAATATACTTTTTTGCATTGTCAAATATATTTTAATCTTAGGTCATTGCTATTCAAAGAAGTCGCAGACGTGTCAGAGCCATAAAGAGCAGTGGTTTGAAAAGCATGAGACTGAAAAAAGCTCCAGTTGTAAAGGTAAAATTCGAGAACTTTTTTCTATAGGTGTAATGTTCGTGAAATCGACTAGTTGCTGAATGCAGGTTACAAATGTAATTAAAAAAATACTTGACTTAAATTTAAATCATGAATGAAAATAATAACATTGCTAAAATTGATAAAGTATAAAATCTGTACAGTGTAAAATCTGTACAATATAATTATCTTATAAATTTACCGATTCATTTAATTAGTACATTATATGTAGCAGTACAACGGATAAGTACAAACTAAATTACAAATTGAAGGTCATTGGCAGTTAGTCGATTTCGGTGCACGTGAACTCGTTCTCTTGTAGAAAGTATTTAAAACGTCCAGGCAGCTAGGAAAAAAGTCCTTGAATGATCTCGAAAAAATCCTTAAAAGCTCGATAAATTCGTACGGTGGTGGTGGGTGTAGGACAGAACGATGACCATGAAAGAAGTGAGTAAGCGCCTGGCTATGTCCATAAGATTGACCTTATCCACACTTTCTTGTCTGGACTCCGGATCTAAGACGTCTTCATCACCGCCCCCGACTAAAATTCGCGTCTCTCATATTTTCGACTCGGTAAGTCCCTCTTGCCTGTCTTTGCAGTCTCTCACATGGCCATCTCATTTACTCATTTTAGCATAATCCATATTGATTATCCTTATATAGTTCTTTTCTTATTTCTATTGTTGTATACTTAATGTATTAATACCTGTAGGTTAAGTTGGGAGGTATGGTTTTTGTTTATTAAAATAGTATAAATATGTAAGGCATTAGTAAAGTTTAACACAATGTATACGAAAATCGTATTAATTAATTTAATATTCATAATTATCGTTTCTATTTTATTAAACAAATTTTGCAACCTTATACTCATTCAGATTGCCTTCTTTCATTCCAAATAAAATGATATAAAATAATATTTTAGACTCCGTACGTGTCTGAAGAAAAATCGGCAGGCGACTCAGCTTTGACGAGTCCAGTACATCCGGACAGTAAACGAAAGTTTTCGGAAATTAGTTCAGAGGATACGACAGAAGATGAGTCGGACGAGGAGCCACTAATTTCTAAAATTGATCGACTCGCAAATGTATCTGGCAGTGACCGAGATTTTAGTGTAAGTATTATTACTGATGGATATTTTTTTAATCTTTCGAAATGGATTGGCTTATTATTCAATTCTAAATGTTTTCCTTGTACTTCTTTTTTAAATCAGTATTAATATTAATTTTTTCTTCGAATCGCTGTGATCAAATTATATTTATATCTATGTAACATTCGTATTTATAAATCGCTGATTGTGTAACTTAACTAAATCATGATGCAAGTCTTATGACTTTTACAGACATGTTCTATTACAAGGATATGTATGAGTGATAAGCTTTATACTATCTTAATATAGTACGTGCAGTTACTTTAATAATCATAACTATATATTTTTAAGGTAGTTATAATTGTTGTTTTTATTTAAAAAATCATGCTTATTAAAATCAATTATTGTTAGAATACAATTATAATTATTACAAAATTATCAGTATTATTTTAAATATTAAAAAACATTTATTTAAATTAAATTTTACGTAATTTAAAATAATAAAATAATAGCTTGCAGATTTTCTTTGAAAGTTTTTATCAACTACTTACTAAAATATGCATTTAATAGAGAAATTGCAGTTTATGAAAGGATTGATGTACGCAAGTAATCTTCAAAATAATCGAATTTATGATTAGAAATTTTGAAAATAATACCTTTTGAGGTCTCTTATGGTGTATTCAGGGTAAAATACTTCAATAGTTTCTTTTATATATTTTAATCAGTAACCAGTTTTAAAAACAAAAATTAAGTTAATATTATAATTACTTTAATGATTTATTCAAATTCAATATAGTAAAAGTCACGAATAATAATTAACTATTTGTATTTGTAATTTTTCGCATTTACAGTAATTCGAAATTTAGAAATAAATATATTCTTATACTCCACTTTTCATTAAAAAAAAACATTTATAAATTTCTTAATGTGTAGAATATAATAAATTATGTGAACAGTATTATGTGAATACTATATGTGCTCATTTAAGTTCGTTAACATTGTAGAAATAAATAATTAATTTATAAGTATAGAAAATAGCGAAATATTTAATTAACCAAAATTTTGCACAAAAAAAATTTAGACTGTATTTGTTATTTTATTTAATTTAAATAGTGGGCACTTTAGTTTTTGTTTCTATATGTGACGTATATTATAGCCGTGTACGACTTGCCTGCAGAAAGCTTAGAAATGCTTAGATTACACTAAAGATTGTGTGTTTTTCATTTATATATTTGCTGTCTTTAGATATGTGTAGCATATTTTATCATATAAACATATATAATGTGTGCTAATACATTGGATAGCATCTTGCACGTTTACAACGCGTTGGAGACCTTGAGACTTGACCCTTCTTCGGTAAGATAGCTCGTGTGTCTTTCTCGTCGATATCAATGACTCTGCTTTACTTTTATTTTTAGTCATTTATAGCATTATTGCGTGAGAAAAAGGAAAATTCTCGACAATTCGCATAATTGCGTTACCTCTTAAATTAGTTAAGAGTACATCTTTCTCTTTATTTTTTATCTTTTATGAGAGACGAAATCAAAACGAACACAAGTAACTTTATGTATGTAAATAATATAGCGAGCAACCAAAAGTTTATTTAGCAGTAGATGCAATCCATAATCTTGTCTATAATGTATTTACAATTAAAAATTAATACAAAAAAATAACAAATATAAAAATAAAAATATTCAAATATTAAAACTTGTAATTATTGTTTATATTTTTTTAAACAGTTTACATATATTTTTTTTATTGTGGACCGTATGAGAAAAATCATAAGCTGAAATATCGTAGTCGGGTTCGATAGAATTTTCCCAGCCATAAATGAATTACTATAATTTGTAATTTAAACATGTAATATTGTGATATTTTCTTTTCAGCCGGGTGAGTTCACATCATCCGACGAGGGCGATTCAATGGACTCTGATGCTGATGTGAGCATAGCATTGAGCGAAGTGCAAGAATTGAAGCTAGATGGCGAAAATGCAGTAAATACTGATAAACTGTGCGACGACAAACTGCACGTAAAGTCTTCTATTACGATTGATAAACAACCAGATTAGTGTTTAATTTGTAAAAGTACATAACCGATTCAAGATCCTTAAATTTACAAGCATGTGTTGTAATTATGAAGTATTATTTCTAAACTTTCCTTTAGCGGTCTCTTAACGTTTAAACGTTTATAAATATTCTGTTTAAATTTGATGCATGAGCATTGCGATTACAACATTAATTTTCGAATTGAAATCAATTTGAAATTAGTTTAACAAGATTTATTTATTATTCTACGAATATTATTCAAGTCAAGTCTTTTTTATAAGTATACTTAATAAAATTGAAATATTTTTGTAAATTTTGTTTTTTTTTTAAATTATATTCATTCAGTACTTACACTTCCCATTATTAACTATTAGGTGTTGGAGTAATAATAGTTTAAAGTGTGATGAATTTATCAATAAGACATCCACACTGATAATTAATTCACTAATCACTTTGTGTTTGTATAATAAAATTAATTGATTATTCTTGTATTTTTAACTTAATAATTAATATTTTATATAAGAACCACATCGAAACTGAATAAATAATCATTTAGTAAATTATTTTTTTACTTAAATACATCAATGTATTACAAAAATAGTAGATTTTATTGTAAAATAAATATGGTATTTGATATCTAAATTACAAAATAATAAATGATAAATTTATAATTTTTAGATTTTAAAACTAATTTTAATAATTTCTAGTTATCGATTGATTTTTAGTACATTTTAAACAATGTTTGTTAATAATTATTATACAATCAAAAGTTAATAGTTTTTTTTAACAATTACAGTTTAATTTAATTTATATTTTACAAGCGTTGTGAATGAAAAATTATCTATGTCTATATGTAGAAATTAACCGAGAAACTGATTACGGTTGAGAAGTTGAGCGAAACAGTTTATGGCAATGGTCCACAACAGTTGCCGAACGTTCAGTCGGCTGATGTAGAGAAGGAGAAACTGCATTTAACAACGTCCAACGGAATATCCACTGATGCAGATGCTAATTACTTTTCGCCAGTCAGCTGGAAGAGCTTATCCCCAGAGATATCTACTTCTCCGGAGAAAAGTAAGTAACGCCTCGGGCAGTTAAGTCGATTGCATAAT
Organism: Sycophaga agraensis; assembly: GCA_018906755.1. Classification (NCBI taxonomy): domain Eukaryota; kingdom Metazoa; phylum Arthropoda; class Insecta; order Hymenoptera; family Pteromalidae; genus Sycophaga; species Sycophaga agraensis. The sequence goes on from JACCIE010000035.1 coordinate 630,823, forward strand.
ATTATTTCTTATAAGCATTTGTCAAAAATTGGTAATTTTTCATTTTAATGAATAGGGTTGTTCTTTAAAGTTTATTTTTTAAATACAAAAACTAATTTACTTATAGCTTATAGTAATGCTACAAAAATAAATATTGAAGATTAATTTCAAAAGAGTGAAATTTTATTATTCTTATTTTTTGGTACTCAGGTTTTTATGATGGGACTGAGATTATTCTATACATTCATTACAAATTTTTAAAGAACTAATTTTAAAAAATCTTAAGTTTAACACTTAGAAAGTGTCGCATAATAACTGTAGAATTTTATGTAGGAATCGAAATATTATATTAGTATAGTCATGTATCAAGGATGATATAAACGTCCCGAGTTGATTACGATGCTATTTATATCCGTGATTGGTTTTTATAACTTTAATATTGGTTGTCGCTTCTGTTGTAACTTCGAAATGATGTGCAAGATAACAATTTACCGCTTGAAAATTTAAACTTTGTACTTTCCGTAAAGTTCCATTAATGTAATATGTATTATAAAATATAAATTTAGTATATTTTAATTTAAAGTTTAGCACTTAACTTATATTTTTAGACAAAAGAATTGTATATATTATTGTTTTAGAAAATAATAAGTTTAATTTAGTATTGCAATTATTTAAGGTGTGTGCACAAGTGTGCCTGTGTTTTTGTAACAATTTAAGAACCACTGTTTCGTCTTTTCCAGTAACTCAATTTGATTTGCAAAAAAATAAAGAAGAAATAAGTAATGGTGAAATAAAAAGCGAAAATGAAGGCATAGACTGCGGTGAGTCTTAATACATAATATATTCTTTGTTTATACTATTATGTTTAAATGTGCATAATTAAATTTGTACGGTGTACATTAAACATTATATTATTGTCAGTTTCTAAGTTCCGTTGCGTGATTTCTATCTTCAAATGGATTTGATACAGGGGTTAAGGTCATTTTTGCAGAGTGTAGATTATTGTCTCCATAATATTAATTCTTAAGCATAATAATAATTATTATATAAAATAATTTACAATTATTTAATAATGATGTTTAGCCTCTGGTTCAGTCCTAGGCACTTAGGTGTATGCCTCGCCATTAATTTTGAAATCTATCATTCCGAAATAATTACCAGATTTCAAATTATCAGACTTTGACGCTTAGAGTTCTTAGAGTGATTATCTCGTCCGTTAACTTATAGCTAATTCGAACTATTATATGTGGTCTGAGAATCCTAACGTTGGAAGTTGGATCTACCAACTGCGACTGTGCAAATTCCATGTTCCTTTGCAAAGTTTGATATACTATGAACTTTGAAACATTCCTTTAAATAAATCAACTAAAAATTCTAGCATGAAAAATAATTAAACAATTAATGAAATACAGAAATAGTTGATAAAAAATGAGCTTTTTTCTAGATAGTACTAAGCCATGTGTCGAAGAAAGTCGAGAAGTAGCTAATGGACTAAGTCAGGATAAACAAAGGACATCATCGAATAGCGGCGGTAATAACAAACATCATCCAAAGCAAAAACGGGGCAATCACGGCAATCGTAAGAAAAAATAAAAGAAATCGAAAAATAGTGTCATTTAAGCACATTGCACTGTCTCATATATGAGTATACTATCATATGACGAAGAAAGAATCCTTAATTATATTTTCGTTCTATTATACACAGGCAAATCTAAACATAGCTTTCTGTGTTCGTGTAGTAAAGAAAGAAAATCAAAGATTGTCATCTTCCGACTAAATTGTTAAGTTATTACGTACCATTATTCGTGCACCGCGACCCTTTTTTGCGACTGTTTTTTTTTACAATTCTGCCGATTACAGCTTTATTTAAGCGAATATTATTCAAATTATTAATATACAAAGATTATGTATTTCTGTAGATCTCTACTGGAAGATACTGTTTTGAATTTTTATTGGTAAATTTTAACAAAGGTTTATTAGATAAAATTAACTATCAAAATATATTTTTTAAAATAATTTCGACGATTTATTAGTGTTTAGAATTATGTTGTCACTATTAAAATTTCCATTTTGCTTCGCGTATTAATTTACTATATTTTCAAAAATTATTAGAAAGAATGTTTTTACATATGCAGTAAACTTGCGAAATAAATTAGTAAACGCTATGACGAAATAAATCTTCGTTTGAATTGTAAATTAAATTTGATAAAAAATTTTTATCAGGGTCAGCCGTCCGTCGATTTAAAAAAACGTATCGATAGATCTTTAGCGAGGAAAGTTTGTGTACATGATAGCTTAATTTTATACTTTATAGGTACTACAACTACTTCTAACATAGAAGTATTCTTATATTTCGGTTTTATCTTGTCTTCATTAGATATATTATATAATTTTTTTAAATCTTTGTTACAAATAGTATGTAGTTGATTTTCTGATAATAAATTATTTCGTTTGATAAATAAAACATTGCGTCATGATCATTATAAGTATAGAGGATAAATAAATTAACAATATATAGTTTAATCTATATTAACATACAATTTATTGAACTTATAATACACTCAATTTGGATTTATATAAATCATTAAATTTATTTCAACTTCTGTTTGTAGTATTGTTTCACATTACGTGTTAGCTTTGCTTCAATGATATTTCTGTTGGTTTCAAGAATCAAATTATACAAGATACGGTTTCGTAAATAAAACATTCTTTATCGAATCATTATTTGGTAGTTACCTCATAAGTGAATAATAATTTGATTTCACAAAAGTATCTTGTGACGTTTTCACATTTGTCAATTTTTAATGATTGTGCAGTTCTTCACGATGATTACAATCATAATTTAACTCGGTGATTTGAAACATAATCTCTTATTATCAGCTTTGTAATAAACTATTTTACTGTTGCATTTCGTGTACTCAAACCAGTGTCATAAAACAATAAATATACCAATTCTCCTCTTATATTGCTTATACACCTAACCAACTACTAACATTATTATATTTTTTTGTGCATTTTTACATTTTACAAATTTTTTTGGATTTTATTTTTTTTGTCTGTTAATCTTGTCAATACTAAAGAGCACATTTATTAGCAAAAACTCTCTTATGTTAATAGATTGGGGATTACCAATAAGATGTTTTCTTTCACCTTGAATAGTTAGTATAGCTATATTCAAACTAATCCTAAATGCTAAATACTTGCAGAATTGCATAAATAACAAGAGAATAATAAAATAATATACATATACTTATAATATTTTAAGAATTATGATATAATATTGACAGCATTAATACAAAGAGTAGTCTGTAGTGAATAAATGATTTGAAATTAATCTTTATCTGAAATAATGTAATGAAAATGATAAAGTTCGTCTTTGTTACAATCTTTGATTTGTTTAAAAACTTTTATCAAGTGCTGTCTTTTGGATATATAAAAACAATATAATATAATACTTTGTTACTGAATGCAATCAAAAGGAAATTTTTTAATAATTTAAAATGAAAACTAATCTAACAATCTTGTAAACTTATACTAAATTGAACTACAATCTGAGATAGTAATAAAATATGACAATAATAAAAAAGTATTAGGGATAAAAAGGAATCAAGAAACGCCAGTAACCAGTTTAAGTACAGCACAGCCTCTTTAGCAGGTCCAAGAATTGTAGATTGCACTCTTCATTATTGAAAAAGAAACCGGTATAGATTTAACCTCTTCTCTTAGTTCTAAATCAAGATTATAATACAAAGTACATGTGTTAATAACTAATAATGTTTCGTAATATTTTAGTGGCAATTTCTGTGGTAAAATATAAACCTCGAAATATAATGCTATCTATAATTATAATAATTACGCACATTAAACAATTAAAAAATGTATCTTATTATTAAAGTTAATCGAGGTTATACCCAATCTGCCACACAATTAACATAGAGACTTGTCGGTAATAAATTTCCTTAGTGATCCAGAGATTGGATTCGCCCTGTTGTTCGTGGTCAAATTAGATATCACTGGGCCTCTTCGAAATACGTGGGATAAGCTTTTGTGAGCGCTTTATATCTTATAAGATAAATCTGAACATTGTGTTCAAGAGAATGAATCAATCTTTGTATAGCTGGTTGTACACGATCTACATTTTAAGCGACTAACTGCATTTTAATCCTTTCTCTAAAATTTAACGCTTAGGCTCTAGCTAAAAGTGTAGTCTTATCTACTTTCATAAATTGACTTGTACTGAAAAATACTATAAAAAAAAAAAGAAAAGAAATATTTTAATGTAAAATCTAAATTTTTAAGTTGATGAAACGTAAAAAGGGCGCGTAGAAGCTGATAAATCAACTCCTATTGCAGATTTTTCATGAAATAAAAAACGGTAGCTTGGAACATGCAGAAAAATAAATATTCAACTTTTCATAATCTTGGATTGCTAAGCATAATGAATTCATACTGCATTATAGATTATCGATGATATGAACAGAACCTGTAAAATAAAATGATTAAATAAAAATTAAAAATATGTCTGTAAACAAAAACTATTAACATATTATTCATAGTAAATAATAATTAAAATTTGGATTATATTAATGTATACCAAACTAATTCAAAATAAAATTCATAATCAGCAATAACAATTATTTTGAACTACATTATTCAAAAATTGATTTTAAACAATAACAATGCTATAAATTAACCTGATATTATTTAACCTGATATTTTTATTAAAAACAGTTGTTTATTAGATGCAAATGCATTAAAAGTTCTAATGACATGTTCTTTGGGTAGTTTTTATCAAAAGCTTTAAATATTTTTTGTTTACTTTATATTTCTATTATTTTAATTATTATTGATATTGAATTTCTTGATTAGTGATGAAACAATAAAACTATGTTTAAAATATTAATAAAAATGGCACACAACTAAAATGAGTAAAAATAAATAAAATGTTCTCTAACCTATGCGTTAAATTAAAGAGATTTGAGAGCTGCCCTGCCGATTACTCGATGGCATAGAGCATGTAGAGATTGCCAGTATCACTGCCTGGTGGAACTAAGGGATGATCGGGCGGTAAGACCGAAAAGCCCAAAAACATGAATGTACGAACCAGCATTGCTAAATTGTAGAGAAAAGGGAGACATGATGTAGTGTTGCATGTGGAATTCGGGTTACAAATATCTGTATTTTCATCAAATAAAGGAATGGTACCTCGATTGGTGCGGTCTTGACGTAGGCAAACAACGATGTTAGTGCAGTGTAATGTCTCCTCGGCATACTCGAGTAGAGAGACGAATCCCTCTTTCGAGCCCTCCGGCAACAAACAGCTAGGTACACGGATGTATAAACATCTGCGCCAAACAACGGTCTCCCATTCCACCGATGTACTCTCCGTAAGTTGCAGATTAAAGGTCAAACGCAGAGACTCATTAGTTTTTAATGCCTTTAGTAATTCATCCTCCTGTAAATATCAAATTATTATTTGGGTTCTTTAGTTAGTAAATGGTTTGTTTTGTTTACAGATATTCATATTTAGAATTCATTAAATATCTTTGAAAATTAACTGCCTACACATAAAATGAAATTAGTATTACATTTTTTATTTTGTCAATTGGATAAATGAAAGCATATTATACAACTATTTGAATTTGAATTATTTCATTTTATTGAATTTATTTAACTAAGTTTTTCGTACTTGCACAATGTGGGAGCTCACAGAGAGCTGACTCTGCTTTATCCCCACGCCGCGGCTCTCTGTGTTGACTGTAGATACAGACAATGCGGCATGGGGCACATCAGGACCACCACAGAGGCCCCACACCCAGCGTTATACAGTAGTGCTGAAGGGCCCTAGACCCTTCTTCCAAAGATTCATCAAAACACTTGCTGGTCATTTCACTGAAAATAAAAAGCAAACCATTAAAAATTTGTACACGTTATAAAGTCATTGCATATATCGACTTTCTCATTAAAAATAAAACTTCTTGAATTTTGATTATTTTTAAATTTTGTATTATCATAAGTACAAGCATTGTAATATATTTACTAGGATCTATGTTACTGATTAATACATTTATTAATGTAAATGTATTTACATTATGATGTGTCTTTAGTTGAATTATTTAATTTAAATATACTCATGGTTGAATGGAATACTGACTTCATCAAAGATTATTCGCAAATACATTTTTGAAATCGAAATTGCTTATCTTTACAAGCCTAAATAATTTTACTTAACGGAAAGTTAGAACATATACTTATACATCAAAATTTGAATCCGTTTTGCATATTTTATTTAAATGACTGCGAATAACATTGCCAAATAAATTACGTTTTATACCAATAATACCAAAGGTTGATAGTTTCATTTAGATTTAAATTATAGTTATATATCGTTAAAATACAACTGAAAAGTCAAAGAGTAGAAGAATGTTTCTGTTAAAATTTTTCCCTAATCAATTACACATTTTTTCATCAATTCATACCTCAACTCCTTGAATATAATTATATCAAATATTTAGTAATTTAATCGATTACGAAATTCGTAGTTGTATACACAAAATGTGTGAAACGTATTTAACATTAGGAACATTAAGAGGAACATTATATGCATGTTGCTCTGGCATCAACTTAATAAATAAATCAATATGTATTCATATACACGCACGTGCGCACATACACATCAAAGAGTTTCTTTAATGAAATTAATCAAATTATTATAATGCAATGAAGTTGATTTATGAACATGAAAAAAAAAATACGATTGTACTAAAACGATTTTCTTTAATATTTAATTTAATTATGCGAATAACTTATAGTTCGTCGGAGAAGGGTTTCATTCCAATTATAGATGGTTTTGTTAACTTAGTGAAACATGTAAAAAATTAAACGCGATTGACTAGTTTATATTTTATATGTTAATACAAATATATACTTATTATACTAACAGAAAATAATGTATTAATTTATATGTTAATATATGTTCAATTGTATTTTTTTACAGTGCCATATCAGCGATTTATGCTATTAATTTAACGATTAAATAGTTCAATATTTTTTGTTCCATGCATAAAGTATCAAGAATAAATGCTCTGAGATTCAGGAATATAGTTATCTTCATATATCAATGTAACTATTTCATAATAGGAAATACATAATATGTTATGTAAATATTAACTTGTTCTGAAAAATTTGTAAATATTTTGTTTTGTCTGAAAGATCAATAGCGATTTAAATTTTTAAAAGAGCGTACAAAGTTGTACGAACGCGAATAGTAATATTTACCTATTTTATCAAAATTTCGAATTAAATATTACTGATAACTGTACTCCAGAGTAGGTATTTGTTTAAACTTTGAGAACAGTAATTATATCTATAAATTAATGCATCTCGAAAAATTTTTAAAATTCGAGTTTATAGTGCATACGTAGACATTTATTACTTTACCTCAAAAATGGAGCCATTTTTTACTACCAGCAATTGTTAAGTTTTCAGTTCACAAAAAACTTAAATAAATATTGTCTTCAATGAACTTGAAAATTCAACTATTACTTACATTCAATATATTTAATATACAAAGTTGATTTTCAAACGTAAAATTGACCGTTTGAATATCAGATTTGCTTTATAAGGAATTTGATAGTTAACTGTTAATTGAAGTTGTGAGCTCAATTTATAAAGACTTGAGATAGTCTAACTAAGAAGGGGGGAGAAACCGTCAGATATTTCAGGCGTCATCTAAATGGGCATTCTGCCAAAGCAGACAAATGTGTTTTGGTTATTGAGAAATGCTAGCTCTTAAGCGCAGTATGTACATGGTTCATCAAAAATTGTATTTCATTGCACATATTGCGGACAGTGTTAACGATACAAACAATTCAACATTATTTTTAAACGTTGTAATAATTATTATACACATTCTTCAATATAGTACCTGTCCAAACTTAACGAAAAAAATCCAATTACAAATTTAAATTATTTTATCAAGATTCAACAAAAAAATAACTTTTTGCTTTTATGCTTGCGTAAATACTATTGAAAACGAACATATTACGTACATAATAAGATTCTTTTATAATTTGATATAAAAATAATTTTTATTTTCTGATAATCATATAGGGATAAACTCTAACTATGTAGATAGATTTTTACGTTATTTAATAAATAGTAAATAGTTAAGTACTAGACAATTAAAAATATATAGTTACATTATTAACAATTAAGAAATCTAAGACATTATAAACAATTAGCAAAAAACTTAATATTGTAATTAATTGTGTATAATATTTACTGTGTGTATAATTACTGTGTATATGATATTGGAAATTGATATAAGTGAAATTTGTATAAAATTTGTATAAAGTTTAAACAAATTATTTTTCCGCATATATTGTTGCAGAATTATTATTAAGGTTTCATTGTATTTCATAATTTGTTTTAAATGAACTAGTTTACTTAAACAAAGGGATTTTTTGTGAGTTATAAAAATTACTATAATCGTGCAACTTTACAGATTTTTACACTTATAATTTAAAAAAATTTATTTAGGTTTGAAATAGTTTTTGTGAAATTTAAATTGGTTTTTGAGAATATTTAATTCTAGTCATTTTTTTACGATCATATAAGGTTATTCTTTACAAATTGTCATTTCTATCCATCATGATAGATTTAAAACAAGCTATTTTTAAATATTAATTATCAATTAAAAATAGCCAAATAAAGTTAAAAATTTTAAATCAAAGTTTACAATATACAGTGATATTTTGATGATAGCAAATGATTTATAAAAAATACCTTAGATGATTAAAAATGAATAATAACAATAAAGAAGATATATATTTTTGTTATAATTAGAATGCAAAGTTTACTTTTAAAGCTTAGTTTTAGAATGTAAAGTTAAGTTAATGTTTTCAACAAAATATGAAATTAGCCTACGTTAATTTTTTTTATAAAAAAATTACAATTATTGATATACTTCTAATTTTATCTTATTTTTCTTTGATCTTAGAAAAAAGCATGCTGAGTATTAAAATGAAATTGCTTTATTACTGTAGATTTTTGAATCCATATAGTTTGGGTAGTCACGTTTTCAATTCAAGTTCAAGAAATTTTATTTTTAATGGATTATACAGAAAAATATTAACTATCAATATTATTTCATATTAATTATCAATTATTTACATTAATATTGATAAAATATCAATATAAGAAAGGATTTTTTAATTCATTAATTCTCTGAAGTTATTTTGATATTCTATATAAAGTGATTAAGAAATTATGATAATTATTTTAACTTTTGTTATAGTTTAAATATTTTTTATATATTTTGATATATCTTTAAATAAGACATTTTATTTTCATATCAATTATCTATTCTTGAGCTAATATCATTCTATGATTAATTTGTGATAAGTTATCTATAATTTATATCTTATCTTGTAAATTTCAGAGATAATAGATTTTTCTAAATAACATAGAAAGAAAACAGACTATTGTATTATACAGTTTAATAACTTCTATAAAATTACTTACTAGTATATACTACTTCAGATTTATAATTTCTGTACCAATTTTTGTATTCAAATTCAAAGCAGGAATACATAAACAATAATTTTTTTAATACAATATGTTAATTACCATTAATTGAATGATTAAAAAAACAAAACAAATGTTTATTAACAGTGCAAAATTACTGTCACTATAGACAATAAAAACAATATATTATTCAAACTTATTTGGTACATTTTGAAAGTCTCTCAATTCAATTTAGATCTAAAGTGCATTTATGTACTCATTTTATTCAATAGTATTATCTTATCCTGTCACTTTGTTAAACTTTTACATTTCTTTAAATTTTATGATTACACTAAACAGTTATCAAACAAAATGTATGTAAAGTATTAATAAGTTGTTTGTTTTACCATTACTTTGTAGCAATACTTAGTCAATATAATATACTCAAAGTAGACATTAGATAGAATAGAAAACAAAATTTATAATAACAGATCAACAACTGTTATTAATGAGTTTAATAATTCATTGTTTGGTTTTATAATACTAAAACATAGTAAGTTAATTCTGAAATTACTTGCAAAATTTGTTTAATTAATAAAATCTTTGTTTAATACTAATACATTATTCTTGCTCACAAATTAGTGATTCTGAAACTAATTCCACTTTAACGGCAGCTAACACATTTTAAGCAAAAGTAATAATACTTAACCTACTAATACTTAAACTTTTATCTAAGAATATGTAATTTTTAACTTATTAATTCCGAGTGCTTTTTAAAAATTATCGCACTATAAGTAATTATCACGAGATTCTAGAAAACTAAGAACTGTCTCGTGATCAGTAATCGCATGGCGACTTCCACGCCTTGTATGATAGACAAAGAACTCGATTGATGAAACAAGTATTTTACAAATCAACATTTATAGTAATTTTCAAGAATTAAATGATCCTTGAAATGATCACTAACTCAAGTTGTTTAGGATAGATAAGTGATCCAAGTTAAACTTCACATTCACTTGTATATTGATCTCGAGTTGCAAACGATTGAAAAGGCAAAGTTAATTGCAACAACAAGAGTGTATGAGCAGTTTGTGTTTGTTCGTAATACTCATAAGTCGGTTTGGAAAATTCTGGAATGTCGTGCTCTTCAGTCATTTCATGCCTTAAATTTAAGCATTAAAAAACGTACGAGGATCTCATGCACACGACAATTGGAGATAATTAAATGTCGTAGGCTTTCCTCGTTCAGCTGTTGCCTCAGAGAAACACGAAATGTGGCAGGCAGTGCCAGTGTGCTTTCATCTCTCTTTTTTAAATGGAACGAAATGCAAATGACCAAGATGGCGACTTTCGAAAGGCGGAGAGAGAAAAGAAGACGCAAAAGTGCGGGTGGCGCGTATATCGTGCAGAAAATACAGTAAAAATGAGAAAGTTCGGAGATTTACAGCGTGCGGAATAGAATAGTAACGTAGAGATGAAGATGGGAAAACAGAGGAAGACGGATGCACAAAGATAGGGAGACGGTCATGTATAGCGCGGAGAAAAAATGGTGCAGTTCGTGACTTTGATTTGGCAAAAGTTACTCACCAATTACTCGAAATTAAACTTGGCATTATGTCGTCCTTTTTACTAGATTCACAATTACTTAAAATTAGATGAGAGTTAATACTCATACTTCTTTTTTCGTAAAATCTTGACGGCTATAACGTGGACTCCTCGCGAGGGCAAAATGTACAGTACGCAGGCAGTGCTGTGCAGAGCAGCTCTTTTCTCTTCGCCTCTCCACACGTTCGTAAACGACTCAGCTTATCTGTGTGCGTGTGCTACTCGGTATGGAAAAACACTGGCAGTGGGAGGGTGGTTTTCTCTCTCTCTCACTCCTTCATTCGTCTGCGCAACTCTACGTGACTCTACGTGCGTGCGCCTGATGTTCTGGTTCTTGCTATATGCGCGCGCGGACTCGTTTTCTCTCTTTGTCTTTCTCTTTACGGCTGCAGTTCAAACCCCCCAGCTGCGCATGCCTCTCAGCTCCTCACACCTACATAGTTTTATATACACTTTGAAGCCACGCGCACCGGTGCGCTGTATCATATCAGCTATGAGCATGTATGTACACTTCATTGTTATGTAGGTAAAAAATGGACTGAAAATGTAAGATTATTAGGCATGTACACGTATATCTACGTCTAACTGTCAAATCGCTGCATTGAACAATGTATTATTATACAATGTTTGAGTATGATAAAAATGCATCGCAATCCCCCTTCCATCATTTATTCAACTTTACTTCTGATCAAATGTGCATACGTTTATTTTGTATCATTGAATATTTTTTCTTAATACACTGATATATAAAAGGTACTATTCTTAGAGTCAATTATGAACTTATCTTTCTTTCGTATCAATGAATCTCAAATTTATATACCTCGAAAATGATAAGAATTAATTGTCAATGCATTCACAGATCCTAGACATCATATACTTTGCATATTTTGTCGCAACTTCTATAATTAGCATCATGATGATTTTTTATTTTTAACGAAATTGCAATAGATCACGTCAATGAATAATTACAATGTCACTAATAGAGTGAATTCTTAGATAAATCGCTTTCAGTTGTTTTCTGTACAACAATACAAAAACTGTAAATTTACGTTAATTAGAATAATAATAGTAAGCAAATGCTAAAGATACGATATTTTTACAAGCAACATTATAATATTAAAATATTAATAAATATAGTTAAACAGTAACATTACAGGCACGGTTTTTATTTTAAACAAATAACTTGCACTACACAATGAGTACAGCAACCATTATTATAATGTCTACAAATTTTTTAATTTAATTGATTTTATTTTCGGAATATAAATTTTTTAGAATATTTCTATAATAATTCTTGAATAGTGCTAAATTAAACAATGCCGCGATATTTCTGTAAAGTTTTATTTAATTTTAAACAACTCAAATAATCTTTTTTCTGATAATAATGTCTACAAATTATACCATATATAAAAAATTCAATGTTAAGCTTAATTTAATATTAAATTAATATAATATTAATTTAAATCAATTGTCATTTGGCGATGCAAGTTTCATGTTCGAGACGTACGTAGCTTGAAAAAACTCCGTAATGCGACCCGCAAACTCATATAATAATGACGAAAATAAAAGTTTTTGTGATAATGGACTAATTGACTATTATTGATAAATACGAATATTGATAACAGACCTGAGGTCTAACTGATAAAGTATATGTTTGACTTCCTTTACTCATTAAAGTACTTGGAAACTGACGATGCGTTTCGATGTTTGGAAGATTAACTCAGATTAACCTCGAGATAAACTTATGCATTAACTTTCATTTATTTGATAATTATTTTTATTCAATTAACTCCTTTCAAAATAATTAAGCGACATTCGATATTGTTTCATACTACAAATTAATAATACTATACTCTTATGCTTTCTAAATAATTCTATTATTTCAATACGGTTTTTGATGTACACGTGGCGAATGAAATGGTTGTCATAACAAAGCAAAGTATAAATGAAGTAAAAATAATGCTTTAAATTCTTATTATGAAAAATACAGTTAAATTGACAAAGTTAGGGAAGCAGTAGTATTTTCTAATTTGTGTATAATATTAATTAAAACAAATTAAAAATTTATGCATATGTATACAATACAGAATAAATCTTGAATATAATAACACGATAATGAAGTGCAATAAAACAAATATTGATAAACAATAGATTGAAAAAATAATGTAAAAAATGTTTATAATTATTGAAAATTAACGGCTTATAAAAATCTATATTGGATCTACTATAGATTCATAATAAATATGTTATATAAAGTATAACGATGTATTCAAAATTATTTTTTATTGATAAACTATAGCTGAATAAAATTTTTAAATTGTTGGAATTTGAGTAGTTTTGGAAGCTAATATTGTTTTATTGGGTAGAATTTAAAAATTGTATAATGTTTACATTTTATTTCTATATTTAATAGTTTATTATTTTGAATATTTATTAAAGTAATATAACTATAAAATTACCGTTTCTGTTACTTAAAATTTTTTTATTTTAAGCACGTACTTACATATATTTCTTAGTGTATTTCTTTTGATTCTGTTGTCTATCTTTATCTCCGTTTCGTTTTGCATCCACGTCATATTATCTCGTATGTTCTATCTCTTTTTCTCTCTATCTGTATATAATACTCTCATATATCGTCGATTAAGACAATGACGTCAATTTGTTATAAAACCACGAAACGACAATAGAATTATAAATGCGCATGTACTGCATACAGCTGGCATCAAATGCATTATTCGATATTCTATTCGAATAATTCTATGACCTAGATATTATTGAATAACTTTTATTACCCAAATATTATCGCACATTTTGTTTTTAAAATTATTTTGTACATATAATATATTATGTATCTGGATTTCTATATCGTTTATTTTTACATTTATTAATCATTATATTTAAGAATGAAAAGTAATATTGTAATATAAAATAACGTGTATTTTCAAATTAAATTAAAAGTCAACTCTTTAAATTAAATACATAATAATTTCAATAATGATATAAATCATTAAAATGTCTAAAACAAATTGAAAATGTCCCATAATGCAAGTTTAAATAATTTTTTAATAAAAATAAGTAAATTAAAATTTTTGAATACTTTAATAAATGTGTATTAATAAAATGATGTAATAATGAAATATATAATATGACTTTTTATTTCACATTAATATATTTTACAGAATTTTAAGGAATTTCTTATGTAATGTTATGAACGTAAATTGGTTTGAACAAAAGTTTTATGTACAAGGAATATAATTGTATTTGGAACGTTTCAGTTGTAATGAAGCTTGCAAGTAGTTCTTAAAGGAGATCTTTATATCCGTTATTGCACTTGCTAATATTGAAACTATTGTCAATATCATTAATTCCTAATTCTGAATTTATTATATATTAATTTGCAATCTTGCAGTTCTCAAATCCGCAATATTTTGTATTTTAATTTTATTTTATATTTTTATTATTCATAAAATAATTTTTTAAAAAAAAAACTTATGTATAAAAAATTGTATATGATTTACAAAAAATATTTTGATTGATCTTACAACTAATACTTGGGGAAACAAAGTTGATAAATGCAAGTTCCCAAATTGATCGTGTTTACTATGATAAGTACAATTATATAAATAAATTGATTAAAAAAACTGTTCAACTTTTCAATATACATAAGATTTTAAAGTTTTCGAATATTAGAACCACAAGACATTTATACTGAAATGAACTATATAATTTAACAGATTAATTAAGTCTTTCTATTAGCTTGACCTGATTTTTGAAACTTGGAACATAAAGTGTATAATAATTATTTTTTGTTTTGTGCGACAAATATAGATGTAATTACTGCAAATATTTTTTATTGATATGATTTTTTAAATAATCTTTAAATTTTATGTTACAAGTTTCATATTACACTAAAAGCTCTTTTTGTTTGATAGAAACATTGAAATAAATTAATGAATTATTCATTTAGTACATTAATAAAGTCGCTCATATCACACTAATTAAATGCAAGTAACTTAACAACATTTAAGGCACAGCAGGTCAGAGTTTTTTTAATTTAATAGACCTAATTCCTACTTTCTTAAAAATATAATTTTTAATCGTTGCTTGGATTAAAAGAAGCATTGGATTCAAATAAATTGAAGGGAATTTGCTGTGCATATCCATATCTAGCTCTAAAAACTATTTAAGGTAAAATGCATAAATAGATTCTTCAAAATAATATCAAAATAAAGATTATTTTTAAAATTGGTGTAATTACTTGTTCAACCACACATAACTTGACGTACAAAATCTTCATAATTTATATTACCCTGTGAATCTTCATGTCCAGTTAAGAGTGTTTCAACTTCTTCATCGCTAAGCTTTTCTCCTAAAAATTTTGTTTTAAAAAATTACAATTTAAAAAATAGTAAGATTTAATTAGTAAGATTATATAATTTTATATCTACCCAGAGTTGTTAACAAGTGTCGAAGTTCTGCTGACGAAATGAAACCATTTCCATCCTTATCAAAATGTCTCAGTCCTTCAATAAAATCATCAGCAGTATCTGAAGTACGAGCTTTGCTTATTGCTTGATAGATTGGTAAAAATACTTCAAAACTGATTCTCTCATCAGGTTTATGCTGATTTGTAAATTTTTTAACATCTGATTCGGTTGGATTTTGACCTAAAGCTCGTAAAGCATCACCAATTTGCGCTACATGAATTTTCCCATCACCACGACTATCAAATAATTGGAATGCCTCCTGGAATTCTAATGAAAAAAGTTTAACAATTATTTAATTCATTGTATAAATTTAATGTATTAATCATTGGGCTAATTGTAGAGTCAAGAGTTTTCAATTTTAAGCTTTCATCCTTGAATTCATTGGTAGTAACATTTCAAATAGTTTTAATTTTTTTGTTTATTTAAAGTGAGCGATATAATTAATTTGTATAAAAATTAATAAAGAAATGAATGGAAATATTAATTGCAATTAGTTTTATTTGTGTCAAAGATCAGAAAATCATAAAAATGCATGAAGATGACACATTTACCATCCATAGATGACATCATCCTATTGGCCAATTCTTGATAACTGAACATGTACATTGCTTATTGAAACTTTATAGCTTCTTCACGAAAAAAAATTAATAAGAGTGTAGACTTTGTAAATAAGATATTTTGAACAATGTTATGTCAATAAATATCTAACATTACTTAATTGCACAAAACTTAATGTATTAATATTTTTCTGTAAAAGGCAGAGAAGTAGAACCTTTCCCAACAACAGCAAGCTTCACTCTACCAAAAGCACAGCTTGAATTGAAACCTCTGAGTAAGGCAGTATAAAAAGAGTGCAAAATAAAAGAATACGAGAGCGAGAGAGAGGAAAAGAAGGAAAGAGAGGAGGAAAAATTCGCGAGTGATCTTGGGCAAGTCTTCGCATTCACGTTCACTTTCAAATGTCGCACCATAAAAGGTAGTCCCCGATACGAGGGAGAGTAGATCGCGAAAAAGGCACTCTCGCGACGTGGACGTTACTCTTGACCTGAATTGAAAAAAGGGGGGCCCTCAACTGCCGTGCGTGCAGTTCTTAAGTATTTCGCTCTCGGCGGGTGCCCCTCTTTTCTGACTGCTTTTGAATTCCGCTCTCGAAACTCATTGCTACTACTTACAAACACACTACTCACCAGCCAACTGATCCTCCGTGTAGGACGCCTGTGAACAGACAAGAACGGTGCATAAGAGCGGGTACACCCTTTTCTTTCGGGTCAACAGATTTTCCAAGTAGAAAAATTATGTCAAAAAAGAAAGCAGGACTTGTATATTTACCATCGTATCTTTTGTGAATTAGCTTCTGCTTCGCCTTTGCTAGCTTCTATCGAGATAATGTACAATGTTATATCGTATAACCTGAAACTTCTGTGAAAATTGGAATCCTGTAGCTCACGAATCCTTACGCTATGGGTTCTAACCAATTTCAAGAGCAGGTTCAGAACAGTTGAGAATGTACAATGGTACAATGCGATCAGTATTTCAGTTCTCTCACAACTTTGCCTCTTCCGTTTTTCCACTATAATAGACTGATATAGACAGCTACATGGGCGCTGGTTTCCATACTATATAGTTAATCAATGTATGCGTATTGTTGTGATCAATTGTGATTCATAAGTATATATAGTTGTAGCTCTTTTTCAAGAGGACACATATATCTATATATACAGTACGCCACCACAGTCAACAAGATCCGTACATAATTATTATTCGACTTTTGTCCTCGCTCTTCGAGAATCGAGATTGTATTTGAATATGGCGCCAAAATTAAAATGATACTATTTCATATTTATTTTGCAAGCATAGCGGGGTAGAATATATGCGATAAAAAATTCAATTAATTAGAAATACAGTAATGCATTCAAATTCTACGTAAAAATTCTTAAAACAATCACAGTATATTATACTTTGAACAAATAATTTCATTTATTAACAGATTACAGTTAATGTTATTTTTTAATATTATACATATTTTTAAAATATATTAACAAAATAATATTTATTTTGCTTTTGATAAACATAAAAGTACTAATTAATTATCTTGCCTTTCATTAAAAATTAATTAACAATTAAAAATTTATAGGAAGTAGAAAGGAGTTTAAACAATATAATAACACTTATATTTTTTAATTTTTCGAGCTGTTTTATTATTAGTAAACATAAATGAAATTGAAAACAAAGAAAATATTTAGTTGCATTTAACAATATCACAGTAAGATATGCTATTAAACATTTGTGACCAATGGATACATGTTTTGATTTTGTATTTAACAAAATAAAATGTTATTGACAGATCAATGATATAATTATATTCAACTTGTTATAAAACCATCACAGGTATTAATTAAAATTCGGATTTTCTATTACAAAAATGACTACAGACTGATCTTGTGTAAGTTTCTTTTACTCATAATTCGTATTAGAAACGAATTATTACGAATTATTTTATTTGTTTTTACTCATTCGTTTTTCATTATTCATAATAGAGATTGTGTTATATGAATTCTCGTATGAATTATCTTCGTTACACACAGTATTACAGAGATATGTAGATATATTTTATAAAATTCTATACCGCTAAAAAAAGTTTGAAATTAATTTCTTTTGTATTTTATATATTTCATATTATTCCAATTTAGATATTAATATAAGTATTGTATTAATTAATACATGAATTTCTTTTGTAAGTTGATGACAGTGTAAAGTGAACTACAGATTTTTATGTTTTAAACTTTATTCAGTCGTTACATTAGTTGATCTTAATAATTTATTTATAAAGATATAAAATTAAAATTAATATAGACTAGCTTTAAATAAGAATGTTCGATGCATAGTACAGACAGCACTAAAAATTGTACCTAATTATTACAATAATACATATTTCAACTTATATCAAATATCAAAATAATATACTTGGAAAATATTATACCTCGTTATTTATATAATATTTTATACAGTTCAATCATATTGAAAGCCAATATCATGTGTATATTATAAACAACAGCGAGAACAACAGTATTTTTTAGTAAAAATTATGAAACGTCATACTGCTTCGTAATATAACAGTAATGCAATATTATAACTTACAATGGAATTTAATTTTATTATTATAATATTAAATCACCAGTTTTATAGTTTAAAATAGCAAAATAACATGGTGAAATTATTAAGTCAATAGAAGTAGTAGAAATCAGTTTTTAAAGATTTTTTGAATATCTAAGAATATCTATAGAATCTTTGGGTTTATACATGTGAAATTTTTTAAACTTGATTTATATTCCTTTTCATAAAATCTATTCTTGTTTCGTCTCTTTATATTTTAATCTAATTTGTTGACATCGCCTAATCTATTTATTTAGAAATAAAACTATAAATGTGCATTTCTTATTAAGCTTGTTTAAATTAATTTGTTTCTTCGATTTACCTTTTTCTTCGTCGTAATATAATATTTTATCGAGATATTTTGTATTGAATATTATTTCATACTTTTATTTATATTTCTTCTTATACAATTTTTCGATTTAAATGAATACTATAGTTAATCATCAAATCATTTTGTTTGATAGAAACTCAATTCATGTTTTTATAATTTTAGTATATTGCCCTCGATATTGCCTAGCGTTTAGAGCATTTAGTATTATATTTAAAAAGAATAATTATATCAGAGTTAAATCACAGTTAATAATTTAATTAAAATATATATAATTATATACAGTATAAATATTATGAATGTAATGATTCTTTCTGAAAAATAGTTGAAGTATATCGAATAATTAAAGTGTATATATGTACGTATACACTTATTTATTATTTACAGTAATTTATAAGATTTTTTAAATGTTGTACTATGCTTTTGCATCAGGTATCTGGCTTTAAAGTTGAATTAAACTTTTTTTATACGCAATAATAATATATATCTATATTTACTGAATTGCAATATGCAAGTTTATTAACACATTCAACATTTTATAGAGCAGATACACAATATATGGTAACTATGTTTGTTGCTGCTAAATAATTTGATTGAATGTAAGTAAAGTAATTTAGAACTAAAACACTAACACGTTGTTTTAAATATTATAAGTATTAAGATTAAATCTTGTTAAAGTTCTATCATTTTTACGCGAAGTTATATAATGATTTTTGTGATTTCGTTTTCCTTAATTCTGTTTATTTAAAAGGATTCAATCACACATCAAACATTGTACCATAATATGTGATTTAGTTTGTTCTTTTTCTAAACAAATTAAGAAAATTTGTACTCTCGAGTAATTATTATTCATGTATACAAAATTAGAACATTGTACTACGTATACTGGTAATATTATATTTTTCAAAGGTCTATAAATAAAAACAATAAAGGTCCATAAACAACGATGAAAGATAAAGCCTGTAATAAACTCAATAATTATAATTCTACTCCATTTGCAATTACACATGTAACTGCATCATTATTTTTTCTATATAAATTTATGTGCATATACAAAAGAATCAATGAACTATAATGAATTCTGTCTTCCCCGCTACCAATACTTTGCAATCAACACTCAACTTTACCGGGTTACTAGTTAGAGCCTTACTACAATCAACCATACTTTGTAGAGCTAGTACGAACAATCTGCACACTAATATGTTAAGTGATTCTTACTAGTATAGACTCGAGTATAGATGATCGCAATAAACTAATAATATGTGTTTGTGAAAATTCGATTAATACAATATTTATTTTCAGGTAATAAACAGTGAAAAGCATTACTGAACATTGTACAATTTTCGAACTCGTTTCCGAGGTGATTTCAGTATTCGAATAGGTATAACTGTGACTCAGTTAGAATTAAAATCAATATCAATTTATAAGTAATGCTTATAAGTATTTACTATGTTCTATTATATTACTACTATTGTTTATAACTATCAGTATAAGTATAATATCGTTAAACTAGGGTTTTATGCAATAAGATAAAGAATAAAGACCTTACATAAAAGACCTTGCAACATTGCGACCTTGTACTTTATACTTTAATACACAAATTATAGTACGCACATATTTGATAACTTTTAAAATTTATATCGAAATAATTGAAGAATGAGTCTGTAACATCGACTATTAAATCATATAATACAAAATATACTAAACATTTTTATGAGAAAGATAAACTAAATAATATGACTGTATAATAAAACACGTGACAGACTGAATATTATAAGTAAGTCAATTACAATATAAAATAAAGGCTTTTCTTAATCTATAATTGGTCCACTCTCAGCAATAATTTTTACAAAATACATTCAGAAAAAATTGTTAAGAATTTTTACTATTTACATTGAAAATTTACGATACACTCGCTAAACCATTCGAATCATTTCTATAATAAAAATTTATAGTACATAAATTGATAACATAATTGATATCATGATACACGCATTAAAAAAAATTATAAAAACTAATGTTTATTACATTATTAAGCAAGCCATATGACTTTGTGAATATATCTCTATAGTTTTCTATTAAACATGGTCAAAATCCTAATAAATTTTTCTGAATATACTTATATAGCTTGTTTTCTAGATGTAATATTATTTGTAATATAGCGAGTGAACGCAATGGAGAAATACTTAATCGATGTAATTTTGAGGGTAGTAAAAGTAATATATCATTAAAATAATATTGCACTTGAGCATCAGTTGGTACATGAAAATGTTTAGTGTGAATTGAAGTGAGATTTATATTAAATTGAAATTATGAAAGTATACACAAAATTTTCTATTTGTGTAATGTAACTTATTGTATACAATATTTTTTAGCTATGAAAGCTATTATTTGATTACAATTATATGATGATTTTTAATTTTTATATTTAAATTATACAACTTCAGAGTATACAAATTAAATATAATAAGATAATACTAAGTATTATTTTGTTTTTATATTTTTACTTTCCGCTAAAAATTCTAATTGCAAATTCTTAGGTTTTGGATAACACTAAATATAAGATAAATATATTAAAAAAGAAAGATAAATTATGGAACAATAATAATTTAATAGTTAACAAAGGTTTTTTAAGACAAAATTATCGAATGATGAATACTATTGTCATAAATCTATACAATAATGTGTAAAGTGTATTAATATAAATACCATAATGTGACGTAATTTATTTGCAACATTAATATCAACACGATGCAATTCATGATAAAAAAAATATATCATTATTTACTATATACCTATATATTAATTAAAATTCATACCATTTACAACATATTAGTAACAAATTAAAGATTATATTATATTTAGTTAATGTGAAATTAACATAATAATGTAGGCCACAAAAACATGGTTTGGAATATACTCTATTATATTGTAATATTTATACCACATCTGGTATAAATTTAGCATCTCTTTATTTAAGATACTTATTCTTTGTTTTTTATAGCCATTTTTTAAACGTTGGAGAGAAATAATCGATAGTAAACGAATTTTTCGATGTTACTAATATCACTTGTTAGATATTTAGTAATACAATTGGAGATAAAATTATGAACTAGGACCATCGCCGTGTAAGAGCGTGAAAATTGCGTTTCGAAGTGAGACATTTGGTGTCAAAGAGGTTGTTTTCAATGGTTGATTTGTCATTGGACTCGTAAATTTGCCGCAAAGAAACCATTCGTTTATTGCTGCTCTTTCGTAAGTAAACCCATCTGCAAAAGCACAAATACCATTTAATACATACGAATATAATTAATATTTTCTCTATAAATTTGCATCAAAATCTTAATACTTATTAATAAAAATACACTGACAAAACCAAACATAATGTAATATATCATTTGGCTATTTATTAAAGAAGCACTACAAAATATAATAAATTAATTGTATAGATATCATGCAAATATTGAATAAAATAAAGTTTGTAAATGATATTAAGTTTTGCAACGTTTCCATCACCGATTTCTTTGCGAGACAAAGGTGCGTATCTCTGTTTTTAGCTTTCACCGCGTGAGATTAAAGCTTTACAGGGGCAGAGATGATTAAAGCATTTTTGAGCATTTTTCTTTTGACGGACTTTTGGAACTTAAGTTGATATTATAATACAAAAGAAACCTTAGCATGGAATCGAGATCTCCATTGAGGTATTGATAGTAATTTAAATCGGTTTTGATTGAAGTGTACATTGAAATAGTAGATAGATTTGAAAAAATATAGTCGTGTTTCTACGTATGTTTATATGCTAGACAAATAGGCAGGGTTACAGGAGCGATTTATTTTAAAAAGATACTTTTGACTGAGGTATTATTCTCTGATCACATTATCCTTGGAGAGTATACGAGTCTTATGTATGTTACTCGTTAGGTGGAATCGATTCTATATCTATAGTTTCAGACCGTCCTTACGATCAAATATGTAGCAAATTCTAAAAAGGAATGTGGTATCACAATGATGAATAGTTGAGTTTCACGTTTACTTGGTTAATAGTTACGTTTTGTTAGAAAGAAAAATGGAAAAATATATAAACTGTTTTTATTAAGAAAAAATTGGAAATGCGGCAATTTACGACGAAGTATTACTGTTAGATTCATTCATTGAGAGTTACGAGAAGATAAGAGAGATTTAGAAAGTTTTGTCTTATTTGCTACTGATTGCATTGATTTTGTTTTATTTTACTTACGCCCTTAACTCTTTCATTTTATCAAGGGATAGGTGTCACAGCTTAAATATAAAATATATAATATAAACGTATTTCTATAAAAATAATACAAAGCATATCCGCAATCATATTTACATTTCTAACATTTATTTACTTGCAAAGTTTTACAATATTAATTTTCTGATTCAATGACTCACTTTTAAGTAATTTTACGCCACCACTTCGCGACAATGTGTTTTATATGTCAAGACGCAGTGTTTTTCATTTTGTTTATTATATCTAGTAATATTTAATAAATTAATTAATGATAAAGTTCCAAAACCAGTATGTAGTGTCTATGAGCGAGCGTGCGCACGCTCGCGCATATACACATTTGTATATATTTAGAAATATGAAAATAAAAAGTATATCTTTGTTAAAAGTTTTATATCGATAATATCAGTAGTATTATTGTTTACAAAGAATTACAAAGAATTACAAGATTACAAAGAAAAAATACTATGCTAAAGATAAAAATGTTTTAATACTCATATACTTTGAAAATAATTGTTTTTAAGAGACAAAAAGTATATTTGTTGATATATTATTCACTGCGAACAAAGATTCACTTTTTAAAATAATTACTAGAATTCTTTCTTTTGTAAATAATTTTTACAAAATTTTCAAAAAAATTTTTATAAAGGTAAAATACTCGTATTTTTAATGACCAGCAATAAATATTTATAAGAATAACATGTATTAAATTTTCTAAATCCTTAATGTTAATTCCTAGATTAGTTCAAATAAATGGTCTTTTACAACTATATGTGGTCATCTTGATTAACTATTTTATACGGATAGATAATTTAGTAATGGTTATCTACCGAGCTTATACACGGAATGTAGTAAGAGTGCTAATTAATTATAAAGCTATAAGCTATGTGTTAACTATCTATAATGTCAATTTGACAGTTAAGGGATATTTGTACAACCTGTTTATGAAAATGATGTCTCGAGCTTTACCATTGAATAACTGGAGAAATTATAAAGATTTTTCTTGCGAATTTTGTACCCTTTTGAGTCCATTATCATGAGTTCTTTTCAGGTTGCATTTAAATGTAATGCGAGATGCAATGTGTGTTGCCATCGCAATTTGGTTTGTCTACGCCCGATTGTTATTGTTTCAGACCGCAGTTTTGTGGCGGGAAAGCGGTGGTCGGTCTGCGATCCCTCATTCCCCCATACCCGCTTCCCCCAATCACTTGGCCTTGTTTTGCCTACTTGTTGTTGACAATTTCGACAGTCGCCGAATGTGCACAGGCACTTAGCTGCTTGCTTTGCGTCCCCGATACCTCCGCCCTCCTCTCTCCTATTGACTGTTTCCTCTACTCTTGTTGGCTACACTGCGGCGAGTAGGCCGCGCTTTTAGACCGCATGGACTGGATTTTTACCATGTTTTAAACACCTATATCTTCGCGGGGGTGCATCTGACAATTTCGCGACCAGAAAGAAAAACGTTTAGAATTACCTCAGCTATCCTGTGGTATAGCTGGAGTCAAGTAATTAAAAGACAGCTTGTATAGTTTATTTCCAGTTTTTACAGCAAAAAACTCTCGAAAAAGTCGTCAATGTAATATTTAATTATTTTGAATTTTTTTTATTGAAAACATTTTCTACCTTATATGTATTGACTGAAGATTGTTGAAAATAATAAAAAAAATAAATGATATTTTTATTTTGTTTTAAATTATTTCTTAAATAATTTTTTAAATTAATTGTCATCAAGAATTTGAAAATGATTTAAAATTTACTTTTAATTTCAGTGTTACATCGTTCTAATACACATTATATTCTTTAATAGACACTACATATTAATCACTTTACGCTACTCACAAATCATACTGAAAATAATCACATTATACACAAAATACTTCAAGAAATCTGTTACTTCTTTAGTATCCATATTTTTCCTTGCATATTTGAAATTTTTTTTAAGTTATGTCGACGATGAGTTGTAACTTGCTGCAATACACTACTTCATAGTACATGAAATATTTATATACATTTTTCAAACTTTTAAAAAGTAAAATAAGATTTATTCAGTTTAATTTAAATTAATTAAATTGATAGTTTAATTTAGATTTTTGGTCTATTAAAAAAACTAACTGCGGAGACAAGTAGACTAACGTACTTAACGAGATAGACACCACAATGTCTCAGTGACAAGCGTAGAGTATATAGAACTTAAATAACAGAATAGATTAAGCTTGAAGCTAAACCTAGCTAAATACCAAGTCTACCGGTATAAAGTGAGCATTTTTTTGTGAAGATAAAACAATTTTATGAGAAAGTGAAAACCATTTTATTCAAAGTATTGACCATTGTTTTCTGCATATTTTGACCACCTTTCTAAAAATTTTGCGTATACTAGGCCAATAGAATTGTTTGTCTTTTGAAGCAAATTAATCAGATATTCAATTTTCGCCTTTCTCGTAGTAATCGAAGTACTGCTCAGCCAATGTGTGTCCCATCGAGGAAAACAGATGGTAGTCGGAAGGAGTCTACCGAAGGTAGTCTGGTGAATACAGCTGGTTTATATCTTAACGCTCATCTTATACTGGTATACTTGGTAAAACATTATCCGACTTAATATAATATACTAAACTTATATTTTAAAGATTAATTTTGTGTAAAATAATATTTATTTAAATAATATACTATATTTAAATAAATTTAAACTACATATTGCATTTGTATATACATTTTATAAACATGTATATATAATGTATACAGATATACCTGACGTACTTTTTCGATTTTGACAAGTTTTTTGCGAGTTAGTCGCGATAAATCGTCGCAATAGGGCCGGATCAATACCAAGTTATTTCAGGATATTTTAGCTAATTTATTAAAAATTCGGTAATAACTCTCGAAAAAATGGTAAAAAATTCTATCAGGATGAATATGGTTAAATGATAATCAAAAAAGTATTATAGTTTAACGGGAAAGAAAAAAGTAGGTACGCATTTCTCGTGTAACGTTAAATTGAACAACAAATGGCACTTATAATTTTATAATTGAAATTATGAATAGATGCTATATTTCCAAATTTGATATTGTTCACCATTTAGTTCGAATATACTTAAAGCAACGAAACTACAAAGATAATTGAAATAAAATTTTGTTTTAAACATTTTTTCATTGTTTTTGGGATAATATAATTGTTATTGTTTTCACAGATATTGCGAATGTCATATGCATAATATCCACACTATTACTATCTGATTAAATACAATTGAAAATAGCTAATATTTAATTAAAAACTCTGCCGTTTTGGGTAATTGTTCAGCTAAACTAACAAATGATTAGTTGAAAATCATTTAACAATTCTATCAAAGTAATAAATTTTGCATAGAAGTTTGACAATGATTTTGAAAAAAAATTAGATCAAGAATCATGTTTTCGGTTCTGTCGAATATTATTATCCTTCGTATAATTTTAAATCTGATAAGTAACTGTTATTAGATGTATGGAGAATTATGAAATTGAATAAAAATATGTGATTTCGATATGTGAATCATTAATAGTTATTATTGTTTACCTGAACATTGAACGGGTTCCCTCATAACTTCATGTGTTATTGGACATAGAAATTCGTCCGGAATTTCCGTATCTTCGGCGAGATAGGTTAAATTACAATCTTCACGTTTTAACCAATATAATTGCTTGCGAAATATATCAAGTTCCTGAAAAAATACTCAAAACTTAAAATACATTAACTCTAATGTTTCTGTGTATATTATTTAATTATGTAATATAACTTTATGATACCTCCTGATCATGATCGAATTGGAGTTTAGCTATTATAATATCCTCTGGTATGCGCAGCAACATTCGACCACTAATATTCAATATTTGAATGCTTCTCACCAAATTAGATAGTTCTACTTCATGTAACCATTTTATAACTTCCTCCACTGACCAGTCAGCTACCTAAAATATTAATATAAATTTATACAGTTATCATTCAACCAATATATTCAAAACACTGTACAAATACTCAATGTTTGTGTACATATTTTTTCAATTGGTTATAAATTTATTATTATTGCTACAAATAACAAGAGCTCTACTTTTATATTGTGATATACGTATAGTTTTTCTATATCAAGGAATTTCGTATATATGCAAACAGTGTATATCCTTTATTACATAAGTTTGATTACTAAATATTCTAACCTAATGACCTTCAGTTTATTCGACTTATTATAATAATAATTATATTGACATATTTTTCTATATAACAATGCATGTTTTTCTAAATTATATTCATTTTATGTATAATATTTTATATATCATTGAAAACGATTTTTTATAAAGAATTAATTGATTAAAATAAAAAAATTAACTTACTTTTTTTTTATTATTCCTAAGTCTGTCAATTAAGATGCTTTGAGATACTAATTGTTCCGGCAATTTCCAAATTAAGACAGTCTTATCCAAGGCACCTATATCGGAGTATATCGACAGATATTAGTTACTTTTTATTGCTTCGTGTCTTATTTATTTTTTGCTTTTATATACCATAAATATGGGATATATGGGGTATAGTGCAATAATAAACAAACTCTTATAACTCTTAAAGTCATTGCGACTATATGATACCAAGATCATTTACTTCTTTCCGTAAACCTTCTTCTTTCCGCTACCTTCTCTATCTCTTTATGCATTACCCCGTTCTTCCTCATTCTCTCTCACTCCCCCGGATGACCATTTGTTATCGGATGGATATTATTTATTTAGAGTCGATCGCGAGGGACAACTTGGAAGTGATGTGGGCGCATATGTTTGTGATTATTTTGTGGTTAAATTTTTAGTACATTCCTCATTGAACTTATTAAGCTGTATAGTGCTTGAATTGGCACAGGCGGATGCAAAAATTTTATTCGGACTAGTGAGTCGCCAGCTTTCGTCTCCTTATCCAGTCGATTTTTTTTATTGTTTCTCACCCTTGTTATTAAATTATGATAATTTCATTGTAATTGGTGATTTCAATATCGACATGTACATTAATTCAGCTGGAGCGGGGAATCTGCGCAATCTCATTGACTCTATATCTCTTCCGTTCGTTCCGTTGTCTCTGAGGCAACACATTATACGTTTTGTAGAGATCGTCCACCTACACACACCTTGCCTGATCTTTTTATTGTCAAGGACAGTTCTAAGATTATTATAAAACAGTTCTAAGAGCTCACGAAGTCAAACTTCACCTTTGTGGGACACGACATTATTAAATTCAAGTACAGCTGTGCAAAAAGTGGTGGCTAAGAAAATTAGAACACGTACATTAAAAAGGTTGAATTTATGTGCTCTAACACACCATTACGTTCTATGTTAAACCTTTTTCCACCGTTGTTGGTTGTTGACAGTCAGACGTTTCTTACTGTAAGAGCTTCATCCGTTGTATTATACTATTGTATTATTAGCTTCATCCATGTGTCTGTGGATAATTTGGAACATAATATCACCTTCGCATTTATAGCTGCGTATGATCCTACTGCGTTTTTCCAAGCCGTGACATTGTCGCGGAGCCGTGACAAGGGCGGAGGCGCCCTTGAGTTTTAAGTAAGTGTACGACCGCACGACGGAGAGCGGGGATTTTACGAGCGCGGAAAATGTGGCATGCCTTTTGGCAGAAGTTGTCACCGCGACGAGCATATTTCATGGGAGCGGCTCGTCGTCCAGGCAGTCGAAAGATAAGATGGCGCGTAATTGGCGGCGCGGACGCGAAGCCGCGGTTTATGCCATGGTCGGATTAACTTCGCGGTCCCAGCGCGATTACGGTGAACAGGTATCAGCGGTTAGACCCCATCGTGACTGTCCATTTTGCCGATGCCCGAACCATACCTTGACGCAATGCCAAGGCTTCTTGCGTGGGAGTGCTCCGCAGCGGTGAAAGCTCATAAACCAGTGGAGGTTGTGTTGGCTATGCCTCGAGGCAAGTCACCGACGGGAGAAGTGCAAAGCGGCACGTTGCGAAAAGTGCGATCGCAGACACCACACCTTGTTCCATAGCGATTCGACGGTGCGTGTAGGTCCGGTACAGCAGGGAGAGACGCGCAGCAAGCGATTATCAAACGAGGTCGTTGTGGTGTCTGCGGCACCTGACGAATAAGCATGATTAGGCCAGACATTTTAAAAAATATTACCATTAGTGCTACGGCGCTCAACGTCCGGCATAAATATTTACGCGCTTCTCGACGAGGGCTCCACGGTAACATTAATTGACCGGGGCGTACTACAAAAGATCGGTGTCTCGGAAAAAAAATCTCGGATTAAACTCTTGTCGATACATGGTGAGCCGACGAGCGCAACAACGTGCGAGTTCGTTAACGTATGAATACGCGGGGCTTTTGGCGCGCACGAACTGCATGGAGCAATCGCCATTAAAAATCTTACTGTTCCGCGACAATCTGTGCCTGCAGAACTGGCAAAAAAGGCTCGATATTTTGAAGCGGCGAGTATAGAGCCATACTACAACGAGTGACCGCGAATGCTTATCGGTCAGGATAACTGGCGCTTGGTATCTCGCACGGGGCTCGCGATCTCGCGCTGCCTTCTCGGATGGACTGTCCACGGAACTGCGAGAAGACCAATTCCTCAGGCAATACCGACCACGAGCGCGGTAGTGCCTATTTTCAAATCTGCGGACGCTCGCGACACGAGCTGCAAAGAGACGTTCGTGCGTATTTCGAACTTGAGAATTTGGGAGTAAAAATCGTTGAGCCAAAGGTAGATGCTCGAGCGCAACGCTTCCTTGAAGAGTCGAGTCAGTTCCTACGTAAATCGTGGGAAACCGGGCTGCTTTGGAGAAGCGATGAAGCAGCACTCGTAGACGAGAAAATTACAGCGATAAAGCGGCTCTTTTCTCTCGAACGCCGGTTAGATCGCGACCCGGAGTACGCGGCTCTGTACATAAAAGAAATGGAAAGGTTCCTCAGCAATGGATATGCACGCAAAGTACGAGGGCGTCGCGAGGGCTCACGCACTTGGTTTCTGCCGCACTTCGGCGTCAGAAACATAAATAAGCCCGTGAGAGTCCGTCTAGTTTTTGATGCCTATACGACCAACTCAGTTCAGGGCCCGACCTATTACATTCCTTTCTGGGTATCTTATTGCGATTTGGAGAATGCAAGGTCGGGTTAAAAGCCGATATATCGGATATGTTTTCGCGCATGGGGTAAGAGAGAGCGATCGTGGCGCAACAATTTCTCCGGCGCGGGAGCGATGGGAGCCAAGAACCGGACACGTACGAAATGACCAGCCTCATGGCGCCAGGTCGTCACCATGTGGTGCAATTTTCGTAAAAAATAAAAACGCCAAATTATTTAAAAATGTTATGACCGAAGCAACCGCCGATATAATTAGGAACTTCTACATGGACGACTACTTGGCGAGCCAAGATACCGTGTTGGAGGTAAAGGCGGTCATTCGCGACGTGATCCGTACAGACGTGATCCGATATGATACGTTCTGGACATACAGCCACGAAAGCGCTCCAGTCAATGTGCCGCGAGGCAACCGCATCGCGAAGCAAAAATGTCTCAATCTGGGTGGCCAGAATAAAGAAAGAATTCTGGGCCTTTTCTGGGAGACGATAAATTACAAGCTAGGATTCCACGAATTTCGCGAGACTCTAAAGAAACGCGAAACGTTAAGCATTGTTATGTCAGTTTGCGACCCTTAAGATTTCTCGCGCCAATACTGGTAAAATCGAAAGTCCTTATGCAGGAAATAAATCGGAGCGGTGTCGCGTGGGACAAGCCCATTAGGGACGAAGAGCGACCTAAATTCGAGTCGTGGCTCCGCGACCTTTAGAACGGGCAGAGCTTATGCATACCACGCTGCGTAGCACCGAACGCACCGAGCGTCGACATTGAACTCCACACGTTCTGCGATGCGAGCCTGAAAGCGTACGCGGCAACAGCGTATTTACGATTCGCGACGAACGTGGGCCCCGCATATGTAAGCTTGATCATCACGAAAACCAAGGTTGTGCCTTTAAAACCATTTTCCGTCCCTCACCTGGAGTTACATACCGCGCTCTTAGGCTCGCGATTGTCGTGCTTCGTAGAATAAGAACTTACCGTGTATTATGGAGCAACTCTGCGACAGTAATTAGATGGATTAAATCGGAACCACGAACAAAGCACGTGTACGTCGCTCATCGTCTCGGCGAAATACGTGAATTAACACGCGCGACGGAATGGAGGGGGGTACCCACGGCCGAAAACCCCGCGGACGACGCGACCCGCGATACGAACCA
This sequence comes from Sycophaga agraensis, assembly GCA_018906755.1. Lineage (NCBI taxonomy): Eukaryota > Metazoa > Arthropoda > Insecta > Hymenoptera > Pteromalidae > Sycophaga > Sycophaga agraensis. Next base: position 662,403 of record JACCIE010000035.1, read on the forward strand.
ACAATTCGACGAGCAGAAGCGTTGGTTTGTCGGGTCGCCATTTTTTCCTCAGCCCGAAGACAGCTGGCCGTGGGAAAAGAAGTTCGACATTTCGGAGAAAAGGGCAATTGACGCGCTAGAAATGCGAAAGGGGCGCGTGTACGCGATTCAGCCGACAGATGAGGACTCTGCATCCGGACGTGTACAAAACCTGGACAGAACTGCTTAAGGCTACTCAGCGCGCGAAAGGTTTCGATACCACGGAGCAGTCTCAATAGTTTTGGTACCGCAATATCCAAGTGGTATGTTTATCGAAAGGGAGTCCGGTCGCGCACTTAATACCGTTTATCGACGATAAAGGCATTCTTCGAGCATGCGGGCGTGTAACCAAATTAGAGGGAGTTCTGTTTAATAATGAACCTGTTATTCTACACAGTAAGCATAAGGCGACGCGTCTAATTATCACGAGCAACACAGGTTTACCTACAACCGCGGAACCCTATAATGTCCGACATTCCAGCCGTCCGAATGGCGTATTATCAACGGCCTTTTACTAAATACGGGTCGATTATTTCGGGCCGATGCTAGTCGCGATAGGCCGGCGAAGAGAGAAACGCTGAGGCGTTTTATTTACCTGCCTGACGACGCGCACCATCCTTTTGGAGCTGACCGCCAGCTTGACGGCCAGTTCTGTAATCATGTCACTACAGAGGCTGTCAGCTAGACGGAGCGCCCCGACGACGATCTACAGCAGCAACGGGACTAATTTCCGTAAGACTAGCAAAGAGCTTTGTGAGGCAGTAGACACCATAGACAAAACGAAATAAGCGGAGTACGTGCGCAAAATCCGGATGACGTGGATTTTTAACTCGCCCGACGCGCTGCACCTGGGCGGAGCCTGGGAAAGGTTAATACGCTCGGTGAAGATCGCGTTGAAGACGATATTAAATGACCAGGCCCCGACCGAGGAGACATTACTCATCGCGCTATTAGAAATCGAGCATTCAATAAATTCGCGCCCTCTGACCAATGTGTCCGCCGATCCCTTCGACGATGAGGCCTTAACGCCCAATCATTTCCTGATTAGAGCGTCTTCGGGTTAAATAAGGTTGCGCTTGTATAACGACGAGCCTATCAGTCATCATCGACGGTGGCAAATAGCTGAATCGTTTGCAAATTTATTTTGGCGCAGATTATTGCACGAATACCTGCCTACGCAAATAGGTCGCGCGAAGTGGCTCTAGCGCGTAGAACTCCTGAAGCTAGGTGACTTAGTGCCGATATGCGATTTTCAAGCAGCGTCCAATACGTGAAAGGAGGGTACAATCGTTGAGGTTTACCCGGGCGAAGACGGCCAGGTTCGGATAGCTAAAGTAAGCACTTGCGGCGGGGAGTTCGTCAGATCAACACATAAATTAATTTTATTATTAGCAAAAGAATAGATGGCTTCAATTTATTTGTTTTCTTTTCTTTTTTTTTTTTCGTTTATTTTCGATTTGTGTCTGTTTACAGGGCAAAAATTATGTTTTATTTCTGTAAAAGTAGCAAACTTAGTGTTGTATTTATACCGGAAATCATATTGTAAAAAGAAAGGCGAGAATTTATTTTCAACTTATTAAAGCCACTTTGTAACCAACTTTTGGTTACCAAACACGCCAACTTTGTTTGTGTGTTCAATAGAATATTTTAACACATATGTGTTCCTGTTGGAAGCATTGATCTTTATATCATTATAAATTAAGTTATTATTTTTGTAAAAAAAATCTTTAATCCTCCCTCTGGTAAAATGTAAGTCAATGGAAAGACAATCCGACATACGGTCCGTGTTTCAATTATAAGTAAATACTATAATAAAAATCACTACGCTTTTTACTGGGGAGAGGATGTTACGGATATGTACCTAACAAATTGTAACACGGTGTTAAAAGTCGAATATGAGTTGGGAGGAGAAAGAGCGAGAGAGTCGCAGGAAAATCATGAAAATGCGCGCCAAGAAAGGTGTATTAAAAACGCGCGGGGAGCTGGACCGAGGGGTCTGCCAGGCGGCCGCCGACGGACAATAGGCCCAATAGCTACTCGCGTGGGGGGAGGCGGAGGGGGGGGGGAGGTTCGCGAGTATAGTCGGGCCGAAGGAAAAGGCCGCGTTGCTGGGCGACTCCAGTCTCTTCCCGACTTCCAGAGCTGACGTATATTTTGCAGCAACACACATATACGTCTATACATATATATATAAAATAAATAGAATCAACGAATAAAATGTCATTTAATTCGAAGAAACCTTTGATATACCTCCTCCCAACACTGCAATCACAACAAGAGTCAAAAACTTTAGACAGCACTTGCTAAGCATCTCGCTAAGCATATGATTTATGCTGATGACACCCAGATATATCATCACTGCTACCCATGTTATTTAAAGCAAGGGCTCGCCAGTATTCACATTGATGCGCAGGCTGTTGCAGATTGAGCCACAGCAAATGGACTGAAGTTAAACCTATCTAAATGTAAAGTAATGATTCTTGATTCTGAGTTTTCTATAATGAATTATTTACAACAAATTATTACCTAAATTGATAACACCCCTATTATTACTGTTAATGCTGTCCCAATCACACCGAAATCCACCGTAAGTGTTGGTTTATGCCGCCCCTCGTACAGAGCTGCTAAAACGATCTCAGTAGCCAACCAATTTGCATTTAAAACTATTGTTATCAAATACTTCTGCGAGAAATGTACTATGAAGGCATTTGCTTGTAACATGCAGCATGTACAAGTATAATATTCTCGATAATATTTAATAGTATAGGTATAAGCGTTGCACTATTATGAAAGCATTACTTGTTTTTTCTTTTTACTTGTTTATTGTAGGTTTATAAAACCAATTATAATTGTATTTCGCACTTTTTGCTTTATTTGATTTTTATCGCATATTTTTATAAGCATTGTTAAAGCATAAGGCATAAATAACGTTTTGTTTTCGCCAAATTGGAAATTTTACTTCTAAATCTCGTATTTTTTAGGTGAGTTTTTATAAATAATTTGTTTACAAGTAATCTATGTATTTAATCTCTGCACCAGTTCTACCCCAAGGCGAAAATAAAATAAATCAAATCAAATCTCTCTCTCTCTCTCTCTCTCTCTCTCTAACTCGACTACCACATATATGTATATATCGAGGGGCTGCTCACTTCGAGAACAGGAAGAATTATCTTACAAAACTCCTAGTTCTCACTGTGTTCTCTTTAATGCTGTTGTGTACACTTTCGACGTTTCGAGCGCCCGTTTTTAAGTGGAGGGGATACGGCGGGCGCAGTGGAATGGGCAGCGGGCTCGGCCGCAGGACCCCACCGTCGGCCGGCTCAGCTGGCAAGGAGTGGGGGGAACACAAAATAGAACAAGTGACAATTCGGGAGTTTTCAGTGAAAATCGAGAAAGCATTGCTTTTCGCCAAGAGTTCACAGATCTTGCAAGGAGAACAAGACCCTCTCAATTTCGGCACATTTTTAGACATTTGTTTCATCACTGTTTTAATAATTAAATTGAATTATTAAACAATTTTTTAATAATTTAATTTTTCTCTTTTGTTGTCTTGTTCTGTTTTGTACTTGCCCCACTCCTTGCCAGCTGAGCCGGCCGACGGCGGGGTCCCGCAGCCGAGCCCGCTGCCCATTCCACTTCGTCTGGCTGCGTAAATTCTCAGATTAACCTCCGTGTTCTCCTGAGTTCTCACTCGCACTCTCTTTGGCTCTCATTGAAGCTCTCTTGTGCTCTTTCGAAAGAAAACAAGTGAGCGGCCCCTCGGTATATATGTATATCAATTATCGAATTTACCAAATTTTTGTTCATAAAGTTTCTTCGTACACACCTGTCAAAAAGAGTGACGTATCTTCGGAAAAGGCACAGGTAGTCACGAGACTATCGTGACTTTCAAGAACGTGTAAACACATTCCGGTATGCTGAAAAAATAATTTGAAATAAGCAGTGAAAGATGTACTTTTCGCACAATTTTTGATGCATTTAAACTTTACAAATGAGCTACTAGTAAATTGATGCTATTGATGCTATTGATGCAGTATTCATATTCATATAATATTTATTCGAAAAGCAGCTTTAATTGTTAACAAACGGAAATGAAAACATTTATATAGCATGTTTTTATTACCGAAAGAATTGTTTGATTTTGTACAGACTGCAAATTACTTACAACGCTCCAGAGGCGAGCGGTTCTGTCTGTAGCAACGCTGCCAAGGATTTCTCCGTGCATGGGGGAAAACTTAACGCACATGACATTGCCGCCGTGGCCGCCGAACTGTCGTCTCTCCCTGTATGCGATCCCGGGGCTATTTGAGCCCTCCTCGAAGCTCAGATCCTCCGCTACGACGATCTTCCAGAGCTTGATAAGGGAGTCATTGCCGCAGGTAGCCAGCATGTATGCATCTTTAGCACAGCCTGAACTCGCATCTCTCGAACCTTAGCCGATAATACAGTTAATGTATAAATGTGCCCACTGTAACAAATTTCGGGAGAATTTCTGATTTACCGGTCATGGTGAACGGGCCAGTTGTGGGGCTAAAGTCGCAGCCTTGAACGCCCAGGTCATGGCTCGCGTCGCAAACTAGGAGAGCTTCGGAGGACACCTCGCTTCTTCCCTGGGCGTCGAAGAGTCGCCAGGCCCCCTCACTGCACGCGGTTGCCAGGTACCGCGAATCCGGTGTAAACGCGATAGCAGTTATCGCGTCCGCGTGGCCCTCGAACACACTGCAAGGATCACTAGGCGTCATCAAGTTATGGAATACATCCCTGTGGCGCCCTGTACTTCAGTGGATCGACAGATTTTACTTTGCTTTTCTTCTCTTGGGGTTCGTATGCAGGATGCATCATTTTTCCGATCCACTAGTCAGGTTTAGACTATTCTTTAAATATTTAGGCATTATATTTAGATATTTATAATTGGTTAAAAATTTTGGCCTTCAATGCAGCTTATCGCAACAATGATAATTTAAGTTATATTTATTTTTTTAAGAAAGAAAGAAATCTGTCGATCCAGAATTTGCAAGTGACTAAGAAAGCTTAAAGTAAGGTTTACCTGGTACACGCTAACAATCGAACTCTAATATCCGAGAAAATGTTTTTTATTACATTAATGAAAATTGTTTATTGAATTTCTTCCTTCAGATATTTGCAATATAATGTACAAACAAAAAAATATATGTATACGTAGCTTTTGTTTATCGGTATAATTTTTTGATTGATTTTTATTTAAAAATTTTTTGATAATCTTATGACCAGGTAAACTTTAATAAAAGTAGTTTTCAAACGAACTTTAATTCATCCATCGTGTCCAAATCCCACAGAATTGTCTTTTCGTCATCACCGGCGGTAGCTATTTTGGTGCCATCCGGTGACCATCGACAGATTCTTACTGCTGATCCGGAATTTACGAAAGACGTTCGTACCTGATTACCATTCTATAATTTCAATATAAATATTAAATATTTTTTAAATAAAGATATTGAATTACGCAACGATAGCATTAAAAGACAAATACACTTATGATCGCAAAAGCACTTTTATTCAAATAAGAAAAGACCATGCGCAAGGTTGATAAAGTTACATAAAAAAATTAATAATACAAACCTCCACGTCCCATATGACAGTAGTTCCGTCCATGGAGCATGATGCAAGTTTTGTCCCGCATGGACTAAACTCAACGTAATTGACGCTGTACTTGTGCCCGTCAAGAGGATTATAGTTCATTTCTTGGAATATTGATGTCGAATTGCCGTCTTCATCATATTTGACATTCCAGAGACGCACAAGTTTATCTCTGTTAGAAAAATTGACTACTTTGTATGAGATTTACATTATATTTAGTTATATATATTATATACTATAATATAACACGATAAGCTGTATATACGTAGAATTCTTAGATGTCTTATAATGTATGTTTTTATTAATTTATGTTAAAGTTTGATTAACAATTTACTATCATTTTATTGTATAATAAAACTATTATTTAAAAGATATTGCAGTTTCAAACATATTTTTAGAATTCACGCAATGAATATCTAATAACAAAATTATAATTTTATGTCAATTTTCTAATAATAAGTTTCTTAAGTATCAATCGATTAGTCAAAACTATATACATATATCTAATACACAAACCCTGATCCAGAGGCTATTAAACGATTGCCAAATATAGCTACGGAATTAACAGCTCCATTGTGATCATCTAGTTTCTGAATAAGATTCACTTCATTTATGCTTGTTTCTGCATTTTTTACAACTTCTGTCTCTTCTACATATGCCTGAAAAGATAGTGTATAAAAAATTCATTATTTATATATTCTAAATTAGTTTTTTTGTTGATTTTGGTTTAAAAACTAATTTATTGCTTAATCACTATTTATTTGATTGATGATGCTTACTTTTTCAGATCTATGCGCTTCATTATTTTGCAGTTTTACAATAGCGTGTCGTACAAGCTCAGAGTTTAGATTTAAATTGCCAGACAAATCCCAAACGATGACGCTTTTATCGTTAGAACCTGAATATTTAAAATAGCCCTTTAATAAATATGCTTCAGTTTAGTATGAAATAATTTATGATGATATTTTAATGAACTGTACCTGTTGCTAGCATATTTCCATTCTTCGAAAAAGCACAGCAAGCTACGTATCGATTATGACCAGTAAGAACCGAAACTATTCTTCCAGAATTCTAATAGTATATTAATTAGTTAATTAAAAACTATCGAATGTCTATTCATGTGCTTATAAGATAAGTTTAACTGAGAAATTTTTTTTTTAATTTATTTAATAAAGCTAAATATGTGAAAAATACTAGGTTAAATAATTATATATGTATAATTGCTTACTGTTTCCCAAACAACGACGGTTTTGTCAAGTCCACTACTGGCAGCATACGTGCCGTTGGAACTAAATCGAACGCAAGTTAAGGCACTGCTGTGTTTCTCCAAAATTCTGCAGAGCTGTATTGTGGCAGTCATCCCCTGAACATTATATTTTACCTGAGTTACCTTTACCTCCCACAGTTTAACGAGATTGTCATTGCCGCAACTGATGAGTTGATACAATTTGGCAAAAGGGTCGTTACCTAATTTCAGACAAATTAACTCCATTCATTATGATTTGTAAAGTGTACCTTCTAAATTGAGTATATTAGGACTTTTCATAGGAAAATTCAGCTAAACATTGAATTAAAAATAAAATCATTGATCACTAAATGAATAACTGATATTTAACTCAATGGAGGCTTTAAAGTAGTCTGTAAATATTATTGTAAAGCTCACTAATAACTTCTTGAGTAGAAGAAAAGTCACAGCACACGACACCAAGATCGTGAGCGTCATCAACCTGAGCGAAAATGTTGACATCTTGATCTTGCGAGGGCGAAGACTCAATTATCTCATAGCAACAGAAGAGCTGGAGGACACCTAAGGTGCAGGAAGTGAGTAGCCAATTCGAATCAGGAGTGAAGCTGACGCTTTGTATTGCTCCCTCGTGTTTCTGAAAGCATCTGCCGCAGTCACGTTTAGGAAAGTATAATTACACTGTTATATATATTTTTGAATTATATAGAGTTAATTTATAAAATATTAATATGTTTTCAATTCTATCGAAATAAATCATTAAACACCTGGTAATTAATGTACCTAATTAAAGTGCGTCGAACCAAATCCCAGAGACACACCTGCCCATTATCACCAGCAGTTACTAAAAGTGACGAATCCGGAGAGAATCGGCAAACTCTGACGGCCTCACCTCCTGCTTGCACCATTGTGTGAATTTTGGAGCCCGACTACAAAAATGATTGCAGCAAATTTATAAAAATATCTTCATTTTGATGCTTTATTGTATCAATTTTGAGTATAACGTTTTTGATACTGCAACTTATAGATAAACTTTTATAAATACAAACCCTGAGGTTCCACAATTGCGTAGTTCCGTCAATGCTAGCCGTTGCCAACATTGTTGATTGTGGACTAACTTTGACGGACGTGACGCCATACTTGTGCCCAAGAAGCGGCGAAAATGAAGCCTCTATGAATCCCGAACCAGGTTGCCATTCCCAAACTCTGACCCTTTTATCCCTGTAAAAATTAGATCATATAATTTATGTTAATTCGACACCTTATATAAAATCATCATTGGAATGAACATCATTGAAATGAAACTTGTTATAAAATTCTTAATAAATAACAACAACGAAACTCGTTATTTTTAAGTAATGAGTATGTACAGCCAATAATTCCTAACGAAACCATTATTGAGGCCTAAGAACAATTAACATCTTTAATAAATTTTAACTTTAAAAGAATGCACTCAGCAATCGTTAGCGATATGTTATATCAACTAGCAAATCCAATTACTAGTGTAAAAAATTTAAAAATATACGTACAAAAAAATTTTAATCTTCAAAACGAACTGAAAATAAGAAAATTAGAGTTCGAGTCACAAAGTGGAGTAGATATAGAGGGATTCAAAAAATTGTATTACCAGTCCTTAGTTATTTTAAAACTCGTTTAATTTTTGCGTTTTCGTTATTCCCAAAGTTTGTTATAAAAGCTTATAAAAGAATCGCAGGAAATCTCAAGTGATGCAAATCATCTAGTCTTGATTCTTAAATAAATCTACCTTTGCACAGATGAAAGAAAAATCAAAGCTAGATTTACTGAGTAAAAAATAAACATTGTTTATAGTTACAAAAGGCTTCTTCTCAAGATAATAATAATAGTGATGAACGATAAAAATACTTCAACAGTGTAGCGACATCAATTCTAAATCAAGATTTTAATTTGTGTAGAGTCTTGACTTACAGACCAAGATACAATATAAATTCCAGTCCTTGCGATATATCTGAAGACTCAGCAGTATATCAGAGGCAAACGAATTATTTTTGTAGTTTGTAAGGATTCAGCGCATATTGAAATACCAAACTTACAATCGTCAGATCCCTGAGCGTATCCCTCTCTTTAAATCTGCGGACTTTAGATTAATAATTCCGGCATTTAACATTTTATATTGCTACACGGCCTGAGGCTTGATGCTTTTATGAGCCTAACGTAAAATAATATAAACAAAGAATATCAGTCAATTTAAAAATTTTAAAAGTTAAAACATATCTCACTTAAATATATATATGTAGTTAAAATCTAATTCTGATTCTAATCTGATTCTTATAACTTTTAATGTAAGCGATAAAATCTCTGTATGGAAAGATGATAAAACGTAAGACTTAGAACATTTCCCTCTCTTAATCGAATTTCTTGTCATGAGAACTTTATACACAAAAATTATTTAAATTTAAAAAAATCTGACTGATTTGATGAAATTCGAAAAAATTTTCAATATAGATTATTATTCTCAATTCTTGGATACTCTATATGATGATATAATATTCGGAATTTTACGATGCTATTGTAGCTATGGTTTTACTTGTCAAGCCTAATAAAAAAAAAACCAAAAGGATTAGATGTGAGCATTTAAAAAATGGGAACCTGGATGCGAATTTCTACGAAACCTTAAAGATCTTATATTACATAAAAATAGTATGATATAATAAAAAGAGCATTTAAATAAGAGAAGCATCTATTGATATCCCTGCAGCTTCATCCCCTGTAGTTGTCTGAATAGATCTTCCTTCACTATGCTGCAGTCGGATCCGGTGTATATGAGATCCTTTATTTCAAATCCCTGTGACTTGGCTTATTCTCACCGAGCTGATGCCAGCTTCATCTTCTACCAGCTTACTTACGGCTACCGGGTACTTGACAACCGAATGCGTACACTATCTACTGATGTGCCTTTTTTTGTCACAGTTATAACATCGGCTATGTATAAAGTAGGCTTTGCCTGCTTTTGTCAGGAAAATAATTCAAAGATTCTTGACAGTATTAATAAAAGTACATCCATATGTAATGTAAAATGCGTAGTTCATTTACATGGCATGCACCTTGCTCTTAAATTTTCACAGCGACATATAAAAATTTATACAACTGCTTACTGAGCGTCCTTTAAACCATGCAAAATACAAATATAAGTTCCAAGCTAATAAAACTACTTTCAATAACACTCAAACCATAGTCGTTTCAAAAAACAGCACTCTTAGAATAAAATTCTATTAGATCTCTAGTCACTACAGAATTCTTAAAAATGAGAAAATCGACATTTTAGCGAAAGAAGCTGCCCGCTGTACTGCTACTGACACTCAAAAAATACATTTCACAGATTTCAAAACAATTTCTCAAGATCAGAGTCACTATTAACAGAATTACGGGCAAGCACTAGAATTCAGCTTCTTCTCTAGCTCGAATGAAAATTGTCGATAGTGTTGTAGTGATTTAAATGTAGATGTAAAAATGAAAACATTAATAATGTTTTTTGAAATTGTAAATTGTACACGAAACGGCAAAGAAAAAACTGTTTGAAAGTTTCCTAAATTTAAATTGTTCCATCTATTCGTCATAATCAATTTTTATGCAACCTTCATGCAACTTTATCGGACGGCTTGCAGCCCTACTCCCACAACCCTCCATTCCCCCTTACCCGCCTCGCAGTCACTTGGCCTTATCTTGCCTACTTGTTGTTGACAATTTCGACAGTCGCCGCATGGGCATGCGTCTAATCCTGGAGGGCGCGGCCAGGCTGCTCGCCTTGCCGATCCGACAAATCCGCCTACTCTCTCCCATTGACTATTTTCTCTACTATTATTCGCTACGCTGAGACAGGAGAGGTTCTACTTTTCGACCGTGGGGGCTCGATTTTTATCATTTTTTAAACATCCGTAGCTCAAAGATTGCAATTTCAAAATCTGTCATAATTCTTAGTCTTAATTTATATTTTGTAAGCAAATTAGTGATCAACATATTTTTCTTTAACATAGTTTAATTTTAATAAATACATGTGTAACAGTTACTGATTGACGTAGCTTGTAGAATTATTAATTTTATTCTGTTTTTGTATGAAATAATATAACACAACAAGTAAATTTGGTATTTGGTATTTATTCGAAGTGAATAAGACAGAGTCGGACAAGAATCTGAACATCAATTTTCCTCGAGCTCGCCTCGTTACATTGTGAGGGCGGATATAATTTTTCTATAATGCATTGTATTGGTTAGTTGTAGACGGAGGCGGCGACTAAATTTTAGGTAGTGTAGTTGGAGAGATGGAAAAGGTGCAGGTAACTGGAAAAAACGTTCATTGAAGTTATTTTATTACTGAGGGTCATAGATATATTACATTCATATAGAAATACTGTGCGATTCTTTCTCTTGTTGTAAGCTTGAATCGCCTATAATTAGTCACGTTTTGGACACAAAACATCGCGCATAATGATGGGTAATTCCCCGAGTGCAAGGAGGTGGGGTAAGGATTAACCCGCCCCGCGCGCGTCATTTCTAACATGATGCTCGAGAAATACTTGCATTTCTTAAGCGTATGCATATAATCGAACATTTATATAAAACTGAAATAGTTCTTTACATGATTTAAAAGTCCAAATAAAAAAAAACAATTTATTTATAGTTATCTTAAAAGGTTTCAATAACTATCCTGCGCATATATGCGCATATATGCGCATCCTGCGGCGCGCATATTCGGCGTGCATGGAAAGATTTCGGCTGTCGCGCTCGTAAGCGACAATCGGAGACTTACAATATACTCAAGCTCGAGACGACGCATTCCGATTCTGTCACTGTACTCGATCGAGAGAGACAAGCTGACCTGCCTCACCACGGAGAGAATAAGGAATGGGCTCTCCTTACTGCTCCGAAAGGACATCAGCATAGAGGCGAGAACACCAAGTCGTCTTACAACGCAATTGCAGCCCAAATGCGAGTCCAGAATCGTCGTAGACCAACCCATGCGGTCCTAGAGCGATCGCCACGCCGATCATATCCTCATGATTGGTATTTATAACGATTTTTCTTTTAATTCTCCTTTCTCTGTCAGATAGATATATAATATAAATAAATATTACACAGTTAAGACCAAAATTCCTGAATTTATACTATTTTAAAAGAGAAAATTGATCGAAAAAAAACAATCTTAAACTAAATGGAGTAATTCTAAAAAATAGACGACATAAAAGTCCTAGGACTTTAAATAATTTAAAAACTAAAATAATAAAGTATTTTTTAATTACGATAAAAATGACACTGGAAAAGATATAAATGACGAAAAATACTCGTAAGTTAAAAGGAGTGTTAAAAAGAATACCAGGTGCTCCAGTATGAAGTGAGCGTCAAGATACAAATGTTTTTATAGGAAACATTTGTTGTAAACGATCCTTAATTTTTTTTGTTTGGTTGCTATGACAACTGTTAAGCATATTAAGGTATATCAACTCATTGGACAAACGACATGATATTTTTTCATCGTATTAAAAATGTCGAATTTTGTACCAGAAAGTGACAATTTGCGGTAAACATTAATTTTTTGTTTTCATTTGAAGAAAAGGGTTGCAGAGTCTCATCAAATGCTTGTCGAAGCATATGATAATCATGCTCTCTCACAAGCAACATGCAAAAGATAGTTTCAACAGATTAAAAATAATAATTTTAATGTGAGGAATACAGAACACGGAAAATCACCAAAATAGTTTGAAGACGCCGAATCATCTACGATAGTAGATGAAGATGAAACTTTGAGACAAAAGCACAATTTCTGATCGTTTAAAAGCTACGGAAAAAGATTCAGAAGTATGGAAAATGGGTGCCACATGAATTCAATGAAAGGCAGATGGATAACTGAAAAAATGCTTGAGAAATTTTACTTCAATCACACGAAAAAAATCAATTTTGTATTGAATTATTATTGGTGATGAAAAATGGTTAGTCTGGTACAATCTTCAACATCGACTGCAAAATCAAATCGATTCGGTAAGGAGATAACAACGTGTTTGGTGGAACCAAACAATTCCTCTAGCACGTGTCACATAAATAAAAAAGAATAAATATATAAAAATTCCTATCATCAACAACTTGGAAAATAAATGCGAAAATATTATTAAATACGTATAAAATATTTAATCTTTACAAATGAATTAGATTATGATTTAATTATTCATGATAGTAAAGCAGCAGTTAGTAAGTTAAATTGAATACCCGACACATGTATAAAAATTGCATTAGAAGTATGCACACTAACTCTGCAATCGAGACTGTAATCATGTCGTTAATTACCATACTGTAATTGCATTATAAAACATACAAATAGAAATACAAATTAATACGAAGATTTAATCTCAAAATATCGAAATTCCTTAAAAAATAAACAAATAGCGCTATGATTGAATAGAAAATAATGAATTTAAAAGTATACTATGAATACAAACAAGAGAGGCGATATGAATTTTGATACGAAATAGAATTTTTATGCAGGACATGACGCCTTCTTCTTGTAAAGGAGGGTATAGGAACTGCCTATCTCAACAATAAAATCGGGCTGCATAAACATACATACTTCAATAAATACATGATTAATCACAAACCATTCTTTTTTGATCATATATCATAATGCAACAATACGTTATATGCATACATAACTTTTGTACATGATCATACGTAAATATTCATCGGTCATTTCTTTTGGAAGAGTTTATATAAAAATTGGAAAATTTATATAAAAAGATTCATGATCGCAATCTGTATATCAAGGTGAAAGTAAACAAGGGTAACCCCCGGGCATAACTATGGATAGATGAATGCGAATAACTAGACCGTGAGGTTCACTTTAGGATCATACTCTGCACAGAGCTGAATTCTCAGCTAGTTTGTGGAAGTCGCAAGCCCTGTATTTATGAAACGAAGACTATATTTTAAAAACGAAGAATGGAGAATTTAGCCTTTAATTTTTAGGTAAAAGCTTATAAAACAAAAGAATTAATTTCAGCTAATTATTTTTTAACTTAATTATTTTCAAAGCGTGGTTTGCTCTCCTCGCAAAAAAACATTTGCGAAAAAATTATATACCGCCACTTTGACTAAAAGAGAAACATATAATTTGTATGATGAATTATAATACGTTTCAATTTGTATTTTTTTACATGTATTATTGGACCTAATAAAAAATAAAAAAAAATAAAAAATAAAAAATAAATAATAAATAAAAATAAATAAAATAAAATAAAAAAATAAATATAAATAATATATTGATATAAATATATTGATATAAATTATATTGATATTTATATTGATATAAATTCATATCGATTAACAAAAATAAATATCTCATACTTATTATAACGGGCACCAAACGCTGGGCCCTTCAATGCCAACGCGTCTAGTTAGAAGTAAGTAATCATATGGAAGGAGGCGCGTAGGTGCGAAGACCGCGAATCTTTCTCGCGCAACTGTATGTCAACTTTAGTGTTTTCTCGGTAACCGAGAGTATACACGGAGAAAAGAGTCCACAGCAAATAAAAGCACTAGATTTCAGTAGCAGAACATATTCTAATACTAGAATATTTAATATTTGTTAATTGACAAATGTAATTTTATTGAAATAAAATTATCTTATAACAAAATATCTGAATTAAGATTAATTTTGGACAATAGATATTAATAGGCTGCAATTAAAGAAATATCATTCTTTAATAAACATCAAATTTTTATTTATAACCTACATATAGCAGCATATATCCATTTAGTCTTATCTTATACAAAGCTATATTTATATATGTAAGGTTCGCAAATATCTCCCTTCCGTTTTTTTTGCTCTGTATTCAATGCTTTATAAAAAGTATTACAGTGATCGGATTTAGTTCAACTATGCGCCGTTTTGTTCGATAATTTGTTTCCATCTAGACGGCAACTTCATAATACTCCCTTCGTAGAAGCCCCCCTCCTTATTTGCGAAGAACTCGGACATCCACTTTTCACAAGCCTTTTTGGAGTTTCTACTTTACATCACCAAGGGCGTTGGCCATGGACAGGAACGGGTGGTAATCATTTGGCGCTATGTCCGGGCTATATGGTGGATGCGATAAAACCACCCATCCGAGCTCCCGAAGCTTCTGATGAGTCATCAACGAAGTGTGTGTTCTGGCGTTGTCCTAGTGGAACACCCTTCCTGTTGGCCAATTCTGGACGTTTCCGGTCGATCACCTGCTTCAAGCGGTCCAGTTGTTCGCAGTAGATGGTAGAATTAAGCGTCTGCACATATGGTAGCAGCTCATAGTGGATGATTCCCTTCAAATCCCACCAAACATACAGCAAAACCTTCCTGGCCGTCAATCCTGGCTTGGCCACTGCTGGGGACGATTCACCGGCCTTCGACCACGACCGTTTTCATTTGATATTGTCGTATATAATCCATTTTTCGTCGCCAATCACCATCCGCCTCAAAAATGGGTCGAGTTCGTTCCATTTTAGCAGCATATCGCAGGCGTTAATTCGGTCCAGAAGGTTTTTTGCGTCAAATCATGCGGCACCCAAACATTAAGCTTTTCTTTGTATCCAGCCTTCTGCCGATGATTTAAAATGGTTTAGTGACTAGCTCCCATCTCCTGAACGATGTCACGAAATACCACATGTCGGTCTGACTCGATTTGTTCCATGATTTGATCGGTATTCATCGACACAGGTCTTCCGCCGGCTGACTTATCCATGGTATCATTTTCACTGGCTCTGAATCGTCGAAACCATTCCTCCGCGGTTTGAAGTGATAGAGTACTACTTAGAGTCCCCCAAAACACCATTAATCTCACGGAACGTTTCTCTAGTGGATTTGCCTTTAACGAAGGAAAACTTTAAAATAACACAAATTTCGGCGTTAGTGAACTCCATGTTTACACGTCTATAACTGTTAAATGCAATATCCCAACTAATCATGCATAGCGTAGTTTTGTAGGTTATGTCAAGACCTTTCAAATGATGTATTGCCAGATATCAGCTTTGTAGTGCTTTGTACATAGCCGCGAAATTCAAAAGACAAAAAGGTGGAAGGGGGATATTTTTTGCCAACCTAATATATATGAAAAATTACACATGAAGGCCTTTGCATGCTTAGTGGTGAGATTTCAGATTCTAGAGCAGCGTATAGCCTTTTTAAGTTTTCAGATTTTACACACTAAGTACTGAAATGTAGAGTGCTGCGGCTAGTACCTAAAATATAAGTTCTAATACTTATATTATAGATGGCGCGCAATCTGGTTTATCGATGCTTTGATTTTTTTCTCCGTATAATTGGCGCATGTCGACTATCCGTGTAAGTGACTTCGTTTGGTATGTGATTGCATAGTGAGCGTGAGCCAGCGGTAGCCATATCTGGACAGCGCAGCTCGTGCAGAGATAGCGCAGTCCGCGTCTTTAAAGGTAGAAATCGCGCGAACCTTTCGCCTACTTCGCCTGCCTTGCCGCCGGCCTAGGGTGCGCGACCCAAAACAGTATCCCAGAGCATCTTTTTGAAGTGAAGGATGAAGCAGCAAGACAAATCAAGAGGATCCTCATTATAGATCCTCTGATTATTAATTAGACTAAAAACTCCGGCTGGACGATAGGAGCCCAACCCCGAGCCCAACGGAGTGTTAGCGGTGTGCCGCGTTTCTAGTGGAGCATTCTCCCCTCGTTTCCATGTACTGCGGCTGTAATCAATTATTCACGCGAAGAATAGACGGGAGTGATCTTCGATTTGCTGGCGGAGCAAGCACGCACATCATTCTAAGAAACAGGACGCACTATTTAAATAGTGTGTTACATCAATAGTTGATTTCGAATAAATATCGGTCAACTTGGGTCATTAAATTCAACACAAATTTAGCATAATTTATTCGCACGAAGGGGTCGTGCTACGTTATTGCCCTTTATCCTTTCTTAGTAAGGGCAACTTGACAAAAGCGGTCGAAGAAACCATTTCGCCTCCGCGGGAGCTGCTTTAGCAGCTCATTAGCTGAACAACCAGTCAAGTGGCGTATTTTGTAGGGTGCGCGGCCGCGGGGAAAGTCTAACATGTACTGCCCCATTGCACGTATAAGCAAGTGACGACATTATTGTCGTGCGTATTGTACACGGCTGAGTCGGTGCAACAACGCTGTTGATTACCTCGTTACACTGTATTATAAACTACTTTTTTGTTTATTAAAAATTATCAAAATTCTAAGAAAACATTATATCATCACAAAAACAACCTTTAATATTGTTTTAATATTTAATATTGAATTTAAATTTCATTTAAAACAATGCTTTGAAACAGTTTAAATTTAATAGAATTATAACCATTTATTACAATAAATAAACATACCCAGATCCAGTGACTAAAATAGTGTCGCCGGCAAAATCTACTGCATTAACATCACTAGTATGCATGTTAAGAATTTGTAGGGCCTGCACGTCTCCTGTATACATAGTCATGGTTTCGATTTATCGAACTGCGTCTGAAAAATTCGCATAAATAGTTTTAAATGTTATTAATCAAGACATATATTTCGTGATAGTTTCTTTTACATACAGACTGTTTTTTAAATAGTTATCTCATACTATACCATTAGATAGCTAAGGAAATTCTAAATATTTTTCTCGCCGATCGCGAAACTGTTAGAAGGAATATCAGGATAGACGTCGCTCAGTCAATTACCGTCAGAAGATCGCGACCGAGGATCTAATCGATGGTATCATCCAATCTATTAAGCGCAACATCTAGCTTTAGGGCGCATTCAAAGGTTGCGATAACGGCATTATCGAAATACTCATTACATTTAGATGTAATTTGTAAAGAACCCTTGATATTGGACTCGACTAAGACACTCGGGTCGAGCACTGTCAAAGAGAAACTGCTCCCTTTCCAGTCCAATGTCATCGGTTCTTTACAAGTTACATCTAAACATAATGAGTGTTTTGAAAAAGCTGTTATCTAAGCTTTCAAATACGCCCTAAAGCTTGATGATGCGCTAAATAGCTTTGGTGATACCATCGATTAAAATAACGAGGTCTAATGCAATGTTATCCACGATCGTCATCGCAATTTGGTTTGTCTTGGCCCGAGTGTTATCATGTCGGGCCATAGTACAATGGCGGGGGGAACGGTAGACCGACTCCTGTAGCTCCTCAATCCTCCATACTCGTCTTAGAGTCACTCCACCTTCTTGCCAACTTGAAAATTTTAAAAATTTTGGCAGTCGCCAAATAGATACGCATTTAAGCCTGGAGGGCACAGCTAGGCCCGTTGCTCGCCGTACGGCTCCGATTACTTCGCCCTACTCTCTCTCATTGACTATTTCATCTACTCTAATTCACTACTCTGCAGCATAAAACCGCGCTTATCGATCACGGGGGTTGAATTCTTACCATTTTTTAAATGTCTGTATCTTTGCAGGGCGGCATCTGACAGTTTCGCTACCAACAAAAAAAATGTTTAGAATTTTCTCAGCTACCCAGTGGTATAACTCGATACAACTATTCCAATAACAGGCTGTATTTGGACTATAATCAAAGCGTTTTGACACCATGTGAGTCAAGTATTTTGGAAGATATGAAATTAATCTAGAAGTCAACGGAAAGATAGAAAGTAATATTAATATTTAGTTGTTAGTAAACTATATGCAGGCTATTATTCACTGATGCATTAATTATTTATGATCAATTTGATCATAATTGAACACAATAAAATAGTATTTATAATGTAATAGTTGTATAATACATTTTTTTGCTCTTTTTTCTCTTTTTTATCAAAAGAGCAAAAATCAGATCAAAGAAAATGAATTCTAGACGTTTACAGCAATTATGTGTACAGTGATTGTAATAAATAACATATAAAGACCATGGCAAAAAATAGATTTTGTTGCTTATTTAGTAAAACAACTTTTCTTAATAACTAAATTTTACGAAAATACATGTCAAATGATTAATTTTTGTTTATTATATTGCTGGTAAGTCTAAATTTTATAAGGTACTAATCAAAAAACAAATTGCAAGGAATGCAGTTAAAAATACTTATGTATGGATTTTGATAAGAATATAAATTTATTTATGTATCTTATTTGTATTATTTTATATTTCTACATTCATACTTTATTATAATTTCAGTCATTTTTAAATTTACATTCCTTGTCTACGTTTGGGTCAAAATGAAATATATTTGAATTGAGCTATTTCTATTGTCGATGGAGGTCTGACTAGTAGTAACCCTGTAACCCCTTAGGGAGAAAGGGAGAAAGACTTTTGATCTCTATCTCAAAGAAAAAATTTTCTGAATCTTTATTTTGCAAATTGAACGCTTTAGCTGCGTTAAAAGTAGTGTCAAAAAGAATACCAGGTGCTCCGGTATGAAATGAGCGTCAAGATACAAATGTTTTGATAGGAAACATTTGTTGTGAACGATCCTTAATTTTTTCGTTTGGTTGCTATGATAACTGTCAAGCATGTTAAGATACATCAAGTCATTAGATAAACGACATTATATTTTTTCATCGTGTTAAAAATGTCGAATTTTGTACCAAAAAGTTTCAAGACGCCGAATCGCCTACGATAGTAGATGAAGATGACACTTTGAGACAAAAGCAAAATTTCTGGTCGTTTAAAAACTATGGAAAAAGATCCAAAAGTGTGGAAAATGGGTGCCACTTGAATTGAATGAAAGGCAGATGGAAAACCGAAAAAATGCTGGTGAAATTTGGCTTCAATCATACAAAAATAATCAATTTTGCATCAAATTATTATTGGCGTTAAAAAATAGATCTATTCCAAGAATCGTTAACGAAAAAATGACCGAAAATAACGGATTTTTTCTAGTCGAGTTAGAGTGGCTTGGTGTATTACGAGTTGTTAGAACCTGATCGCTATCGACAACAAATGATCAATTTTAATCATGCATTGATCGTAAAATGACCAGAATGGACCAGAAGACACGGCAAGATTTTTCTTCATGACAATGCATCTGAACACAAATAAAAATCGATTTAGAATACAATCAAAACTACTCGGCTAGGAGCTGCTACCCCACCCGCCGTATTCACCAGACTTGGTTCCTTCTAACTACCATTTGTTTTCATCGATGGTACATGCATTGGCTGAGCAGCACTTCGATTACTACAAGGAAACCAAAAATTGGGTATCTAATTGATTTGCTTCAAAAACAAACAATTCTATAGGCCTAATATACGCAAAATTAGTAGAAAGGTGGTCAAAATGTGGAAAAACAATGAATAAAATATTTTTCATTCCCATACAAATTAGTGCTTTATTTTCACAAAAAAACGATACTTATACATACCGATACACCTGGCATAGTTAATATTTAAATATAGGTATATTGAATAATTTATCTAACAAGTTAGACACTAATCTTTTTTAATTGCGAATAATAATATTTTTAATTTTAATATTAATTTAATAACTAATTAAATTAAATAATGTATATATTCTATCTATAACGCATAATATATAATTTTTTAAGCTCAATATTATCCGCTTTGTAAACTGTAAAAACGAGATTAACTAAAATTTTGACAATACTATGATCATTAGATGTTAAAGTTATAGTATTATTATTAATTAAGAAATTAAAAAGTGGAGAAAAAGTGGCAAAATATTTTAGTTTCAAGATGGGTAAAGCCTTCCCCTCTTTCAGGGAGCTCACGTGCGCATTCCAATTTCCTCTTTACTTTCTTTAACAGGCCCTTGCGCCTTGATGAGGACAACTTCGAAAAATTTCTGATTTTCTAATTCCTTGCTGCTCACTCTGATACAAGATTTTCAAGGGGAAAATCGTCGTTGATGATTTTACGGCTAATTGTCACTTAAAAGCAGTTACGTAGCCCATTGTAACACAGAATAACCATACGCATCGTCCAGCTTTTACTCTCTTTAAATAAGAAGTGTTTTCTCAAGAGAAGCATAAACCGCCTTTTAGTACAGGATTTGATTGTGGGAAAAATCCGCTTCTCTCTTCAAGATAAGCGTTGATTAATTTGCATTTCAAGAAAGGCAGCAAAATTGTAGCAAAAAACGAATTCTTTCTTCAAGAGAAACATGAATTAAATCCACTTTCAAAAATATACTATTATACTAATCCGAATTCGTTTTTCTCTAATCAACCTGTGCTCACCCTGAAATATTGGCGAAAGCTGATGTTCAGAAAAAATAACTACAGGGTAGTCACTCACGACTATCCAAACGACTTACATCACCACCGCTCGCAGGGAGGCCACTCGCAATTTACCATTAAAAAATTAATCACAAGGTTACAATACTATTTTTCTTCCTAAATATTGATAACATACATTTAAAAAATAAAATACTGTTTTATTCTAAAAATATTTGAAATTATATTATTATAAAAATGCATTCGTATGCAGATCATACATTCAATATTTGATACGTCTAAGATCAAGTCTCTGATAAAATTTTTATATGAAAAAACCATTTTTTGACTATCTTGTATGAAGCAACTCGGATATCCGGTGAACTTTCGTCTTTCATAGCCATTTCAATGAAAGGCAAGAATGATGCAACTTTAGTGTAAATCCCAGGAGAGCTTACTTTTTCAAGGCGAGAGGCACCAGTACTCAAAATTCCAATTATCTTAGTTTTATTCAGAACAAGTGGACTTCCGCTATCGCCCTGATAAACACGTGTTTTATTATAATGCAGAATATCAGTATAAAATAATTTCATTTTTGATGAATAAGAATTAAAATTCAGATGTTATTTTAATTTTATTATATTAAAATTAAAAAATTAATTCTAAAATAGAACATATAAATTAATTACTTAAGAGAAAAATTGTAAATACGTAAAAAAAATGTAGCTTATTATTTCAATTATTACTTTTGTTAATTTTGTTTTTAAATTTGTGAAAGTCTGTAAAGCCATTGAATACGTATATATTTTTTGTAGTGTACATTATTTACTAAAAAAGTCCAAATTTCATAAATGATATTTTTTTTGTCAAGTGTATTTTTAGTTCATTAAGCAAAGAAGTATAAGTTTTTCTCAAAAATCTATTATAACACTGAAATATACGATAAGTAGTAATTAAAATGTGTTAAAATGCTAAAGAGTCTAAAATATGAAGAAATTATTCAAATTAATAAGAAAATCTAGATTAACCGATTAACTATGCATTGTTTATTATTTATTAATATTCTCATTCAATATAATTACAACTTACTTCTGCAGCTCCTTCAGGATCATTTTTAGACCTTTGATGCATTTGAGCACAAATATGCTTTAAAGGGCTAATAATATTTTTAAACATACTTTGACATTTTTCATTTTCAACAACATTTGTTGTGCCATACTTCAATTTAATAGATGTAAAACAAAACTCTTTAATTTCAGTTTTTGAACTACTTCTGATTACAGTGTTACGTCCAAAGCCAGTTAATATTGGATTTTCATTCATATACATAGATTGTATTTCATTTGTATTAGGTAAATCAAGTTTACTCAATGCTGAATTTTTATTTAGCTCTAAAGTTTTTTCCAACTAAAAATTCACTTCATGTTATATTATTTTCTGTACATAATTTATATTAGAGCAAGTTTTAGACATGCAAATTAAATAGTTATATATTTTATTATATTCTATGTTATGAATTCTATTTATTTTTATAATTGCTCATAAATGTATTTTGTTTAAAGAGAATTTACACTAATTGTTTACTTGCGCTATAAATATTGGTATAAGATATAAATTGAAAGTTTCTTTTAATTATTATTTTTTATTTATTTTATAATGACAAAACTTTAAAATATAAAAACTTTAATATTTTTATTATGAATTAAATAAAAAATAAAAATGTTTAGAAATAATAAACAACCAATTCATCAGCTTAAAATATAAAAATAAATTTAAATCATGAATCTTGAAAATCCATGAATTTATTTCAGCTTTCGTTTCAGCTGCAGTGTCTAAAGATGTCAAAGAAAAAATTTTAAAAAATTATTCTATAAAAAGCATTAGGCCTTCTGTCTTCAAATCTTTGATTTGTTTGTGTAACTAAACTTTTTTATATTTTTTTTAAAAAACACTTTGAACTCCTAGTAACAATGTATTTCTTTTTTACACATATTTATAGTGAAAGTAAAGGATTAGTATGAGAACCTCCCTTTAATAATATGTTTTTATAGCAGAAGCTAATAACTTCTACTGATATTTTAATTTGTACTACAATTTTAATACTTAAAATATATATTAAATGATAGTTAATATAATTATTTTATAATGCGTTTTGATAAATTATTTATGTTATTTTATCGTGATTACTACTATCACATGCTGATATACCTTAAGAATTGCAATATCAGCATTCATAGCCGTTGCTGGGTCGCCAGTATAATGGTGTACGGGTATGTATGATTTATGCACATATAATTTTTCAACGTTGATTTCAGTTCTTAATGGATGATATTGGTCAGTATTAATAATGCCACCTATGATTGTCCACTTTACATTTAAAAATTCTACGGAAGTACCAAATACGCAATGTGCAGCTGTTAGTATAATATTATCTGCGATAATTGCACCACCACAAGTAAATTGTCCATCATTCATTAATGCTACCTGGTATTTAAATTGGCCATCAACTGCATCATGGCCACCAATGATTCCTTGAGTGGGTTCTTTGTAAAATTAAGTGCAATGAAAAATACGATAGGAATAAATTATTAAAATATTTTGACATAAAAATATCTAAATACTAAAATAAATCAGAATAATATATTGTCTTTAAATAATTACCAATTTTGAATAGTAAAACACTACATAAATTGACTACCAGAACTAAAAAACAGCGATACATTGTATGATATGAAATTCACTTAAAATGGTTACCAAAGCCTAATGTAATGGTTACACAAAGTTTATATAAATCTTGATATACCTCTTTAACATATTTCATTAAATTAAATACTTACATAACAATTATTGAATAATATTATTAAGTATTCATTTTATTTGCACGACTTTCAAATTACCTATTTGCTCTCTTGTTGATCATGTTTAAATAAATTTATTCACAACTTGATAACATGAAATCCAAACACATACACATTTTTACAGAAAAACAAACAGTGCACGAAAAAATGTATAGAAGCTAATTGTAGTACCGACTTTTTTCCAAATATCAGTTTCATGTAAAATATATAAAATCTTAATAATATATCTACCATAATTTGTTATTTAAAAAATACCCTAATACTCATTATATTATGTAAAATATTTTCTCGTTATAGAAAATACACAATTTTGGTACATCAAAGCATCTTATTACAGTACTTTGTAGAATATCTATGTCAAATAATCAATAAAATTTGTTATTTCAGTGTTTGAATTTAATAATACCCAACTATTGTACGAAGTCGAACTTGTGAGTCCGTTTACCATTAAAAGATTTTCGAATATCACAACGATAGTAACGTCATATTTTTTAAATATATTTGGTTAATAAAGCTATAAATCAACTCATATGTCAATCAACTGATCTGAAGATGATAACAGTTTCTATTTTTGTCATTTTCAAAATATTTTTTATGTTATTCATAGAAAGTTGTAAAGAGTCTATAATTTGTTATAGTTGAAGTTATAGTTTACTCAACAATTTTTATACCTAATTTTGTACCAGAATACGTATATTTTGATGAAAATTAGGACTAATCGATTGTAAATAGATTGTATGTATTTCATTTTTAATCTACTGTATGTAATATACATATTAATTATAAATCAGATTGTATAAATTAAGCATAAATTATAGCCTTGCGACAAACTTATGCCCAGATTTCTTTATCATATTATGTCCTACTATATGCCCATATTATGTTAAATGCTTTAAGCTATAGATAATTCATAACCTCTAATTCACGATATCAATAATACAAGTTATCGAAGGATCGTATATAATTTTAATAGTAATGAATGAAAAAATTGTTCTTATATCAAAAACTGATCCAATACTGTCAGCACTGCCCAATACATTTTTAAATACTAGTAAAACTCTCTCCATCTCTCGATCTTACTGGATCTTACGCTACCATAATCGAAACTTTATAAGTTATCTATATATTCCGAAATTTCGAAGCGTGCTAATAATTTAAAAACATAGTAGTTAAAAATGAAACTACCAGTGATACAAGTGACTCTTGAAGAATATGACACTTAGAAAGAAAGAGATAGAGAGAGCCAAAGGGAATAATCTCACGTGGTCTAACAGAAGTATTCTTTTTTACTTTCTTTCTCTCTCTCTTTCACACCAAGCGGCACTTGCGAGCATCTTTTACATATTTCATATGTAAAAGAGCGAACGAGACGAAAAAATCTTGAAAAGCGAATTTTAACTTCATTTGTACTCAGTTCAAGTGTGCATTTTCATGTTGCGCGCTTTGATTATGTATGTCAATGTTTATATAAGAATGATTTGAGGTTATAACTCCAAATCATTTTCGACATAATTTCAACATTATTTTTAACATATTAACATATTATGCCGTTAACATCGTCTCCTAGAGGTGATATATCGGCATAACATGGTATATAATTAATATATTATTATTAACATAATAACATAATTTAACATATTATGGGCAGACTGCCTCAATTTCCTATCGTATCATATACATTATATCAACATTATTTAGATTCTATGATATTTATGTCATTATTTATACTGATCCTTAGTCTATAATCTACTGTATTTTATAAATTAATAATCTTAAAAGGTAAAATTTTTAAAATAAAGTTTTAGTTGAATTTAGTAGTTTTAAATCCTATCTATAAAAACTCAACTATACTCGGCGGTATACTCTTGGTGGATTCTAGAAAGGAATTTAACTTATACACTAAGCACATATTTTACCATACAAAACCGAGTCACAAACAATAAGTATAAACTTAAAAAAAAATATGAGTGACCGTTTCTATGTACGAACATTATATTATTTATAAAAGTAATAGACTATCTCTAAATCCATATTAGTATTGATAATGACTTAAACAGAAGAGATAAGTAAACATATAATATTTACTTTTAATTATTTATTGTTATTTACATTCGTGCAGAAGATAAGAAGTATAATAAAATGCAATTAAGATAATAAAAACGATGTGTATAAATTTATCTTTCTTTTACGTATATCACAAATTTAAATGTTATATTTAAAAATATAAGATTTTTGTCTATCTATACTATAAGAATTTATACTATAAATTTTTAAAATAGAAATATACTTTCTAATGTTAAGCGCGCGCGCGCGCGCGCGTGTGTGTGTGTATAAAGCTGCTTTAATCTCTTATATTAGGGTATTAATACCATACAGTTTACATTTAGATTAGGAAAAAGGACGTGTAATGTATAATGTATTATGTTTAAAGTATAAAG
Source organism: Sycophaga agraensis (assembly GCA_018906755.1). NCBI lineage: Eukaryota > Metazoa > Arthropoda > Insecta > Hymenoptera > Pteromalidae > Sycophaga > Sycophaga agraensis. Next base: position 688,725 of record JACCIE010000035.1, read on the forward strand.
CAATTTGATCAATTATTGATCTATTACCCTTTATAGCTGCTATCTTATATCGATATAATTAGTTGATTTCTTGATTACTGAGGTAATATTCTAATCTAATCAAATTACATTTTAAAAGAGAGATATACCGCATTATCATTTATCGGGTCTTTTATACATTTTCAAATAATATTCATAAATTGCACTCTCTTGCATATTGAATTTATAATTTCCAGAATTTACCCACACATACACAATCATGCCTTAATTTAAATAAATAAATATATATATATATATATATATATATATATATATATATATATATCTAATTTGTATATATATTTTATACAATGAAATTATATATACATTTAATTTAATTCACACCATGTATTTACCTATTTAAATATTCTTAATTATACTATACATTTGGCTTTCTACACATGAGTTAAATTTAATCACAGTATAATAGTTACGTGATGTTAGATTGTGTGTTAAAAGAAAAAATATTGTTTATAATGTACAGCTTTAGAATAAAATAAAAATGTAATTAAGAAAGAATATAACTAGATTTTTTTAATTTTAACCACGTATAGAAAATATCACTATTAATATATATTAATAAAATTTCAAAAAATTTTATATATACTTGAGTTTACATAACTGATTTTTAGCTTTGAATTAGTTAATAGTTGCTAAATTACTTCGTATACATATAGAATTTTGTATTTTATTTAACGCAACGTTCTATTTACATTCTTCATTTTTGGTGTTAATCAATGACGGAGTCATGCGATATGCGGTTAACAAAGCTTATGAAACCCTAAGTAGTGTCATTAACAATATTAATGCTCTTGAATTAAACCCTGGAGTTGGGACCACCAGAATATGAGCCCGAGACGTTCTACCGAATGAGTCGACACAAGACTCATATATGCAGAGTTAAAATAATCTGAGGATAATTTATATTTAATTATGTATGCTTTACAATCGTGTTATAGATTTTATTGAAATTTATTTAATTATTCAATTAGAATTTTTGTCAGTAAGTAGGTATACAAAATACATCGATGGTGCAAAATAATTATAAAGTAAAGTACATTTTGATAACAAAATGTATTACTGAATCAATTTTCTCATTGATAACGACGACACAGCGCGACATCACGAAAATAAGAATTCGGGCTATGAAGCATCATTAGATCTAAAATGTACCACGGAACTCTAAAGGCGCTGTTTGTTATTAACAATTTTATGCAAAGAATGACACTTTTCGTTCGGCACTTTTTCGTTTTTTGCATATAACTCAAAATATTAGGAAGCGATCAAAATGCTATATAATATTTACTTATAGATAATTCAAATGCGAAAAGTTTTAGATTTAAAGCAATACTCGATCAGATAATCAACGGGGGAAAATTTTAGAAAATAGCGGAAATTCTTCGTTATCTTAAAAAATTTATATCTTTGTTAATTATAAAGTTGGACAGACGTTTCTTTGAGAATAGGTAGTTGTTATTACACTCTTATTGTATGCGAAAAATGGATTCTATCACTCTATAATTTTTGACGTAACTGTATTTTGAATAAATTACAAAAAGTTTCATTCATAATTTAATTATACAATTATAATTTTGTAAGCGGAATTCGAAAATGGAAGTTTCATTCTATAATTGTAGATCTCGTTTTTTGTTTTAATCTCCGAAATTAGAGAAAAATCCTTGCGAAGTTGACGGATTTCGTCCTCTCGTGCGAGGTATGCGCAGCAGTGAAGTGTTGAGGGGAAACACTACTCTGTATATATGGTCATATGGTATACAGTAATAGAAGTGTACAACATATTATGTATACAGCACAGTGCTTCCCCTTGGTTCTTCCCCCACCACCAAGCATTTTTCTCTAATTTCGGAGCATTAAAACGAAAAAATGAGATCTACAATTATAGAATAAAACTTCAATTTTCCAAATCCGTTTACAAAATTATAATTGTATAATTAAATTATAAATGAAACTTTTTATAATATAGAAGTTGAAATAATTTAAAATACAATTGTGTCGAAAATTATTCAGTGATATAAATCTATTTTTTGTACACATTACATGTAATAATTGTAATAATTTTTGCAAAACGCTGAGTAAATATTGATTAATTTATCAGTGATCTTTCTTGTAAATGTTTACTCTCATCCGAGATCGCTCATATATAATCTGTAACTATTCACTAATTCACAGCGGTATTACTATAACTATTTTAATTAGTGACCATTCGCTAAGAATAAGATTGATTTCACTGATTTAAATTTAGAGAGCAAAAAACCAAAATAAGTTCGATTTTTTCCATATAAACGTTAATAACTAATAGCGCCTTTAGAGTTCGCTGTTACATTTTAGACGTAACGATGTACACATTGTCCCGAACTTTATTAAGGGTCCAAATTCTATATAGACCAGCAGATGAAAAACTACAACGTTACCATTGACTTTAAATGACTTTCAATTCGTATATAGCAACATATATATATTTGTCGTAACTTAAGGCTGTTAGGTAAAACTTTACAATAATGTTTTTCGATAGTAAAGTATGAATCGTAAGTCATTCTCTGACCATAGTACATGACATGCGCGTATTTACAAAGTTTGACTTTACAGCAGTAAAATGTTTCGTACCGAGGTTCGTACATTCGGGCTTTACGCGGCTATACACCACAAAAAATATATTAAAGGCTCGTGTTAACTCGGACATAAACTAGAAACTGAATTAATTTTATTATATTGTAATTTCTTCATTATACGAGATTGCACATGTTAGTCTAGGAGCCAGGTCGTACCTCGGGTCGTATACAAATTTAAACTAATATTACAAAACTAATATTTTGATTAAATAAATCTATCTAGATACTATACTTACATCTAGATAAATTTATTGATTTTGTATGATTGATTATGTGATTATGTATATAAGAAAGAACTTGATTTTAAAAAATCAAAAAAATTAATTGCAAGTAAAATTAATGTATATTTATCAAACGACATTGTAAAATGCAGTTTCAGAAACACTACTTACCTGAGAACGTTGGTTTTGCTTCAAAATGGTAGAAGAAAAACAAAATTATTGTAAAAATTAAATATTTTTCCATCGATATGTATGTATTATTATATTTTTATAAAACATTGTAAAATTCAATTTTTAAACTTTAAGGCTTAAGGTGTAGCTAACTAATGTGATTACCAAGTAGTAATTTTAATTTTTATTAATTTTAACATTAAGATATGAAAGACTGAATTAATATATATATATTTAAAAGAAAATGAAAATCCCAATCATTAGCTGATTTTTGCATCGAAAATTAAAAAACACAAAGGTAATTGAAATTAGAAAAAAACATGAATTAAAAAGTTCATAAATTAGCCACAATTAAAAATTTAAAGCCTTGAGTCTAGAGATTCCTAATGGGCTTAATTTAATTATTAAATTATTTTATGTAACAAATAATTTCAGAAAAATAATTCTCATATTTATCTATGCGTATTAATTACTGTGCTACTGCTTTAAAATTCAATATTATAGAAAAAATGAAGTAAAATAATGTGACATGAAGTATTAAAATATGTTAGATTGCAACTTCATTACTGCAATATTAATATATTATTATTTTCTAATATTTATTGAACCTCCTTTTAATATTATGAATGTCTGTGTTGCAGAAAGATTATTGCGATATTTTGTGTTTCACAGTATTACTGCAAGTTTTGATGTTGTGTCGTATACTTTAGCACTGCAGAACTATTCGCAAGATACGAATATTGTGCGTCTACTTGTGGTAAACTGAGAGCTACGACAAGTATATATTCGTCACTAAACTCGTCAATCTACGTCAATACAATGTCGGGAAGGGGTTGCTTGTACGGAAGCAAGGGCTAAGATCCAACAGTGTCTTTACACGTGTTGTGGGAGCAATTTACAATGACTTTGTCAAAGGTTAATGTACCTAGCTTGCAAGAGGTACTGTCATAGGAATATTGCCGAAAGCTTTTATGTACATAGAACGAGAAGCTTATTTGGATGACGGGCTATCATACTCAATGATTTATACCTTTTACTTAATAATTATAATCGATTAATTATTTAATTATTGTTATTTTTGGGTCTAGTTATTATAAGTAGAAACACATTGTTTATATGTTAGAAAATGATTTGTCTTTCAATGAATTCCATGTACGTATATTGTCGTTTTATTGACAATTAAAATTTAAAAGCAGTTTAGAGAGAAAATGGTTAATTAATAATTAGATAAGCATCTTATGGATGAATAGCATATATATTAGCTTGTTTATATAATGTATTTGGTTAGTCTACATATACTTTTTCCGACACAAACGTTCTTTTATTCGGAAACTAAGCTTCCAAATTGATCATTATTGTTATTATTTGATAAAAATAACTGTTGTAGTAAATAATAGAACTATATCTGACTATTTTAAAAATGAAATTTATTATATTATAATATTCTGTTTATAATATAATGATGATATACGTAATGACATAATTCATTTTTTTGTTCCACGCATCATCTATGATTTAATAGGATTTATTCTAATTCCCTCGCTAATTCCCTACTTGCGCTAACAATATCTGCATACTAAGAAATATATTATCATTAGAAATTTTTTAATTCATTTTTAAGAAACGTATTAAAAAGTTTATTTTTTTATCAATTTTAACTTTAATACATAAATCATTTAGTTTATTTAAAAAATATTATAAAAAAATGACAAAAATTGCTGAAAACAAATTTTTTTATTTCAAATTAGATAAAAAATTGAAAGAAATTGAATTGAATCTAAATTTAAAGTTCTTACGGAATAAAATTCATTGATCGGTTCAAGATGAAGCTCGAGATAAAATCTATGACAAACCGAAAATATTAACAAATTATATACAACCTGTCTTCAAATTACTTGTCTTTAGTTATACTACGGAATAGCTGAAGCAATTCTAAACAAACTTGCCAGTCGCGAAACTGTCAGATGCATTCCCAGATTTAGGGAAAGGGACATTCTGCGAGGATAAGCGGGCCGCGGCGTACGTAGAGCGAAGAGACAGATCCTAATCGACAGTCGAGTTGAGCGCCCGAAACGAAAGGGAGAATATTAAGTTCAGCAACCAGAGTCGACGCGTCAGAGACGCGCCCATACGGAAAGGGCTGGACGCCAGCATGCATCGTAGAAAGCTCTAGCCAGCAGACATCCTGGGGGATTGGCATCACGGACGTCGATCGAGAAAGGTGTGCACCGCCAAATGTGGACGTCGTGCCTCTACGACCCCAGACGAAAAGTGTGGCGAATCCCGCTCTTCCGAGAAGTGACCGTGGGAAATGCGCCGATGCGTCAACCCGCTTCGCATTTACCTACCGCACGGTTAATGAGGAAAGGCGACCAAATCCGCACTAAAGACGTCGGACTTAAGAAGAGCGAAGAGAGAGAGGGAGTGAGAGCATGAATGGCAGGTACCTCGCGATCGCAGATTAATGTAACCATTGTTTTAAACCGTTAGCCATAGTATAAAACCGGTCGCTCCAACCGCTATTTGTTGTGTTCGAATTTTCCCCTTTTCCAGGCGAATTGCGCGAGGCGAACATAACTGTATGCACGGACCCCGCGACTACCGCGATTATGTAACCCTCTTTCTAATACATTATAAAGTGAAGGTATAAAAGTTAATATCAAATAGTAAAGGATAATATTGTTGAATTGTAGGGTTGTGCAGGTCATATTATCTACGTTGTCTGGACAATCTTAATGATGTGCTAAATACGCAATTATAAATGTCGAGCGCGACGCGTATCTCGTATAGATCACAGGCCGAGATTCATGAATCAACTGAATATTCTGGCTTAAATCCGCTTTAGTTTTTATTTGAAATTAGAAATTATATTCTATTTAAAAACTAGAAGAAAACATAAGTTCATTCGAGCTATTTTTTAAAATAGTTAATAAAAATAATCCCACTTGTTCTAAGATAAATATAGTCTTTTAATAAAAAGTCATCGACTTATTTGAATATTTCATGAACAAATTTCTATTAAATATACATAATAAAAAATACATTCATAGAACAACGAAAAAAAGTTATCAATTAAACTATAATAAAAAAATTAATAGCTCGATGGACACATGACAACGCTATCATTAGATGTGTGCAGGGATATATAGAATAATAGAAAACGGCTGGTAACGTTAGATTTCATATTATATTCGTAAGCAATCGTCGCGGCAAAGAAAAGCGTAAAGTCAGTGGACAAATGTATAATATTTGTATTAACATCGTTAGAGTTATGGCTAGTTTGTCTGATATTTCTATAATTTCAATTATTTAGTTCAACTACTTTACATACGGAATAAAGTAAAAAGAATCACACTCGTTCGAAACAATGTAGTCTTTATATAATATAAGCAAGTAACTTATAGCTATATAGCTGTTATGTAAAGCATGTATACGCGCAGAAAGAAAAATGATCGAAGCTCATATGCCAACAAGGCGTTATAAATGCATATAGGTTAATATAGAATAGAGATAGATACTTGGAGGTACACTATTGGCGAGAAAGCACATTTAAAGTTGGAGGTCCCGGCGATTGGCCGCCTTAGAAAAGATTCGACTCAGTGCAGAAGGCATCGAGCGGACCCGTCCGTGTTGCAGAAATCCCCGAGCCGCTGAAGCCTAACTGACACGCGAACACAGGGCGGAAGCGGCGGAAGGTCGATTGCGGACGGCCGGCCGGTCGCCGACTGTGCACACCCCTGTAAATAATGAAGGCGCGCGCGGCAGCGCTGACGTGTGGCTCGCGATACGGCCTATCGATCACCCGCAGCTCCCGGTGACCTTGGCTTTGGCCGAGGGGGGACCCAGCCTTGGATGTAGGATAATTGCCGCGCCGGTGACGGGTGTCGCGCCTCTCCCTGATTATATCTGGCCCGACAAGCATCGACCGCGCGAAGTAGGCCCCACGTGCACCAAATGGTAAGCCATCCGCGGGCGCTTGAGCAGCTCTACGTGCGTCAGGATCGATTGCAGGACCGGGCGGGAAGTGGAGCAGCGCCCGGACCCTGCACCACGCTCGACCGGGGTCGACGCTCCCCGGGGAAGTCGTCGGCGAGTCGTCGACGGATTCTCGCTCGTTTATAAGTGCCAAATCCTCCTGCTCAAGCCTCTCATGCGCCATTTTGCCGTACCATTTTTCCTGCAAAGCTAGAGTGCGTGATTTCTTTATGGACCCTGTGAGTTTACGGCCATTGATTTGTTTTATCATGATTATTTGATCAAGAACGGTTTACCGAACTTTTGTGCCGCGACATCTTCTGTCTTTGATTTATATATAGAAGGAAGGTGTACGCCAACTACCCCTTTCATTTTAATATTTAGCTTAATTATGAATAATATATTATTAATAAGAATGCAGTCAAAAATATATAATTTAATAAATACCAGCTAGTAGTCTATATAGGGTCATTCAACTTTGACATGTTCATTTTTCAAAAAGGACTTAAATTTTAAATTGCGTGTGCTTCTAATTGTCTCATTGGTCTCGCCGAACTATATTTCATTTCGTTCTTCAGATTCAAAATAAAAAATTTTAATATTAATATATTATATAATTTGTATATATATAATTTATATATATATATAATTTGTCATTCGTATATACAGTACAAGGAGAAATGAGTTTTAACATTAAACCTCCTAAGACGACATGATAGCGACTGCAATAATTGTGTTTTGTGATATTTGCGGCTTGTGTGCTATTCTGAGATGACAACATATTCTATCTAGTATAAAAGACATATACAGCAGAAAATTATGATAAATACAGGTACAATGTAATGTATAATTATGTAAATACTATATACCTTTGCAAACTCTAATTAGTCTCGATAAAACATATTAATGAATAATAATAAAGTACAATATAATATCAATAGAAAATTATTATCCTCTAACCAAAAGACCGACTGTACATAATATATATTGTAATCAGTATTCTTACTCTATAATTATATTATTTAATATTCACAATATTTTTCTTTACCCACTGCCTTATTCATTATAAATCATTATATCAAATATCATTGCAGTAGTAATATTTTTATTATTCAATACGTATGTCATATTCAATAATTTCAGGAAGCTTTATATAAAACGATTATCAAGTTTGTCCTTATTATTCTTATGCGTATAGATCTCCTGAAATACATAAGTACACAACTTAGAGGAGGTCACTTTTAATTTATATTTTGAATAATGTTCATAATGGTACTATTTGTTTGTGCTTGATCAGTATTTTTAAGAGATTAAGTTTACCCTGGCATAATATTAAGAAACATTTAAATATACGCATTTATTTTATATCAATACTAAAAAAATAGGCAACGTATTTAAATATTTTCCTGGTAGATCATAATAATTATATTATATTTATGAATTATATGAATGGTGATAGTAAAATAATAGTAACTACTAAGTAAATAGTTATTATAAATTGATTATGTAAATTCATCACCTAAAGAGTAAATCAATAGTTAAATTAGCGAAAAAATAGCTAATGATTGATTAAAAATTAATGAAGGTAGATTAAATGTATCTGGAGAATACCTACAGCCAATTATACATGTATGAAAAACATAACATTTATGAAAATCAGATTTTGTTCAGAAATAGCCGGTGTCACCAATTGATTTTATGAAAAGGAAGTGACATAGTTTTTTATGAAAAATCGAATATGAAAGTAAGCAGCCTTCTTCAAATGACTATAGAATTACATTGACATATGTGGATTCTAAGTGTTATAGTATTACAAATAATTTATTAAACTCATCGTTTCGCACGTAGTATCATAAGACCATTATTAATGCTTTTTATGTCTTCCAAATTAAAGTATTACATTATTAAGCATGGCATAATTTTTATTATTACTACTGTGTATCTCTAAGATAATTATTTACAAATTAACGTTATTTGAAAATAATTCAATAGAAAGATGTAGAGAACTATCTATTAAAGTACTCGATGAATAAATATTTCAGCACTGAATGACGTCATATGGTAACACATTGTATTGCATGCGTATACATTCAGAAAATCGACTCTTTATATATATATATATATATATATATACACACATTTTATTTATTCATTCGTGAATCGACTGTTTTTACTTTAAATCTAACAAGTCATTAATGTGATTTTAAAAATACAATAGAAATTTTTAATGATAATACAATTATAGTCAAAACACTATTAATTAATATATCATCAATATATAAGATTGATATTAGTTATTAAGTTTCAAAATAACAATGTATGAATTTATTATCTTAAAAGTAAAATACTTTATCGTAATTTAAACTATATATATGCAAAATAACATAGCTTAATATAAAATTGTATTTTATTGTTGTCGAGAGAAATTCACACGAATAAGATGTAAATCGAACTTTTATATGATCAATCTATGTAAGACCAACACCATTGTTTAATTGCATATAAGCTTGCAATAGTTAAAATAATCGCGTTGACATTTCGTACATCCAAAAAAAGTAATATTTTTTGTAAATTTTCAGAATTAATTATCAATATTTATTGGTTAAACCTGATATACTGTCAAGAAAAGAAATATACAACTATAAATTATTAAATAATTATTATGTGAACATTTTGAAAATCAAGCTTCAAATTCAACGTGATATTTTTTCCGAAAGTACTTTGGAGAAGAGATTTTTCAATTATACAATTTATTTTGTTTACTTCGTAAATACACACAATACATATGCTTTATTTTAATTAATTCTGCTAGACCACCTTTTTAGCAGAATCGAATGCTTTTTAAAAGACTTAAAATTTGAAAGATTAAAAGTAGAATTAAGAATTTCCGTTTAATGAAGTTGGATCACATGATATATATGCTCTCGGCATTTAATATGTTCTCAACTATCCAAAACATTTATAATCAAGTTTATTTTATACAGCAACATAAAAATATAACGTATTTATGAGAAAAACTGCGTTATTGAGACGCATGTCCGTATTTTTTACTTTAATACAAAATACGTTTTTCAAAGAATAAATACAATCTCTAAATTAGTGGAATCATGCTGAGTATATAAAAAAGTAACAATGAAAATTATTACTAAAATAAGAATTTAAGTTGCCTCGGTCAATATAATAATTAAATATGTTATACGCATATAGTATACACATAAAATGCGATGGTAAACATGGCATGATGGTGCATAAAATTCAATATACTTAAATTCTTATTTAAGTAATAATTTCGAGAATAATTTTGATTGTTACTTTTTTATATACTCAGCGTGATTCCACTATTTTAGAGATTACGTTTATTCTTTCAATCACGAATTTTGTATAAAAGTAAAAAATATAGTTAATGATGTAATACAGATAAATATAGAAATAGAAATATCAAAGTAGAAAAGGAAAAAAACACTTTAGCTTTACAAAAATATGTATAAGCCATGAAATGTATTTAATACTTATATTAAACCTATAAACTTCTGGTTAATTCAGAGCTCTTATTGTATTCATTATATATTATTTAAAACAGGAAAAAATACGATGAGTGAAAGGGTTTAAAGAGTAACCTTACGACAGTCACTTGATACATGAAGTTACAGTATCAACCTGCTTTCCTGACAACACCTACTACATGTCATTTGCAAAAAGCAGACGCGTGTCTGATTGTCCCTGCCTGAGTTGGGAAACAATACACGCACACCTTTTACGGTAATATTGACTTCAATCATGCCCGGCAAGCGCTTCAATGATTGACCTATGCCTGCAAATAAAGTACTCGCAGCTTACTAGTACAATCCCGCGTTTAGACACCGACTCTCATGGAGCATTCAAGATAACTCGCCGGTCGAGGACGCGATTCTACGGGGGACGGACGTCTTGTATACACGACGGAGGAATGGACTCACTCAGAGCAGGCACATGTCCCTCGCCGGCTTCGGAGCTTCTCACGTCACGGCGGCCCCGACGACACTCGCGGCCAGCGGCCCCCGGGCAGCCTCGCCGCCCCCGCGAATCGATACTTGACGGCCCGCGCCGCGCGCATCGCTCCGCCGGTAAGGCAACTGACGAGCTGGCTCGACGAAGCCACCTCCGCACTCACCGGGAGCTCGATAAACGCGCCAGGCAATTTTTTTTCAACAGGTTGCATGGCGATTGCGTCTCTGTTTTGCCTACGATCAACGGATTCCTGTAATCATTGCGGTGGCTTGTCAAAGAAAAACCTGGGAAGAAGTTGTGTAATTAAATTTGAACATACTGGTCCACTTTGATTTTTTATGAGATGAGATTTCGGAGTGAGAGCGTGAAGCTACTTTCTTTCTGTTGGTCATTGCATTATGAGGTTCTAGTTACAAAATATGGATAGTTCAAACTTTAGTTATATACATAATATGAATGTATAGATAACTTCAGCTGTTCTATAACAAAGAGAAAGACGGAGTATGATTTGAGGTAAAAATTAAATCATATGCAAGGTTAAACAAGCCGCTGAGTTAATTAACTTTTGACTTACTGCGAAAACCTATGTAACTTTAATATGTAACAAAAAAGTTTTTCAATGAGTTTATAAACTATGCTTTGACGTGTCCATTGCTTACTTTCTCCCTCGCTTATATTTATACATTAGGTAATTTTTCACTGGTTTTGTAACTTGAGGCCGAGCGTTGTCGTGTCTCTGTTCGAATAGCGGCCGTTTTTATTTTAGAGCTCGGTTTAGGGTTCGAGTCAAACGCTTCAATAATTGAAGTCGATACCGATGCTTCGTAGTAGTCTCATTTGTTTTCTGTTTTAAACGCTTTGAAACTGTTAACTCATCTACTTGCAATATTTTTCCAAGTTGTGCTAGCGTCTGGCATCGGTCCTGATCGAGTAATTCCTCTAATTCTTTGTCTTCAAATATTTTCAGTGCGCCAAGAACGTTCTTTATCTTATACATTTTTTCAAACAGAAATTGAACGAAAAATCTCGTAGGATAATATATTATCTTAAATGTTAGAAGCAATATTTTTCTTGAAGATAATATTATCTGTTACTGAAATATTTCTTGATGAATATAATTCAAGAAATACTTTTGCACATTTTTACTATTTAATTAAAGCTGTTGGAGCAAGTATTTAATCCATATAAACGTTTGGTCTATGTTGGTACGTGAAGGTCAAAAGTTTTTCATCTAGTACTTCATGCGAGTACTTCATGTTTGCTTTGCATAGTAAAAATAAAATTATGTATTTGTTCTAACAATTCATTTTATTTAGCTATCTGAAGCATAGTTATTATTTTCACGTATTATTTCACATCAACCACGTCAAAAAGTATTGATTGGTTATTGTTACGTTTTCTTGATGTCAATACGGATATTATTTAATTACCCTTAATTTTAATTTATACATAGTAAATATTTTTAATAAATTGAGATGTTCGGACGCATTTAAGTGAAATATACGACCGTGACTCGAACGTTCAGCACTCAGAATAAGACTGAGTGTTTTTGCGAATTTTAAGTCTAGGCTAGTAGCTAGGGATGGCTAGCGATACTTTTGTCTGCTGATTATCCTTGTCGGAATTATCTGGAGGGCAAAAGGCCCATGGATTTTCCTAAGTAATACGTTTTATGCCTTATGAGACATATTCCTGTTGCGAATTGTAAGTGAGGGATAGAATAAAAATTGAAAGAGTAAGATTAAAATTAAAGTTTTATGAGATTTATTTAATTAAAAATTACTCTATTGTTATAATTTGATTTTATGCTTTGATTGCGCACTCATATAATCAGAGAAATATAATTATTATAGTAAAATTATTTCGTGAACTTACTTCGTGATATTGGAGTCAAATTACTTCTTAGCCAATCTTGATTGAAATCGAACGAATAATTAATATATGTAAGGTTGTTTGTGCATATAGTAGCTTTTTCGTAGCGTAACTTATGTTTGTGTATATGCAGTGATAATTTCTCAGTTACTTTTAGAAATCGAAAATATTCGAGTACACATACTCATACTTACAGAATCGACCGCAGGGTCAGTCATAGCTGTACTAGTTATCATATACTGCAGCTATAATCTTTACTATCGATGCCTTTTCATAAAAGGATCAATCACTATTGAAATAAAAAAGGTGCTGGTTTGATTCATTTGTGGAGCATTATTTCGGTCTATAAAGAAATATGATTTTCTTAAAAATAATTTTATCTTTATGTCCAAAATTTATAAATTTATACTTACTGCAGGAGAATGTAGACTTGTTATAGCACATAATATATTTATTAAATTATTTAACATGATTCTACAATTAATTTAGGAATTTTTTTTCGTCCGCTGTATCTACTCATTTTTCTATCTATACTTTGAGCTTAATTTCATCAAGATTTCCATTTGAAATTTCAGAAGAATTGTAAGTGTTTTCTCCGCTTGCAATTGTTATCTTTTTAAATTTTATGAAGATTCGCGTATTTTGTGAACTCAAATAATTAATTGTAATATTAATTTGATTATAAATACAAAATTTTGATAAATAAAAAATTAAACATATAGGTACAAAGAATACCGCTATCATTACCCTTACTTTATTTTCACCGTTGGTTCTTGTATTACGCTAAATTGCTAAATTTTTGGCTTTATGGCTTTTTCGAGAAAGCTTTATCGATCGAATTATAAAACTTTTTAAAAATTTTTAAGAATAAGAAGCGAATACATGTAAAACAAAAGACGCGAATGCAGGTACAAATATGTACGAGAGCATTAAATTTATTGCTTTATTGAAAGTTTATACCAGTTAATAGCCAGTTACAGGTTAGTTTTTTAGATTAACAGTTAGAACATGGTGACAAAATTCATCAGAAACACGGTCATCCCTTAACGGTCGAGTAAAGGGCGATTTACTGGGGAGAAACTGGTGATAGCAACAAACCTACATAGTGTGTGTTGCGTGACAATGTATCAATATTATATGAATAATAAAATATCAGATTATAAATCATATGATACCAAAATAATACAATAAAATAATATAATATCAGGACTCGGGTGGTTGTGAGGCAGCGCGGATTCGGATTACTTCTGAATACAGGCGAATTCCTCGACACAGCGAAAAATCGGATATGTCGAAAACTATCGGCTGTGGAAAAATAAAGCCCCAAGCATCCAGCAAGATCTATAAGGGTTTGTTGCGGCTTGAAAGAGGAGTTTTTAAATCAATTAGAATTTGATTATCGATAAATGTAATGTTTATAGAAAATAAGAAATAACCTTATGAATTTTATACATTAATTGAATTTCGTTCATTTATTCAAAATCACATATTAGAAATTTTTAATATTTTTATTTCACTTTTGAATTTACATTTAAGATTTCGTTGGAATAATTTGTATTTACAATTACATTTATACTATTCAATTAAAAAAAAAACAAGGTTGTTATGAAAAGAAACTAAACTAACCCTTACATTTATCCCTTATTTTTACTGATGGATACATAACTGTTTTTTTGGTCAGTCGAAGCAAGGTTGAGACCGAAGAGATAAGCGGATGCATGTTCAATTTAAATGTGGTCTACACACAACTTGAATACAAAGAGAAAAATTGAATTTTTTTTGCTGCTGTGTGCTAACCCGTTGTAATTGTGTAAAACAGTTGTCTCGTACAGTAGAGAGTAAAGAGATCTTATACAACATCGACTGAAGTGTGTCAGTTTTACGAGGAAAACAGGATAACATAGATAACTATCCTCGTAACATAGGATAGCAGCAAGGTAAGGTCTGGAAGAGGAGAAAAATCTAGGCGTTGTGTAACTAATATGTGGGAGTTAGTTTTCTATTTAGCGAAAGAAGACCTAGTGACGCAGTGTCCTGGAGAGCTTAAAATCAAAAATAACACTAAGAATTTCGATACACAGCCCTAAGAGTTAAAAGTAAGTTGACTTTGGTTTTTCGCCGTAAATAGGTTGTGAGCAAATAGCTCTTTAATTTCTCTATTAATATGGAGTAGAACGAACTGTTCGAATGAGAGATTGTAAGCGAACCTATGAATCTGCCATGGAAGGTCTAAATACCATAAAATAACAGAGAGAGTGCTGGAATTAACCTCGTCAAAGAAGGCTCTAACTTCAATGAAGGCAGCAGTTGTAAATTCGTTTCTGGCAAAAGACGAGTAGATGTTAGATTTTAATATTGTAAGGTTATCCAGACAGGACTTGCCCCTTCGGAAACCAAATTGATGGGAAGGAACGATGTCGCAACATATAATCCACCAGGATAGCCTTCTTAAAATTATTCTCTCCATAACTTTCGGTGACCGAAATGGGCCGAAATTTACCTAGAGTATAGTTAGGTATAAAAAGGACTTAAAAATTTTTCCAAGAAGGGGGAAAAACACCTTAAAAATAAATTTGATTAAGCACATTGAGAAGAATTTATAGAGCACTGTCGGGAAGCTGATAAATTAGTCAATTATTGATGCCATCGAGCCCCGGGGCTGAATTGAGCTTGCTGGAACATTATCTGGAGTGAAAAAGGTCTTTCAAAGATAGCGATGGTTTAAGATAAATAAAAGAAGGTAGGGAAGAAAGAAAAGAAAGTCGAGGAAGGTCAAATTGACAATATTAGATCCGGCATAGCTTTTGCGCTGATTATGTTGATGGGAGCATATTCGGGAGTGAGCGTGCTGTGTCTAAATTTGGCTATAGTAGACCAAAAGGAGATGATTTTAGTTCAGGAAGAAAGAGAAGAGCAAAATTCTTAAAAGGACTTTTTTTGTTTTGCAAGAAAATACCTTTAGATCTAGTCTTTGCCTAAACAAGTTATTTTATTTTGATTTGCATTGAGTTTGATTTTTTTGAGGGCCTCTCTTTTGGCCTTGTCTACTGCGGAGCATTCCGCGTTCAAATATGGAGGCTCGGCGGACCTTGCTCGTCTCGTAGACTGACCAGAAGGAAGATGAGCAGGAGCATGAATTAGAGGCGAGAGTACTGAAGAAGTCGCGTTGAAAATGGTTTCATTGAAACAATTATATGCTTTTTGAACTGTTTAAGTCGATATTAAAGGTTGAGAGGAGATGGTTTCGTCCAGCTTCCACGAATAAGAAGTCCATTGAGCACTTGTTTCGTGCTTGTAAGAGCGACATCGAGTCCAAGAAGATGAGGGAGTAAGAGATATACAGATTGTGATCGAGATGGGATAGTGAATGGTCAGAATAAGGAAGGATTGCAAGGGTTTTTCCTATTGAGAATGGTGGGACTTTAAGAGTTGACTACTAGAAGATCGCAAACGGTTCATGAGTTTGTCGCCAGTGGGACATAAAAAGTTACTACCGTACGCTGGGTTATGACAGTTGAAGTTACACATAAAAAAGAATGGACCAGAGGGCGGTAGACACAGACTATTAGATTCAAATGTGTTGAAAACGTTGTAGATTGAAACCAGAGAAAATATCAGATTTTCGACTGGCTATAACTATCTCTACACCACTATTGATTGGACGATTATGACGGAGAAGGTAAAAGTATTGATAATGACAAGAGAGATGATGGAGGTTTTACACTGTCTGAAGGACAATTTCATTGCAGAATTCTGAGAAAGTTAGTAGGACGTGGGGCCATTACTGAAAAGGACAACGCTGATTATAGAGTGGCCTATTTTCTGTAGGATTGGAAGGATCTGTCCCTAATGACAGCTAGTATGCTCAAGCGATGAATCGGAATTGAGAAGCGAATATTATAGCTGGCAAATAGGGGGCTGCAAATGTGTTTGTTTGTTAGATCTCTGGTCCGCAAAGAGATAGAATTTTACAAATGGATGGAGTTTACCGGAAAGCAATCGATGGATTTGGCAAAGAGAATTAAAGGAGGCGCACATTTGGGACCGTATAAAGGAAGAGTTCCGTATATCGGAAGGGAAGAATGTATTTTACGTTGATCCTTCATTGCTCATTTTTTGATACTGGTGATTTGATCCTGACCAAAAAATCCCTATTTCGGGGTATAGGGATTCGACGCTACTCGAGATTGACTTATAGTTAGTTCGACTTATTATAATCGACAGAGTTATAGAGTTATAGTTTGTTCTATATAAGAATTTGTTAAAGAAATAATAACTGCCATTGTGAGAATGCATAAGCGCTAGTGCAGGTTTGCTGTAAAATAGCAAGCGATCGTTATCATAAACATTATACTAAATTGCAAATCGAACGTTATTATAATGGACGCCAAGCGCTGAGTTCATCAAAATCAACGTGCCGCGACGCACGTAAATAAACTTAGGAAAGGGGGCGCGAAGGTGATGACCGTGAAACTTTCGAACGTTATTGGATGTATTAAGTTAGTGTTCCCTTGGCACCTGAAAGAGCTAATTTGACACGGAGTTTGCGCTGCTCGACGCAAGATTTTCCGTGCCAGAACTCCGCCTCAGTGATTTATTACCGCACTCTCTCGCACTCGTAACTTCTCTATCTAACGTTAGATTCAGAACCACAACCCTTCTTCATGAGTAGGCCCGAGGTTGACTGAAAACCTCCTTTTTCCCCTGACTTGACAAAACCGACGACGAATTAAGCGCGTAGATGTAGATATACAGCCTATCCAGGAATTCCTTGTCTCCAGCTATATTGCGAGATGGCGTAATTGTTATTCGTCAATGCCTCGACTGAACCTAAATACAAGCAGCACAGGCGGAGTCAGCGCGAGAGCCAGCGAAAAGGCAGTGAGGTGGTCGGAGGCAGCGGGTACCGAGCGGTCGACCGAAGTAATTGTCCACATTTTATTTCATATGTGAGCATTAGGGCGTCAGGAGAAAGGAGTACCGATAGGCCGCGTCCCGCTGCCCCCGACCACCTCAGTTCCCTCGTGCTGACTCTCGCTCTGACTCCACCTTTGCTTCTTGTGTTGTTTTTTAATTGAGGCATCAATGAAGGCAACGATTCGAGACCCCGACTACATCGCTATGTTACGCTTTGTTAACTCATTCTGTCGCGATCATTGACAGCATCACGCCCGCGAAAGCCTGGATTTGTCTATCGCTCCTACCTGTGCGAGGAAATCTCGTTCAATTTTGCGCCTGGGACCAACATGATCAGCACCAAATTAGAGATCTCGCTATATAGCTGGAGACAAGGAATTCGTGGACAGGCTGTATATATTTGCGCGCCGCGTATTTATGACGCGATAATATAGCGCGTATTGTAAAGGCGATAGGTATTTTCAATAACTATAAATCGTGTCGAGTTGAAACAAAACCATATTGGTTTATTATTTATTGGTGCGAAGGCATCGCTGCACTACCCCCTTTCTCTCCCCCATTTCCTCGAGCCTCGATCAACGAGTCATCCAAGGAGCCACGCCGCTTTTGCCGGAGCTGTTTGAAGTAGCTTAACGGTTTCTGGGCTTTGTAGGGTGCGTGGCCGCGGAGTAAGTGTAGGGTGCACTCGAGAATACACCAGGGGGGGTCAACTCAATGTTAAATTAGTGGCTAATTTTTGACGGCGAGGATCATTGCAGGGGGCGCCAGCGTCGACTATCTATAGATATAACAACTGCGTATAACAGCGTAAAGAGAAGCGCTGGTCAGCGCTGGTATCAACTACATTTAGATATAGCGGACGTGTATTAAATTTTATAAATAATAATTAATATATTTCTATTATTTAAAAACAATCAATTTATTTAATTTAATACAATGTACGCACAACAAAATAAAAGTTATTAAATTAAATTTGCCAAAAATTGTTGGTATTATAAAATTTATCTATTTTTTTTGTGCAGTGATTTTTTATATTTTCTATTGTAGCTAACGTGAATAAACTTCTAAAAGTGTTTAAAACCTTACTAAATTCCTCGAGTTTTGACAAATTATTTCTACATTTGCAATATTGATTCCAGAAAATAGCTGTACAAATTGGGACAGTATTAAGGTTGGAGTAGAAATAGTTCAAATAAGGCGCTGCAGCATAGGTTTATAGGTTCGTCGAGCCCGTAGATTTTAGCTACTCGTCCTATATGAGTTGACCGACCCCCCTGGGATACACTCAGGGGGCTGGTACGTAAATGGGCCGAGTGGCAATGAATCATTTAGTATTGGCTAACTCCGACAGTAAGCGCTGCATTCGAATTTTTCTGATAGTTCGGACTGTCTCGGACTACTTCGGACATTTTCGAATTAGTTTATGAATAACTTATTGATACTCAGTATTTATATTAAAAGACATGGTGTAGAATTCAGTTCATGTATAAAATACTTTGTGATATAAACCAAAGCTACTATAAATGTTAGTTATACTTAGGATACACTGACCCAGAGGGTTGATACTCAGAAATGATCAGAAGAAAAACGGATGTATTTAAAGGAAATCGTTATCAACTGAACAATAACAAAACAAAATAATTAATGTCTGTATCTAAAAAATATACCTAATATTTATAGTCGCTTTTGGGTTTATATCAGAAAGTATTATTAAGCCTCTTAATACACTTATCACATGTTTTGTCAAAAACATACATTATATACTATTACATCACATACCTATTTACAAATATTAATATTTATTTTTAAACAGCTTTCATATGATTTTAAGTCGTCTACTAGAAGAAAATTGTGCTATAGAATAAATATGCTAGCAACAATTCAGTTAGTACGTAACAAATAAAACATATTTATCACAACATTCATTCCAATTGTATCGCAGAGCCACTATTCAGCTTATTTCTAAATTAATCACATTTTTCATTTTAGTCATGATTTTTTACTATGTATACAGTGTTACTGTTCAAATCGATAGCCTTGCGCAGGGACGTTATTCCGCGCGGCCTCCCTCGGGGGTCCGCGCTCCCGGGGGATGGGTAACGACGAGTTCTCAGAAGATTAGTTTGGGCCGGACGCCGCAGAGCTTTCTCCACTACCGCGCCTCGCCGCCGCGCAAGTTCTCCCACCATCCCGCCGAGTTGGAGCCGCTAGCCCGCTACATCCGCGCGCTCAACTAGCGACACGCTCTACGCCGCGCGAGTCGACCTGTCGGTCGTCTCTGTGCGCGGTGGGTCACAGCATCGTTCGCCGAACGTAGTCAACCTTTCGGTCGGGTTAGCTTGGAGGCTGCTAAAACTTTGCGGGCGCTTTCTCACGCGGTAGAGGTCCGCTCGCCTCGGCTGACCGAACCGAAGTCGCCGAATCGGAACTCGAGCCCCGCGCGCTGAGCCGCGCGGACACCCGCTTCCGCGTGAAAACGCCGAGCGGCGTCTGTAGGCGAAGCACCTCCGCGACGAGCGACCGCCCAGGTCGTCCCGTCTGTAGAGGACGCCGTGCCACGCACCCGCGACATAATGACCGCCTAGGTTGCCCCGTTTACAACGAACCCCGTACCGTGCATCCGCGTCCAACTTACCAAAGACATCAGTAGGCATCTGGATTAGGGATTTGAAGAGTAAATAAATCTTTTTTTATCAAAGCTGCCTGTTTTCTTCATTCACTGGGCCACCTACCTCCCTGGAATCCCTGAGGTCCCGAGCACCTGAGCTAAGCAAGGAAAGCTCAGGCGCGGAACACGCCCATCGTTTTTTTTCAAAGCCCCCCTAACCGGCCCTTCACAGGGCTCGTTTTTACGTTGGCAAACTTGCCGTACAGAAGGTACAGGCTTACTCTTTCTCCTGGTAAATCCCACTTAACACTCCCCTTTCCCCTCCCCCCTTGTTTCCGTGCAACGCCCGAGCCGGAACAATGGTATTTAAATTTGTTATAAAACTATTCAAAGAATAATAGTTTATTGCAAAAAATGTACAACTTCTTTATTGTACCATAGTTTCTTATTTGTTTTAGTTGCATTGCACTATTATTGATATAAATAATTAATTTTAAAAAAGATTTCACATTATTTTCATATGTTGATTATAGTGTACATTTTATATATTATTTACACTTTACTGAATTAAACGCACACTTATAGCCCATCTGCAAGGTGGAATAAAAAGTCTTAATAAGTGTCTGTCAAATATTCTAACTTACGACTGAAACTTACGAATAAAAAATAAATCAATGTAAATCTATACACGAACTAAACTACAACAAATATCTTTGCTTATTACGGCAATAGCGGCAATACGTGCACACAAGCAACACTTTGAGCGTAATGAGCATCAATGAATTCGAAGGTAACCGAAGTGATCTGAATCACCCGATCTAAATGAACATGTCTGAAGTGACCCGAAGAAGTCCGAACTATCAGAAAAATTCGTATGCAGCGCTTACTGTCGGAGATGGCCAGTACTAAATAATTCGTTGCCACTCGGCCCATTTGAGTGACAGCCCCTGCACTGTTCCATTGCATGTAGAAGTTTTAGTGACGCAGTACATCACATTGTCCTCGGTCGAATCGGCACAGTAGCTCCAAACTCGTCCCGTTACAGTATAAACTTAAAAACAGATTGTTAAAATTGATTTTAGGTATAAAAACAAGATAAGAAAGATATTCAAATTATACAACCTATCCTTTAATTGCATGTTACTAGCTATACCACGGGATAGCTGAGGTAATTCTAAACATTTTTCTTCCCGATCGCGAAACTGTTAGATGCACCCCCGCAAAGATACAGGTGTTTAAAAAAGTGGTAAAAATCCAGCCCCTACGTCCGAAAAACGCGGGGCAGCCAATGAGAGTAGAGGAAATAGCCAATAGGAGAGAGTAGGGCGTAGCTATCGGGACAGTAAGGCAAGCAGCGGGCCTGGCCCCGTCAGCAGTACCGCGACGAAGGTAGAGGCGACTCCTGCGACCCTCCTTCCGCCGTCCTGCCGCGCAATCACTTGGCCTTCTCTTGTTGACAATTTCGGCAATCTACGAATGAGCACGTATGTAAGATGGGAGGGCGGGACCAGACCCACTGCTTGCCTCGCGGCCCCGATAGCTACACCTTTCTCTCTCCCGTTAACTATTTCCTCTATTCTTATTGGCTGCGCTGGGACGAGTAGGCCGCGGTTTTCGGCCGCGGGAGCTGTTTAGAATTATGTTTAGAATTACCTCAGCTATCCCGTGGTATAGCTGGAGACAGGTAATTAAAATAGAGGTTGTATGTCATTTAACTCTAATTGTATGATAAAACTTAATCATTTTTAGTTCAAATTTAATCATTTTTGTATCTTTTTCTATCACTTTTTTAAACTTCAGTTATAATTAGAATTAAAAAAGATTAATTTAATCTCACGTAATTTTAATACATTCATCTTATTTTATACATCAAATCAATATTAACGACTGATATTAAAAATATTTTGAAAAATATTAATTTTTTTAATCATTTTTAATTCGTTAGTTTTAGCAGGGGTGTCTGGCTCGGGTCTAGTGGAGAGCGATTTCGAAGTGGATGGCTGTCAATAGACGCCTCTTTATGGCTGTTCTGTATGAACAGCGCATGATGTGAATAATTCAATAGAATAGATTGAAGAAGAAAATTAAATAAACGAAATGAAATAAAAGGGCCCGGAGTCCTATAAGAGCGCAAAAAAGAGCTAGAAAAAAGCTTAGATTTACTATGGATAGCCAGTGCTTAACACAAAATCTGAGAGCTTGCAGT
The DNA here is from genome assembly GCA_018906755.1 of Sycophaga agraensis. Lineage (NCBI taxonomy): Eukaryota > Metazoa > Arthropoda > Insecta > Hymenoptera > Pteromalidae > Sycophaga > Sycophaga agraensis. Next base: position 711,330 of record JACCIE010000035.1, read on the forward strand.
AACCGTTCAAGCGACACTAGAATTATCATAAAAGCTGGCGATTTTCATTTTTGATCAAAAACAATATTAAAATATAAAAAATTTGTACGTATGAAAAACGAATTTTTAATTTCTTACATTTGAAATTAAATAAATAAATAAAACAGATGTGAATTAATGAAATACATAGCTATACTCAAAAAGCACATTTATAAAACAGTTATCTTAATAAGCACATAAAAGGCAAAGTATTGTTCTTATATGTGTATATATTATCAATTATATTATCCTTATTTGTATCTTTAATTTTCTTCCTTCAAGAACAAAATTCATTGAGTGATTCAGGCTAAAGGCTACATCCGCGCCATAAAGAGAGCATTTTGATATATTGATAAAATTTGAAGACTGCAACTGCAATCAAATTGAGACTACTTGAAACTTCGAGACTATTACATATTTGTAACACATTGTGGTTAATCCGGTTGCATCTTCATGCGTGGCAGCGAACATAGGTGCTATTCTTACTTAATGGCAATTAACAAGCAATGGAATTATTTATATTTTAAAGTACAATTGGGCTATCGAAGGTTTCAGTATATATCACAGACCACAGTCTTCAAAGATGCACTATGAAAAGGGTCTATCGCTTTAGCCTATATGGCGTGAATACGAATATTCTTCTTGGTTGATTTGCAGGGTTATTGCTAACAAGAATTTAGTATATAGAGTGCTCTAAAGCCGCTTGCGGCTAGAAGCAGCTAGAAGTTGTTGGTTGGGACTTTGGGAGTCTTAGTCTCATCGGCACTGGTTACTGTATTACATGACTAAAAAAAGTATAAATAGCCAATGGTAGATTTAGGGAAACAGACTTCTAAAGTTCTAAAGTTCTTCTTAAGTTTGCAATTTAAATTTAACATAAAATAAGTACTGAATGAACTTTCGTACAAAAAACAATTTTTACAATCTACCTACCCAAAAAGAATTATCTTTTAGTATTGTCATCTTTTGTTGACGATTATTATTATACAATATTTCCAAAATTTATGATTAAATACATAATTTGACAAAAGAAAATAATATTTTTTATTGATTACTTGTTAAGTTTCATGTTACGTAAATGCCACCAGAAAAGTTCAGTTACTTTAGAGTTATTTTTTAAAGTTTATAAACGACGTTTGTTTACTGCAACTCTAACCTACAAGGATGACGAACGAATACATAGTGGTTACACAAATGGAAAATTTAGACATTGCTACAATTCATTTGATGACTCAAATATTTTGCCATCTCAGTCTCAAATTGTTATTGCAGGAGCAGGTACGGTGGCCAATTCTGTTGCATACCATTTAGTTTTAAACGGCTGGAATGATGTACTTGTTTTGGATGCAAATAAAATTGGCACAGGCACATCTCACTTTGGTTCAGGTACTTTAGGTCTATTCAAACCTATTCTTCATAGAAATTTGATATCTTATAGTATAAAGCTTTATCGTCAACTGCAAGAAATGGGGTACGATATTGGATTAAGACAATGTGGTAGTATTTCTTTAGCTCAAACAAAAGATAGAATGGTGGCTCTTAAAAGAAGAGTAGCTTATAATGTACCAACAGGATTGCATTGTGAAGTAAGATAATGAAATAAATTGTACATAATTAAAATTGATTGGTATTATTTTGTATTGCTTAAGTATTATTGTTTAAAGATACTATAAGTATTTTTATTATTAAGCTTTTGGGACAAGAAGAAATAAAAAAGATGATTCCATTTTTACATGTGGATGATCTTGAAGGAGGAGTATGGCTACCTGAAGATGCAGTTGCTGATTCTGTTGCTATTTGTAAAGTTTTATCAAACTTGGCCAAACAAGGAGGTGTTCGTTATATTGAGCTCTGTCAGGTTGAAGAAGTTTTGACAGAAAATGGAGCTGTTAAACAAGTTAAGACCAATAAAGGTTCTGTAACTTGTGAATACTTTGTCAATTGTGCAGGAATGGTAAATAAATTAATTGCAAACTTGTTTAAATGTTGAATAAATAATAATTTATCTTATTTTTAGTGGGCCAGAGAATTAGGTTTACGTTGTAATCCTCCTGCAAAAATACCTGCTTATCCAGCAAACCATTACTATGCAATAGCAAAACCACAATCGTTAGAAACAAGTTTAAATTTGCCATGTGTGAGAGATTTTGATTCTTATTCTTATATGCGTGAATGGCAAGGTAAACACATTTTATAGATTTTTAAAATTTAATATCTTGTGTATATCACACAATTTATTCACTTATTATAAATGAAAATACCATAAATACTAAAAATAATATACATAAATTATGCATGTATGATATTTTTTAATGTATGTTTTATAATTAATAATGTATTCCTAATTTAACAAAACTTAGGTGGGATTTTGGCTGGTTGGTTTGAACCAGAAGCTAAGCCTGCCTTTGAAGGTGCTTTTCCTTCTGCATCTAGTTGGAAAGATCATTTAAAAACTGATCCAAATCATTGGAAACCACTTTGGGATAAAATTGTACATAGAATGCCTATTTTAAGCGAAGTAAAAGAACCATTTGTCTACAACTGTCCAGATAATTTTACACCTGATGGTAGATGGATCTTAGGTGAAACATCTGATGTAAAGAATTATTTTGTAGCTGTTGGAATGAATGGAAACTCTCTTCAGGGTATAGTAAAATTTAGATTTGAATTTCAATTTAAATAAAAATACAATGAATGTATCATTTCACAATTATCAAGATTAAGATTGTTATAACAATGAAATTTGTTTTTCCTTTAAATAATTGTTACTATTATTACTATTATTATTTTACATTTCTATAATTGCTGTATTTAAAAGAATATATTTATAGGTGCTGGTGGTATAGGTAAGCAAGTAGCTGAGTGGTTGATTAATGGAGAATCCACACAAGAATTATTACCGTTTAATGTGCAGAGGTTTATGGATTTGCATACCAATAGACAATATTTACAACAGAGAGTACGAGAAGTTGTAGGACGTAATTATGCGATTCTTTATCCACATCAATGTGAATATAAATATGCCCGTAAAATGAGATGTTCCCCGCTGTACTCTGTTTTGGAGGATAGAGGTGCAATCTTTGGTATCAAAATGGCTTATGAAAGACCACTCTATTTTGATTCCACATATAAGAGTATGTTTGCGATTTATTTATCAAACTAACTTTTAATTTAGTGATTTAAACTTTCTAAATAAATTTGTAGGAGGGCAAAAGAAGCCAGCTATGCCTCCTGGAAGTTTTTATAAACCAAAGTTTTTTGATTTTATGAAGGAAGAATTTCAAGCCTGTCATGAAGGTGTTGGAATAATTGACATGAGTTCTTTTTCTAAAATAGAAATCAAGGTATGTCTGTATTTAATTTAGAATTTTATCACTGCTCTATTTATACATGATTTTATTTACAGTCTAAAGGTTTAGAAGTTGTAGATTATCTTCAAAAATTGTGCTCTAATGATGCTAATTCCGCAATTGGTGGAATAATTCATACAGGAATGCAAAATGAAAGAGGTGGTTATGAAAACGATTGTATGTTAGTCCGAAAAGAAGAAAACAGTTATTTTATGGTATCTCCAACATTGCAACAAACTCGTATTTATCAATGGATGTCGAGGTATTTTTGATACTAAAATTTAGTCATTTTATCAATCAAAAAATTCATTTAAATAAAATTATAATACAGACACTTACCAGCTGATGGATCTGTGGGATTGCATGACGTTACGTCTAATTATACGGTAGTGAATGTTATTGGTCCAAAAGCAACGCAATTACTCTCAGAATTATCAAATTCCGATTTAAAATTATCGTCTTTTACTTACAAGGTAAGTAAAGTACAAGTTCAATTGCCATCAAATAAATAGGAGGAGATGCTAAATAATTTATTTAATTAATACTGTTCTGTTTGTATTTTACATAATGTGAAAAAGTAATAATAAAGTTATAGTTATAGTTAAAGTTATAGAGCCATGTGATTAATTAGACTAATGGTTTTAAATTACAATTTTTCAGAACGTCTTACGGCTAAACAATAAACAATAAAATGACCAGTCAATAAATCATACAACCTTCAAATTTGATTTAACTATTATAAATATATTATTTAAACTATAATAGCGTTGTCGTTCAATTCATGATTATACATTTTTTTCTTTAGTATGTTCAATAGATTTCTTATCAGGAAAAATCTTTTAGAAATTTATGTCAACTAGATTTTTAAATTTCGAGTTTCCTCCTAGATTTTGCTTTATTTTTCATATAATAGAAAATTATAATCAAAACAGACTTGTAATGTGGGATATGCATCGGACGTAATGGTGATGGGTTTCACGCACACCGGTGAACCTGGTTACTGTCTGTATATTCCAACTGAATACGCTTTAAACGTTTACGAAGCTTTGATGGAAGTCGGACGAGACTACGGCGTGCACAACGTTGGTGTACTAACCCAGAGGTTTATGCGAATCGAACGGTTCATACCGTTCTGGGCTGAGGAACTTACACCCTTCGTCACTCCATATGAAGCTGGCAGTGGTTACAGAATTAATTTAGATGTAAGTCTACTAGAAAGGATGATGTTTATAAATGTTTAATAACTCTTTTATGTTTATAATTTTTTTATGATTTAAATACATAAATAAATGTAGCAAACACACTTTAGGTTTTATTTAAATTATTTTGAGTAGTCTAAGTGAATTTTTTTATATTTAATTAATTAAATATTGATTAATAAAAATACTTTATTGTATCGATTCTTAAATTTAATGATGATTAATATGTGTGATTTGTGACAGAAGGAGTATTTTATTGGTAAAGTTGCATTAAGTAATCAGAAGCAAAGGGGTGTTACGAAAAGACTGGTACTATTTGTAATTAATAATCTTGATCTCAACAAAGATGTCTGGGCTTGGGGTGGAGAACCTTTTTATCGAAATGGAGAATTCGTTGGAACTGTTACTTCAGCTGGGTAAATAGTTATATATTTTATTGTTTGAAATATTATTTCAATCATCTTTTATATTTGAAAACATATGATTATAACAGTGTTATTTATGTAGATGGAAATTAATTAATAACGACAAAAATTGTTAATTTCTAATTGCATTACCTATAAAAGTATCTAGTTATTTAAGTAATTATAATATTATTTGTAGGTACGGTTTTAACATGAAGAAGTTAATTTGTCTTGGATTTATTAGACATCCCAGATATTCGCGTTCCCATACTGAAAGTAAAATAGTAACAAACGAGTTTATAATGGATTCATCAGCTGTCTATGAAATCGATATAGCTGGTCATCGATTTCCTGTAACTCCACACGTTCATCCGCTGCCCCTGTGGAGTAATAAGCGTAAAAAATACACACCGACACCGGTTGTTGCATATAAAAGCGATATATCTCATTAACTGTTTAACAACGAATTTCATTTTTGTCAAATTAGTGTATTTTCTAGTCTTTTTAAACGAATGCTAGTCTGTTGATTTCTAGTCTATATATTCGACTTATGAATTCAAATACCATTATATTTACATTTGATTTAGTAGAATGCATTCATATATGTTTTTGACCCACATACAATATGTAATCTAATAATATTATTATTAAAAAATTTATATATTAAAAATATTATTAACGATGTTGCAAATTCAGATTTATACCTACAATAAATTTTATTATATATACTAAATGTTTTTGATAGCTATGTATTTCAAAACCAATAAATATAAAATAATTTTAAAAATTCAGGATAGAATTCTGTTACGTAATATATATTTTTTTAACGCAGAAACTATTTTATTTAATTGCTTAAAAAGATCGTTACATTTATAAAAATATAGAAATTATTAGTAAGATATTTTTTAGGAGAACAGATTTTTTAATCAAATAACGGTAAGATTTAAGAAATTTGTGCCTCTTACCAAGTATTTTATAAGAGAAAAAAATTTCTAGTTTTTAAATATTATACACTATACAATACATGTTACTAGATGCATAGATCAAAGTTTTAAACATTTTGTTTTAGTATTCAAACATTTTGGAAAGAAATTATTAATCCAAGCTCTATAATGTTACATATAATTTGTATACTTATATCTTTACTTGCATTTAGTTAAGAGCATAGTTTATGCCTTGTAATAATTTTTTTGTAGAACAACAATACACTTTTTAGAATTTCATCAAAACAAAATAATCTTATTAAAAAATAATTTTATTAATTTTAATTGTTTATGCAAGACAAATAAGCGTCGCAATTAACGTTATTTAGATTTGGTAAAAATTAAAAGTATATGTAGATGGCATACATTTTTTTAATAATCTAAATATTTAACTTCATACAATAATTTTTTCATTTTCAACAGAAATTAGTCTATTCTTTATCAAAACGCACTAGTTCCTTTGTGCAATGAAAAAAGAAAATGTTAAAATCACTTATAAATTCAAAATGTATTATACAGAGTTAATATTGTTTAATAAAACTCATATTTACACTTTTTAAATAAATTGTAATGGATTAAATATTATTGTAAATTTCAATATTTTTAAATACTAATTACTAAATAAAAACGCTCTTTTTATTATTATAACTATATATTCGAAGTTTATTCGCAGACTTTAATGAAATGATTGATTGAAAAGTTAGACTTCAAATAAAGACATAATAATGCAACATGAAAAAAATATTCATATATAGAATTTAAGTGTCTACTTTTAAAGATACTTTAAGAAGCATGTACATTTTTTAGGAATATTTATGTATTTATTACCTTTTTTTCAGTAAATACAGTTATATAAAGTTCAGAAAATTTATAATTAAAAACTTCTTAGCTAGATGCTTAAAATATTATAACTATGTACATGAATGTAGCAACAAAGCTTTAAAGCATTTACCTGACTTTATTGTCACGGAAAGTTATTTCTCAAATTTTAATTTAACAAAGCTTTCTTTATCAACAATCTCAAATCACGTTGATCACATTTAGCGATAATATAACAAGACTTATATTGAGCATTATTTTGCAGTAAATAATTATGATTCACAATAGATAAATTTTAAACTATCTGCATTGTTCGTTAATATTTTTAAAAATATAAAGGACACTATTTATGCATTATAATATCATGAATGTCCTGTATTATTTTTGCCAGTCAATGAATCAGTAGTGTAACTTTGTAGCTGTATAAACGATACATTTTTCAAAATAGTCTAAACATGAAAGTTAAAAGATGCCTTGTACAAACAATCCATAAATTAAATAGATAACTTGGATCTGAAACAATTCTTTAATTACGATTCTTAAAGATATTTATGTTCGCATTTATTATACCAAGTGAACTTTGTTAACTTTGTTAACTTATGCGAACAGACTTTAGAGTAAACAATTTTAGTAATTTTTAATTAAAAATATTTTTATCTCCTCCTGTATATTTTAAATAACATATTACTATCCATTTCTTAAAATTAAACATTCATTCCCTGTTCTTCAACATTCTTTGATTTTTATTTATAGACTTTATAATGCTGACCTTACGATGCCCATTGTTCTAATTCTTTCAAATCATCATCTTCTTCTTGTTTTGCTTCTGAAATAAATTTTATAACAATATTAATTTAAAAAAATTGAATTATAATTAAATTTTTGGTTTTAAAAAAATATAAAAATGTACTTGATTTTTTTGTTGATACAGCAGGCAAAGAGGTTGCAGGAACAGTAGGCAGTTCATCTGTACTTTGTATACCCAACAGTTCCTTATCCAATTCTTCCTGTTCTAATTCTTCTAGTTCTTTTTCTAGTTCATCTTCATCAACATCTTGACCAAATGCAACAGGATTAGAAATTGCATCTGAGATTTCTTTTGCCACATCCTGTTGCTCAGCAATATCATCCATCATATCATGGACTTGATCAACATCCCTATATTAAATTATAAATTAAAATTAATATTTATTAAAGAGTAGTAATAGAAAAATTATTTATAAATAATAAAGTGTAATTTACATTAATAACCAAGGATTTTTTAATTCAAAATTATATAAAAAATTTTTAAAAGTAACAATTAATATTAAAAACAAATCTTACATGTGTTGATGAGCTGCTTTCAAAGCATCTGCAGCATTTTTCATTGTCGTAAGAACTGCAGTATTCGTATTTGCACTTTCCAGAGCTTCCCTTTGCATTTCAATCGTTGAAAGTGTTCCATCAATTTGTTGTAACTGTTTTTCATACCTTTTTTTTCTTTTCAATGCTTGAATAGCAGCTGAATACATGCAATACACATTAAATATTTGTTTGATGTATAAATTAACATACAATAAATACATAAACTTTATAAAATGAAACATATTGTATAAATCTTTAGCTACTTATTTAAATATTAGAAAATTTTAATATAAATGGTAATAAAGAATTCACATAATATATTTAAGAAATGATTTATTTTATGATTAGATTTTGTTAGAATATGAAATACAGTAGAATTAATATATAATTAAACGTATATGAAATCTATAAAATAACGATTTTTATTTAATTATAAAGTATTTAATTCAGATAAATTTACAATAAATATAGAAAAATTCATATATTTAATTCTTAGCTTATAAAATTTTAAAACAAGTCAAATATTTTTATAAGTATCAAGAAAAGGTAAAATAAAAAATGTAAATAACTTAATATGACAATAATTTTCAAATTTTTTTGTGTTTGATCACTAAAGCATATTAAATTAATAATGTATTATTTACAAAATAAATCTACTGATAAATTTTGTGAATTTATATCAGCTTTACTTTTTATTGATCTCTATTACAATTTTAAGCGTTACGATAATTTTATTGAATAATGATCAATATTATCCACGTAAAAATTTAACGTTATCAAAGGAAGCCAAATTATATTAATGATAGGTAATAAAAATAATTAAGGGGTAATTAAAATAAAAAAATATAATTATGTTACCTCGTCTGTTCTTGCTACCATTCTTCCTAGCCGAAGCTATTTCTTGTTCAATTTTGCTTTCGAGGAAGTCTTGTTTTTTTACAAGCATTTCTTCGGTTTCACGAAGTTTCTGTATTGCTTCGGCGGTTGTAGGGGCGGCTGCCTCCTTTTTACCACCGAAAACTTTCGTGAAGAAGCTCATATCTACGACTGTTTAGGTAAATTGAAGTCTGACACTTCGCTTCGTTTACGTATCAAGCCAAACACTTTCTTAATCCTTCGATATTTCCACGACCTTACATGCACGTGCAGTTAACTACTTTAAATTAATTTTTTTACTCACTCGACTATCAATCAAAACACTTAAATCAGGCAAGTGTTGAACAAGCTAATAGAGATAAGTATTAAAACGACGACGAAGTCACTAAACGAGGACGACGACTGGCCACCATATTTTGCACGGATTGTTGAATTCAATTAAATTGATATTGTTACCGACAGTCGAACAAATAATACATTGAATATGAGTCAGAGACACATTATAGCGAACAGAGGGCAACTAGAGGGGGATTACAGGAGACTGAAATATATTCAAGCAGCAATTCAAGAATCTCACAGAGCCTCATACAGGCTCCTGCAGACTATAAGTTGAGTTGAAACGAAAATAGACCCACGGTCGACTTAACGAAGATCGACATAACTATCTAACAATCAACAATTCAGCAGATTGAGAAATACACTTGCAAATACAGAATACTTCTTCCTCATTGTACAGTGGCTCCAGCTGTAGCTGTAAGGTCATCAACTAATCACATGTAAAAACTTCTAGCGCCACCACATTTAGCAGGCGGGCTTTTCGAATTTGAGATATTCTTTCTATTGTCACGTACATACTTTCGGAGCTATACTCAACGGAGACGCAAAGTCAGTGGCTCCTATGTCTGCTGGATGGTCAGAGACCTGGGACCCCGCGCTCGTAGCGTTTTTAACAGAGCCGCATCGGTTTCATGACATCAGCCGATCGAGGATAACTTGCGGCCCTCGTGATTGCGCCGGGCCCACGCCGCACACGTTAGGTCGGCAGTTTTGGAGAACCGCGAGTAGGGAGAAGCGGACTCGGATTATTATTATTATTATTATTATTATTATTATAATTATTATTACGGCATATTTAGAGAGAACATGACAGGGAGTTTCTTTTTCTTCGTCACACTATTTACAAAGGTACTGTCTCCTTTAGTCTTGCGTGTGTCACACCGTAAGTTGTAATGTCCGATTAGAATTCCCAGTACAATTTTTGCATTACGTTTATTTAAATTGGTGATCTTATCTGACCAGCTGATCATATAATCACTCAGCAGTCCTTTAGATCACTTGTGACCTCAGGAATTTTCCCAAAATCCCTGTCCTTTCTTTTTATCACCTCGTTCAGAACATTGCAAAGTTCCGGTTGCTTGTCTGAATTTGAATTAGCAAGTCGGCCTGCTTTTTCATTTCCTTTATAACACGAGTAACTCGGTATCCAGGTTATGCAGACCTTATTTTCCTAGCCAGATCATTAAGAGCACTTTTTGTCTCTTTATCTATTGTATTTCTCCAGTGCCTCAATTGAAGCTAGGCTGTCGGTACAAATGTTTATACATCTTCTGCTGACATTCTCTGATGTCAATTTAATATCACATGTTTCTATGGTGGCCAGTTCAGCCTGGAATACTGTGCTATGTTATCCTCAGCTTATAGGATGTATCTTGTACACGTTTTCGTCCACAGACTCCATATCCAATGCCATAATCTATGTTGGATCCGTCTATGTACCACGTTTCTGGTCTTAAGTAAAAGTTATTGACCAAATCATCTATACTTGAAGTTCTGGTTTGATACCGTTGTTCAAAGCATAGATGTTTGGTCACATAGTCCTGAGGGAGTTTCAAGATTGGTCCCTTCAGTATTTCCTTCTGGATGGTTCTATGCCCATTTCCTTTTCCTACTCATTTTCCACCACATATTAGTCTGCTGACCGCTGCTCTCATTATCTCGAGGCTCAGGCCATCGTGACCAGTTTAAGTATGCTATCGCACCCCTTTTGTACCATCTTTGGAAAGATGCCATCTGGGCCTGGAGTTTTATCCGGTTCAAAGGATTCTGTTGCCCATTTGACTTTTTTCGGTGTTACTATTTGTGCTACCGTTTTTCAATCTGCGGTTCTTCGAGGTTTCACTGGTTTTGCACAGATAATTCGTCGTCTTTCTTTATAAAGTCTGGGAAGTTGACTCTTAGAAGAAGTTCTATGGTATCTTCTTCCGTATTTATGAAATTTTTCTCCACGTCTTTCTGAATTTGTATCTTACTGTTTTCTTTGGCCAGAAGTTTGGCTAATCTACCCTTGTCTGCTAGGGTTTCAATGCCCGTACAGTAATTCTGCCACTTACCTTCTTTGATATGACTTGAGGAGGCCAACCTTTTACCGGTCTCCGGGCAGACGTTCGTAGGGGTTGGTGTTGAGGGTGCGGTTCCAAGTTCCCGCATCCTCTTCGCTATCCTCTGTTTCCTGCCCGCCGCGAAGACAGGCATCGGCATTCCCTCCTCACGCGCTTTCTATTTGAGCAGTTTCCTTTATGGATCTCGCTTAGGCTTCGATTCAATCCCGTTCATAATGTAAGTTTCTACATATTCGGCGGTGCCGTGTTAGCCGGCCCCGTTGTCTTTGGGATTTCAGAAGTCGGTTCTGAGTTCCGAATTTGATTCACCTAGTTAAGTTTATCTCTTGTGTTCTCAATTTTAGTCCCGTGAGTAGTGCGGAAAGAACGGTCCGCCCGGCATTGTCCGATCTACCGGGCAAGGTCTACATACAACGGGATTCGATCTGGTATCCCGAAGGTCGCTCACAACACAGCTTCCCCTATGGTACGCATCCATCGGTACGATAGACCTTGGATTGAGGCGAGGTTCCCGACCCGGCAGCAACCAGGAAACGGGATACCCGAACGAGGACTATGTGTAATTCACAACGTATTAGATTTATGTTCCAACTTGGTTCCGCAAATTGTATAGATACGCGTGCTTGGTAGTAACCGGAGATGAATAGAGAGATAGCCGATGCTATACGCCCAAGCCGCGCCAAATTCGATGCGCCATAGCAATACGCACCCTCGCGGAGAAAATTGTAATCTGTCGCACTTGAGGGGAAATGAGGGGAAATAAGGGAGAGGGAAGAAGTAAGCGCGAGTCACGAGTCGTGTCCATGTGACCGGCCGCAGGCATGTGTTGGTGCGCCCGATTGCGGCCGAAGCTGGCTCGGCTCTGATCGGCGGGGGAAGGAGCGCGAATGACGAGCCACGTCCATGTGCCCGGTACTCTTTATGTGTGCGACTGTGCATAGCTGGATCGTTAGCATGTGTCCATGACTCGTGGCCGTATCAGAGGAGCCAGCGCGAGTAACGAGTCAAGTCAAACCCAGTTGGACCCGCGTGGCCAGCACTGTTTCTCTGTGTGTATGTGCATGACTCGGTAGCTAGCTTGTGTCAGTTCGTCGGATTTTCAGCGGGTCTGCTTGCGGCTGCTTTTCTGTTGTTCGGCCTCACCTCGGACCCGAGGCCCGAGCTCGGACCTCAAACGTGAAAATGATAGCAAACGTTTTGCAATGCACGCAAGATTTATGCCTCGACTTATGCACATTTTCAAACAAAAGTAAAGATAATTTAAAATCTATAATATTAATATAATTTTGACGATTACGTGCAATAAATCAACTTTATTTGCATATCATATTATACTGTGATGACATTAATTCCTACTTAATAATCTTTGTATACATAGCACAATTTGTATACAAGATTATATTTCAAGATAACCAATCATTGACTGAAATGCATTGATTAATAGCATGTTAATCAAGGAGAGTTCATTTTTTATAATTAATATAATTTAAATTTTTATTATTATATAAAATGCTCTTCATAATATTTTTATACTAAAATTGCATTACGTGCGTATCCATTAGTAATAAAATATTGAATGAAAAAATCATAATACAATTAAGAGTATAATTTAGAGTTGGCTCGTCAGTCGCGCTCCTTTCCCCGCCGATCAGAGCCGAGCCAGCTTCGGCCGCAATCGGGCGCACCAACACATGCCTGCGGCCGGTCACATGGACACGACTCGTGACTCGCGCTTACTTCTTCCCTCTCCCTTATTTCCCCTCATTTCCCCTCAAGTGCGACAGATTACAATTTTCTCCGCGAGGGTGCGTATTGCTATGGCGCATCGAATTTGGCGCGGCTTGGGCGTATAGCATCGGCTATCTCTCTATTCATCTCTGGTAGTAACGCTGTTAGTAGTCAAAATTTTTTAAAATAGCTAGGCTTTTAAATCGTCTGAAGAAAATAGGGAGCACACTATTACAAAAACAGTAAAATATTAGAACCAAAAGTGACAGATGAATCATAATACATGGCCAATATATGATTGTTAGCTTACGTATTTTTCATAACGCTTTAGATTATAATATATATGTTTAAGGTTATTATATTTGTGTATTTATACAATATATGAAAGCATTTATAAATTTAGCAAATAATTGTGATACTAATATTTCTATGAAAATTTAATTACCCGACGCTAGATTTAACCTTACTTATTAAAAGAAAATGTATGAAATTTTTAATGAGCCAGCTATGTAGAGATTAAGCGTTAACACTAGTGATTAAGTGCTGTTGCTGTATTGATAGTTTGATGAACGACCGTATAGTAATAGCTGGAGTGGAGCCACTTAGTATCACCGTGCAGCGTACATACAAGAGAAAAAAAAACTGCCATCGTTGACAGCGGAAACCTAGGAACATTCTCAAAGTTGAACACAGATTTAAATATAACTTGCAAATGTTAACCAAGTTAACTGCAATTGACGATTGTCAATGAAATGTATTTATCTTATCTTCAGTCATAAAAATTTTAAATATTTTAAAACAAGGTTAAACAAACGTCAAAAGTGATTTACAGATGTTACCTACTAATTTCTTGAGTCATGAAAAAGCAGACAAATCAGCAGCTATTTTTTCAGACTCTCATAGGCTTTCTTCTTTTATTCTTTGTTATGAGTATATCCTGTAATGTAATTAAACAAAAGGATCAGGATAGTGATAGCGTTTTGGAAGGCCAAGGCTTGTATAATGCAAATGACTTGGTTATAATACTAAATGATACAAATTTTAAGACCACTGTTTACAATAGTCAAAAGGCATGGTTTGTTGAATTCTACAACAGCTGGTGTGGATTTTGTCATAAATTTGCACCAACTTGGAAATCACTTGCAAAAAATATTTATGGTAAGACTAGTTGATTAGTATAAACAAATATTGCATTACTTTTATGACAGATCTATTTATATTTTTTATGCATAATAATAGTTTTATATACCAGAATATAGATTTATCATTATTAATATTTAAAACATTGCCAGAAACTGCATTTGATTTAAAATTGATTTAATTAATATTTATTTGTAGTGCTATTACATAAATATGAACAAAATGTAACAAACTAGAACTCAATAAATATAATTCTTGTTAACGTTAAATATATTTCAATTCTAGTTTATAAAATATTTCTGAAATTCTGATTAAAATATCTTTACAAAATAATAATTAAGTATCAAAAATTGTTTTCATGTTATATTATTATAAAGTATTATTTTAAGCATTTGTGCGAAATGTAATGAGAAGCTCCTCTTGATAATTTTTTATAATATTTAAGGAAGTTTTTTTAGAAGATTTCAAACATATGTGTAAAAGCATGTGTATGAAAGTATCTGTAACTTATTAGAAATTTTTGGCAAATTTATATAGGAAATTGACATTTTTAAATATTTCAGCAATTTTATAATAAGCTTGTTTGAATAAATTTCATTAATCTTTTAAAAATATTTTAATATTTTTTTGTGTTCAATTTTGTCTTATGTGAGGTTACTCCAATAAAAACAGAAACATTATTAATTGATATCAATATTTTTGCTATTATCATTTTTATATTTCATGTTTCAATTTTATTAGGTTGGAAACTATCATTATTCTTTCAAATTAATTGATAATTTGTGGAACATATAAGTAGTAATAGTACAATTTTCATTCTGTACTTTTGTTTCATGTTTAATCATCCATACATATATTCTTATAGAATTATACTAAAGTTTTCTTCTACGTGAAGTGATTTGTGAAGAGACAAATTGTACTTATATTGATTTACCAACATTTTTTTGAGAAAAAGGAACAAGAAATAAGTAATATTATATAATATTTATTAGTATATCAATGCAGCAAGAATCATAAATAAAAACTGTTTTCAATAAATATATAAAGTTATATTATTTTTGTATACTTGTTTTCATTTGTTTCTAATTCCTTTTTCTTTAAAAAAATCTTTGTTGTATTAGCTTATCAGACATCAGTTGATTTTATATTATACTAAAAGCATCTTTAGCAAATGATGTACTCAGGTATTCACGCTATTAATTAAAATAGGTATAAACTACATGAATTTGGTTAAACTCTACTTTATTTTATTTTGATTTCAATATAATGACCACAAAGTATGTGTATTTTTATTTTTTGTGTGTTGAGTATACGTAGTGGTAAATGTAATGGGAAGTAACTAAGCACTAGTATTTGTATACAGATTCTATTATTATGGGCTGTCCAAAATCAGATAAAATATATACCTTGTCAATATTCTGGAAATTCGTGCCAAATTAAGATTAACAAATATATTAAGCTAAACTGTCAGTAATTACAAGAATAAATAGTATATACATATAAAAATATTTTTTTCAAAAGTTGAATGATGCATACTTTTGTCGATTTGATAGGATTTTGAAATTAAGTTCTGTACCTTTCTACAACTTCATGAAGATCGATATAAATAAAACTGAATATTTGAAGTCAAGTCATTTAAACATGTGTAATTTTTCTCTTATGTTAAATTTTTTGTCATTGATAAATCTGAAAATTTACCGCCGGCATGTATTTTTTAAATTTTTCAATTGTAATTTAAGCTATATTCTGTTCAAATATGAAAAATATCTAATTCATGAGAAAAAGTCAATGAAGTCATCTTGAATTGGAATCCTACTCTACATGATTTTGAATTGTAAGACCCAGATAAGATGTCATCGTTATGTAAAGAAGATAAGAACGAATTTTGTTGTGAAGGGGTCTCTAACTGCCATGCATTGCGTCTGCATCCAGTACAGTCTCGATCATGTGTGCCTCCTATTTTGTAAAACGAGCCTCTCACTGGTTAGGTCTACACTCCGTGTCCAATGCAACAGGTCGATTATCATCTGTTTTTGCATACCGCAATTGATGTTTATCCTCACTAAACCTTCTAATTCCACTCAAGAATTATTATTGTTGTTGTTGTTGTTGTTGTTGTTGTTGTTGTTGCTATTATTATTATTATCATCATTATTATTATTATGGTTCGCATTTCCACCAAGGCTTATGATTGTGAGGCAAAAGCAAACCTAGAATTTTTAAGTTCAGGATTGACTCTCCTCTTCGCGATCGATTAAGATGCGTAAGACTGCATCTTTGACCTGTTAGGCCTTCTGAATCCTTACAAGCTAATTACCTAAGTTTCCTTTGTTAAGTGCATTGTATTGTGTTCTTATTTATTCGAGTTATTCACAACTTTAGTTAGTTTTCATTGCTCTATATCATTACGAAAAATCAACGAATTAAAAAAATAGAAAGTACCATAGGGCTCAAAATATCATGAACTATACGTACAGAAATTAACGGAATTAATGAAAAATGTCATGTATAATTATTCCAATGTGCGAAAAGGGCCGAATTGCAGTTGGCCGAGGCCTACGAGAGTTACATCTATAATAAAACAAGCACATTTTCGCTTACCCTTATAGAAACGTTTTTAACACGTTTTGTACAATATTAAAAAAAACTAAGATATGTTTTATAGTATAAGACTTAAATTTTTAAAAACCTATTTCTAAATTTTACTTTTTCAATATATGTAATATTTAATTATAAATTAAAATAGAAAAAAACATTTAGTCTACATAGTCTAATTTTTAGTCCAATGAAAGTACGTGCAATTATAAATTATTATGTGATGTCTGGTGATAAAACTAATCTGGTGATAAAACTAGATACGTTTAAACTCTATTGAGGTATTCTTATTTGGGTCTTTCGCCATATTTGACGATTTGAAGATAATCAGGTAAAATTTACAACTTATTTTAGTATCGGTTATAACCTCAAAAAACAAAGGCCATTTCTTTACTTTCGGTAAGAATAAATTTAAATAAGTTATAAATACTTCACTGTATGAATTGAATACTTTATAAATTATAAATATAATTACAACAAATACACACGACTACCGTTTACTCTTATACGATCATCCTACCTCTCGCTAACTCACTTGAATTCTCATTAGTTAGGGTTACTAATTGGATTTCTGAACACACTTACGTCGCCAGATGAATGAGATCACCAGTATAGTTTGCCAGAAACCTCTTTAGGTTACCCCTAACCGGCTGATCGGATGCATCAGGAGAGAACAGATCGGCGAAATACTTCGGTTTACGCAACAGTAAAATCTTGTAGATCTGCAAATATATAAAATATTCCCTCCAACCGTCTACTCCCATCCAGCTCAATCGGATTCTGAAGAGGGTACTTATGGAAGAAACGTAAACAATATAAAATCTGGTTAATTCTTTTACAGATCAATTCAATATGTGATCTCCAGGTAAGATCTGCGTCTAGCACAACACCAAGGATTTGCAGTCTTCTCAGTCTCAGACAAAGATACGACTACTCCCTCCCAAAGTTCAATAGAATTGAACCCGGCCGAGTCAATGTCGGAAAGGAATCTGCGAGTTCAAAAAAGAATCGTAGACGTCTTTCCAACGTTGAGTTTCAAGGACGCAGACGAGGTTCAGTCCGAGACTGCTCGTGCCGCAGCTGTTACGTGTCTGGCTCCTGCCTCGAGGTTATCCCTAGAAAAACTGTGGTAAACCTGGAGGTCGTTAGCATATAGAATATGTCTTACAACCATTGAGTTAAGGGCAAGACCATGGTCATTAATGTAAAAGCAAAACAGCAATAGTCTTAAAACATAACCCTGAGGAAGACCAAGCGTGGTGAAGAGTCAAGAAGATTTTATTGTTCAATCCGAGATGACAAGTTGTTCTCTCCCAGAAAAGTATGCCCAGATCCACACCAGCACCCCTCATGAGAAGCCCATGAGCTTCATACAGTTCAATAGACGAGTGGGACATATAGGGTCGAACGCCTTGATAAACTCAAACAGTAACAGTAACGTCACCTGTCTTTTATCCATAGTAGTCCGTACGTCTTCAGTCAATCTTAACAGAGCAGTTTCGGTCGAACTGTGCAGTCGATACCCAGTTTGGAGTGGATCGAGGATGTTATGAGACATTCCATAAAACTCAAATACTCCATAAACTGGTCATAAACAATTCTCTCAAGCACTTTTGAAAGAAAGCAAAGTAGTGAAATAGGCCGAAAATCATTTGGTCCAGAAGGTGTTTTTGATTTGGCCAATGGCACTACATGAGCCTTCTTCTACACCTCAGGGAAGCGTTTACTTTCATCGTGAATCTGAGGTTATGAATTATCTATAGTATAAAGCATTTAACATAATCTGGGCATATTATGTTAACATTGAATTTGGCATAAATTAGTCGCAAGGTTATAATTTATGGTTAATTTCCTGCCAGGCTTATCTCATTGAAATTTGATGAAAATTTTTATCAGATTTCAGAGTATAATTGATATGGAAAAATGCAACATTAACACATTTTTTTTAATTAGCGCCACTTTAGTACTGTCTGCCAGACTCTTAGTCATGAAAAATTATCAATTTTTTTACATAACTAAATAATAACTAAAAGCTACTATAGTATATCTTAATAGTATTAATCATTCACCGTTGCTTCTCACCTGAGCTTCACAATGGTCCAGTTTACTGTCC
This sequence comes from Sycophaga agraensis, assembly GCA_018906755.1. Taxonomy (NCBI): domain Eukaryota; kingdom Metazoa; phylum Arthropoda; class Insecta; order Hymenoptera; family Pteromalidae; genus Sycophaga; species Sycophaga agraensis. Next base: position 730,298 of record JACCIE010000035.1, read on the forward strand.
ACGAACTTTTTACCTTCGGAACACACTCATCCAGTAAGTTGCTTATACTTACTAATTGAGGATCTCCAAGTGTATAGACTCTTATCAATGTTGTCTTGATTAAAGAATTGTAGAGAGTTCCAACTATCTAAAGCTGCATTGTTTCCCGCCTATTCCTTTAGAACACTTTTTGGTATTTAACAGCCATATTTCGTATAGCTACTGTTAATTGTACAAATAATGATAACAACTTTTGAATTCTTATAATAGTACATTTCTTTTTATATATCGTTATAAAATCTGTATTCAATATTACTATTTTATCTGTTTATTTAGGTTGGAAATCTATAGTAGTAATAGCTGCTGTTGATTGTGCGAATGATGACAATAATCCACTATGTCGTGAATTTGAAGTAATGAGGTATCCTACTTTAAAATTCTTCCCTGTAAATGCTAACAAAAATTTTCTCGGCTTGGAATTACAGATTGGTAATAATGAAAATGAAATAAGAAATGGAATTGTGGATCAGTTACAAAAAGAGCAGCAAGAACAAAGAGGAGGTACAGCATGGCCGAATATAGTACCATATTGGTATGTAGATAAATGCATTTTATACTTTGACATTGCATTTGGAAATATTGTTAATAATATGTTAGATATAATGGGTTTGAGTAATATTATTCTTTTCATCAAAATTTTTATTGCAGTTTGAATTTGAATATCAATTATGTTCACCAATTAGTTGTCTTCGAATCTACTTATGGCAATTGAAAATATCCTTTTCATTTTCCTTTTGAAATACATATAACAAAGATTAAGAAATTGCACACGTCTCTTGTTTTTGCTCAATTCTAGATGTTTCGATATTTACTAAAACCAAAATTCGAAAGTCAATGAAGTTTCTGATTAGCAAATGCAGGTATCTGTGATCTTTTTACAAAGTAAACATAATGACTTCCAGTTAATTTTTTATCTATTTCTAAGCCTCAAAAAATCTCGTTAAGTCAATTACGAATTTAGTTTATGGGGCCGCTTTATTGATGGAGCATCTATTGATATTACTTGATCTTAATTGCTTTGTAGAATTCCATCACAAGGGATTTAAAGAGAAATCCAATATTTTAAACTATCTCTTCCAATTTTAGATATGAAAACCTGTAATGATTTTAAAATCTCGAAAACCCTATTCATATGGATTTATGGGCTCTAATCTCTGAATGCATTTATAGTTTTAAATTAATAATACTGTCTCTCGGCAAGTTTTTCATTCACCTGGAGACCGTGATAGTCAAGTCGTATTCAGTCAAATGATTATAGTTAGAATCACCTATAACACAGTTAATAGTACTTATCTTTTTAGATTTATTCTACCGTCTCATCCAATACTACATTAATTAGCCTGCTTGTTAAGCACACTTATCTTTCTTACACCCATCTCGGTTCTAGATAGAGATTGAATCGTTACAGATGAACAGTCGTGTTTCCATCTTGGTGAAACTACGCTGTGTAAAATACGAAGAACAAATAGATTTATTCCTATGTACGAAAAATTTAAGGTACCACTTTCGAAAGTTCAAGATCCCATTGTCTACATGCAAGAGTGGTCCAATAAGTACTTAATCTATAAAAAAACAAAAATTGTTAGAAAAGTGAAAAGTTACAATGGATGGGGCAACAATTTTTAGCCGAATTCGACCAATTTGGCCGTGTCAATTATGAGTCGGTGCGTTGTCACGGTGCAAGAGACACTTTTTTCTTCGCCAAATATTGCCGTTTTCCTAATATTGGGTGTCGAATCGGCCGAATAATTCAGTAGAGCCTTCTTCAGAACTCGTTCACCGGATGTAATTTACTGGTTCCGGTCCGATCCACTGTGCAATTTCTCTAGTAGGTACCAATGAATTAACGTTTTCTCGACACTCATGAAGCGACGCAGAAACTTATTTAGATTGCGCTTAAACAACGTCAAACACTGCTCGGAAGTGGTTTTATAGTTGTACTTGTAGTCCGGAGTGAGAAAACACGGTATGTAAAGGGTTGACAGTTTTCTCATACGTGAAACTTCATCCAGGATACGACCGTCGCGGTCTATTGAGGTGCTCACTGTCTCAGTTATCTCGTTCACTCTGAAACTCGTTAAACCACTTTTTGACGAACGACGTCGAAGGATAAGAGTTACCAAACATAGTACCCAAACACTCTTTGATTTCGCTACGCGATTTCTCTTTTAAAAACAAGAATGGAAAATAAAATAAATAAAATCATCGATCGATGATTCTAAAATATTTCTAACGATTTCGAAAAATATTGATAATATTATATAAATTTAGCTTATATAAATTTATAAGAAATTGATGTTCTGAGAAGAATTGTTAAAATAAATTACGCTTGTACGTAATATTAAATCAAATTCATTATATATTAAATACTTTCAAGATAATAAAAATATTAATCAAAATATTGCGAAAGCAAATTATGACTGAAATTCAATTCAGATTACCAATGAAAAAAGATTAACATATATCAATAATTTAAATAAACTTATGTATTTAATGTATTATAAATAATACTATCATAATCTAGCACTATGTCCTTCAAATGCTTATTGCGTACTTTTTCTATCGCATTTAATAAGTGATGGTCATTGTACTCTAAAAGTATTTTATTTACTTCCAACATTTTTAGGATGTACCAGGATATACCTATATGAAGTGAGCTTTTGTTTTTGTTAAAATAAAACACTTATTTTAATGGGAATGTGAAAAATATTTTATTCAAAGTATTGGCCATTATTTTCTCCATATTTTGACCACCTTTTTGGCAATTTAAGGATACCAAGCCAATAGAATCGATTGTCTTTTGAAGCAAACCAATCGAACACCCAATTTTCGACTTCTACGCCTTACTGCATTGCAATTTTGTTGTGTGTTGCTTTGTGGATCTTTCTTAGAGTTTTTAAACGGCCAGAAATTGGTTGTTGTGCAACATTTAACATTTCAGCCATTTTCTTTTGACTCAGTGTCAGCTTCATCCAATATTGTTTGCGATTTGGCGTCTTCAAACTTTTTTGGTAGTCTTCTATGATCTTCATTCCATACATCAAAATTATTATTTATAAACTTTTATAACCATCTTTTTCATGTTGCTTCTGATAGGGCATTTTCACCATATCCCTCGACAAGCATTCAATGCAACTCTGTCGCGCTTTTCTTCAAATGAAAATAAAAAAATGCTTTCCGTAAACATCACTTTCTAGTACAAAATACGACATTTTTAACACGATGAAAAAATACGTTGTTTGATCAATGATTGGATATATACTGTGACGTGAGTGTAAGTCACAAGCCGGCAGGTCGTAAGGCCCGCGCGAGTAAGCATCATGAAACGTGCGTGTCGCGAAGACAGTCCGCCGCCTCTGTGTGCTGCTCCAAGAGAAGATCGTGTTATGAGAGGAAGGATCCTCCGAGCTAAGCGATAGCGAACCGTGGATGAATCTTCCCCGGGATACGGGAGCCGCCGCTGTGGCAGATATACAGCGACGAGGCGATCACCGGCGACCCATCGAACCTGTTGCCATAGAATCGGCAAAGCCATCGACTTTTCTCCATCTCGATTGACCAGAGCAAGTCGCAGTCGCTGGAGAACAGCGGACCGCCAATTGTCCCAGGAGCCAAGGGAGCGGCTATGGGGCGTGCATGAGGCTAGGGGGGCAGTTGGAGTTGCATCCGTCAAGGAAAGATTGTCTGGTGCTCGGTCTTCTAGTCGACGAAACTACGTCAGCAAACCGCCAAGCTGAAGGGTCAAATAGTCGGGGAGCGACAAGGACATCGGAGCGCTCGGAGCATCCCGACAATCGGGACAGGGAGTTTCAACGGGTCAAGAGTCCTGGGTGAAAGGCTTTTAGGAAGAACTCCACTGGAATGCTGTTCCGGGGACTTAAGGAGATCCCCCTCGACTCTGAGCTGGACCCCCCTCCACACAGCTGTTTCAACTGCTGGAAACAAGGGCACGAACGAAGGGACTGCCCCTCACCATCCAGTGGCATCTTCTACTACAATTGCGGCAGGTGGGGCATTATCATGCAGGAGTTGCCCAATCTGCGCAGAGGCCTATATGCGGTGGTCTCACCCCAGGCCTACGCAAGAACCCGCCACTTCAAACTGCCGCATCCACGAAGTATTCAAGACTCCGGCGTGACTCTCTCGAGAAGACTGCAGGAGCCAGTCTGTCACGAGGGAAACCTAAAGAAGCTGTTGCACAGTCAAGAGTCGTTGGACAATAACCAACGTCAAGAGCAGACAGCTATCGAGAAGGCATCAAAGAGCCGAAATGTAACCGATCAGGAGGTCCCAAACGTAACAGATGAATCAGAGGGACGACAGGAGACCCCGGTCACGCATGCCTCCGCTGTCTTGCCTTTGGAAACGCTCCCGTGCACTCCAGAGGAGTTAGGTCAGGACCTTTGCAAGGAGTTGGCTGTCCTGGCTGCGCTGCCTCTTGAACTCCAGCGCTAGATGGCTCGAAAAATGCAGGAGCCTCGAGAGAAAAGTGATAAGTAAAAGGGACGCGAACTGAAGTGTTTAATTTTTAAGCTTAATAGTTTGGTAAGGTCACTAGTGTGTACGCCTTTTTAAAGTTTAGTATAATCGGAATAATTCATTTTTTTTTGTGTATTCTCGTCAAAGTCTCTGCAAGAGAAAACTGATTTTTGTTTAGTTTTTTTTTAATTTTTCTTTTATTTGATACTCCACGAGGAATAGAATCTTTAATTTTTTTATTCTTTAAAAATATGGCAGAAAAGAGGCTGAAAAGCCAAATTTTTTTTTGTTCGTCATATTTTCTTTTTGTTTGTTTGGTTATTTTTCAGATATTTCATATCATCACCGAAAAACAAGTGCTGTGAATAGTG